>JAPDPK010000124.1:0-1200000 GCA_031772115.1 Heritiera littoralis | reverse complement strand
ATCAAGCACAACAAATTAAATGAATATAGGCATTGCTATTTAACTTAAAAGTAAATTTTTGTTGAATTATTGCAAAAACTGTGCTACTAGTGAGATGTGAGAGTGAAATTGCGACTCCATGGCCATGAGAGCCATCCTGGCTGCATTGTTGTTAGGGGTTTGCACCACTTAGGTGGATGGGTGTTATTGAGAGAGACAAGCAAAATAAGAGAGTAAGGAGGGCTGAAGGGGAGAGGAAGAATGAGGAGCTTGAACATGGGATGAGGGAGGGGAGAAAAATAGGGAATGGGTGGATGTTTGATGAAGAACTCACCAATGGGAAATGAGAATTGGGTTTGGAGTGAGATTTAAGTTAAATGAAATGAATTGAATTTGGTGGGGAGTGGGATATAGATTGGGATTGAGACTAATTTTGTTTTTATTAAATTTAATGGAAAATTTTGGATAAGAACAAATTTTAAAAGTTTTAATAGGAGGAATTTTAGGCAAGAAAAAATTGAAAAAAAAAAGAATTAACATGATATAGATAGAGAGATTTAAAAAAAAAAGATTTGATAACAAGGGGTATTTTTAAGAATATAATTAAAATTATTATATATATTATTTTATAATATATTTTTTTGGCCAATATTTTATAATTTATTAGTTTATGATTTTATATTTGAATCTTAATAATGTTTTTTTTTTCGTATTTGCCTAGTTAAATTTTTTAGTATTATATTAGTTATTATTATTTTTTGTGTAATTAAATAACAATTGAAAATGATAGTAATTATTATATAATAAATTGAAAGTAATTTATGACAAAAATGTTAAATCAATTATAAAAGACATAAGGTTTTATAAATTACTTTAAAAGTCATAATCATTATAATTATATTTTATAATAAGTTGGGTAAAGTTGAAAAAATTAATGACCACAATGACCGTAGTGGTCTATGTTTTGTCCACAATCACAGTAAAAACGACACTATCAAAATATCATGATCGCAATTTAATTCCCTACTCATAAGTTGATCTTTTGCAACTTACTCAATTGGTTTTTATCAACATGCAAAACTTTTGGTGTAAGAACTTTATACTGCATGCAAAGATTATTAAGGAGGTAACACAACTTTGTGTTGTTTTCCTTTGGAAAGAAAGTGAAGGCAATGCAAATAGTACTTGAGTTAGTTAGCAAACTATATGCTCAAAAAGAGGCTTGGGTCCTAAGGTTATTTGGAGGAAAAGCTTGTATTCTTAGGAATCATTGGATGATGTTTTCCCAAGCTTACTCTTTGGGTTGCTTGGATTCAAGTTTATGTGTTGAAATAAAAAAGATGTTATGTGACGATTGCGATTTTTTAAACTTTGTGAGCAAATCTATTTATTTATATTCTTATAATTTAATACGGAGTACTTGAAAGGTATAAGAATTTATTTAATTAAATGATAATTAAATTAAAAAGGATGATTTAAAGTTAAAGAAATATATAAATATATATAAAGAAAATAAGCATATATATATATATATATATGTATAATTATATTCATATGAGTAAATGTGTGTGTGTATATACACACAAAATAAAGATTATAAAATTGGAAAATTATATAAATAATAAATAATTAAATATATAAATATATATTGAAAGGATTCTAAATATAATATTTATATATAATATATATACATGTATATTATATATTTAATAAAAATATATATGTAATGTAAATAAAAAAAAAAAAAGAGAAAGGAGAGAGGTAGATCAGAGCAAGGTTGACCAAGAGAGGGTTGACGCCGACGAAGGAGAGAAAGGGACCAATGTCGAATAAGGAAGAAGAACTGTTGTAGACAGAGAGAGAAGAAAAGAAAAGAAAGTGGAAGAGGAAGAGGAAGGGGTGTTTATGGCCAAAAGAGGAAAAGAAGGGGAAGAAGGGCTGCCGTCGCCATTATCACACACGGCCACTCCTGGTTCCGTGCACTACCGCTGGTGAAGATAGATCTAGAGAGAGAGAGAGAGAGAGAGAGAGAAGAAAAGCTAACGTCGAACCACCTTAGCTATTGCCGGCATGACTAAACCAAATGGTGGCAGGGAAGATAAAGGCTGAATCGACAAAGGAAGGGCTGAATCGAGTTTGATCAGGTTCGGCCAAAGAAAAAAAAAGAAAAGAAAAAGAAAAAAAAGAAAGAAGTGAAGCTTAGTGATATTTCAAAATTTCCTTGTTTAAAAAGAGGTAAAGGAAATAATAAATTGATGATAAATTTATATATATTTTGATTGTTTCTCTAAGTGTATGTAAAATTATGAAATTGTAGTAAAACGGTAAAGAGGCAAGTGGCGAAGTACATCTAAGCTTGGAAGTTGCTAAAGCACTAGGCATTGGTAAAATAAGTAAGATATTCCTATAAGGTAGTAGTGAAATTATACTGTGTAGTTAGAGTTATAATTTGTTAATATTGAGATAGCGATGAAATTATATATGAAAGAGCCTCGCCCGTCTCATCAGGCCATCGGCGAGTATCCCCTTGGTGTCCCACACGCCCCAGGTTTACTCTTACAACATATTCAAGGCCTTGCCCGTTCTAGTGGGCCGTCGACGGGCATCCCCTAGGAGTCCCACACTTCCCAAGTTTGCCTTGACAGCGTGAGTTAGGTGATCACCAATCACACACCATTCACGTATTGTCCGCTTTAGTAGTCGCTCACCTCACGACTTTGTCCTAAGGCTGCTGAAGAACTCAGGATTAATGCCTTGAGTGCATTTGCTGAGGCTCGAACTTTGGCACCTTTAAGTACCCAAGCCTTACACTCATGTTACCATTGAGACAACTTGTTAAAAGGAGTACGGACAATTAACTGAGTTCAAACTGTTTTCTGTAGCTCTGAAGTAGTGTGAGTGAAGTTGAGTAGGTAGGTAAATATATGCTTGCCTATTAGTTTGGTGCTGCAAATTGGACTGTACAAGTGGCAGTAACATTGTATAAGGGACATATATAGAAGACATAGGATTATATCATGATTGCATTTGAAATGATTTTGGTTTTATAAGAAAATAAATGAAACCAATTATTAAAGTTTTGAATAAATGAATTATGTTTCTGTATAATTGAGGTTTTAAAAGATGGGGTTAATTGTTTATTGTCTTGATTGAAGAAAGTTTTGAAATTGAGTCATTGTGAATGCCTTTAAATCAACTGGTTGTGCTTATATGTATGAATTGTGTTGTGGTTTTAGGCTGAATAAAATATATCAACTACATTTGACTTGCACGATGGTTTTTAAAACATAGTACCGTTATGCTGCTGAAATTTTGAAAAAAGACCTTAGAAAGAAAGGGATTGCTTAGAAAGGATTTGTAAATTTAAAAGAGAGTACTATAGCGATAGACTTTATAGTGATTATAAAAGTATTTGTTTTGAAAATATTGATTTGGTTTATCGATTTGAAAATTATTGAAATTTTAGTGTTGATTTTAGAAAGTGAAGGATTGAAATGGTTTAATTGTTATCGAAATTAAAAGAAATGTTTTTAGAAATGTTTTATGAATTTGGAAAGGAAAATGATTGGACTTAAGAATCATATTGAATTGTTAGATTTGATAGTTAAAGAAGCAATATAGAAATGAAATGAATGATAGTTCGTAGGCATGCGTCTAGTCATGCATAATTGTAATGTTCACGTGCATAATTATGGTTTTGATAGTTTTTCAATTGTAATGCATATTGGTTTTAAAGTGTATTGTTAATGTTTATATAATTTGAATGAATTTATAGTTTTGACGATTTTGAAGTTTGAATGAATATAAACGTTTTAATTTATAGTAATGATAATTGTTTTTATACTGAATGAATTGTTTTATAAAGGATTGATTATTGTAAATGTTTTAGAACATGGTATTCTACGATTTGAGAATTATGTTGTGGGAGCCACCTCTAGAGTCTAAGGGACCTACAGGCTACACGAGTCCCCTGAGACCGTGACAGTCACTTTTAGGATCCTAAAGGAGCTAAGTGTTACTCAGTATACCTCATCGTTAGAATTTATGGAATGGTAAATGAAACTTGGTTCCGAAATTGTTTAAACGTCCTAAATGTATTTTATACTATGTTCTTAAAGTATAATATTTAATGTTTATGGAGATCAAGTAAATGTTTTAAGATGTGGGACCTTCCTTTAGTTACTTATCCGGTAATGATGCTAATGTAATGTAATGTTCACTATTAGACCTTGAGCAAGTCTACAGCCACCTCGATATTACTTGCTCCGTGGTATTATGGGGTGTAATGTTTGCTGTTGACCTTGAGCAAGTCTTCAACAGTCTGCAGGATGTCACTAGCTCCGTGGCACAGGATGGGCACCACTGTGAGTATGCCCATATGTCTTAATGTTATTTCCCACTTGGGAACCTTAAACCACACGATTTCTACAGGGAGGTTACTAGTCTCCATGTTTTATGTCTTATATAAAATGTTATCGATTTGAATGATTCTAATGAATGGTATTAAATGATTTTATCGATTTTAATTGAAATTATTATTAGACTCTTTATCGTTTAACTATCATTAATTTGAAATCAAGTTTTGAACTAAAATGCTTATAAGATGCACTATTATGATTTTGTAAGTAATGAAATATATTGTTATGGTTTGAAAAGTAATGAATTGTATTGCTATGATTTTGAGAGTAATAAACTGCATTGTTATGGTTTTGAAAGCAATGAATTGCATTGACACTAATATTGAAAAGCATGAATTCATAGTTTGTAAATCTCTTTAGAACACCTCTAGTCGAACCTAGGGACTAGGATAAGTGAGGTGTTCTAAAGCATCCTTCTGTACTCAACCCGATATCCCTAATCGATTATAGTATCCGTTCCTTTTGAGTCCATGTCTAATGTTATTGATTGTCATGCATCCTCGTAGAAACATCTATAGGACACTTGCATATAGTTAGCATGATATCTGTTATTTTATATGTGTTTCTTACTGGGCTTAAAGCTCACCACCCACTCATCCTCGTAGATTCTCATTAGTATACACAGTAGTTGCTGCTTCAAGGTTAATCAAAGAAAACTATGAGAAGCCTAGTGAATTGAGTAATAAGGTATACGATAATTGTCATGCTTTTATATTTAGACAATATGTGCATAGCTAATGTATTCATAGTCTGGGATGTAAATCGTATAGTATAGTGTCAAAGAGTGTCAAAGGACTAGTATGATATATTCTAATTAAGTTGATATTTATAAAGTTATATGTTGAGGTATTTCGGTTGACACTTTGATGATATGTTTGATATTCACTGTTAAATGATTTTATGGCATAGAGATTGAAAGTAAATGAAAGTAATAAGAATAAATTACACTAACACTGAACACAAACCAAATGTTAATGAAGGTGAATGGTAATGATTGTCTTAGAAAAGAAAGTTAAAAAAAAAGTTAGTCCGAAATTTGACAATTTTGGGCATGACATGTTATGCTCATATTCTCCAAAGATTGAGTTCAAGTTGGAAGAAACAATTGAAATTGAAAGCCTTTAACCATAATTTCACTCATCGCCAAAACAAAGGTGTGATTTAGAGGAATGCAGTATTGATTTACAACATTGCTTTTATTTGGAATGAGTAAGGCATAGGCAAGATAAGTTTGATTGGCACAACCTGATCTAGTTGTAGTTTCTTGTCCAAATGTATGTTCTTGTCTTCTGGATGGCAATCTATAATGCTTCGATTAATGAAAATCACAACTAACTTTTTCCATTTTCACTCAGTCGGTTGGGCTGTGCTCAGTGTCCTTACTCTGATATTAAGCTAAAACTTACTTAGCTAAGTTAATATTCAACTACTCAAATTGGTCCCACTACAGTCATTTACAATACGTATTACTTTTATTTACAGTCTTATCTCAACTGTATAAGCATATAGTATCAAAGACTACTTTTTTACATTCATATTCTTTACGTTTACATCCCTTTACGTACTAAAATACTGTACAATAAATGTATGAATACAATAAAGTAATTATGCAATTATACCTACAAGGCATACTATTGAAATCTTGTAGGAATCCAATTAGAACCTTCCCTTATAATCAGTTATTACTGCACATAAATCTGTAAGGTGGAATGAGGTGAGCTTATGCCCAATAAGAAATATATATAAAAGAACTGATATTATGCACACTGATATGCATGTATCGAAAACATGTTCATAACTTATGATCAGTATCAAAATAGTGTTTGGGTATTCTATTAGAAAGGATACCATAATCGGTTAGGAGTACCGGGCTGAGTACAAAAAGATGCTTTAGAGTACCTCACTTGGCCTGATCCTTAAATTCGACTATAGTGAATTTATGAAAGCTTTACAGAGAAGGAATTCATGCATATCAAATCAGTATTAAAACCTTTCAATCCTTCAATGGCAATACTACACAGTAAACGATCGTTATCAAATCATTTATAATTTAAAATCAATAGAAAACGATGATGTATGCGTGTATACATTCAGAAAGCACTTTATAAATAGTTCAGTATACAGTTTCTATAATTAGTTTAGTAACATGTTTAGAAAATTACTCAGTAGACAGTTCAATAAAACATTCGATAAATCACTCGATCTACGATTTAGTGAACAGTACAGTAAAATGCTCAGTAAATCGTTCAGTAAACCATTCAATAAAACACTTAGTAAATCACTCAGTGGACAATTCAGAAAATGATTAGTGAATAGTTCTGTAAACAAATCGGTGAATAGTTAGTAAAAGATTCAGAAATCAGTTCAAATAATCAATAAACATTTCAGTAAACAATTTTGACAATCAGTACACATTTCAGTAAATAGTTCAATGAAATAGTTTAGTAAACATTCAGTAAATAATTCAGTAAGTAGTTTAGTAACCGATCAGTAAATAGTCAATAAACACTTAGTACACACTTCAGTAGACACTTAGTAAATAGTCAGTAGCCATTTTAGAAAACAGTTCAATAAATGATCAGTAAGCAGTCGGTGAACACTTAGTAAACAGATCAGTATACACTCGAAAAGCACTTTAGTAAACAATTAAAAAATGATCGGAAAACAATCAGTTAATTATCAGAAAACATATTTAACTAATACTCTGAAATTAGAAGTCAATAAAGTCTAGAAGTACCTGGATTAATTAGGGATTTACCACCCCAAGAAAACTGTACAATGGAGACTAGGCATTACCTGATAGGATCATGCAATGTAAGTATCCTAATAGGGAGTAATAACAACATATGGCCATAGCAAAAAAAGATCCACATTGTACACTAGTCAGGTGACATTTGTGGGCACTGAAGACGTAGCTAAGGTTAATCAACAATAGTACACTCGATCACTTACTTAGAATAGCATGATAAGCCCGAAGACTCCTATAGGGCCAACAGTCTCTAAACATTTACTTGATTCACATGAAAACAATAAAACCATACTCTATGCTTTCAAAACTGAATACAGTAACAGAACACACTTTTTATTGTCAGTGCCTGGAGTGCTTAGAGTGGCTAAGGATTTGCCACCCTAGTAATTAAAATATAAGCTTTTAGGAACCAAGTTTCGTTTCAAATCATTTGTTCAGAAATCAATTTATTTCTCAAGTCCAAAATATTCAATTCATAAACTTCGATTAGGAGGTAAATATTTCCGGTAAAATAATGTCAGTAAAACCTATTAGAGCAAGGTTGGGCTGATATGCGTCAGTGTTTGTAAGTTGGAAATAGTTTACATCCCTTAAGTACTGTACTTGTCTGAATTTAAAATTATGAATGACGATTGGAAAACATGGTGAGATGATGGTTCTATATAAGAAAAGTGATAAAGTATAGCAATGATACGAAGGAATAGTAGCATTGGGCTACTGAAGCATTTTGGTCGAATTTGGAGGACCAAATTCTTTAAGGAGGGAAAGATGTGAGAACGCTGTTTCCCCCATATCTAATGTAAGTTAAAGACTGTAGGAATTGAAAAGAAAACATTAATCTTTAAAATATCTAAATAAAAAGGGTCATTTCGATAAGGTTCAAAGAAGTACTTAGTGTGGGCCCCCTAGGACTTTCTTTATCCAGATCGAAGTGAGACCCTAGAATAATGATATTTGAGGTGAAATATAAATATAGCAAGAATTTTCATTTCAAGGTACTTCGTTTGAGTATATTTTGAAAAGCGTGAAACAATTTCAAAAATGACGATTAAGGACATAAGCCAACGAAAGTTTCATGAGTAACAGTTAAACGAAGTTGACTTTTGACCCACTAAAAAAAGTGGGATAATCCTCGTGTGAAGAAGTCCCATACCACTCAAATGGTAGACTGAATCACGCGAAAAAGAGAAAAATTACGTGATTTACGGTTAGGAGTATTTTGGTAATTTCACCTTTGTTACCAGTTAAACCCTAACCAAAGCTTATCAAATGACTAAAACACGTTAATTAGATGTGTTTTATGATTAAATGGAATATTTTGAAGATTAGACTAATTGTTTTCAACGAAGTCAAATCGCTAAGAGCAAAATGGTCAAAATTTAATGTTTTAAGGGCATTTTGGTAATTTTGACATTAAGATATTATTTTAAATGAAATTTCCAGCAGCTTTCTTCCCCAAAGTTAGCAGCCCACATCTCCTCTTCATTCCACCATTAACAAACCTTAAGGAAGAGAGTGAAAGCTTAAAAAACACTAGTCAAACACCTTTCAAACTGAAAACTGTCTTCACCAACCGTGTCTATTTTTTAGTGCTCTATCTTTTGACACCAAAATCAAGTCCTAAAGTGGCCAAAATCATGGTGAATCATCCCATATCAAATCTGGTCATGAAGGATAGGTGAGAGAAAGTTTAGTTTTCATGGTTTTATGGGTTTATACTATGTGATCTACATGTTTAGCTATGTGTTTAAGCTTAAATTTAATTAAAACCATGAGAATCATTCCCATTAGGTTTTGGTCACTATCCTTTAAGTACGAATGTGATGTTGTTTGATATGAAAATGATGTAGAATTATTGTAGAATAATTATAGAACATGAATTCAGGCTTAAATTGTTGAAAGGAGTTGTGTAGCCAAACAGGGTATATTCTGCATAGTGAAGAGGATATCGAAACCATGCTCAATTTAATGTAAATTGGGTTCTATATTAATATATAAATTAATACAAGATTGTTGGTGAAGTCAAAACCGAAAAAGGAGGTGTTTTGATTGTACTTACAATTTGGCATCCTGTATGAAATAAACCGGATTTGCTGTGTATTAGGAAATGTGAAGGACCTTAGAGTCTAGAATATTCTTTATAAAAGAAATAATGCAATTTGAATGTATTTTGACTTTATTTTGCAGCCTCGAAGTAGGCAGCACTAAGGAAATGATAAGCGAATATATGCTCGCTTATCCATATTTGTTACTAGAAATGGATCAGAATATTGTTCTGTGAATGAAATAGGTAAGGGATATATAAATATATATATATATATATATATATATAAATATAAATATAAGACGTAAGGATATTGTGATTGCATTGATATGATTAATCGATTGATTTGAAAACTCTGCATTATTATCGAAACTGTTTTGAGATCAATTAACTGGATTGAGTGATTTGAATCAATTTTCTAAACTATTGATTGAAATTGTGATTGATCAATATTGGGAAACTGGATTTGTGGTTTTTGAACTGTATTTTTGTGCAGGGAGGTTGGGGCAGATATAGCTGTTATACTGCCAAAATTTCGTAAAACGTATTTTGAACCTTATATTCATAAGAACAAATTTTTGAATGAATTTTGGAGGTTAATACTGATTTGAGTTCCATATAAGTCCATAGTATGCATCAAATTGTAACTCAATTCCTGAGACTGATCTTAATGGATTTCTTTGCTTTCATGACTTATACGAATGTTTTACTCAGTGGTTTAATAAAGAATTGAAATATTTTTAAATGAATTCCTTCTCTGAAAAGTTTCCAAAACTTCCCTATAGTCAGATTTAGGGATCGGGACAACTGAAGTGCTCTAAAGCATCCTTCTGTATGCAGCCTGGTTACCTAACCGGTTATAGTATCCTTCCGATAAAGTGCCCAAACATTGTTTTAACAACGATCATAAATTATAAATATGTTTTCGACATATGCATATAGGTGTGCATAGTATCAGTTCTTTTATATATATTTCTTACTAAGCTTCCCAAAGCTCACCCCCTTTACCTTACAAATTTGTGTGCAAAAATTACTGATGGTGTGAGAAGGATTTTGATCAGATTTCTACAAAGTTACAAGATTGTACCAAGTAGGTATAAATATACAATTATTATGTTGTATTTAGACATTTATTGTACGGTACTTTAGTATGTAAAAGGGATGTAAACAATAAACTTAATAAATCCGAGTGTCAGCAATAAACTATGTGATTTGGTATTGTATGGAATAATAAGTATGTATTATGAGTGATTGTATTGGGATCAATGTGAAAAGTAAAAGTTGTATAGCTCAATAAATTTCAGTACAATATTTGAGTGAGAACATTGAGCACAGTCTAATCAACTGAGTGAAAAAGGAAAATTTTAGTATGGAATTTTGATAATCAGAGCGAGACAAAACCCCTTTTAGTCAGTTCACAGTATCTAAAACATCTACATCAATCAGACACTTAAAATGTTAACTTCAGTCAGGCAATCAAAACTTTAAATTCAGTCAAACAATCAAAATTCTCAATAAAACAGAGTTAGTCAATCTAAAGCATTCAGTCAAATGTTCAAAACTTTAGTTAACTCATTCCATAAACCAGTCAAAAACACTTCGTGTTAACAAAGTTCAATCAAAACTTACTTTCAATCAATCCATAACTTAGTAAAACCAAAAATAATGAAAATTGAATCACAAAAATTTGGCAAATATTCTCATTTTAGAATTTAGTGTTCGAATTTTATTTTCGTATAAGATTGACACTAGTACCCATAGGTATCTTGAAAGTAGAGAAAATCATTAAAAACGATCCCAAAAACTGAGTTGCAAATTCTATATACATTTATGACCTTTAGGAAACCTTAACCAGATCACACTTTCATTTCACTTCTAATCACTAAAATCATGCCCAATAATGATTTTAAGGATTTAAGTTCATTTTAGAAAATTTCAGCAGCATAACGATACTATCTATCCTAGCGTTTCTACATGAAAACATAGTTTAAAAACCACAATTCTAGTTTCTCAATGCCAATCAATCACAGTATCAATCACTTAGTTCAGTAAATCACTTCAAATCACTCAGTTTAGTCAATCGATCTCAATGCAGAGATTCAATCAATCAATTATACCACTGCAGTCATAGTATCCCTATGTCCTATATATAAATCCCTTACCAATTTCAATCATAGTGCAATACACCACTTCAACTCTAGTGAACAATGTAGATAATAAGCGAGTATATATTCGCTTATCGTTTTCCTTAATGCCACTTACTTTGGAGCTGCAAAATAATATCAAAACACAGTCGAATTTCAACATTTCTTTTACAAAGAATATTCTAGACTCTAAGGCCTTCCATATTTCCTAACACAACAGCAAATTTCGTCCACTTCATACTAGATGCCAAACTGCAAGTACAGTTAAAACACTTCCTTTTTCAGTTCTGACTTCACTAGTAGCCTTATATTAATTTATACAGTATCCTAAGACTCAATATACATGGAATTAGACATGGTTTCACCATGTCCTTCACTTGGCCAAAATCACCACCTATGACCACACATTTCGACAATTCAAGGCCGTATACGTGTTCTCTACACTAATTCTACATCGTTTTTGCATTAAACAACATCATATTCATGCATACCCCATGTTGGCCAAAATTCAAAGGTGAAGATTCTAATAGTTTCAATTCAATTTAAGCTTAAATACATGCTTAAACACCTTAAACACATAGCTTAGAGTAATTAAAACACATGAATTTAAGCTTTCTCTCTCTAACCTTCTTGGCCAAAATTGATGGGGGTTGACTCACCATGAAAATTGCCACTCCAAGACTTGATTTTGGTAGTATGTTGTAGAGCTCAGAGAGCTGAGTAAGTTCACAAAAGACGGTTTTCAGTTTTGAAGTATTTTTGCTAGTGTTTTAGTGACTTTCTCTCTCTAAAAGCCATGAAATCACTTTCTCTCTCCTCATTTCTTCCATGGACAGCCACTTTGAAGAAGATGATAATATTTTGGCCTTTGAATAATATCTTTTAAGTCAAATTACCATTTTGCCCTTCAACAATTTTGAAAATTCTTTTTATGTCCCCATTATTTTAATATTCGATTAAATATTCGGTCTAACTTCAAACTATTTTCATTTCAATGCCAAATATATCTATTTGACATAATTTAGCTACAACATTGACTTTTATCAGGGTTTGACCAACCATTTTGGTGAAATTATCAAAATACCCTTGATTACTCATTTGTGTTATTTTTAGTGTTTTCATGCGATTCAGTCTATGGTTGGAATCACATAAGACTTCTTCACATGAGGATTCGCCTATGACTGGCAATTGGTCATAAATCAAATTAGATAAACTATTATTTACGAAAGTTTTCCCAGCATATGGACGTAATCATTAGTTTTGAAATTGTTGCATACTTTTCAAAACATGAGCAAATGAGGGAATTTTGAGATGCAAATTCTTGCCATCTCAATGTTTCACTTCAAATATCATTAGTCTAGAGTCTCATTTCGATCTAGACAATAAAAGTCCATATGGAGCCCACATTGGATACTTTCCCGTTTTTTACCAAACAAACCTTTTATTTAGAATTCTTAGCTATCAACTCCTGCTTTTTGAACTTATATAGGGAATTGGGAAAGTGGGGTTCTCACACAGTCTTAGAACTAAATGTAATGTTAGCTTATGGGAGAATTTACTATCTCATGAATTTTTATTATGTCAAGCACAAATGAAAACAAGAAACCATTTTTTTTTGCTAGTTATTATGGACTAGGGAGAAACTCAAGGGAAAGTGCTTATGACAAGACAAAAAAAAGAAACAACATATTGGGTGGAAACAAATGAAGTCTTATTTTGTAAAATTGCCAACCTAATTCACTCTCTTCTTGTTAGACCTAGCAATCTTAAACACGCCACGGTGACACGACACGAAAACGATATGAATAAAAGACACGAAGTGACACGAGCTAAAATTAAGTAAAAATCATATATGAATAGGTTAAATGCTAAAATTAAGGTTTTTGGTTTTTTGTGTCGACACGAATTTTAACACAAAATTTTTGTGTTTTATATTACACGAACATGATTTTACATAACACGAAAATGAATTATAAACACGAGTCACCGTATCTACTTCTTGTTGATGTAGTTTTTGATACTATGAACCAGTCTCCATTGTGCTTGGGGTAGTGATTTTATATTCCTCAAGTAATTAGTGGACACAAAAATTGTTCTCTATTGCTTGGATTGGTTGTTATTCCACTAGAGTAAAGAACCTTTATACTTTCATTGCACTTGTACCCATGTAATTCTATTTTTGAAGCAAGATTTTTCAAATCTGTTTTTGAATGAATAAAAACAAACTCGTTTATGAAAAAAAAAGTATTAATGTTATAATTATAATGTATAGAAAATTTTTTTTAATATATTAATCTTATAATAATATTCACATCCTAATGCATGTTAGTGCACTAGTTAGTAAAACTCTTTTCAAAGTTAGGAATTTTGTTAACAAATAACGTACGGATAATACTTAAGATTATTAGGAAAAATTAATTAGTATTAGAGATGTTATGGATCGAGCTGAGCTAGGTTCAGGTGGGGTCTAAACTATATATTAACGAACTATATACAAGTCCAAGCTTGGCCCGATTAGATTATTTGAGCTTGAATATTAGTCCAAGTTCATTTTAAATTTTATTACACAAGCATGAGTTTGGCTTGATCCTTTTTTACTTTTTGCATTTTAATTTTGTGTTTTTTTTGTAATTCTTTTATTTCCTTTAAAGTTTAATTTGGTTTGTCAAACTTCACATGTCAATTTCCATATTAAATGTATATAATGTTTATCAATCAGCAATGTTTTAAGTACATAAAATTATATTATATTTAGTAAATATATAAAAAAATTTAATATTAATTTGTTTGGACTAAGCCTATGTCTCCATAAATAAAGCTTGAGCCTGGCTCGTTTATTACACTTAATATTTTTGTCCAAACCAACTAAAAATTGAACTAACTTTCTAAATTTAACAAGTCTCAAAGCCCATGAACATGTTTAATTGATATTTAAAAACACTAAATAAGATGATATATAATAAAAAATATATAATTAATTATTTTTTAAAATTTAATAAAAATAAATATTAAATTTAATTTTCTAAATAATTTATTAATTAAATTTAATAAATTTTATAAAACATATTAAATTTAATAAATTTTATAAAACATACATTTTGAATTAAGTGGACCCTATTCTATAAAAATTAAAAAAAATTGTCTTTCTCTCAGTTTCAAATCAAATAATAAATGAGGTTGATATGTGTTTGAATAGGCATGGAATGAGACTAAATATAATCATATATTATCTTTCATTTTAAAAAAAAAAATTTAACTTATGAGTTATTATTTAATACATTATCGGTGAAATTTTTAGATTTTACAAACGAAATTAAGATAGCAATACATATCCTTTAAGAAATATTAAAATAATAAAAAATAAAGTGGAATATGTGTCATCAGTTTAACTCAGTTTGTGAAGTCTAAAAACTTCGCTATTAGTGTTAGGGATGTAAACGATTCAAGTTATTTGTGAGCTACTTGAATTCGACTCAATGATTATTCTTATCTGACTCGTTCTTTTTTAGTAGAATTTGAGTTACCTAAATAACAAGTCAAGTTGAATTCGAATGTCTTAATACCAAGTTTGAGCTGCTCATGAGCTTAATCAAGCTTTTTTTAATATATATTTTTAACATTTTATTATTAATTTACCATTTTATCCTCATAATATATAATTGAAAATTGATAAATTGAGCAGCTTAAATATTTTATTGAGTCGAGCTCAAAATTCAAAATCTAAACTCAATCGAGTTTAGACCGAACATCGAGCCTCAAATTTTTAAATCGGGTTGAGTTCGATCCAAGTACTAAATCGTTTTAACTCAACTAGATTTAATTCTTAAGTAATGTATTAGATAATAATCGAATTTATTTTTGGTTTTAATTTATGTACCTAAAAAATCTTTGTGATGGAAATAGAAAAAGAGGGAAATCCTTTTCATTTTGCCAAAACTCTAATATTAGCACAAGGTCAAAGTTTATCCAATATATATCACACAGAATATAAAAGGACAATCATGTGTTAAGAAGATCACGTATGTCTGCAGCGAGACAATTGATGATGCATGCAATGATGTTACTATTTTAGTCCACAATCAAACCCTCGGTGATTGAAGCTGAACACGTGCAATTTATAACAAGTAATCAGTAAATATATTGACAAATCACATTTTCCCCTTTTGCTTGCTAAAAAAAAACAATAAATAATAAAACCAGTTGTCCCCAGAGAATGATGGAACAAAATCTTTATATAATATTATATATAATATATATATATATATATATATATATATATATATATATATATATATATAAAAGAGGGATCCAATTACACATATGTAAAACAAATTTAATTTTACACACTTTCATATCTTTTTATATGATTTATAATTTTTTAATCCGACTATTGAATTTTATGTTTTATTCACATAGATCATGCATGCCAAATTTCAAATTAATCGAATACGTCTAACTATTTATTTTTTAAAATAAAATTTCAACTGTTGATATATATTGAAAAAAATACTACTCTCGATTAAAATGATAGAAATAGTAGATTGATTCAAAAATTTACATACATAATAAATATGAGTAGGTTGTTAAATCCAACAGTTGGTTTGCAAAAATATTAATCCTATACGAATATATAAAACTGTGTAAAATAAAATTATTTTACACATGTGTAAGTGAATCTCTACTCATATATATAATATATATGATAATTTTCTAACACACCATCAGTAAAAGTTTTTTGACTTTATAGACAAAATTAGGAAGATGACGAAATAAGAGAAAAAGAAAGAGGGATAGTCTTCAATAGCATGAAGTTTATAGCTCAAGTAAAATAAGAACGTGAGTAAAGTTGGCAGATGTATGGAGTGGCTTGCAATAGCCAATTAATATAATACAGTTATTGAGAACCTAAAGCATCCTTCACATCCTTGAGTGACTCCAATTATCTTCATATTGCTCCATGAAATCGTCGTTGAATTTCTTGAAACTCGACATGATTTCAGGCATGTCTTCCTCCGCAGGTAAAATTGTTGTCCTTAAGTGGTAGACCCTGTTCAGGAAAAGCATACTGTTAGCCAGGCACTTGAATTGTTAAGAAACAGAAACATAGTTGTTTTACAAAAGTATTATCAAAATAAAAAGCAGGACTGATCCATGCAAGTTTTCTAAAATGATCAAAGGAAACAGAAACAAACATTGTTTAAAGAACAAAATTTCTTGAGAAGGGTAATCTTAGAAGAATCATTCCGGTAGGACAACATGGGAAGATTAGTATGAAATTTCTAAGAAATGAGTGAATGTTTAAGTACCCTTCTTTCTGTCCAAATCCGGAGCCGGGGACAGTGGAGATGCCGGTTGCTTCCAACAACTGGAGACAATAGAAAACATCTGGAACTTTTCCTGCCTTTTTGGCAGCTTCTAAAGCTTTTGGTGGCAAACGTATTTGGGGAAAAGAATACATGGCACCTGTATGATTACCAACAAGAGAATACTAAGGAAGAATCACAAAAAAAAAGGTTTCAAATTACCAGTTTAGAATTGAGAACAACTATTTACCTTCAGTGAAATTACAAACCACATTTTTGCAGCTGTTAAACCCATCAGTCATTATCCTTGCTCTTCTTCTCAGTGATTCAAGGATTCCTTTGCTGCAAGTTTTAAACAGCTTTTTCAATTAAAGCTAAAGGAGAAAATTTCTTTTCATTTCTTAGTGGAAATCAACATCCCAAGTTCAAACCAACTTATGAATTTTTCCGTGTACAATATTACTAATGACTAGAAAACCTTCCTTTCAGTAATTTTTAACACCAAATTTAGATGGTTAAAAAGGCATCTATTCAAAATGACCATGAGAAAGCTGAAAAATGTGCCCTCCATTTTTATTTAACCAGAAAGAAAAATTATGATTCAATGCATCAAAGTCTTTGCAAACTTTGTCTTAGCAGGCATACCTTTCCCTAACATATTGCTCATATGAAATGTCTCCAGGCTTGAGTGGGTTGACCATCAACCCCATCTGTAAAGAGAAGAGGAAGCTTAGTTATCTTACTGCTAGCTTAACTAGAACAGAAACATTAAAGTTGCTCAAATTCACAGAAAATAGGATGAAATCAACTCACAAATATCTGAGCAGGAACATTTGGGCTGAGTGATATTGATGCAATCTTGTAGATCTCATCTACTGTCTGTAATATAAAATCAAGAAAGAAAAGCAGAAGAGAGCATCAATTCAAGAATCCAGATTACGTTTGATTTCCAACCTACATCAAGTCAGAAGACGATAAAAAAGAAAGAAAGAAAGTACGAATGTAAATATGCAACAATATGCTAAAGCAATTTAGTTGTGATTATAAATAGCAAGAAACATAATATATTTACCCGTTTTACAATAACCATCAAAGTAGGGAAAATTACCCGTAATAGCTTCTTCTATATGACCCATGACCTTTGAGCCATAGTGTATAATTCATTTGGATTTCATTTTACCATGAAAAGTCAACAGCAATTGTGCTAAAATTATTTTACATTTGATCATATATTTTACATTTGGGAGAAATTCTTGGCTCCCTGTAAAGAACATGAAAATCATTAGGCAAAGTAAAACGGCACAAACCCGTGGAGGAATGTTTGTCATCTCAAAGTATCCACCTCGCTGCCCACATTCACCCCAATATCCTTTAGACACAGTGTGGAAAGAAACAAGCTGGACTTCCTTGCTTATGGGGGGCCCCATATCCATCAAAATCTTCCAGTCGTACAAGGAAAAATATGCAAAAAAAAAAGTTCACAACTCCATGCAAAGATTCAGATGTAGTTTGATCTAACAACAAAATAGCATCTACCTTTCTAGAGCTGATAAAGGGGCGCTCATCCTGGTATATATTCTGTTGATAAACCTCATCTCCAAGTAAAACTAAGTTTTCTTGGTAACAGAAGTTCAATATTTCTCTTAAATTAGCTTCACTGAGACACTGGCCAGTAGGGTTGCCAGGGTTAATGATTACCATTGCTCTTACCTGGCCACATACGAACATAAAAGAGATTCAGTTGGTAGTGGCCTGTATGAGGGAAAGAGTAGTTCATGCCAAAATAAAGATAGCTACTGTAGTATTAAATCCAAATGGCAAAAAAAATGTAACAAATAGCATTTATGTGTTTAGAAAAAAAATTTGGGTCAAATTTTGAAGTTCTGAAACTGCTTAGCATGCAGAATGGGATAGTTTAGTCAAACAAATTATATATGCTTATGTTTCCTATTCAGGCCTTTGTTATCCATCAATTCACCCAATTGTGATGTTTGTGTAGTTCCAGATCATACTCAAATTCTTTCACAGACAAGCAAGAGACAGAGTATACTAACAGTTATTCCATTAAAGCGAGCCTGTGCAACTGATTCGCGAAGATTATTAACATCGAGCCCCCAGTTTGCAGTCTCTTCCAGGTAGTATGGAACAAGAGAACCACCCAAGAGAGATATTGTAGCTGAGTAAAGTGGATACTGTGGGACAGGAACCAAAACCTGGTAATGCAAAATTTTTAATAGAATATACATATCAGCATTATGCACTGGGAACCTGGTAATTCTCTAAACTATAATCCAGAAGAAATTAAACTAGGATGGTGAAAAAAGATGATATAGTTGATAGAATCATGTTTTAGCAAAATGAATGAGGAAAATATGTTACCCCATCCCCTTGACCACGGATAATACAATTCAAAATCTGCATTACAGCTTTGCTGGCACCATCAGTAAGAAATATGAGTTCTGGGTCACTGCCAATGGTAAAAGAAGCAATTAACCACTAAGCTTACAACTTGGGAACCAAAAATGAGAATCTTTTGTAAGAAGGGTGATATTATGAGTGATAGCATCTAGATTATCACCTAGGATACCCGTCACGCCTTTCGATGAATTCAGCTACCTGCTTCCTTATGCCAGGGAGACCTCTAGAATCACTATATGCGCCTAGATATATGGTGAAGGAACAAATATTATTTATGTTGTAGATCACGTTTCAGGTGGTTTGATTGTTATATTTTTTTTAAATAACACAATGATGTACCTAGACCACCGGAAGTCATTGAAAGATAATGTTTAGCTTTTGCAATCGCATCTGCGGGAAATATCAGTCCTACATTAGGATCATCTAGCAGAAATGGAGCTTGGCACAGAGCAACCACCTGCAGTAGCACAGTTTGTTGGTTTAATACATACTATTCACAGCTTAATGAGCAACACAGAATATTTCCAACAAACAAAAACTGAACTACATAGAGCATATACCTGACGAGGGAAAGTCAGTGGCTTCTGTCCAAGAGCATGAGGGTTGCCAACATTTGTGAAAATAATCTGCAGAAATAAAATTAGAGCAGTTACACAAATTAACATACACACACCATGTTTCTTTTTGAAAATTTAATAACCTCTGTGCCAACTAATTGTTCAAGGAGATGCATAAGAAGCCAAACTACATGTTCAAAAGAAGAAAGCAAGCAAAATATACCTTCTTCCCTTCCTTCTGAAGCTCAGAAGCTCGAAGATACAGCTCGCCTCTGACTGCATATTGAACTTGCTTCACATTTTCATTCAGTGTCTCATAGTCTAATGCCTTAATACCCATGATGCTGTTCAAGTTCGTTAACTTATCGAACTATGGAGTACTCAACCTGTAAGAAAACCGCGAAGAGCAAATCGGGTTTAACATTCTGATTTTGTATTTTATTAGTCTGTTTTCCAGCATCAATACGTGAATTACTATCGACAAAATAATTTGACCGTTATATATATATTAACAATCAGATGCATAAATATATCACTATAAAATCGGCTTAAACCTCATCCAATACGAATAAATGCATTAACTAAAAACTTTAAAAGGAAAATCATAACATCAAACAGAGTTTCTTGCGATCAATGTAACTGTCACTAAATAAGAAGTCAAACCACAAGACTTGAAAACCCAGGCAGAGAAAAACATTGAGGAAATGAAAATAGTCAAAGAACCACTGATCTCTATCTGTAGAATCACATAGTTAACTTTAAAACAACGCCAAACTAGAATGCAGAAAAAATCAGAACGCAAACTAGATTAAACATGAATCACGAGAAAATTCAAATAGGTTGCTCGTGACTCAACTGGAAACTAGAGAAGACTCCTCAAACGAGGCTAATCGTGGGTGAATGGAGTTGGAACTGAAATTCCAACCAAGGTGCGCAGAGCGAGGGCCAGGCACAGATTTTATGTATAGTTTGTTATGTTGCCAGTGTCAGAGGGTTTTCATGTCGGGGAAAAGCAATATAAATATATATATACATATACATATACATATATATATATATATATATATATATATATATATATGTGTGTGTGTATAATGTGGCAGTGGCAATAGCAGAGCCACTGAAGTAAGTGGATTATTCGGAAAAATGGGGAGTTTCTCTTTTATTCTAAGATCATAGACAAAATGGATAAAATTGGTGGAAGAAGTGTGGTGTAGCTTCAAACTGTGAGCACTTGGTGGATAATAAACCTTTGGGGACTCATGATTTTTGTACTCATTTCACATTCGTCGCTTTCACCAAGTTTAGGTGTGGCTCTTAGTTGATTCTTTTAGAAATTCTTCCATCTCTGCCATGACAATGATAGGGGTAATTTGGTCAACATGCATGTAAAAATAATGAACGTGTAGCAGTATGTTGCACATTTTGTTTTTGTTTTTGTTTTTTTCAATTTGGGTATTATTTAGTTTATATTTAGCAGAGTGACAAAAATTGGAGCTAGATGGCTGATGTTGGGGAGCCAATTTTTGTTTTTTTGTTTTAGAATGATTATAATATTGTTGATGAAAATGTTGTTTAATCGTGGTTCGGATTTTGGACCAATGATCATTGGAGTGAAAAGCCTTTAAATCTTGTTCTTTATTCTATGGTGTAATAATTGTTGTGGATGTTGTCAAGGAGCATATTGCACATTGTTTTCAACTCACTTGGCCAAACTTACAATAACAGAAAGCAATATTTAAAGAGTTTGTATTTTATTCTTCGAAATGAGTCATATGTTTCATTTTTTAATTAAGAGACTGCTATATTTTTCATTTTTTAATTAGCATAACTTAAATAATATATTACTTTATTGATCTATTTATAAAATCTAAAAGATTTCCTAACGATGTATTCAATAATTTCTTATATTTCCATATACTGCATAGTTGCATATTTCATAACTCAAAATTAAATTGCATTTTAAAAAAACATTAATCCTCATTGTATGTAATGAATTAGATAAAAATCTTTGAAGCAATGATAATTAGTAGTTTGAACAATGGACTTGTATAGATCTTAAGTTGCCGACCAAAAAAAAATGTGAGGGTCATGATAGTCATTAATTCATTTTCCAGATTTTCTCATATTTTATCACTAACTGAACATCACTTAACTAACAAAAATTATGCCAAATTTATGAAACAATTTAGCAAAACAAAACAAGACCAGATTTTGTCATATTTTCTCACTAACCAAACATCACTTGACTAACTAGAATTATGCCAAATCTATGAAAAATTTCAACAAAACAAAATTTAGGTTTCAAGGTGTTTTTAGGGGTCTTGGGGTTTGTATTCCGGGTGAAAAAGGAAGGGAAGTAAGAAAGGTGATGGTACATGAACTTGTTTCGGGTTGGACCAATAGATGAAAACTTGTGGGAGGTGTTGGAGCCGTCACTTTCTTTTTAGATCAAGAAAATCCATGGATTTGGAGAAAGTCCATGGATTTGGAGAAAATCTAAAAAGATAGGAGTGTTTAGGGGATAAAAAAAATTTTAAAGATTTTTTGAGGATTTTTCTTCGTCGGCAAACGTCGACTGGTAATTGGATGTGGTGGTCAACTGGCAATTGGCCACCATTTTCTAGGTTTCATGAAGAAACCTATTAATGGTGAGGATGGACCTAAGGATAAAATGGAGAAGGCAATTCATAAGTTCCCTTCCCTCAGGAAGATAAAGGATATTTATAGACGAGGACTAGTCACGTGATTCGACAGTATGGTGAACACATTGTCAAATAGTAGTTTTAGGATGAGCTGACCTGTAGCACAGATCAGCACAAGGGTTTTAAGTCATCTTCGTGCCAAAACCTTCACTCGTGCTTAGTCCCAAGGTCTACCCTTCGTCCCGAGGTAAATGATGACATTAAGTAGGGTTTAGCACGTCAAACGCTGGCCTAGGTATTAAGGGTGGTTCCAACAAGGTCAATGCTACCATAGTCATGCGTCTACTATCTTCTCAAATCTGTACTACCGAGGTGAAAGACTAAAATGCCCCATAGTCAATATTTACCCTACATCATTCCTTCCCCACTCATGTTAGTCTTGAAGCTCGACCTAGAGATATTTCTTATGTTAACGCCGAGCTAACCATAGAGTTCAGTTATTATTATTATTATTATTATTATTATATTATTATTATTATTATTATTATTATTATTATTATTATTATTATTATTACTATTATTATTATGTACCGAGCTTGGTTTTAGAGCTTGGCTCACGTTATTATTTGAAGAAGGGTCTAGAAGGTGAAATTCCAGAGAGGAGGTTGGCGAGCATTTAATTTTGCCTCCCTCGATCTGCGATCTCTGACGTGGCTTCATTGGGATCATCGAGGAGGATTGTCTATTGATTCTCCCGACTTCATCTAAGGGTGGATTTTGCTTCGTAGACCCTAGGTGGGCATTTCAATAGGTCCTAGGCGATCGCTTGCGCTTCCCTAAGTGACTTATAGCTTTTGATGGTTTGCCTATAAAAGGGGATGATGGAGTCTTCGTTCCTCATTTCATTCTCTGTCTTCAAGATTCGTTTCTCTAGTCTAGCTCAGCTTTTTGTTTTCTCAAGTTTTCCCTGAGCTTTTAAGTAAGTCCTCTTTCTCATGTCTTCCCCTTCGGTAGAGATAGTCTCCCCTCATAGTGTGGATAGTTTGCGTAGTCTCCACGAACTTGAAGCTAGGTTAGGTTTAAATAGTGGGGATGAATTGGTCAAGTTGGCTGGGGAGTCTGAGGACTTAGTGTTTGTGGCCTCGACTAGCCCTGTCGAGGTCCCATTAGCAACTATGCCCAAAGGGTTGCAGTGGTTCCAACCAATGTCAGCTGAAGAGAAACAGGCATTAAATGAAAGCCTTCGTGTGGTCGGGGTACATATTCAAGACCTTGGTCAGGTTCAAGTTAGGATGGCCTCATCTCGTAAGGCTTCCTTGGATATGATGAAGGCTTTAAAAGGGGGAGCCCTTCTTGAGGTTTGCCCTAATTTTTTCACGAGGAAGGATTTTGCCGAGCTCCGCGATGTCTAGTATATCTCCTCTGACTTCCAAATAAATCCTTCTTGTCATTCTGATAGGGTTACACAAGATCGAGGTAAATCTCTATTGTGGGTTTATCGGGATGCTGTTCTATCGAGTTTAAGGTTTCCTCTTCACCCCTTCATTGTCGAATTCTTAAACTTTTATGATTTAGCTCCTTCTCAACTCCTTCCTAGCAATTGGTGTCATATCGTTGGATTTATAGTTCTTTGTAAGGGTTTGCAATTTCCTGTTTCCATCGCATTGTTTAAATCTTTCTTTTCAATAAAGGTCAGCCTTGTAGATAAAGAGCTAGTATTACGTAATATCTTGGCCCCGTAAGAAATTATTCAGTAATATTCCTTCATCAAACAAAATCTAGAAAGTCCATTTTTTTAGTTTGATTAATCCTGGGGAGTGCGAGGTAAGTAATGACCGAGATCGAATGAGAGAGGTTGCAAATGAGGTATGTGAGATTATTGGTGAGGAGCGTAAGGCTTACTAAGAGATCAATAAATTGGGAGATTATGGGAGAGTCCTTTTAAATGCTAAGCTCCTGACTTCTCTTGAGGTTTTAAATTAGCTCGGGTCTGAAGGAAGACCTGGTCATTTACATAGTTTCTTTGTTTGTTCATTTTTTAGTGGGATTGTTGATTAAGTCTTATGTTTTGGTGGTGTAGGTATGGCTAGCAGGTTTAGCATTTTTTACTACATCCAACCAGTAGCTCGGCCTGCACCTGTCGTTGGGTCTAGCCAGCCTCCCACACCTCAGCCTCGCACGATGCGAAGGTAGTCAAGCAAGTTTAAAAGGAAGGCCACGATTGTTGAGCTCAGCGAGCCTTCTCCAAAAAGGACTCATGAAGAGGGGTAGGTTCCTGAAACGAACAAGACAAGGGCTGAGGTCCCAACTACTGTACAGTCGTCAGTAGAGTTAACTCCTACCGATAGTGCTTTCGAGAACTCCTCAATTGCTTAGAAAATAGCCAAGTCCATGCTTCCTTCTGCGGGTTGTCTGTTTCTTATTATTTGACTTTAAATCTTTGGGTTGTTTTATTTCCACATGACAAACATGATGTGTGGTTATTTTAGATGAAGAGAAAGTTAATTCTCCTTGCTCGGTCAAAATCAATGTGAGTTTGCACGATGCTTGGCTTGCTTTAGCACATGCCACGAAGGCTGAGGAGCAAGCTAAAAAGCTTCATAAAGAATATAGCTCCTATCGCGAGAAAAGTCATTCACTAGAGAAGAAGAAGTTAGAGCAAACCAAGGCTAAAGAGAGTGAGGCCGAGCTTCTTGTGGCTGAGTTAAGATCCGAGGTAAAGAAGCTGAAGGATGAGGTGGCTCGAGCTGAAGAAAGCAAGGAGGAGATTAGGCGAGTACCTGCTCAAGAAGCTCTGGCTAATTTTCAGAATAACCCTAAGTTCAATGCTACTGTTAAGAGGGCCAACGTTGTGCTTTTGCACTAGCAATCCAAGAGGTGGGTCACGTCTATCCCGACTTGAATCTCTCAATGATCTCCCTTGATGACCTGAAGACAGTCCAATATAAGCCCGAGGTGGCCGAAGATGATGGTGCTAATGTTGAAGCTACTGTAGCCACCATGGCGGATGTTGAGGAGGGGGATGCCAAGGTGCAAGATGATGCGACTGCTACTATGAACTAATCTTTTCCTTTTTTTTCTTTTTCTTTTTTATGTTATTTAGGAGTTGTTTGTTTTGTGCTTTCATGATGTGAATTTAAGCTCCTTCTTTGTACTCTTTTTGTTTAAAGGAAGACTTTATTCTTGTTTGGTTAACTTTAATATCTACTTCATAGGATAGATCAGATTAATCATTGCTTTGCTTGGGATGTATAATTTTTCCAAAGTGTTCAACAAGATTGCCAAAAAATTTCACATCTCTTTCATTGCTCGATCAATAATTTAATACAAACAGATCGAGGTAATATTGGGCTTAACATCTTGAACAAAAGTTAGGTTAAGATTACACAAAATAGCTCGGGTAAGGATATCTTAGCCTCAAGTTCTTCATTGGTAGTAGTTTTTCAAGTTGTCTGTACACGATGTCCTTGGCATTCTTTCCCATTCAAGTTCTGTAGTTTAAATGCTCTGATTCTCACCACTTCTTTTACCACATATGGGCCTTCCTAGTTAAGGGCTAACTTTCCCCCTTCCTTGCCTTTTCTTGAGGCCTCAACCTTTCTTAGGATGAGGTCACCTTTTTTGATGGTTTTTGGTCTGACCCTTTTGTTATGGTATCTAGCCACCCTTTGTTGATAGATGGCCATAGTGATTAAGGCTCGATCCCTTTGTTCTTTTGTCAGATCCAAGTTGTTTCTCAAGGCTTCCTCATTTCCTGCGTCGATGTCCAGTGCCACTCTTAGGCTAGGCAACTCGATTTCCACAAGCATAACAACTTCCGTTCAAAAGGCCAAGTTGGCATTTCACTTGTTAAGACCTTTGTGGTTGTCCTTAGCGCCCATAAGACTCATGGTAGCTCCTCTGCCCAGTTTCCCTTTGCTTCATCAAGCTTTTTCTTCAAGGCTTCCAAAATCACTCGATTGGCAGCTTCGACTTGTCCATTGGCTTATGGGTGAGCTACCGAGATGAATCGCAAGTCAATAACTAACCCCTTGCACTAGCTCCTAAACTTCAGGTTGTCAAATTGTTTTCCATTGTCCGTGACAATGGCCTTTGGTAGTCCAAATTTGCACATCACGTTTTTCCAGCTAAAGTTTTCTACCTACTTCTTAGTATTTGTTGCCAAGGCCTCAGCCTCAATCCATTTGGTGAAATAGTTGACAGTTACCAAAATGAACTTCCTTTGCCCTAAGGCTACCGGGAATGGTCCAAGCACGTCCATTCCCCATTACATGAATGGCCAAGGACTTGTAATTGAAGTGAGTTCAATGGAAGGTAGGTATTGGATTAGAGCGAACCTTTGGCACTTGTCGCATTTTTTCACTAACTCTGTTGCATCTGTGTAGATTGTGGACCAATAATATCCTTGTTTAGGATTTTGTGAGCAAGGGCCCTAGGTCCGAAGTGGTTACCACTGATTCCTTCATGTACTTCTCTTATGGCATAGTTTGCTTCTTTCGGGCCTAAGTGTCTCAGGTATGGCAAGCTAAAAGATCTTCAGTATAATTTGCTTCCTAGGATGGTGTATTTTGGGGCCTTCTATTGTAGGACTTTGGCTTGGTTCTTGTGCTCCAGTACTTCTCCCGTGGTGAGGTATTTGATGAAAGGGGTCATCCAAGTCTCCATTTGTTCTCTGATCTAACCGACCTCCTTTCCCATGTTAATGCTCCTTTGCTCTACATCCTCTATAATAACTTTCACAGGCAAATTGGTCTTGTTCCCCATGGCTAATTTGGACAAAGAATCGGCTAAGGTGTTTTCTATCTTCGGGACTTGCTTTATTGACATTTTTTGAAGTTACCCAAAATCCTTGACCTTTTCCAAACATTTAATCATGGTCTTCCCTCTTGCTTTGAACTCTCCACTAACTTGGTTTACCACTAGTTGGGAGTCGCTGTGCACTAGCAGCTCTTCCACTTTTAGCTCTTTGGCCAACTTATGGTTGGTGAAGAGGTCTTCGTATTCAGCTTCATTATTTGATGCCCTGAATTTGAGTATCAAGGCGTATTGAATTTTTATCCCTTCTAGACTGATCAGGATGAGTCCGGCTCCGTTCCCTCTGTTTTTAGCTAATCCATTGACATAGAGTTTCCATACTCTTTCTCTGTCTATTTGTTCCTTATCACCTTCCCCTTCCTTTCTGCGGTAATACATTCAACCATGAAGTCCTCTAGTACTTGGGATTAAAGTGCTGACCTCAACTTAAATTGCAAATTGAATTCACTGAGCTCAACAGTCCACTTGATCAGCCTCAAAGATAATTCAGGTTTTTGCAAAACCTGTCTGAGTAGATGGTCGGTTAACACTGCAATTAAGTGTGATTGAAAATAAGGCCTTAGCTTCCTTGCTGAAAATATTAAGGCGTAGGCCAACTTCTCAATTTTTTGGTAGTTCAATTCGGCTCCTTGCAACACCTTGCTTGCGAAATATACTAGCCTTTGAGTACTCAACTCCTCTTTTATCAAAGCCGAGCTCATCGCTTGATTCATGGTCGTTAAGTACATAAACAAAGTTTCTCCCGTTTTGGGTTTGATAAAATTGGCGGGGAGGAAAAGAAAACCTTTAGCTCTTAGAAAGCCTTCTAGTACTATTTCGTCCATTTGGAATATACAGGCATCCTTTAAGACTTTAAAAAATGGGAGGCACCTATTCGCTAATCTGGACGTGAATCTGCTTAGAGCTGCTACTCTTCCTGTTAGCCTTTGTACTTCCTTAATGGAGGTCGGCGCTTTCATTTCTAGGATAGCCTGAACTTTCTTTGTGTTTGCCTTGATCCCTCTCTGGTTTACCCAAAAATCCCAAGAACTTTCCTATGGTGACTCCAAAAGCGCACTTAGCTAGATTGAGTCTCATTTTGTGTTTTCTCAAAATATAGAATTCTTCTTTTAGGTCATGCAAATGCTCTTCCATGGTAGAGCTTCTGACGATCATGTCATCGATGTATACCTCCATGCTTCACTCGATCTATTCTTTGAAAATCCTATTTACCAACCTTTGATATGTAGCTCCGGCAAAAGGCATGACTCGGTAACAATACAACCCTTTTTCTGTCAAAAAAGAGGTTTTTTCTTCGTCCTCCTCCAACATTCTAATCTGATTGTATATAAAGTAGGTGTCCATGAAACTGAGTAGCCGGTGTTCCGCACTATTGTCTACCAACCTATCAATGTTTGGCAAGGAAAAGCTATCCTTCAAGCAATCTTTGTTTAAATTGGAAAAGTCTACACACATTCTTTATTTTCCATTGTGCTTCTTTACCATTACTACATTTGCGAGCCACTCCGGGTAATAAGCCTCCTTAATGAACCTGGCTTCTAGAAGTTTAGACACTTCCTCATTGATTGCTTCCTACCTTTCAGGTGTGAAACATCTTTTCCTTTGTCGAACTGGTTTTGCTTCTAGATCAACATTAAGGCAATGAACCATGTCATCGGGGCTTATTCCGGGCATGTCTCCCGACTTCTATGCAAAGAGATTGGCATTTTTGCTTACTAGTTGTAGGAGTTCTTCCTTTGCTTCCAGTTTAGAGCTTATCAGCATGGATATGTCCGGGTTGCTAATGTCAAATGGGATGCTGACAAGTTCATTCGTTAGTTCAGGTCGGCTCAAATCTAGCTCAAGCCTCTGGTCTGGAATCTTGATAGCAAGAGTTTTGCTGCCATGCCTTTTTACCTTTTGAGTTGTTATGTAGCACTTACGAGCTAGGGTTTGATCACCTCAGACTTCGCCCACTCCATGGGGTGTAGGAAATTTTAATTGTAAGTGTGGCGCAGATCCGACCACTCCTATTTTCATCTGGCTAGGCCTTTCCAAAATCACATTATATACTGAGGGAATTTTAACTACCATGAACTCCAACATTGATGTTGCCATCCTCGGTTCTATACCTAGAGTGAGTGGAAGAGTAATGGTACCTATCACCGGGACCTGTTCATTCTCGAATCCCACCAGAGGTGCTAGGTAGGGTTTGAGCTTATCCTTCGTGATTCCCATGTTTCTCATCGCCTCATAATATAAGACATCACTGGCACTTCCATTATCAAAGTATATTCTTCTCACCACATGATTGTAGATAACTGCACTGACCACAATTGCATTGTCTTGGGGGAAATCGATACCTTATAAATCTTCAATAGAGAAAGAGATGGGTTTATCCTTCCACAATTTTGGTCTTTTGGCTAAGGAGCCAACTATCATAATCGCAGCTCGGTCTACTTTCTTCTTTGCTGAACTCGATGCACCGCTAGTGATGACATTGATTATCTCTACCATGGGTTGATTGTTTACTTCTTCCCTCCGATTTTCTTTGGCTGATAGCGCCCGGTGTTTCTGCCATTGACATTCTTGGCAGTTCGGGTAACCTGGTATCTAGGTCAACCATTATGTATATTACGATTTCCCATCTGACGTTTTCCTCCTTCGAACTCCTATCTTGTATCATCTAGCAGGAATCTCCTCAAACGACCTCTTCTCACGAGGTTTTCAATTTCATTCATGAGTTCGATACACTCTTCAGTTGAGTGACCGTAACCTCAATCGAATGCACACCTCTTATTTTTAGACCTTTGGGGGTTTGGTTTCATTGGTTTTGGCAATTTTAGCTATGGGTCCCTTGCAATTTGGATTAATATCCTTTCCCTTGTAGTGTTTAAGAGAGTGTAGGTATCATAGCCTCTCCTTTTCGAGCCTCTCCTGGTCGGATACCCGCTGAGCTTATTAAATTTCTTTCCCTCTTGGTCTTTCTCGACCTATCTCCCCTTCTTTCTATAGCTTTGAGGTTTTTCTTTTTCTTCCTCATTGTTTGGTTGAGAAGTCATTGTTTCCTCGGTGTTGATATACTTTTTAGCTCAGTGTAGGAGTTTGGATAGATTTTTGGGGGGTTTAAAGAGAGGGAGAATTTGAAGTGAAATTCATCATCCGTGAGGCCATTCATCATGCTGACTACTGCCACATATTGGTCTAGGTCTTTAACCTGCAGAGCTTCATCATTGAACCTTGTGACATATTCCCTCAAGGATTCTTCGAGTTTTTGCTTGACCACCATTAAACTGAGGGTTATTCTCTTAGCTCGGTGACTACTAATAAAGTGAGTTAGGAAAGAGCGCCCGAGCTTCTTGAAGGAGCATATTAATCGAGGCATTAATCCAGAATACCAAGCCCGAACTACCCCTTTTAAGGTTGCCAAAACGCTTTTCACATTAAAGGGTCATCTGCTCCCTGTATAGACATATTAGCAAGAAAAAGTTCTAAATGATCAAATGGGTCAGCTGTACCATCTTACGCCTTAATCACGGGCATCCAGAATCTTGGCAGTGGCTGAGCTTTGTCGATCTTCTTCGAGAATGACGAAGTTTCTAACAATCTTAATTCATCTATATGGATTTGTGCCTTGTCTTGCATCAGCTTTTCCATGGCCTCCATCTTGGCCTCTAGTTGGTCACGAGTTTTGTCTTCAATTGTGAAGATCGTGGAAGAAGAGTTCCGTGGGTTTTTGGCAAAGTGGCTTGTTGAGTCTTAGATTTGGCTTTCTCCATGATTTCTGGCCTGGAGGAAGAGCTAGCATTCACCTCTTCTTCTGGTGTGGTGATGGTGGGGAGGGTGGAAGTTGGTCGGTGTCGTTTCTTAACAGTGGTCTTTGGACTGGGAAAGGGGTGAGGATGTGTGCTTGGACTAGTTCGGTGAGGTTCTTTAGCTGTTGGGAGAGTTGTTTGAATTGCTTCGTCGTAGGTGACATTTGTCTGTTGGGTTGGTCGTCACGGGTAGCTTTCGGGCTAGCCAAAGCAACTGGTTCTTCTTCTTCCATCGCCCTTCTTCTCAGTGCTATCCTTAACATCAACAAAAAAAGCCCCTTACTTGGCGCGCCAATATGTTGATGGCGAGGATGGACCTAATGATAAAATGGAGAAGGCGGTTCGGAAGTCCCTTTCCCTCAAGAGGATAAAGGATATTTTTAGATAAGGACTAATCGCGTGATTTGACAGTATGGTAAACACATAGTCAAATAGTAGTTTTGGGTTGAGCTGACCTGTATCACAGATCAACACAATGGTTTTAAGTCATCTTCGTGCCAAAACCTTCACGCAGGCTTACTCCTAAGGTCTACCCTTGGTCCCGAGGTAAACGATGACATTAAGCAAGGTTTAGCGAGTTAGACGCTAACCTAGGTATGAAAGGCAGTTCCAACGAGGTCAATGTTGCCAAAGTCACGCATCTTCTATCTTCACAAATTCGCACTACTGAGGTGAAAGACTAAAATGCCTATAGACAATATTTACCCTACATCAAAACTGATAGGAGAAAAGGAGATTTTAGAGAGAAGGGTGAGAGTGGGAAAGGGTAAAGAGGAAAAAAAGAAGAAATATGTAAAACAAATTTGTGCTTTTATAACCAATTCTTTTTAAAATTCTTTCATCAACATTCATCTTCTTAAATGGCGTGTGTAACTCATTTTTGTAAAACATCAATTGATCACTCCAGCAAACATTTAGTGTAGAACATTTTAATAGGGCTTCTAGTTACAAGTAAGGAAGATTAATCAAAAAGTTGCTTTCCCAACCACAAATTTGTAATGACATTGATGAGGAGGATGGGTAATTTATTTCAAAATCGAAGCCTAAGAGAAGCCAAAATATCATCACCACCATCATCGTCCCAAAATTCATCAAGGATTCATTTTGCAAAGCATAAATCTTCACCAACACCTCCACCATTACCATATAATAATTAAGCTCCTAGTGCTTTTATATCTTTCTACATCTCTGATCTCATGTTTGTTTTTATACCAAAAAAAAAAGGTCTTAGAAATATGAACTCAAATATTTACATATATATATATATTAGCGATTATTTACAATATCTTAATTTGAGATTGGGATGATACAAGATGAATAGTAACTTTGTATAGAATGAATCTTACTGAATGTGTTAGCCTTCTCTTAATTAAGATTTACTAGCTAAACCTGTTCAAGGGTCAAGCTACTCGCCCAAGCTTGAAAGGTGCCTGTTTAATTTTTGGACAAGTTTAGACAAAAATATTTAGCCTATTAATAGGCATGGGATTGAAAACTGAGGCCTTCCAAAAACATTGGGGTAGGCTTAGGTTCTCCATTTCAAGTCCAAGCCTAGCTTGTCTCGGCTTGATAATTATAATTTTTTACTATATTTTACACTAGTGCATTTTTTTAATTAGTTTTAATTTTTTGTGCAATTTAATTTGAGTTTGTATATTTTTTAGACTTTTTTTAAACTTTCATGTTTCTTGTAGTCTTTTATAAATATTTATTCGAACTTATTGTGTTATATTTATTAATTATAATGTGCTTTAATTTTTTTTGTATTTTTATGATAATTTTTTTAAAGAAAATTAGTAGTATTTTGGCAAATTTGGATGGGCTTGGACTTACTCATTGTATGTAAAAATGAGCATGGGAAAAAAATTAGGTCGGGATTGCTTAGGATGACTTTCAATTCCTTAATACTTCACCTAAGCTAAGCTTGAAGCCAGCCTAACCTGACCCATGAACAGGTCTATTACTAGCTAGCTAATAGTTAGCTAGCTTCCTTCACGTGCTCAGTGATAGAGTCAAGAAACAAAGCAAGGGAGCCAATATATATTAAGTTTCTTTAACAATAATTTACTTAAAAAATTGTTAAAATCTTTTAAAATAGTGAAATATAATCGTTTAAGCATGATGTTTAATTAATGAAATAAGAAAATAAGCGTTAATAAGCTATTTAGTAGCTTTGGAAAAGTTATTCATCAAGGAAATCAATTTAAGGTCAATAAGAGAGGCTTTAAGCATAGATAAATCAACTTCTCTTTCAAGGAAGTTGATTGTCGTATGTTCATGAAAATTCTGGTTTAAAATTACACTTGAGCATCCAACTACCGAAATGGAATTCTTATGTCAGGTTACGTTCAATAAACTTGTTCTCTAACAAAGACCCACATGTTATCCTCAAGTATCTCGAATACTTTAATTTATGAGATCAATTGCTTACGTTAAAAGTAAGAGGCTTAACAAGTGCTAGTCTCTAGTGCCTATTTTTAACAATGCATTGACTAAGAACTATTGTCGTAACGGTTTCGCGCTCGACGATTTTGAAAACATTTAAAAACAAAGGGAGTCGCCACTAATCTTTTTTTATTAGGTGTGATTGGCAACCTGAAAACGTTTATCTTTTTAACAAAATCTCAAAATTAATTAAGTTTTATTAAAAAGATAATCTTTGGTCTGCGAAAACAAAATCGGGTCCGGGAGTACGGTTACGCATGGGGAAGGATTAGCACTCCCACGACGTCCGTTAAAAAACGGTACCATAATAATCATGTGTTATCCTTTTTGTTTTAATAAAATAGTCTCAATTTAATATTTAAAAACAATTCCTATTTTATCGCAATCAATTTTATTCAAAATCATTTTGTATTTGTAAATTTATTTTGGTTTATTTTAAAAGGTTAAACTTTATTTTTTGAAAGTAAATGTGAACCTTTTTGTATTGAATAATTAAATCAAATACTTTTGACAGTATTCGAAATAATTTTTCTCACCTAGAGATTTCTTAAGAATCACTACTTGTGACTTCTATAGAATCTCATCATCGGAAAATTCACACTTGCTTCAAAAATTATTATGAATGCACATGATGCAAACAAATAAAAATGATGCAAATGAATTTTTAATTTTGAATTTCATTATTTATTTGTTGATTTATTTTTTTTTTTAGCTTATTCATTTTCATTTTTATAAAAATTTAAATTATTGAAAAATTGTATTAAATATTCCAATACTTTTGGCAACATTTAATACGACTCTTCTCACCTAAGGATCAGCTAGGAATCACTACTTGTGACTTCCGTAGCATCCCATCATCGGACAATTATTTAATTGAAATTTTCTTTGTTTTTTTTTTATATTTTTTTTGTACATTTTTTGATCAATGATAATTAGTGAAAATACAAGTAAAAGAAAAATTTTCAAAACTTTTATTTTATAACATGCATTAATAATAATAATAATAATAATAATAATAATAATAATAACAACAACAATAATAACAACGACAACAACAACAACAACAACAACAACAACAATAACAACAATAATAACAATAACAATAATAATAAAACACCACAATAATAATAATAATAATAATAATAATAATAATAATAATAATAATAATAATAAAGAAAAACCAGGAAAAGGCTAAAAAAATTATACCCAAAGTGAAGCCTAAACCGGAATGGGCTTGAAGCTGGTATTGGGCCCAATTCTCAAAAGCCTCCTGGACCCAATCAGACGCGGGTCGGGCTGGATCAGGGAACGGGTCGGATCGGCGAAACGGGCAGAGCCGTAGGGCCTTCCTTCACGGATCAGCGAGCGGGTCCCGGGTCGGGTTGGCTGTACGTGCGGATCCTTCTCCTCCTTTGGCGGGTCGGGCACTCGGGTCCCGGGTCAGATCTCGGGTCCACGCGCGGATCTGCCTTCAGTTTTTCTTTTCTTTTTTTTTTAACTATAAAAAACCATCTTTTTTTTTTCAACTCATTCTCTTTTCTTTTTTACAAAAAAATTTCAGAGCCCCTTAAGGCTCTCGACTGGGCGATTTTCGGCCACCGTTGGACCGTCGCCGTGCGCCGCCGTGCTCCGACGTCCGACAAGCCTTTTGAAACCGTAGAAACGCTCGGTTCTTTCTCCTCTAGTCGATCCTAAACTCCGTTTTACCCAAAAATCCTCCCTAGCCTCTAGATCTGACAAACCAAAACCCTTCCCCTCTTTTTTTCGATGTTTTCTCTTTTTTTTTTTAAGATCTAGTTGATGATGTTTGGTTGTGGCTTGTGTTTTGTTTGTTGTTTCCTTTTGCAGGTGATGGCTTAGATCTGGGTCTGTTGGGATTCGATGAGGTTTCAGATCTGGGATTTAGGGTTCTCAGATCTGGGGTTTTTGTGGCTTCGGTAATGGTGATGACGGTGATGATGGCGGTGTGTGGTGGTTGCTTTAGGTAGGGGTGGTACAGGGGCTAGTTCACGATGGTGAGGGGGTTCGGGTAGTGAGTTTTTGAGGAAAAGGGGGTTTCGGGTTACTGGTCTATGTGGAATCCTCCCTTTGTTGCTGGTTGAGGGGGGTTTTGTAGGGTTGAGGGTTCCAGAATGGTGGTTGGCAGGGGATGTGGCCGGCGATGGGATGGCTGATGGACAGCCTCGAGAGAGGGGCTGGCAGGGGGTAGGTGATAATGGCGGTAGATTGGATAGAAAATGAAAATAAAAAATAAATAATAAATAGTAAAAAAATAAAATAACAATAATAATAATATAAAGTGATAATAATAAAAAAACAAAAAAACATATAATAAAAATAAAAATAAAAAAATAAAAAACAAATAATAATAACAACAACAATAATAATAAATAAAATATATAATAATAATAATAGTAATATAAATAATAATAATATTATTAATAATAATAATAGAAATAGGACAAAATTAGGTGTCAACAGCTGCTCCTCTTTGCTCATTGCTGAGAATCAGGAATAGAGCAAAGACAATAGACACTAATTTTGTCCGACTTATGACCTGATATCAACTTGGAAAATCAAATCTGAAACATGTAGAAATGATAAGTTAAAAAATCAAAGAATCATTTTATGCCCCACAAAATGTTCCAAAAAGTTTCCTTTTCATAAAAATCAGAAAGAATTTCTTCCACTTTGAAATGCAGTGTGAAATGCATGAGATATGATACAATGGGATGGAATACAACAAATGTTTGCATGAAACTTAACGTATGCCCATTGCAAATATGACAAAGATCTGACCTCTTCTTTTTTTTTTTTAACTTAACTTGCATGATGATAAAATAAACACAACATGTTAATGAATGTATGAACATCATGTATGCAATGATGACAAATAAACTAGATGACATGAAGCAAAAATGATGTGAAATGCAAAAATGTTTAAGAAACTGGATTTCTATATAAACAACACCTAAACAATAACAAATTTTTTTATGAATGTACATGCCAAGAGAGAAAAAAGAAAAATATAACTCCTAACTAAACCTAAAAATTCTACTTATTATTTTTTATTAAAACATTTTTTCTCTTTTTTCATCATACATTTTTTCTTAATTTTCCTTTTACCTGACCATTTGCACATAACCATTTTCACATTTCTTGCGAGACTTTTATTGTATCTAAAAGTTTATTTCTTTTGCCTTCTTTTTCAATATCAAATTATTCTTGAAATTATATACCAAACAAATCCAAAGAAAACTTTTGTTGACTTTTTTGTTTACTTTTATTAAAAAAAAAATTCCTTGCAATGAGAATATAAAAAATAATTTTTTTTTAATTTTCAAACCATTTTTTTAAATTATTTTTCACAAGCATTTTTGCATTTTTATTAAACTTCTTGTGCAACCAAAAATATTTTACATGTCTAACTATCCTTTGTAAATTCTATACAGGAAAAAAATTATTCATCTTTTTTTTCTTCAATATTTATTTTGACTTTAAAAAGAAAGAAAAAACTATTTTTCATTCATTCTCTCATTTTATTCTAACTCTTTTTTGAAGAAAGATTAATTCATTTCCTACTCAATCCCTTTTACTTTTTTTTTATGCCTTTATGTTAAGAAGCTTTTCCAAGAATAATAAAGAATAAAGAATTTGTTTTTGTTTTTTTTTTAAAAATTAAAAAAAAAACTTAATTGAATTTCTTTTTATTATTTTTAGTGAAAGAGACGTTTTTTTTTAACAAATTTTTTCATTTTTTATTGTAAAAAGAAAAGTTTATGCACATTTTATCATTTTATATTTTTCTTTTAAGGAAAGAAGAGTGAAAGAAATTAAAACTTTTTTTATTTTTATATATAAAAACATCTTGTAACCAAATAAACACAAAACTTCTTTTTCTTCCTCTTGCTTTGGAGAATGCATTTTTGTTAGTTCCTATTTCTATGAACCTATATTTAAAAAAAATTCCCTCCTTAAAAAATGAAGAATTATTTGCATTTTTTAAAGAAAGCCACATTTATTCTATTGTTTTTATCACACATCTTTATTTTTTTCAAAAATAAGTGGATTTCCTTTTTTACAAGATCTTTTCCAAAAATACTTTTTTACTTTTATTTTACAGAAATTCTTTTTTTTTTTTTAAAAAAGACAACGACTTAAATTATATACCATTCAAACCAAAACCTATAGTACCTTTATTATAGAAATGAGAAAACGGGTTAAATATGCTCCCTCGTGTCCTACCTTCGGGATAATTTCTACGGAATTTGGGCATTGCTCTACCTAAGATTGGACTTAAGATTCTCTATATGCTGATTTAGGTCTCTAAAAGGTCAAAAAGTTCCCAAATTATACCTTACTGTCATCCACAATGGACTAGTAAGATTTAATTTGAGTGGGAGTATTTCGCTTGCCATTGCGGAGGTGATTACCTCACGAGAGCATAAGTACTTTACTCCCTCCTAAGGAGGACGGAACCCGGGTATAGGGCTCATGTTATGCAAATGCAAGTGTAAGTGTGTGTAGAGGGAATACATTAAATGTTCATTACACTCTAACCCTTATCCTACATGCTCCACAATTTATTAACAATAATATATACAAATAAAGAATGCTACAAAATAATCAACATAATTAAAACACAAATGCAACTAATTATTTTAAAATTAAAGAAATTAAATTTAAATATTAGTTAAGACCTTTAAATTAAAACTTAGTATAACACATGATTAATAAATGGCTTGACCCTCAAAAAGTCCCTAGTGGAGTCGCCAAGCTGTCGTAACGGTTTCGCGCTCGACGATTTTGAAAACATTTAAAAACAAAAGGAGTCGCCACCAATCTTTTTTTATTAGGTGTGATTGGCCACCTGAAAACGTTTATCTTTTCAACAAAATCTCAAAATTAATTAAGTTTTATTAAAAAGATAATCTTTGGTCTGTGAAAATAAAATCGGGTCCAGGAGTACGGTTACGCATGGGAAGGATTAGCACCCCAACGACACCCGTTAAAAAACGGTACCATAATAATCATGTGTTATCCTTTTTGTTTTAATAAAATAGTCTCAATTTAATATTTAAAAACAATTCCTATTTTATTGCAATCAATTTTATTTTGTATTTGTAAATTTATTTTGGTTTATTTTAAAAGGTTAAACTTTATTTTTTGAAAGTAAATGTGAACCTTTTTGTATTGAATAATTAAATCAAATACTCCAATACTTTTGACAGCATTCGAAATAATTTTTCTCACCTAGAGATTTCATAAGAATCACTACTTGTGACTTTTATAGAATCTCATCCTCGGAAAATTCACACTTGCTTCAAAAATTATTATGAATGCACATGATGCAAACAAATAAAAATGATGCAAATGAATTTTTAATTTTGAATTTCATTATTTATTTGTTGATTTATTTATTTTTTTTAGCTTATTCATTTTCATTTTTATAAAAATTTAAATTATTGAAAAATTGTATTAAATATTCCAATACTTTTGGCAACATTTAATACGACTCTTCTCACCTAAAGATCAGCTAGGAATCACTAATTGTGACTTCCGTAGCATCCCATCATCGGACAATTATTTAATTGAAATTTTCTTTGTTTTTTTTTTATATTTTTTTTGTACATTTTTTGATCAATGATAATTAGTGAAAATACAAGTAAAAGAAAATTTTTCAAAACTTTTATTTTATAACATGCATTAATAATAATAATAATAATAATAATAATAATAATAATAATAATAATAATAATAATAATAATAATAATAATAATAATAATAAAACACCACAATAATAATAATAATAATAATAATAATAATAATAATAATAATAATAATAATAATAATAATAATAATAATAATAATAATAAAACACCACAATAATAATAATAATAATAATAATAATAATAATAATAATAATAATAATAATAATAATAATAATAATAATAATAATAATTAAGAAAAACCAGGAAAAGGCTAAAAAAATTATACCCAAAGTGAAGCCCAAACCAGAATGGGCTTGAAGCTGGTATTGGGCCCAATTCTCAAAAGCCTCCTGGACCCAATCAGACGCGGGTCGGGCTGGATCAGGGAACGGGTCGGATCGGCGAAACGGGCAGAGCGGTAGGGCCTTCCTTCACGGGTCAGCGAGCGGGTCCCGGGTCGGGTTGGCTGCACGTGCGGATCCTTCTCCTCCTTTGGCGGGTCGGGCACTCGGGTCCCGGGTCAGATCCCGGGTCCACGCGTGGATCTGCCTTCAGTTTTTCTTTTCTTTTTTTTTTAACTATAAAAAACCATCTTTTTTTTTCAACTCATTTTCTTTTCTTTTTTACAAAAAAATTTCATAGCCCTTTAAGGCTTTCGGCTGGGCGATTTCTGGCCACCGCGGGACCGTCGCCGACCGCAGTTGCGTTGTCGTGTGCCGCCGTGCTCCGGCATCCAGCAAGCCTTTTGAAACCGTAGAAACGCTCGGTTCTTTCTCCTCTAATCGATCTTAAACTCCGTTTTACCCAAAAATCCTCCCTAGCCTCTAGATCTGACAAACCGAAACCCTTCCACTCTTTTTTTCGATGTTTTCTCTTTTTTTTTTTTTAAGATCTAGTTGATGATGTTTGGTTGTGGCTTGTGTTTTGTTTGTTCTTTTCTTTTGCAGGTGATGGCTTAGATCTGGGTCTGTTGGGATTCGGTGAGGTTTCAGATCTGGGATTTGCGGTTCTCAGATCTGGGGTTTTTTGTGGCTTCGGTAATGGTGATGACGGTGATGATGGCGGTGTGTGGTGGTTGCTTTGGGTAGGGGTGGTACAGGGGTTAGTTCAAAATGGTAAGGGGGTTCAGGTAGTGAGTTTTTGAGGAAAAGGGGGTTTCGGGTTACTGGTCTATGTGTGGAATCCTCCCTTTGTTGCTGGTTGAGGGGGTTTTGTAGAGTTGAGGGTTCCGGAATGGTGGCTGGCAGGGGATGTGGCCGGTGATGGGATGGCTGATGGACAGCCTCGGGAGAGGGGCTGGCAGGGGGTAGGTGACAGTGGCGGTAGATTGGACAGAAATGAAAATAAAAAATAAAAAATAAATAATAAATAAAATAAAATAACAATAATAATAATAATAATAATATAAAGTGATAATAATAAAAAAAACAAAAAAACAGATAATAAAAATAAAAATAAAAAAATAAAAAACAAATAATAATAACAACAACAATAATAATAAATAAAATATATAATAATAATAATAGTAATATAAATAATAATAATATTAATAATAATAATAGAAATAGGACAAATTAGGTGTCAACAACTATTTTTAGAAACAAAATTTTGATGCATAAGGATCTTATAAGCATAACCCTTTATAATTTTTTTGCAAGGCCAATATTGTTCCTTGGGTTTCACCATATTTAGTGACAAATAATCACTATTATTTTCTATCTAAATAGTGAAGGAAAACTTTCATGTCACGTACCATAAGTGATCATGTGTTGTTATGATACCATGACTTTCACTAAGTGAGTTGGCTTTAAGGCATAAACTAACAATTAGTGCCATTACCACAAAGATGAGATTATTTTTAAGCTATAGGACTTTGATAGTTCAAGCTTAAATAGAAACACCTTAACAACGAATCAAGATGAAGTCATGTGATAATGAGACTTGTGATCAAAAGTGAACAATCTCATTATTGACTTTATTTTTCTTTGTATGCCAGGTGAAAGTCTTATTATTTTTTTAAAAAAAATAGAGTTGTGAACTCAAGTTAGAAATCAAGTATATCTAAACTATCACTTATACAAGATTGGAATTATAATAAAGATATACGCTCCATGAGAAAGGGAGAGTAATACCATAGCATGTCTTTCATACCACATGTGCATTATTCAACTAATGAGAGTAACGAAAAAATTGGTCTCTACTTCTAAGTTGTCAAAAGGATATCAAATTAGTACCCTTATGACTTTTAACTGTTTTTAAAGTTTTTATTCAATGTTAACTATCTTGAATGTTACCAATGATTATGGATGATTCAATCCAATTGAACATATACGAAAAATAGTTGAATTAAAATAGAGAGGTTCTAGAAGAAGGGAAGACCATTTTTAATCACATTTGATTGTATTCACTCGTTGAATAATTATGTTTAATAGTTAGACATAATTGTGAATATAAGAGTATATCTTATAGTTTGATATAAGAGAGATCACAAGAAACTTAAAATGTGACTAAATGGATCTAGGTTATTGCATACTTATTCTATTATTATTTTTGAGCTGCAATATATACCTAACTGTTATATAGCAACAAGCTCTCTAAATTGTAAAATAGGTTGGTCGCGTAGCCTATTTTCTTGTATGAACTTTGCAAAGAAACGAGATATCGTTATCTTGAAACTAATTATGGGAGTACTCCACCCATTATGTGCGAGTGGGAGATGTTTGTTGTCAGGTCTTCCCATAAGGGAGGAACCCAAGATAAAGTAAAACTGCCATTGGTAGTTTCTAATTTGAATTAGAATCTCTCTAATGCGGTTAATGTTTGGCATTAAATAAAAAGTGCAATTCCTGCACCTTTTTGGCTCTCTCATTTCTTATGTATAGAAATAGAATTTCAAAATGTGATATTAGTATGAGAAAAAGTAGAAAAGAAAAGAGAAAAAGAAACTCTTAAAGGCACTCTACAATTGACTTAAAGAATTTTAGGCTGTGAATGATTAAACAATTTCCACACGTTATCTTAACCAATGAATCAAGACGGTTCTTTCATTTTTGGGTCATTTTGCATAAACTTGAAAGTTACCAGAAATCGTGATATTCCATAGATATTCCCTTTCATTCTTTAATTAGAAACAAGTCTTTTAGACATTATTTGTTGAAGTGATTTTACAAGTGCAAGGTGTTTTCAAATAAAGGCTTCATTGTCTTTTAGGGCTATTCGATATAACCTTCATGCAACAGTCCTGATACTGGTCTACCGACAACTTATAATCCATATTCTTGTTTGACAATCTTTCAACAAGTAAGATTCAGCTTGTAATTTCTAATCTGAAAGTTAAGGTCTTGGGTCATGGTTTAACTTTCTACCTTAAAACGTCCATTCACATCATTTTTTGCAAACAAACCCTAAGCCTAAATTTTTTCATTTTTTAATTAATATGTTGACCTTATCTTTATTACTAAGATTCTTAACAACATCTTTAACTAGTTCTTATCTATAAATAACATACTAATACAAAAAATAGGATCATCCAAATCACTAGCTGCATAAAATTCATGCCACTTCTTTTTAGGTTATAAACTTCCCCACCGTCGACCGATCATCACTAAATAAATCATCAGATAAATTCAAACACCATCTTCTATCTCATTTTCTCCAATATCAATACTTATATTATCTTCCATTGTTGCAACCATTCCTAAAAAGCTTTCCTTAAAGATTTACCTTTCATTCTAGGATCAAAATCTATCCCTCTAACATCTACCTTAATGTCAGGGTCTATAATGTAAGAAAAACTTTTCATTATCATCATTTACCTCATAATTACTTTCCTTAAAATCACAATCACTTTTCTTATTTGTATCATCATTGAAGTCTTCTTCCCTTAACTCCCCCTCCCCCCAACTTCGCATATCTATTTAGTATTTTCCCTAAATAGCACAGTGTATTTTGATTTTTATGAATTTGATTCTTAGTAACTTCATCATGAATTGCATTCTCATAAACTATATTCTCACGAACTTCATTCTCATTAAAACCATTTTGATTAAATCCATTCTCATTAACTTCCTCAATCACTACACTTGTCTTATAAGTGAGGTAAATAGATATATACCTAGTTAGAGGCACATTCTTACACATCTCCATAACATCATCTTCACATTCAGTTAAAACCATACTATCTGTTAATTTTGTATCAGGAACTTTCAAAAAAAACTCTATAGATCTAGCTTGTCTTACCTTTGCTACCATATAATCAAGTTTTAGCATAGATATGCTATCAGACTCTCACATAAGTCAAGAAAATCTATCTCATCTTGTACATAATGTTTGCTATACATTCTTGAAAAATATTCCCCATGGTGGAGTGTAATTGTGAAGTATTCACTAGAATCATCTATTGGTATGTTGATATGTAACAATGTCAATATTTGTAGTAAGTTGGATATGTTCCAATATGCTCATATGTTAAAAAATGCATGACGCATCAATCCAACACCTACATTTATAAATGTTGCTATTTTCAAACAAAACAAAACCCACACGAAACATGTTAGCCAACCTACATGTGTAATAAAATAAAATAACACTAATTGAAAAATGCAATGAAATTACAAAAAAAAAAACCCACATCACATGTGACCAAACCAAACCCCTCATGTTGCCCAACCTAAGTCAATGAAATAAAGAAACCTAATTTATACTGCCCAAACTAAAGAAACATATTGTGACACCAAACCCAAAAATCCAAACAATTATTTAAGCAAAAACCCTAAAAAAATGCACACAAATATTTTCAACATTCATGCAATGTAACGATTCAAACAAACACAACAATTAACACAAAATCAAATATATAATTATAATAGAAAATACTTACCATAAGTTACAAGACCTTGGTCATGGCTTCTCAATATCCAATTTATTGTGATTTCATATATTCCTTTTACTAAATCTCTAATTTCTCGAAACTCTACCCAAAATCAATGCTTACCTTTGCTTCAGTTTGGTTCAATGTGAAAGGGACACTAAACAAATTTTGTCTGGTTTTAGGATGGTGGGTTCGAGTGTTTGTGGATTCCAAGGATTTTGATTGAATTTGTTTTTTTTTTTTAGTATTTGGAGTTATATTTGATGCACTAATGATGTATAACAACTATACACTATCAATCAACAATAAAATGCCACCTAATTAATAAGCAAAGTTTGAAAAATATACATGTTCTTAAAAATAAATAAAATCCTAAAAGATTTTATATTTTTTAACTTCACTTATTAATGAGGTGACACTTTTTGGTTGATTGACAGTATTTAGTTGATATACATTGTCATACACTGTCAAAGCATCAAGTATGAACTTGTTTTTCCTTGATTTTCTGTAATTTACTTGCTAATAAATCTTTTTTAATTAAACTTTAAGAATTGCAACAAAGCAAGTAAGTGGGCATGTTAGTAGCCAACCGGTCACACATGTCATTCTTGTGTTGCCAAGTTGGCATTTAATGTCTGTAATAATGATTTCAATGACAAGAGGATCAATTCATTACAATAATATGACTTTGGACCATGTTTCTTACAAAAATCATAAAATTCTTTTGAGAGAAATTCCCTATTTCTATTGGATCTAAGTCTCTTAAGTTTCTTATTAATTAAGTTTTCTACTTCTTAATTGAAAATCTTAAATTTTTTAAAAGTTTCATCTTTTGTTTTTAACAAATAAACATAAGTATATTTTGAAAAATCATTTACAAAAGAAATAAAGTATCTTTTTCCATCTCTAGTAAAAATTTCATTATTATCACACAAATCTGTATGTACTAGATCTAACAAGGAATTTGTTTAAAAAACAAATTTAAAAAAAGATTTTGTAATCTTTGCTTTGTGCACAACACTCACAAGTTTTAGTACTTGAAACAGTAAAAAACTTAGGAATAAACTTATGTAATGACATTCTATTTAATGTATTAATACCAATAGGTTCTAATCTATGATGTCACAAATAATTAGAATCATTCACATCAACAACATAAGCATAGTTCAAAAAATTTTAATTGATGTTGAGAAATAAATTTGATCTTTAGCATATCCCTTCGCTACAAATGATCATTTATTAGAAATAATCACTTTTTAAGAATCCAATACAACTTCAAATCCATAGTCATCTAGTTTCTTTACAAAAATTAAATTCTTCTTAAGGTTTGGGATGTGACACACATCTTGTAAGGTCAAAACCTTCCTAGAAGTAAAAGCAAGTTTAATTGTCTTTTTGCCAACAATTTTGCAAGCTAAAGAGTTCCCTATGAAGATTGATTTGTCCTCATTTATCTTTTCACATGTCTTGAAGACATCACTAAATGGAGTGACATGATAAGTTGCATCAAAATCAATCCACCAATTCTCTTGATATTCAACCGTGAAAACTTTAGTGATCATTGCAAGCATATCATTTTTAGTCACAAGATTTGCCTCATTCTTCTTACTTTTTTGTGGAATTGACATATTTTTGCAAAGTGACCATTTTTTCCATGTATGTAGCAGGACCTTTCTTCTTTTTGAAGTTTTTATCAAACTTGTTTAACTTTCCCTTTTTCTTTGAAAAGTTTTTTCTGCCTCTTGTTTTGGTGAATTTTGTTCTTACTTTGAGTTTTATTCTCATTAGGACCTTCAATGTTATACACATTGTTCTCTTTTTCATCTTTCATGTGAATTGCACTTTCAATCTAGATTTGCTTAACCAATTCATCCAAGGTAAATGACTTCTTCTTATATTTCAAATACCTTTTATAATTTAAATAAGAAAGAAGTAGTTTACCAATTATAGTAGATACTTAGAAAGTTCCAGCAATTGGTTCTCTAGCATCATTAAATTTAGTAGCAATTCAATTTATTAATTTAATTAATGACAAGTTTAGAGTCTGTCATTTTAAAGTCCATATACCCATTCACAAGGATAGACTTGTTACCAGCATCTTCATTCTATACCTCTTCTCAATTGCATGCCATACTTTCAATGCTATGTTGTGCTAGTGAAACATATTGAAGAATGTGTTGCTAAGTGCTTGAAGGATTGAAATTTGATAAATGTAATCATCTTCAAGCCAGTTTTTGTTGTTTTGTTGAAAGTTGATCATCATCACTTGCTTCTTGTGGAAAATACTCATGTCGTACATATGTAACCTTCAAAAGACTGACTCGATAGTATATCTTCATAGGGGTATAGTCAAGCCGAGCTGAGTCGAAACAATAAGATGCTTGAGCTCAACTTCAAAACTCATCCAATAGTCAAACAAAACTCTAGATTACTTAATCAAAATCATATCACAAAAGCTACATAATCAAAATCATATCACAAGAGCTACATAAACTTAAATTTTACAATCTTCATAGTTTTCCTTTAATTACATCACCCAATCATATAGTAACTTTCAAATTTCATCTCTCGATCTACATAAAAAGAGCTCTAGCTAGTGAGGTCGGAGTAGAAATTCTTCATGCCTCAAAGCTACTTCTTTCTTTCAAGGCAAAACCTTTACCTATCAATCTTTCCCCCTTTAAGGATTGATAAAGCTTGCATTTAGGAAAGTCTATATGCAATTTTCAAACCACAAAAGAAAGGAAAAATAAAAGAAACCCACATATTCGAAATATGAAACATTAAAAACAAAAGAAATTATGTATCAACATTAAAAATAAATCTAAAGGAGAAGCATAAGGGAACTTACTTGAAATAAATTCTAAATCTCCAAAATAAGCTTAGTCCACCCATCAAAGTCCAAAATAAAAATCCATTGGAGGAGCTTGGGTGAAGAGGTAGGGAAGAGATAAGAGAGAGAAGATAGATCCGTAGAAGAGGACTCATCGGAGGGCTTGCTTGTCGTAAGGGAGCATGAATCGTGATTTGGGGTAGCGGTGGTAGAGAGAAAAGAAGAGAGCGACTAGGATTGGGAGAGACAGAACAAAAAAAGGAAGAAATGATTTTTAGGTTTAGGGTTACTAATTTATATGTTAAGGGTAATATTGTAATTTCTTAATAAAATAAAAATATATATTAAAATAAAAAACTCGATTGGGCCAGTGAGCTACTCAAGTTGGGTATTAGATTGCTCAAACTTGGCTCACTCAATAGCTCGAGTTCAAGCCTAGCTCGAAAAAAATTGAGTCGAGTTCGAGTTTTTCTTGAGTTGAGCTCAACTAGCTTGCAAGAATCAATGTATCATTTACACCCCTATATTTTTATGCTAAATCTTGCAATTCAACCCATTGACTCTTTCTAGTTTCTCCACTTTATAGACATGAGGTTTGAATATAAGAGTCGTTATCTAGAAGTATTATTGTTCTTAAATTGTTGTGCAAATATTAGAGTGTGGTGGATGGTGAACTAATGCAAACAAGTTGAACTGAAGAAACTTTGATGAAGTAGAATTTTAGGTAGGCAACATACTTCCAAAAAACTATCTTAAAAACAATAGTTTCGCTATACTAATGCAAATGGTTTAAGAAACATTGTTTCCAAGACACAATGCTTACTCCTAAAAGAATTCAATTGCACTTTGAATTCCTTTTATGAACTTGCTTGAACCAAAAAGCAAAAAATGAGTACAAGAATAAATGTTCAGAAATTTTAGAATTTGAGAGAAAATTATGTAAGATTGTGTGAAAATGAACATTTATGAAAGTATTTATAAGCCCTAATCAGTGTCAAACACACCATTTCATGATTAGTCATCTTTTGGATGAAGAATTATGGCTTTTGGAATGAAAAGACATGACTAACGAATTCATTTTTTGAATTTTCAAGATGGACAATCGAATATTTGAGAAAGACAATCGACTGCTCTAGTGTTGTCTAAACACAAAAAATTTTCAAGCTTGGGGTAGTCAACTACCCTAGGCAAATTATAAAACAAAAAAATATTTTCTCGAAGGCATGAGCAATCAATACCCAAGACAAGTTTTAGCGATTGCCTATTTGGGCATTCAACTACCCTTGTAACTGTCTAAGGTCAATTTTTTAATAGAATGAATTTTTTATTCCACACTTAAATATATACTTCTAAAACTTTATTTTCTTAACACATATATACTCTAAATGATTTACAAGCTTTTTTTTGAAATAATATATTCTTTGATAATTTATACAACATATGCAACAAAAATGACTTTAGAAACCAAAATGATATGGTCTCCAAAACTTGGAAAACATGTGTAATTTACTCTTCATTTAATATCATTAATTTAAATTTATTATTAAGATATATTAGTCTTATTTTTTTAAAATTTGAAATTATTTAATAATAATTTATTACAAGTCCAATTTGAATTTTAAAAAAATTGTTCAAGAAATTTTTCAAATCGGATTAGGTCCATATCCATGGAACGAGTTTAAATTCAATACTAGAATCGACTATAGCATGTCACAAAAAAATAAATCATAGTTGTAGGAACACAATTATTATATACATTAAAGTACTTCGATGGCGTTTGGTATTGAGAGAGTTGTAACTTTGCACTGCAATTTAATTTAATGTAAAGTGATTGCAGTGTTTGGTTTACAACTTTATGCTGCAAAGTAGCATCCCACTGCAAAGTATTTTAGCAAAAACTACCCTCATTCATTGAGAATTTCCACTCCATCAGCGACTCAGCTTCTTCCATTACTCTCGCCTCTGTCATCGCTCTGTAGATCGCCTTTCACCATGGCCGAAAATACCCCCATCTTATTTTTACTTCTTCGAATTTTCATGGGTTTCTGTAGCTTGCTTCCATTCCAGTCATAGAAATAGGAAATAGGAAATTTGCGAGCTTAGAATGAAGCAGTCTGCTGTTCCATGATCAAATCATCTACCTACTGTGTTGTTGGACGAATTTTTTGCTTTATCCATGATCAATTACGCCTGCTTTACGTCTGTTGTTCTGCTTTGCCCATTTTTTATTCTTTGTTAATTTAGCAAGTACCATTGCACTTGTTAAGTTTATTCTCTGTTGCATTACGCCTGCTTGTTCTTCTTTTTCTGCATTACGTCTGTTGTTCTGCTTTACCCATTTTTGATTCTTTGTTAATTTAGCAAGTACCGTTGCACTTGTTATGTTTATTCTCTGTTCTTGTACTTTAGCTACAAATGAATGCTAGCGATGGCATCCTCACCAGGCGTTCTGGCTAGGATTTAGAAAATATATTATGGTGGCTTTTCTCTTAAGCATAACTACTTGTTTGTTATTTTGTTGGAGAAACTAATTCTTTTTATTTAGAATGATTGTTCGTGGATAAAAAAAAATGAAAATGAATTAATTTTTGAAAAACAATTATTTGCTTAAATGTATTCTTCCTAAGGTTTTAAAGGCTAAGGCAAAGGCCTAGCCAGAGCTGTAGATTATGTTTTAGATTATGTTTATTATATTTTCTTAATTAAAGCATTTCTTTAAGCAAATAAGGCACATATAAAGTTTAAGCAAATACACATTAGTTAAAATCATTTAGTTAAGTAGTTAGTTTTTAATATCGTACCTATAATTTGTGGTATTTAGATATGGCAAAGATATACGTAGTGTTTGTTAGATACAGACCGAGTATCTATAACAGTTGACAAGAAGCTCAAAGATAAGTTAATTATACAAATAATAAATATAAATTTATATAAATAATTATAAAAATTAATTATACAAATTAATAATAATGTATATAAATTTGTTATTATAAATGATGATCAATGTCAACAATTATAAATTTATATTCTTTACAGTTTAATATGATTATTACATTTAGTATTAATTCCAATGTACAAATTTTTTTTATACATAAAGGTATTTTTGGAATTTGTAATTACATTACCAACAAAAAGACTGCATATCAAACGCTGTAATGTTACTTTTCCTGCAATTTAAATAAAACTTTATACTGCATATCAAATGCTACAATATTATTTTTCTACCAATCACTTTCTCAACAATCACTTTTTTAACAATCACTTTACACTGCAATCACATTATCTACAATATACCAAACACAACCTTAAAATCAACCAGTAATTAATCAGTATTGAGCGACAAAACTTAGCGTGATCCTCTAGAAAGAATCCCAGATAACTGAGACTGTAACTGCCGCTATGGCGGCCACGTCGCCACCAATCCCTTCCTCTTGCCAAAACCGAAAAATTCTCCTCTCCAGTTTCACTTCTTTTAAACCAGTTTCGATTTTGTTAAACGACAATAAATATAGTCGTTTTCGGTGTCAAATTAAGAGCTTTGAAAACCAACCTCCAACTTGCAGCATTGAGCTCTTCTCCGGAACCGGACCGATCCATTTGATCCAAAATTCCCCTTCTTCGATGTCAATGGCCGCCGCTTCCGCCTCCGATTCTGCAGTTAAAACGGTAAAAAAAATCTGCCTTTTTTTACTGCGGCAAGAACAAGCGCTTGCGGGGAGAATCACCGCTGAGTCAGACACCATTGAGCTCCGCAGTATCAACTGGCGGTGACCTTACCAAATCTCAAATTATTATTAACCATTTAAATATTATTAATAATTAAATCCTTGGAAATTAAGTTTCAATAATATTTATTTTAGGACATTTGAAGATGGATTTCCTAACTTATTTATACCAAATGCACACTGAATTCGAGGACAAAATGTAGCCTTTTTAGCCTCATTTAGCTCGCCGACGGTGATGTTTGAGCAGTAATCGGTTATCTATGCATTGCTGAAACTGTTCATTTCCTCGTTCACGCTAGTTCTCCCGTTTTTCCCTACCGGAACTTCCAAGCGAATGGAGGACGAAGGAGATGTAGCGACGGCTTTTACTCTTGCTAGGATATTGTCGAATATACCGACTTCTAGAGGAGGGCCGACTAGCTTAGTGACGTTCGATAACCATGCTTTGCAGGTTTAGTTTTTTTACTTGGTTACAATTTTTTTGTTTGTCTGATAGTTTCTTCAAAATTTTTTGACTTGCTTTTGTGTTTCCTCAGGAGAGATTCTACTTTGGTGATAATATATTGCCTTGCTTTGAGAGTGGGATACCTTTGCTCAAGAATAGGCTTCAACGGCTCCCTGACTCTGACAATGTATGTTTGTCTTTCGTTTAGAAGCAAGTGCTAGTTATTGCTTTGATACACGCAGATTTCAACAGTTGCTAGGCAAGGAAGAATAGGAAGCAATCTGTTCGCTTCAATTGTTACTTGTGATTTCTTTTCTGTTAATTGTTTTTCTATGTTAGACTATTACTTTTGACACGTCAGTAACGACTGACTTAGCTATGACTATAAATACAAAAATACAAGAGGAATGGCTCATTATTGGCCATATTCCAGAATTATCTCTCTCTGTAACTACCTCTGTATCCATTTTTTTTTCTTCTTCCCTCTCAACTTCTAGAATTCAAAAAACCTTCATAACAGCAGTTACTCTTGCTTAACCAGTAATTTGCGTGTATCAACAGGTATCAGAGCTTTCTATTTTGGCCATGGCAATCGGTATTATTACGAGATTGCAGAAGGAGTTGGGATTACTTCATAAGGAGATCGAAGAAGTTAGATCTGAGGTGACTAACAGCAATGAAAATCTACGGAAGGAGATGCGAGCAGAAGTTCAATCTCAGATAGATCTTATGGAAGCGGATATGCGACAGATGTTTGAGCAGATTATGCATCGTATGGATTCTTCTCGATCACATACCGATGAATCTGGAGATGCTACTCCTTCTGATTTGAAACAAAAATCAGTTCTACAATCTGCTAAAAGCAATGCTACATTTGAGGCTCTAAAGGAAGATCGACTGGAGTTCGTTGAAGGAGTTAAACCGATCGCTAGATACTCCAAGCTCGAATGTCCTCGTTTTGATGGAGAAGACTTCCGCGGCTGGCTTCTCAAATTGGAGCAATTTTTTGAAGCTGATAAAACTAAGGAAGGTGATAAGGTGCGTGTGGTGATGATGCATCTGGAAGGGAAGGCTCTGCAGTGGCATCAGCGTTTTGTTAAGAATCTTGGCCTTGACTGAGATCAAGTGGTCTCAATATTTGGAAGAGATGTGTTGGCTCTATAGGCTATACCGAGAGGGGGGTGAATCGGTTCTTAGCTAACCTTATGCCCGTTTTTCGGTTTCTCTAAATTCTCTAGCCTATTTGAGTGTTTTCTAAGTTCTCTAAGCTAGGCAATTATACAATATAAATTCAATACAATAAACACAAATATAATTGCAAGAAAGTAAAGAGAGAAAGGATAGAGAAATGTACACAAGTGATTTATAGAGGTTCGGCAACCTTGCCTACGTCCTCTACCTTGAGACGCTCCCAAGGATTTTCTCAAATTCACTATCCTTGAATTTGTTACACTCCCTCTTTTCAAGGCTCAAGAGAAACCTCTCTCTTTTCTAGGCTCAAGAGTAACCTCTCTCTTTTCTAGGCTCAAGAGTAACCTCCCTCTTTTTCAAGGCTCAAGAGAAACCTCCCCTTTACAAGGAATGAAATGAGTTTACAAATGAGTAATCAAGGAAAGCCTCTAAATAGGCAAGTGATTACAGAAATTAAGCACAAGGAAAAGCCTATACAATTTTTGTGCTAGACATTACAAGGAATAAGAGAATGATAGATGATGAAGAGTTTTTAGCACTTGATTTGTTGTTTGAGACTTGAGGATTTGAGGAATATGAGTTTTGGAGTTGCTGAGTAGTTCCTCTTCCTTCCTTTAGCTTCTAAGCCTCTATTTATAGTCCCTTGGATGTATTCTAGCTGTTGAGTAGAGCCAAATCTCGAATATTACCGTTGTCTTACAAAAACTAGCCGTTATAGGCTATTTTCGAACAAAGGGATCGATCCCTTCATTCCAGAATGCTTTATTCTGGGCTGAGGGACCTTTTCTAGCCGTTGGGAAGCTTACTGCCAAAAGGGGATCGATCCCTTCCCTTAGGGGATCGATCCCTTCTTTCCAGAATGTGATTTCCTGCACTTTTTGAGTTAGAAATGATGTGGTCTTTGATCCTAATCCAACCCAAAACATTTTGGCTCTTTTGTGGGAGTTTTTCTTGACTTTCTCAAATGAAAATATTGTTCAAAAACTTATAAGCAATTTTCTAAACTTATGTTCAATAATTCTTGAGAAAATTACTTAATATTGAAAACCATTTTAAGACCAATAAGAATATATCATTAAATCATGGTCTTAATGTTTGATATGATATCTTGACAATGGATTGAGAAAATCATATGTGATAAGGCAAATTTACAATATGAATTAATACATTGAAGCGTACTTAAGTTTTTGTCATTTCAAAATACATATAGCAATTTAAAGCTAACAATCTCCCCCTTTTTGATATGACAAAACTTAATGTAAATTTGCTTTGAAAATTCTTTGATAAAATACTCCCCCTTAAATAAAGCAGGATTTTATAAAGCTCCCCCTTAATATAAGCATGGGTTTTGAAAATGAATTTTCCCTCATTATCTCTCCCCCTTAATATCTCTCCCTATATCTATCTCTCCCTTTATCTATCTATCCCCCTTTTTGTCATAGCAAAAAGAAGGAAAAATAATAAAAAAAATATGCTTCCCCTAAAATCATGGCAATGTGAGAACAAATAGAAATGCTCCATCCAACAAGAAACATGTTAGTACATGGGACTTATAGCACAAATAAATAAGTCAATTTTCTCAAAGAGTATGAAATATTTAGGCAATGAATATGACTTATGATCCTATACCAATTGTTTATAAATAATTTTGATACCAATTGTTGATAAGTAATTTTGCAAGAAGGTTCCAATTGGTAAGAAGTTAAGCAAGCACCTAAGTATATCAATTGTTCTCTAAGGTCCAACTAAGGTGCATGGCAATATATCATGATTATGAGCTGAAATTAGATGACATATCATATGCATGAGCTCATAAATCACGTTCAAGCAAGAATGTGCATAGAGTTGAATCATATATCAATTAATCACAAATTCTAGCACAAAAGTGTTTCATGCAAAAGTGTCTTATATGAATTCTTCCCTATTTGTCATTTCAATCTAAGGAGTATGAGAAGAATTGTCAATTTAAAGCTCATACCAATTGGCAATTTAGATTTGGCTTACCAATTATTGAAAATACGGTTGCCAATGATATTAATTGTTATTTCAATCTAAATACCAATTTTTACTAATGGTTGACTTAGTCATTTTGCATGAATCCAATATGTAGTGTGTTCATGTCAAGAAAATAATCATTCTAAATATGCAAGAACACAATCACACATTAGCACACTATCATAAAGTATTAATCCATATTCATATTCATATTCACAAAATTATACTACATGGAAGATACAAAAATCAAGGTATTCATGCAAACCCATTTTCAAACATGGTTTCAAGTACAAAAATCCTATGCTCATTTTTCAATTCAAGTCCTTAATCAATTATGAGCAAGGAAAGATTCATTAAAGCCTAAGTTCTTTAATAATTTGGCCATAAGAAAAATTTAAGTACATGGATGATAAAGTTTCATGCATTTGAACATTTAGGATCCATTTATCATCACACATTGTAGGGCAAGGAAAATTATGACCTTATACCAATTGTTGAATTTTCATTTGAAATCAATCCTTAAGATCAAGTTTTAATTATTCTTCCACTAGATGTATAACTATCATGAAACCTAATGTGGAGTAGTTGAGTCAAGCTAATAAACATAATCCTATAAGCATGCTTGACTAAGATGAACAAAGAGATGAAGAATATTCATTATGCATGAGTTCATCAAATTCTCAAACATATCCACAAATCAATGAAATAAATTTCAAAATTATGTTTAAGCATTCATTGAAAGTATATTTCAAGATTATTTCAAGATTTATGAATGTTTTCAACAAAAGATGATTTTGCACTTGTGAGTTGATTGTTGGAAGTGATACCATTTTGTTGGAAATGATTCAAATTGATGGATTTGAGGTATGATATCAATGAAAAATGAATTTTCATACATTAAAGTTCATCAAAAAGGAGTTAAAACAATGAATTTTAAGTTGAGAAGAGAGAAAGTATCAAAGCAATGAAAAGTTCTTCTCAATTTCGGTTGAAAATATGCAGGAAAGCCCTTACTGGCTTGGGGGGATCGATCCCTTTAGGAGGGGGATCGATCCCTTATCTCCAGAATACACCAATTCTGTTTTCTGCTCAAGGGGATCGATCCTGCTTGTTGAGGGATCGATCCCTCATCCTGTTTCTGCAGATTTTTGACAGAAAATCCAACCTTTGAGGTGCCAAAACTTCGTTTTTGAGTATTTTAAGTCCAAGTAAAGGTTTAAACATTTGTAAAACATGATTTTGGACTTGTATGAATGAAAAACATGAATGAAAAACCATTTAACAATTGATTTTGCAATTTTGGAAGGATTTTCACCAATAAAAGCATTTTTGGCCTCAAAAGGGGTCATTTTGATAGTTATGCATATTTTGGCCAAACCAATGCATTGAATTACATAAATATGTCAAAACAAACTTGTTCACATAGGTTTTAAGCACAAATATCATTAAAGCATACATCTTGTGAACAACATGCCATGATTGTCAACATACAAGTTCTTCATTATTGCTCATGACATGGCATTTTGCATATATGACATATTTGACAACTTTTGAGCAACTAAATATATTATCTATACATATCAAGCTTGCTCAAACTACAAAATTCCAATAATCTTTTCAAAATCATTAAACATGCTTTTCATTCAATGCATCAAGAACTATTCATCAAGCACTCAAAAATCATTTATCATGCCTTTTGTTCAATCATTCAACTCACAAAGCATCAAAAATCATTAACCAATTTTCTCATCAAAGCATAAAAAGTTTAAGGAGTAAGGAATTAAGCTTACAATACTCCTTTGCTAGAGAATGCTTTGCCTTGAATTGTTGAGTCTACCTTGAGCTATCCTTTGAAGAATTGTTGTGATGGATCCTCAAGCTTTTTCTTTTTCTCATTGGCACAAGCAATCTCCATAGAGGTGTGTAGAGCATTCAAACTCCATTGTTCCATTGTATTCCCATGCTCTGACACTCCTACAATAAACAAATTTATGCATGCTTTGGTACCCAAATTTTCTTGGGTCCATGAGAGTTAGTGTTCACAATTTTTGATCCTTTTGGGATCCATTTCAAGCACAATTCATCATTATTTATTGCATGCTTTGGCACCCATATTTTCCTAACAACTCTTCCTCTAAATGTAGTTTTTCTATATGTGCATGCTTGTGAAGAGTGGCCTATCCTATTACATAGTGAGCATGTGAGAGATGTATTATGCATAGTATTTTTGCTCACAAGGAAATTCTTTATATGAGTTTCTTTTTGTATTGCATTATAGCCTAACCCATCTTTATCAAAGAAAGCTCTTTGAGTCTCTAACATATGATCTAGCTTTTGTTGACCCATATAAAACCTAGTAAATGAGTTATGCAAATTTGTATTCTTTTCATTCAACTCATTTATTTCTAAGTTAGCCTCTTCTAATTTCTTTTCAAATTCAAGCTTGGCATTTGCTAAGGCTTCATTTTCTATCATCAATTTAGCAATGATTCTCTTATATTTGGAGTTCATGCATTGAAATTCATTTGCTAAATCATTAAAGGCATTTTGTAGTTCACTAAAGGTATAATCATTATCTTCACTAGAACTACTACTAGCCTCATCATCACTAATGGCCATAAAGCATGAGTAGGCTACCTCATCATCAATGTTTTCCTCATCAGAGCTATCACTATCGCTCCATGCAGCCACAAATGCTTTCTTCCTAGGTTTCCTATCCTTTTCCTTCCTAAGTAAGGGGCAATCTAGCTTAGTGTGACCCGGTTCATTACTTTCATAACACACTAAGGGGTCTTTTTCTCTCCTACTAGATTCTCCTCTTATTACCCCTCTACTTTGGTGCCTCCTATCATTCTCTCTCTCTTTCATTCTCATAAATCTATTAAATCTTTTGGCAAACATTGCCATTTCCTTTTCTTCCTCATTTCCACTCTCATCACTATCATCTTCAAGGACCTCATGAGTGGAAGACTTAAGTGCTACCCCTACTTTCTTTGAAGGTTCTTCATTTCTTTTCAATTTCATCTCATATGTAAGTAGGGAGCCCATAAGTTCATCTAGAGACAAGGTGTTAGGATCCTTAGATTCTTCTATTTCGGTCACCTTTACCTCCCAAGATTTTGGCAAGCTATTCAAAATTTTCTTAACTATTTCTACATTGGAATAGCTCTTGCCTAATGCCTTAAGTCTATTGATTATATCATTAAACCTAGTGAACATTTCGCTAATGGACTCATTTTCTTTCATCCTAAATAGCTCATAATCATGTGTGAGCATTCCTACTTTGGTCTCTTTCACTTGATTGGTCCCTTCATGTGTGATGGCTAATTTGTCCCATATTTGCTTGGATTCTCACATAGTGATACTCTATTATACTCATTGGGACCTAAAGCACAAAATAGGGTGTGCATAGCCTTGGCATTCATTTGTGCCAATCTAATGTCATTTGTGTCCCACTCATCCTCACTCTTAGGGACATCTTTTCCATCTACTTTCTTCATGGGAATTCTAGGACCATTCACTATAATTCTCCACACTTCATAATCGTTTGATTGTACAAATAACATCATTCTAGTTTTCCAATACGAATAGTTCTCACCATTAAAGAGTGGAGGTCTAACTAATGATTGTCCCTCTTCTCCTAGGGTTGTGCCTATATTCAAATGAGCCATTTAAGATCGTTTTGCTCGATAAAGGTTAGTCTAATTCAATCTCGAACCCAAGCTCTGATACCAATTGTTGGCTCTATAGGCTATACCGAGAGGGGGGTGAATCGGTTCTTAGCTAACCTTATGCCCGTTTTTCGGTTTCTCTAAATTCTCTAACCTATTTGAGTGTTTTCTAAGTTCTCTAAGCTAGGCAATTATACAATATAAATTCAATACAATAAACACAAATATAATTGCAAGAAAGTAAAGAGAGAAAGGATAGAGAAATGTACACAAGTGATTTATAGAGGTTCGGCAACCTTGCCTACGTCCTCTACCTTGAGACGCTCCCAAGGATTTTCCCAAATTCACCGTCCTTGAATTTGTTACACTCCCTCTTTTCAAGGCTCAAGAGAAACCTCTCTCTTTTTTAGGCTCAAGAGTAACCTCTCTCTTTTCTAGGCTCAAGAGTAACCTCCCTCTTTTTCTTAGGCTAAAGAGTAACCTCCCTCTTTTTCAAGGCTCAAGAGAAACCTCCCCTTTACAAGGAATGAAATGAGTTTACAAATGAGTAATCAAGGAAAGCCTCTAAATAGGCAAGTGATTACAGAAATTAAGCACAAGGAAAAGCCTATACAATTTTTGTGCTAGACATTACAAGGAATAAGAGAATGATAGATGATGAAGACTTTTTAGCACTTGATTTGTTGTTTGAGACTTGAGGATTTGAGGAATATGAGTTTTGGAGTTGCTGAGCAGTTCCTCTTCCTTCCTTTAGCTTCTAAGCCTCTATTTATAGTCCCTTGGATGTATTCTAGCCGTTGAGTGGAGCCAAATCTCGAATATTACCGTTGTCTTACAAAAACTAGCCGTTATAGGCTATTTTCGAACAAAGGGATCGATCCCTTCATTCCAGAATGCTTTATTCTGGGCTGAGGGACCTTTTCTAGCCGTTGGGAAGCTTACTGCCAAAAGGGGATCGATCCCTTCCCTTAGGGGATCGATCCCTTCTTTCCAGAATGTGATTTCCTGCACTTTTTGAGTTAGAAATGATGTGGTCTTTGATCCTAATCCAACCCAAAACATTTTGGCTCTTTTGTGGGAGTTTTTCTTGACTTTCTCAAATGAAAATATTGTTCAAAAACTTATAAGCAATTTTCTAAACTTATGTTCAATAATTCTTGAGAAAATTACTTAATATTGAAAACCATTTTAAGACCAATAAGAATATATCATTAAATCATGGTCTTAATGTTTGATATGATATCTTGACAATGGATTGAGAAAATCATATGTGATAAGGCAAATTTACAATATGAATTAATACATTGAAGCGTACTTAAGTTTTTGTCATTTCAAAATACATATAGCAATTTAAAGCTAACAAGATGCAAGTGAGGTTCAATGATACAGAGTATGCTGATCCAATGTTAGATTTGGTAAGTCTTCGACAATTACACTCTGTTGATGAATATTATGAAGAATTTGAAGGTTTACTGAATCTGTTGAATTTGCCTGATGATTATGCACTGAGTATCTTTATTAGTAATCTTAAGTCTGAGATTGCAAACCTGTTAGACTGTTCCTACCTAAAACCCTTAGTCATGCTTTAAACTTAGCCAAACAATTGGAGTCTCTTGTGTTCAACACTCCTTGAAAACCTTTTGTTTCACCTAAACCACTTCCTTCCCAGCTTATTCCAATGTTACTCCTATATTACCAATTCGAAATGAATTGCCTCCTTTGTTGCCTACTCCCAAAATGACCTTTCCAAATTATCAAAACACAAACCTTTTCCTAATTCGTTTACCAGACCACAAACTTCTCGTCTTGAAATTGTTGGACCTAAACCAACCAGATTACCTACAAGAGAAGAACGAGATGATAGGAGGAAGAAAGGTTTATGCATGTGGTGTGGCCAGAAATATATTCCTGGACACAAATGTATTAGATCTCAAATTTACCAAATGATTGTTGAGGATATGAAGGAGTCAACTGAGCTGGCAGAAGAGTTTATTGATTGTGAGGAGAAGTTGGAAGAACCTGTGCTTGAAGATTTTGTTGGAGAAGTACAGCCAGTAATTTCTCTTCATGCTCTTTTTGGAACTTCAGATTCTCAAACTATTAGACTTCCTGGTACTATTAAAAATGCTAAGGTGATATTGTTGGTGGATTCTGGAAGTACACACAACTTTATTGGGTTGTCTTTAGTTAAGCATTTAGCACTTAACACACAACCAGTCACAGGATCCAGTGTGATCGTAGCCAATGGTGATAAAATGAAAGTGCAAGAAGGATGTAAGGGAGTCCAATGGGAAGCATCAGGTCTGAAGCAAAGTACTGATTTTTTGGTATTACCTTTCTTGGCTGTGATGTGGTACTTGGTGTACAGTGGTTAAAGGAGTTGGGCCCTATTATATGGGATTTTTCTGCCTTGACTATGACCTTTTCTATTGGAAATGTCTAGGAAACAGTAAGGGGAATTGTAGCTGGTGATGTGAAAATGGCTACTAAGAAGCAAGTGAATAAAATAAATGGATCAGCAAAGGGCACTTGCACCTTGTTGTTGACGGCCCTTTTGAACAAATTACAAGAAGAATCCCTTAACAAATCAGCTACTGCTTTGCCTGAAGAATTACAGCAACTGTTAACACAGTATGCTGTTTTGTTTGAAACTCTAAAGGGACTTCCACCTGCGAGGTTGCAAGATCATAAGATTCCCTTGGAAGGATGTGTACAATCTGTGAATGTTAAGCCCTACAGATATCCAGCCATACAGAAGAATGAGATTGAGAAGATTGTGGCTGAGATGAAGCAAGCTGGTATTATTAGAGACAGTAACAGTGCTTTTGCTTCTCTTGTGGTATTAGTCAAGAAAAGGATGGGTCTTGGAGGTTCTGCATTGATTACAGGCAATTGAATAAGGTCACTATCAAGGATAGGTTTCCCATTCCATTGATTGAAGAGTTGTTAGATGAGTTGACTGGTTCATGTTACTTTTCTAAACTAGATTTAAGATCTGGTTATCACCAAATTAGAATGGCTTAAGGAGATATTCATAAGACTGCCTTTAAAACTCATGAAGGGCATTATGAGTTCCTAGTTATGCCCTTTGGGCTAACTAATGCACCTTCTACTTTTCAGAACCTCATGAACAGTATCTTTCAGCCTTATCTTAGGAAGTTTGTTTTGGTATTTTTTGATGATATTCTCATATACTCTAAGAGTTGGCTGGATCACTTGAAGCAATTGGAGTTGGTTTTTCAACTGTTGGCCCAACATCAGTTGTTTGTGAAATCATCTAAATGTGATTTTGGCTCTAAACAAGTGCGGTATTTGGGTCACATTATTTCAGAAGAGGGTGTAGTTATGGATGTGGACAAGGTTCAATGTATCAAAGATTGGCCTTATCCAAGATCAGTTAAGGAGGTTCGAGGATTTTTGGGATTGACAGGTTACTATAGGAGGTTTGTACGACATTATGGCCTTCTTGCTCAGCCTCTTACTGCATTGCTCAAGAAGGATGCTTTTGAGTGGACTTCTTCAACTTAAGAGGCTTGGGATAAGCTTAAGCAAGCCATGATTACTGCCCCTGTTTTGGCACTTCTAGATTTTTCTCTTATGTTTGTTGTTGAATCTAATGCTTCCAGCCATGGTATAGGTGTTGTATTGTCCCAACAAGGCAGACCAATAGCTTTCTTTAGTAAAGCTTTGTCAATGAGGCATCAAAGTTTGTCTGTATATGAGAAGGAAATGTTGGCTATCCTTGTTGCTGTGAAGAAGTGGAATTCCTATCTATTAGGTAGGAAGTTTCAAATTAAGACAGATCATCATAGTTTGAAATTTCTATTGGATCAGAAAACTTCAACACGTGCTCAACAGCTTTGGGTAGTAAAGATGATGGGATATGATTTTGAAGTGTTGTTTAGGAAGGGAACTTCAAATGTGGCTGCTGATGCATTGTCTAGAGCACCTCAATTATCTTGCCATGCTATTTCTGTCTGTACCAGTGATTTGTTACAAAGGATTACACAGTCTTGGCTTAAGGATGAGCATTTGATTCATATTCTCCATAAGCTCAAGGCTAATCCTAATTTTCCTGGTAAATACACTTGGTTCGATGGACAGCTTAAGAGGAAAGGTAGATTGGTTGTTGGGGCAGATCCTTCTTTGAGGCAAGAGTTGCTTCAATACTTCGATAGTTCTGTTGTAGGGGTTCATTCTGGTATGGATGCCACTCTCAAGAGACTTTCTGCCATTGTCTACTAGAAGGGCATGAGAAAAGAGGTTCAGCAGTTTGTAAGGAGTTGTGAAGTTTGTCAGCGTTGCAAGTATGATACCTCTGCTTCTCTGGGATTTATGCAGCCACTTCCTATTCTGAATCGAATTTGGACTGATTTGTCCATGGATTTCATCGAGTGATTGCCTAAATCTGGAGGTAAAGATACCATCATGGTAGTTGTTGATCGATTGAGCAAGTATGCTCATTTCATTCCTCTGTCTCACCCATTTACTGCTCTTACAGTAGCCCAAGCTTTCCTTGATACTGTCTATAAGTTACATGGTACACCTAACAGTATTGTAATTGATCGTGATAAGGTGTTTGTTAGTCACTTTTGGAAGGAGTTATTCAAGATGTTAGGTACTGAATTGAAGATGTCTTCAGCTTACCATCCTCAATCTGATGGTCAAACTGAAGTGGTGAACAAGTGTCTTGAAACTTACCTGAGGTGCATGGCTAGTGAAGCTCCAAGGACTTGGGTGAAGTGGCTTCCTTTGGCAGAGTGGTGGTATAATACTTCTTATCATTCTGCCATCCAAACTACACCTTACCAGGCTGTTTATGGACAATCTGCTCCTGTCCATCTTCCTTTTTTTGCTGGTGATTCTATTGCGGAAGCAGTGGATCGAAGTCTTCAGGCTAGGGAGGCAGCTATCAAACTTCTTCAATTTCATTTGTCAAGGGCACAAAATCGCATGAAGCAGCAGGCTGATAAGGGAAGATCTGACCGAAGCTTTGCAATTGGTGATTATGTTTATGTAAAGCTTCAACCCTATCGTCAAAAGTCTGTAGTGAACCGTTTGTGTTTAAAACTGGCTGCCAAGTTTTATGGTCCCTACAAGGTGCTAAATCGAGTTGGTTTTGTGGCTTACTGTTTGGAGTTGCCTTTGGGTGCTAAGATTCATCCTGTCTTCCATGTTTCCCAGTTGAAGAAACATGTTGGTTCCCATCTTGTGCAACATCAGTTACCTTTGTTGGATGAAGATGGTACTTTAGTTAAGGAACCAATGGCTGTTTTAGATCGTCGAATGGTTAAACAACAAGGTCAAGCTGCTACAGAGGTTTTGGTTCACTGGAATAATTCATTTCCAGAGGATGCAACTTGGGAAGATTGGTCTCAGCTTCTATTAGCTTTAAATTGCAATATGTATTTTGAAATGACAAAAACTTAAGTAAGCTTTAATGGTTTAATTCATATTGTAAATTTGCCTTATCACACATGATTTTCTCAATCCATTTTCAAGTGATCATATCAAACATTAAGACCATAATTTAATGACACATCCTTATTGGTCTTAATACTTTATAAATGTTTTGAATATTTTAGAAAATCACTTGATAAATTTTTAGACCATGTTTTTATCTAAGAAAGTCAAGAAAAACTCCCTTAAAGCTTATAAATGTTTTGGGTTGAATTAGGATCAAAGATCATATCATTTCTAACCCAAAAGTGCAGGAAAAATGCCCTCTGGAAGAAAAGGATCGATCCCCACTGTAGCAGGATCGATCCCTTTTTGGCAGAAAGTCTTCCCAAGGTCCTTGAAGCCCAGAATCAAGATTCTAGACAAAAGGGATCGATCCCCTATGGAAAGGGATCGATCCCTTTGCCCGAAAATAGCCTATAACGGCTAGTTTTTGTAAGACAACGGTAATATTCGAGATTTGGCTCCACCCAACAGCTAGAATACATCCAAGGGACTATAAATAGAGGCTTAGAAGTTAAAGGAAGGAAGAGGAACCACTCAGCAACTTCAAATCTCATATTCCTCAAATCTACAAGTCTCAAACAACAAATCAAGAGCTACAAAGTTTCCATCATCTATCATTCTCTTATTCCTTGTAGTGCTTAGCACAAATATTGTATAGGCTTTTCTTTTTGCCTAATTTCTGTAATCATTTGCCTACTTAGAGGCCTTCCTTGATTGCACCACTTGTAAACAAATTCATACCTTGTAAAAGGGGAGGTTTCTCTTTAGCCTTAGAAAAAGAGGGAGGTTTCTCTTTAGCCTAAGAAAAAGAGAGAGGTTTCTCTTGAGCCTAGAAAAAGAGAGAGGTTTCTCTTTAACCTAGAAAAAGAGGGAGTGTAACAAATTCAAGGATAATGAATTTGGGAAAATCCTTGGGAGCGTCTCAAGGTAGAGGACGTAGGCAAGGTTGCCGAACCTCTATAAATCGCTTGCGTACATTTCTCTATCCTTACTCTCTTTACTTAATTGCAATTATATTTGTGTTTATTGTTTTGAATTTATATTGCATAATTGAGTAGTCTAGAGAACTTAGAAAATATCAATATAGGCTAGAGAATTTAGAGGAACCGAAAAACGAACCTAAGGTTAGTGAAAAACCGATTCACCCCCCCTCTCGGTATAGCCTATAGAGCCAACAGCTTCAACAGCGCTTTCCTCACTTTAATCCTTGAGGACAAGGATTTTCTTGAGGGGGAGGTATTTGATACACGCAGATTCCAACAGTTGCTAGGCAAGGAAGAATAAGAAGCAATTTGTTCGCTTCAATTGTTACTTGTGATTTCTTTTCTGTTAATTATTTTTCTATGTCAGACTATTACTTTTGACACGTCAGCAACGACTGACTTAGCCATGACTATAAATACAAAAATACAAGAGGAATGGCTCATTATTGGCCATATTCCAGAATTATCTCTCTCTGTAACTACCTCTGTATCCATTTTCTTTTTTCTTCTTCCCTCTCAACTTCTAGAATTCAAAAAACCTTCATAACAGCAGTTACTCTTGCTTAACCAGTAATTTGAGTGTATCATGCTTTTACTTTTCTTTGTCAGAGTTTTTATATGTTGTTTGAATGATTTTGTAATGAAAGTATGAAAATGGTACATTTTATGGTTCTCTGCCTCTCTGATGTGATGATTTCTACGCTTCTGAAGTTCTCAAATTGAGAAATGGTTAATCTTTTGTCTTTCTTCTCGGTTATCGATTCTTTAATTAATAGTTCAAATAGTTGAACCAAATCAATTTTCTTTGAGATTTTTTGTTCTTCATTCAAATTAATTTTGGTTATGGTACTGGTTAATCTGTATGTTGAAAAGATAATTTACTTCAAAGTTCAAACTACTTTAATTTTTAATATTTTGTTGTAATTTCCTTCAATTTTCAGATATCCATTGCATTTCCTGATGATGGTGTGTGGAAAAGATTTCATAAGCTGCTGCAACATTTTCCTACGGTATATACATCTGCATGGAAAACAAGGATGCTCTGTATCATTTATAGTTGTGCTTATTATCTTACATTGTTTCATTCTTGAAGTCACTTATATTGTTTGTTTGCAGTAATTAATCCTTCTAAAGTTTTTAGCCCTTGTATTCTTCATTTTAACTATTAAGCGTTAATGCTAATAAGATGAAAATTAGTGATTAGATTGTAACATGAACTAATTGATTTAACCACTTACAGTAGCACATTGTCTAAGAGCATCTTCGCATTTAGGAAAAATCATGTTGGAGATGCAAGAAGGCATGCCCAAGTGATCTTTATACATTTGAAACATATGTTGACAGGCCTCTGAGGGCAAGCATTCAATCTTGTAAAAGAGGAGATTATCTTGGGTTCATATTTTCTTAGAATGTGCCCTTTCTTGTCTAACATGGCTGAAGAGTGCTTGTTTCTATCTTTAGCGTCAAGCTAGTGGTAAACTCAAGATCTAAATATGGAGAGATCCAACATTCTACCACAATAAGTTTTTGATCTGCCGTTATAACAACGTGGATATCCATACATAAGATTGAATGTTATGGTTCAGTTTTCTGTGCTGTGTGTTGTTCTTTGTGACATCCCGTTTTTAGCTCATTTTGGATAACAAACAGCATTTAGGTGGAGGTAGCATTCCATTACCATTTGTTCTCTGATTTTCTTTCTTGTTTCAGTGGACTAAAATAATATGGATGGATATTATCTGGAAGTTTTCTTTGAGTTGATGTGATTAGAAGAATCCTATATAAGTGACACCCCATGTTTGGAGGGGCTACATAAGACCCCCTTTTTTTTTGTGTGTGGATGTGACCATGGTCTTCTTTTGCTTGACAGTTGTATCTAGATGGTTATTCAGCTTTATCTAGTAAAACTCTGCATCTCTCTCATTCTCACTGCTTAAAAACTTGTTTACTGCATATGGATGCTGGCATAACCTTCTTGAACCGGTAACAGATTGTTTGTAATAAAGTTTGGATAGGGGACAAACGAATTGCACGCATCAAGGAGGGAGAAGCTGCAGGACGCCATGTTGTGATTGTTGACGTTTTGGTTCAATCAGGCAGCACTCTGATTGAATGCCAGGTACGTTACTCATAGCTAGGATTTCCTCTTGACTACTCCTGCGTTCATTTGCTGACGTCTTACCTCCTTTGTTCAATCTCTTTTTTGTTTATGGATTTTAAAGAATAATTCCATACTAAACATCTCATCATGTCCAAGTCTTTCAGAGAGTATTAGCAGGCAGTGGAGCAGCAAAAATAAGTGCCTATGTGACACATGTTATTTTCCCTAGGCAACCATTTAAACATGATAATGGAGGTACTGTACGCACCTATACTGTAGCATTTTGGAAGTATTATTTCTTACAATATAAACATCTATATGTGTGTGTGTATTATAACAAAGGATGAAAAGAAAAAAAAAAGCATTGCTTTGTAGTAATGACCTCTCAAATATTAGTCTGTCATTGACATTCCTGACCGGTAGCCTTAAGGAATTCTTGAGCTCTAAATATTATGGAGGTGTTTAGAAAACGAATTTCCATAAACTAAACTTGAATTATTATTGATTAACATGTGATAACCCTAGTATCTTATAGAATTACCATTACCATTACCATTTACCTGACATTTTTAATGATATAGTGAGTTGCATGTCATTTATTTGCTATCTCATATTATCAAAAGGGTAACGAAAGAGTCTGAATATTTGCTATCAGTGCGGGTTTGCTTCTTTCTCCAGTTTCTGCATTTAGTTTAATCATTAAATGATGCACTCTCAATTTATGTAGGGCATCCTGAGAATGGACTGACCTATTTCTGGATTAATGATTCATGCCCTCGGACAGTGGAAGAGGTGATGAGCAAACCTCCATTTGAAATTGTTAGCCTCGCTGGTTCCATAGCAGCTGCTCTTCAGTTATGAGAACGCTTTCAACTGGCTAACAAATCATTCATTACATTTGAGTAAATTTAAGTTATTTGTAAATATAAAATAATGAGATCAGAATTCAGAACCTCTTTTAGGGAAGCAGAATTTGTCTAGCTAGGGTGTTCATATTAAAATTTCAGCAACTCTTGCTTTGATTGATGGGATAAATGCTGTTCTTCTAGCCTATTTTAATGATGGGTCATGCTTACTGGAATCAGCACCTTCTTTGGTTTGCCTACATGCATTTTTATAGGAGAAGAAACTGTAAAATACAACAAATTGTAATCCATCCAAGTTCCAGCAATGAAAAAAAAAAGTGTTCGGCTAGAAAAACCAAACTCTCAGCTCGTTCAATTGATAAAACCGCCCGATTCTGTAATCTGTACCAAATCAGAGTCTTACACGTACTGAACTAAGCTCAGCTATTCGTATGTATAAAGTTCTATATATTATTAGTAAATGGGAAATTATTACATACATTGACAGTGAAATTTTTTTATTCCACAAGCAACGTTAAAATCATCACATATGTCCTATAAAAATATTAAAATAAATAAAATAAAACATGTATCACGATCTTAACGTTGCTTGTGGAGTAAAAAAATTTCACTGTCAGTGTATGTAATAATTATCCTTAGTAAATAAACTTACGTCATGTTAAATATAATAACTTTTTATCAAATTTAGAGTAGTTAACGTCAAATATCATTTTTTTTAATTTTCATTTATGTAACTTTTATTAAGTTTTTACTCTTGTAACTTTCGTGTTTTCTTTTAATTTGTCGTGTCATAGTGATATCACCCATATTGACATTTTCCCATAAAAAAAAAAAGAAAAAAATTTTCTTTTTCAGGACAGTATATAAAAATTTAGTCTGATTCAAAGAGAATTAATCAATGACAACGGATTTTGGAACTAATTTTACACGGTACAAATCACTCTTGCTATTAAAAACCGATTAAAAGAAAATCTGTAAGACACCCTTTTCTCTCTTTCCTCTTTAAACAAGTTTTACTAATTTTACAACACTGATCTACAAAAAATCCAAAGGAAGCAAGCATTGCTTCGTTCTGATTCATTTTACCTTGTGTGAGATCTTTATGTAATTTAAGAGCTTCTTAAGAGCCTTACCACTGTCAATGGCTTCTCTGGCTCTACTCAGAGCTACGGATACGTCTTCAGCACCATCACATCCTAGTAAATGATCTACAATTCCAGCATTTAAAACAATTCGATCGTATGCTGGCCCTTTTTGGCCATGAAGAGCTGCCAAGCCCAACTCGATATTCTTTGATACCTGGTATTGCAGTAAACGCGGTCAAATGGTCACTGCCTTTCAAAAAAAACAGATAAAAAGAAAGTTTCTACTACCCCCTATTGGTGGTTGGAAGATAAAAAGAAAGGGGAGGCCGATTTCTTTCTTCTTTCCCTTTTTTTTTTTTTTTTTAAAATCAGCATTTATAACTTGTATAGGGTGTCAGTTTGGAAGTACAAAGAATATAATTCAATATTCCACTTGCAACTTTACTATTAAATAAAACTGCAAAGCTAGAATTTGAAAGCATCCTGCAAGTGCATCACTCAACAGACACAGTACAGCTTGACAGGCAGAGAACAAACAAGATTATATAGCAAAGGATATTCAAAATTTTACCGATCTATCAGTTCTTGGAGTATCAGTTGGTTCAAAACCATAGTCCATAGCATTAACCTCAAGCCTGAAACTCTGACGTGATACACCTGCATTGTTAATATAAGGATGCATAAAAAGTCTGCTAATAATCTCATTTCTATAAATATCCAGAGAACTTTACCATAAACCAGACTAGAAATAAGTTACAGCTTTCAAAAAGTGGATTAGAGAAGACACAAGTAAATACGAACCATCCATTTCACAAGCTGATTCCATGCCTACAGAGCGAAAACCTGAACAATAGTTCACAGGAAGTCCTTTTGATGTGCTTGCTGACCGCAACCTAGTTGTCATTGAGAGGGCACCTTCTTCGCCCTTAAATAAGAGTCTCTCATATCAAGTGTTTTGTTCAGATTACTAGCTGATTTTTCAATTGAATTACAAAGTATCTTGAAAATAATAAAAGGTAAATGCCAAGTTATTTTATACTCCTTAACCAAAAGATTTTCAAATTTAGCCAAAATTATATAGGTGATGTTGTAAACAAGGCCAAAGCCAAGTAGTTGAAAAAGCATTTGTTTGTTTTGTTGTTGTTGCATAAAGGTAAATTTCCAACCTTCACTACCAAACCAGAATGTACACCTCTTCTTTTCATAAGCATTAACAAGGGCTCCTCATAACCTTCATGATAAAATCCAGCAACAATTGATTCCCTCCCCTTTGCCTGTTAGAGAAAAAACATCCTTTGTGAAATAAGCAAAACAGTCCACTATAGTAAAGTTTTAAACTTGCATACAATAAAAGTAGTGCAGAATAAGATTTCTTTGCACAAGATGCCATGCAAACTTTTAGCTAGATGAAGCAACCACAACATATAAATCCATATGTATAACTAACATTGCTGTCCATATATATATATATATATATATATATGCTCACCCTAATAAATTGCTGAACCTTTTCAGTTGTTGCTAGTGGTGGGCGTTTCTTTATTTGCTCCCTCAATCCAATCAATGAATATCTGTGAAAATTATAAAAGCTTCTTACCTGCTTCATTTTATTTGTAGGAAATAAACATACACAGTTACACCCATGATACTGTAGAAGACCAAATCAAGTCAAACCCTTTCACTGAAAACCCAAAAATTAGAGTTTTCAATTCGATAATGTTATGTTTCAAAATAAGAAAAATAACTTTCATTAAATTGACAATTAATTAATACAGTTCTTAAATTAAGTATATAATTGCATCCAAAATGTGGAGGCTGGAGAAGAAAAATCAGGAATTATGACCCACGAATAGTCAACCTTAATGAGATCAATGACTTAGGTGTTCAGGCTTTCAACCGGGGTAAGATCATATATAGGACTTTATTAAAGTGGCCTTTGTAGCATAACATGTGAGATACCGAGACCGAGTTTCTAAACACATTACAAATCATCATAAAACATAAAAGAAGAAGATATCATTAGAAACAAGATTTGCTTGGCAGTTGCAAGATGGATCGAAAAATATTGATTAGAAGTACAAAATGGTTTTAGTCTGATTTCACGAGAAGCACTTTGTTTGAACTTGAAATTGGATTTAAACGATAATAGTAAGTATATTGAACCCTTATCCATTTTTAATTCAACTTATTTTTCCTTTACTTCCCCTTTTGTAATTGCACTGGGGAACAAAAAAAATGTCAGAAAAAGAAATACATTAGATATATTCAGTTAGATTCCGTACAGAGATGGACGAGCTTCCTGTTGACTTACATACGCAAAACCAAGCTCCTCATCCTGGAATAACAAGTTTGAAAGTTTCAACATGGAAAGAGAAAAACGAAAGAGGAAGGGGGAGAGAGAGAGAGAGAACAATGTGTAAGCCAACCTCAATAAAATCCTTTGCTTGATGCAAGGATAAGTTTGTGTTTGCTCCCATAAACTTCAGCATTTGTTCTTCAGTTACACCCCCCTAAGAAAAGGAAGGCCTCCTTATGATCGATGAAACATTATGAGCAATAAGTAAGCAAAATGTTACAAGCATTGGCAGTTTAATTTTTTAAATTCAGAACAATTTTCTAGCAGCAAAATGATGCTGTACTTCATGGACTAGTCTTTAGAAGATGAACTGCAGTAGTTGCAACATCAACACCTACTTTTTAGTTTCCTGGATTAATCATTATAAATAAAAAGATTCACATGCCACAAGTGTACTAAGAACTTACCTTAGGTGGCATCCATTCCACACCATGAAGCAAGGAAGATTCACCATAACAGGATCTAACTGCAGCAACAAACAACATGCTCCTAAAGTAACGTGTGTTTCCATCATAAGGTTCACCATAATGGGTCAATGATCTAACGTCAGCAACTGGAGCAGGACCTGATGATCACTCAAAAGATTAACCAGAAGACAATAAATTTGGTTGATATTACTCAATCACTTGCAATGCAGCATTCCTAGCAAAGTTCAAAATAAATAAATAAACAAATATGTGAATAATATACCAAGTTCATCGTCAAATGCAAGGCAGTATGCTTTAAGTTCACGATCTGTTTCCCTGTTCATCCGTTGACCAATTAAGAATGCCGAAAACAACGATTCACTTACTCCAGTGGATTTGCCATCTTCCAATTTCAGTGGAAGAACATCTCTCAGAACACCTTGGACTTCCTCATATCCAAGGTGACCTCCTGCTAAAATTTCTCTAAGCGCACCTACCAATCTCATTTCACTCGTGCCATTCCCAACAAACTGTGGCCCTACCGAACTTCCTAATCCCATTATAGACCCTTCAGGATCACCAATGAAGATCACATCAGGAGGTAGTGCTCGCACTAGAAGAGGCCAAAATATGTTCATTGCATGCCTTTCTCCTTCACTCCATTGAGTCGCTTCTGGAAAGGCATTTGCGCGGATTGTCATTCCAGCGAAGAATGCCCCAAGCTGTGCTTTTGAGACTTCTTCTTCATCTTTTAGTTCTCCCCTAACTGTCAACAAACAACAAAAAAGACAAAAAGAAAAACCCCAACTAACTTCAGCCATAGAATAAACTAACTTCTTTGTAATTCACAATCTTCAACAGAGTTGTCAAATCATCGCTCATAAAATTTGACCAAGCTATATCTACTGGAATTGAAAACTTTCACGTTCTAATAAATCACTTACGAAGCAAGTTCCCAAGTTCAAAAATAAAATAAATTGACAAATGTAAATAACACTTACTACAGCAACCACACTCGAAAAATTAATTAAACTTAATAATTTGTACACTAACTTGAGATAATATAAGTTCTGGGAAAATATTAAAAAAAAAAAGTTTTAGTTATAAGAGACAAAGAGAGTTACGAACATTTGACCTGATCTTAAAATGGCATCCAAAACCTTAAACGCCTGGTCCTCGGAGAGCGGTCTAGTCTGCATAGGTCCAGTGCAAACCCTAGCTTGAGCGTCCAGCACCGTCTGGTTGGGTTTCGGCAATTTCGAATTTCTATAGCTGGAAGAAATTGCGGGGTTTCTAATATCGGATTCTTTAAGCCCTAACTGCTCGATAGTTGCCGAGTCCAACACAGCTCTCGTGACAGTCGAACGGGATTTTTGTCCGATCAAACGATGGCCGCCATCTCTCCTCAAGAAATGAAGCGAGGGTCGAGTTCGGCATGGATTGGGATTGCGAGAGTTGATGTTGATGGAAGAGAAAGAAAGAGAAGATTCTGGAGTAAGCAGAGCTTGCATTTTGATTTTTGATTAGTCTTTCGACCGTTGCTTTTTTAGCGTTCTTCTGTGAAATGAGAAAAAAGTTCGACAAAGGTTGGCAGCCGGTGGACGCTAAGACGGAGCTTCCAAAGAGAGGAAAAACAGGGAGAATTAAACAAATTACAACTCATAGAAAGAAAGAAAGATGGTTATCTATCGAATCGGGGAATTGAAAGTTGTGCTTCCGTAGTGGGCGTGGCTAGCTCGCGCATCGACGGCATTCTTATTTAAATCGGGATGGGAATAATAGAAAAATGGAAAATCATCATGGGTTGTGACGTTATCGATGAAAGCCAATATTTAAAAAATTCTTTTCAATTACCAACTTCTCTCACCTTTTTATAATAAACTAGTAAGTTACCCTGCACGTGGACACGGACGAAAAACTTTTAAAAAACATAAATTCTAAATTTAATTATTTACATTTTTTTAAGGTATAATTATTACATATATAGTTAATCGAATTTTTTTATTCCATGAATTGTATTAAAATTATGATATATATTTTATAAAAATATTAAAATTAAATAATAAATAAAATTAAACATGTGCCACAATTCTAACCTCACTTGTAAAGTAAAAAAAACTTCATCGATAATGTATCTAATAACTATCCTTTTTTTAAAGGATACATATAACTCAATTTGAGATTTTGGTTTAATTATTTTAATTAAAATAAATTATTTTTAGAATATTGATATTCTCTCAAATTATTTTAATTATTTTAATTAAATATTTTTAATAAGATTTATTTTTATATATATTGTAATCATTAAAAAGTATATTATATTATATTCTTACTATTATTTTTATTGATATTTTATTTATCTAATAAACTAAAAAAATTTTAATTTTAATAATAAAAATAAATTATTTTATAATCATTCAAAATTATTTTTTATTTGGAGTCAATTTTAAAAAATTTCATACACTTTAGTAAAGTTGACTTTCTGAAACTAAAAAAATATTTTTAAATTTGCCATTATAAATTTTAAAATAATTTTCATAATTTTTTGGAGATTTTTTAAATATTTCTTTTTTTATTATTTAACATAAAAGTTAAGAATATATACTTAGTAAGTGAACATGTTTGTAAAAGAAAAGAAAATAAAATTAAACTAATTACATTTTTTTATTGAACTAATTAGATTAAAGTGAAAGTGTGAGTACCAAAAATGTGGTACTCAAATACCCTCAAAGATTTATTTTAACTTAAAGAAACAAAATTCGGCTCATTTAAAAATATATTTTCAAAAAATATTCCATCATTGACTTAATGCATAGAAATAAACATTAATCTCAAAAGGAATTTTATATATATATATATATATATATATATATATATATATACACACACACGCGCGCGCACACACACACACACGCACGCACGCACGCACACATGCATATATTTGATTTTAATGAATGAGTATATATATTTTAAATTTTTTTGCTCAAAGTTATTTTTAAAAAAAGGCAATGTCATATACTAACATATTTTTTTCCTTAAAATATTCTAAATTATATTATTTTTTATTTAAAATATTTTGAAATAAAAAATAGATACATATTACGTCTTTTCATCTACAATAATAGATGTGTGTATGTATATATATTTTAACGGTTTATTAAGGGATTGATATTAAAATATTAAAGTGTGTGCATTATATCGTTATTAATCAAGCATAGATTTACATCATTGAAGCTATATTGAACTTATATTTGTAATTCTTGACTTATATTAGATAGAACAAAAAAAATAAAGTTGACGCATGATACTCTCAAATTTCAATTATAACACAATTATTCTTTTTAAAAGAATATTATTTGTATAATTTATTTTTTAAAATAATTGTATAATTTATTTTTTCCTTAAAATTTTTAAGAAAATTGAAATAAAAATATTTATATTATAAATAATATTAAAAAATAATAAATCAAGATAATTACTTTTAAAATATTGATTTATTAAATGAAAATATTAATTTTTATTTTATCAATTAATCACCTTATTTATTTTTTTATTTTTATTTTTTAAAATAAAATAAAAATCTAATACAAGTTTAGAAAATTAAATAGACCAAAATAAAAAAAAGCTTATAAAATATTTAAATTTTTATACAGTTTAACCTTAATTTATTTGTCTCAAGATAAATTTATATTAAACCAATCTCACAACCACTTTTTATTTTTATTTATCGTAGTCTTTAAGTGTTTAATGTTGAATTTATTTATTTATTTTCTCTTTTATATCATTGAATTTTCATATTTAGAGAATTTCTTTGAAAGTTTTTATTCGTAGATTTATTTTTTATAATTTTTTATATTTATTTGTGTTTAAGTTTTAAAAATTTATATTTTGAAATTTTTTTCTTTATATTGTAATTTTATCATTTTTTGAATTTTTATATTATTTGTAATATTTTTATTATTTTATTCTAATTTTTGCCAACCAAATTTTTTGGGTATTTGATTTGAATTTTTAAAAACTCTTAATATATATTTTAATATTTGTTTTTTTACATGGTATTTGGTTTAGTTCCTAAAAAAAATCTTTGAATTTTAAATTTTGTTCTCTCCCTGCTTTTCATATCTTTCACTTTTTTTTATTTTAACTTGGAAAATTTAATAACCATTTATACAAAATTTGTGAATATTTGATTTAATTTTTTTAAAATTTTTTTGAACTTTTCATTGTCTCTCTTTTCTCTTCATAGTAAGTTAATTTTTTTCGTATATTTAGTATTTTAACATTAAAAAATTTTAAAAATAGATATTTTTATCTCGATTAAAAAACATCACATATAAAACTAAAAGCTACCACATAATTGAATTTATTTTTAATATTTTAATGTTAAGAATAAAAATTAAAACTAATTATAAATTTATAAAATAAAAAAACTACCAAAGCCAACTAAAAAAACAAAAAAAATGACACATGTCAAACAAAGAATCCCTTAAGGATTCTTTTTATATATAGTTATAGATATTTTATTGAGCAAACTACATTTTTCTTATTTACGTAATTATCGCATAGGAAATTTTGTGACTCCACAAACAGCTTAAGATTGCAACACATATCCTATAAAAACATTTAAAAAATAAAAGATAAATAAAATAAAGCATATATCATGGTCTTAATTTGCTTGTGGAGTAAAAATATTCTATTGGAGGTGTATAGAATAATTATCCATTGTGGAGTAAAAATACATTCTGTTTTCATTATTAAAAATAATTTTTGAAATACATTCTGTTTTCATTATTAAAAATAATTTTTGAATTGAAAATGTTTACAATTTTTGAAAAATTAAAGACTTTTTCTTGTTTGGATGAGTAAATAAAATTTTTTATTATTATTTTTTAAAAAATTATTTTCTTTTTCAAATGATTTTAAAATAATTAATGAAATATTAAAAATTATTTATTATTTATTAATTAATTTATTAATATTAAAAATATAATTATATTTTGAAAATAATATTTAATATTAAAAAATTATATTATTAAACATTTAAAAGAAAATTATTTTTTATTACTTATATTAATATTTCTAAAACTTTACATTGATATTGCTATGTAAAGTATATAAAATATTAATAATATATTAATATTTGTTTTTGAAAAATATTTATACCACTAAAATAATTATGTTTTATACTAAAAGTATTTATTATTAAAATCATCAAAAAGTACTATTTATTTATATTTACTATTAATATATTAATAAAAAATTATTTGCAAATTAAATATAAAAATAATATATGCTAAATTAAAATATTAACAAATGTTTAATATTAAAATATTATATTATTAAACATTTAAAAGAAAATTATTTTTTATTACTTATATTAATATTTTTAAAACTTTACATTGATATTGCTATTTAAAGTATATAAAATATTAATAATATATTAACATTTGTTTTTGAAAATTATTTATACTATTAAAATAATTATGTTTTATACTGAAAGAAGTATTTATTATTAAAATCATCAAAAAGTACTATTTATTTATATTTACTATTAAATATATTAATAAAAAAATTATTTGTGAATTAAATATAAAAATAATATATGCTAAATTAAAATCTTAACAAATTATTAAAATAAGAAATATATTATTCATTAAATTATTAAATTATTATATTTATTAATTAAACTATTATTTATTCTTTATTATTAAAAAATAATATAATGTTGTTTATTATTGATATATTAAAAATATTAAAGATTAATTATATACAAAAAATTTTTAAATTTAAAATATTAAAAGATTTTTTATGTTAAGATTTTAATATTTAAAATTTTTTAACTAGTTAAATAAAAACTATTATTATAATAATATTTTATGTGGTGTTAATCAAAGTTAAAAATAATTATATTCAAAGTCTAACTTGAATAGCATTATAATCACGAATTTGGTAAATAACTTTACGTATAAACAATTTTTTCCATAAAATGTTTTGTCATTTTCAAAAGCATGACAATTTCCAAAAAAAAAAAACCTAATTTTTCATTGACGAGGAAGTCATTTTTCATTGACCAATAAACTTTCTACCAACCAACACCATAAAATGCAAAAATTATTTTTTCGAATTCATTTTCAATGAAGCAAACAGAACTATTTTTAAGAGATGGTTGTCTAATGTTCAAATCATAGCATCTGTGATAACCGAGAATTTTCTTATTTTTGGTATTAATTATCCGAAAAATTTATTTTAATGCAAATAGATAAGCGAAAGTAAATAAATAAAATTATTTACAAAAAAAAAGGAATACTGTTGGAATTCCCGAAAGTGATGAAGTGATGAATTTGAGGAATTTAATTTGGATATTAAGAGATCCAAATTATAAGGAATAAAATGGGCATATTCATACATATTTATATATCCATAAACATATATAAATATAATTATAGTGTATTTATATATATATTTATAAATATAAATATAAAAAAAAAAGAAATAGAAAACGGGAATCGGGAATTTGGATACCCGATTCCCCCGTTTTCTTCTCCTCTGTTACAAACAGAGGAGAACCGTGAGACCAGCCGACCCCGTCGGCCGAGGGAAGAGAAGGAAGAGGAGGAGAGAGAGACGTCGTCGATGAGACGAGGGGAAAGAGAAGAAGCGACAGGCGACAGAAGGAAGAAGAAAGGAGGAAACGAAGCGAAAGCAGAAAAGAGAAAAAGAAAGAAAAAAAAGAAAAAGAAAAAACAATGCCGGTCGATCCAGACGCCGCCACCATTGCCTTCGATGCCGACGAGATCAGGCCAAGTGAAAGGAACAACCGACGATGAAAGCAAGAAGAGAAAAGGGGGAGAAAAGAGGAGGAGAAAGGAGTCGAACCACTGCCTTCGCCACCGCCACTCGGGAAAAAGAGGTCAGATCCGGCTTCGTGGCAACCTCGGCTAGCTGTGGAGTGGCTGAACCGTCGGAATGGGTGGCCGCCGGTGGCTGAACCGGTTTGACTAGACCAAACCGGTTTGAACCGGTTCAGACCAGGAAAAAAAAAGAAAAAAAAAGAAAAGAAAAAGAAAAAAAAGAAAAAGAAGGAAAGAAAGAAGAAAGAGAAGAAAAGGAAGAAAAGGAAGAAAAGAAAGAAGAAAAGGAAGGAAAGAAAAGAAAGAAAGAAAGAAGGAAAGGAAAAAGAAAAAGAAGAAAAGAAAAGAAAAGAAAAAGAAAAAGAAGAAAGAAGAAAGAGAAGAAAAGGAAGGAAAGAAAAGAAAGAAATGGTAAGGAAAATTAAGGAAAATAAATTGATTAATATTCATTGAATAATTTTATCAATATATAATTGTGTAAGTAAATTTGGTGTTGTTGAAATTGTAATGAAAGTGACAAAGACGTGAATTGGTGTTCGACGAAGCTTGGAGCTCGTCAAAGCGCTAAGTTTCAGCGCCAGGTAAGATACTTTTATAAAGCATTAGTCACATTTTATTATATGGTTGAAATTGTGATTGTTGATATTAACCATTGATGGATAGAATGATATTAAAATGCTAAGAGGACCCACAACTGGTGGTGGAGATCTTAGTAGGAGTTAAAGAAATTGTGAGAATCAACGGCTGTGGTTATAGATTGTATTTTCTTGTAGGAGGTTTTGATAAAATTAAGCCGTTATGCTGCTGAAATTTATATGAAAATAATTGATGAAAAAAAAAGGTTAAGGCTTCCTCATGTAAATGGAATCTCGGAAAGAATTATCAAAAGATAAGCTTTGAAAGGACCTTGTTGTATTATCAGAAAAATTTGATTTTTTTGAATAGTTTGAGGAGGTAAATGGTTGAACAATTGAATTGTGGAATTATTGACTGAGTGATGAATTTGGAAATTAATAAATTTCGATTTCTTGATTTTGGAATAGTTTCGAACGTGATAACATGGACATTTCAAGAGATCAATGTGGAGATGGTTTTATTGTATTACGTTGTGATGCCGAATACGCGTGAGATAATAGACAGACCTACACTTGTGGTAGAGGTCCTAATGCCAATATTATGGTATCCAATGGATAATTATGGTGTCGAGTGTGATAACCGTAAATTTTTCAATTATTGGAAATAATAAATATTGAAAATAAATATTAAAGAAAATAGATAAGAGGAAATAAATAAATAAAAGTAAATAAATAAAATTTATTTACGAGATGGGAATATCGTTGAAATTCCCGAAATTAAGGAAAGTGAGGAATTTAAAATTTGATAAATTGGAAATAAGGGAAGGATAAAATTATGGGAAATAATGAAGAGAAAAATTTAATCTAGAGAATGAAAATCCAAAATTTAATAAGAGAATAAGAAAATAAATGAAATACATTTATATAATTATTTTATACCAAATATAGAAAGAGAACAAAAACATAAAAGGAAATAAAACAGAAAAGGAAAAGAGAAGGCGGGAAGGACCCGATCCTCCCTCCCAGCCAGACCGCCGGTGGCGAAGCTGCCACCGCCGGCTAGGGAAAAGGAAGGGGATGCGTCGCCGGCCAAAGAAGAAGGCAGGGAAACCACCGGCGACGGAAGGAAGAAGGAAAAACAGAAGCGAAATCACGGCAGAAGCCGAGAAGAGGAGAAAACAGATCTGGCGGTTGCCGGCCAAACCGGCCGCCGCCATCACAGCCGAAGCATCGACGGAAGAAGAGGGAACCGATGGAGGCCACTGGAGGTGCAATGGACAGCGGAGGAACGCCGGCGAAGAGGAAGAAGAAACCGAGGCAAAACCGCCTCGATCCGCCGCTGTGCCGCCGATCCAGGGCAAACGGAGGGCACCGGCAAGTTCGTCGTGCAGCCGGCCAGCTGTGGGACGCCTGAACCGCCGGAGAACCGGCCGTCGGCGAGGAACCGGCGAGGAAAGGAGCTGGACCGGTCTGACCGGGAAAGGAAGAAGAAAAAAGAAAAGAAAAAGAAAAGAAAAAGGAAAAAGAAAAAGAAAAAGAAAAAGAAAAGAAAGAAAGAAAAGAAAAAGAGGAAAAAGGAAGGAAAAAGAGGAAAAAAGGACAATTTCGGGAATTCGGAAAATTCCCGGAAATTTGACAACCCGGGTTTTTACAAATTCGGAAAGAAATTTCCCGAGAATTTAATTTCAGAAAAAAATTAAATAAATTATGAAAAATTCTAAAAAATTAGAATTTTAATTCCAGAAATTATTTTCAGCAATCAGGATAAGGAATCGGGAGAAATGGAGTGCGGGTGCGATCGATAAGCGGAATTCGTCGACTCGGAAAAAGGTAAGGGATGCATGTGCAGCACTGTAAGGATACTCAGTCTGCATAATTTAATTAAAATATTTTATGCAATTATTTTATGAAAATTATTATGATGCATGATTTGCTGAAAATAATTTGGGAAGAAGTACTGGCTGAAAGATTTTAAACTGTATTTTCCGTGCAGGAGGTTAGTAAATCGGCAGCCGTTATGCTGCCGAAAATTTTAGAAAAACATTAAAAAATCATATTAAATGATTTTATTTCCGAATTTCGATAGTAAATCACGAAACATGAGGAAATTACTAAATTTCATAAAACATGAATATAATGAGATGAAATTTTAAAATATTCATGTATTCGAGAATGGTGACAATGAAACCACCGAAAATTCTCGGAATAGATAAATTACACGAATTACGAGACGAAAGATGAAGTGAAATATAGTGCGTATTCTTATGAATATTTTTATAAATATTCACTAAAGGATTTTAACCCTTATGGTTTTAAATCATGGAATTATATATTTATATAAATTCCATAAAGGTGTATTTTATGATGAGAATTACGGTTTTGAGATTGGTTGGTATTCTTATCATGCTGATGCATGATATGTGATATGTTTAGTCTCGGTGGACATCTAATCAGTGATCTACCAAGGACAATATAGGTTATGATCATAGATTTGACCGGTGTACTTCCTTACCCTCCGAGGTATAAAATATGATAAGATTGATGTCTATCTTAGACTCCATAAATGATAGGTAATATGTTTTCAAAAGGAAGAAATGATAATTCTAATATTCTTTCTATGGTCTCAAATGAAATATTAGATCATAAGTACTACAGAATCTGATAAGACAGTGGAAAGTACACATGGCATAAAGGCCATACCGAGCAGAGACTCGATGATTGAACCGTGGGAGCCACCTCTAGAGTCCTTCGGGAACTAAGTGCTACACGTGTTCTGATGTTTCAGTACAGGCCATACCGAGCAGAGACTCGATGATTGAACCGTGGGAGCCACCTCCAGAGTCCTTCGGGAACTAAGTGCTACACGTGTTCTGATGTTTCAGTACAGGCCATACCGAGCAGAGACTCGATGATTGAACCGTAGGAGCCACCTCTAGAGTCCTTCAGGAACTAAGTGCTACACGTGTTCTGATGTTTCAGTACAGGCCATACCGAGCAGAGACTTGATGATTGAACCGTGGGAGCCACCTCTAGAGTCCTTCGGGAACTAAGTGCTACACGTGTTCCGATGTTAGTATGAGAAATAGTAGGATATTGTGACGATAAGTAAGTGATTGTGATTCGTGAATTCGACAAATGTCAAAGGATGAAATAGATCTGGTGCATATGACATATGATGTGTGTGATATATCGGATGAGTAAGGCACTGGGGTGGTAAATCCCTGGTTAACAGAGATCCAGGCACTCCCGGTCCTTACAATAAGTTCGTTTCTTTCACACTTAATCATACTGATAAAAAGAATGATGCATTGTGAACTTAAGAATGGAATAGATTTTAATAGCTTATTTTGCTTTTTAAAGGACGGAACTAATTAAGAGAGTACATTAAAACATGAAATAAGTTTTAAAGAAATAAGATGATGATTTAACTAATATTCTTTTCAAGGAATATACGAATATTAATTATTTTATTTAAATGCTTTGTTTCGTAGAAGCATTATTTTGAAAAGTATATGAAAAAGGTTATGAAAGTTTGAAAGAGAAAAGGATTTATTAATTCAAAACGAAATGAAAATTTTCTCTACAGTTGCTTCTAGGTTCCGTAACAAGTATGGTATTCTAAAATACCTACCTTACTCTATTCGGATCCCTAGCCGACTATAGTATCCTTCCTACATGCGAGCCTAGAGCCCATAGGAAAAATGAAAAGATTTTCAGCATATAGGAAGCTGAATATCAAGTGAGGCATATAATTCTCTTACTGAGCCGTGGTTTTGCTCACCCCTTAATTTTCAACATTTCAGGTTTTGATGAATGTGAGTTCAGTGGATTGTGGATCCTGGCTGTACACGAAGGACAATGTGTCAGACCGACTGTTTATTTGAGGTATGATCATTTATTCTCTGTATTTAGACATGTCAAACAGTACTACTTATCTGATTTATTACGATAGGGGATGTGTATAATATAAACAATATTATGTAAAATTGATTAACAGTCAGTACAAGTGAAGTATCGCAGACAGCCAAACAGGTTAAGTTGTGTATAAGAAGATGAAAAATTTGGTCACGGGTCGTGACAGATTTAATGGTATCAGAGCAATGGTTGGCTTGATGTCTGTGGATACTTTTGGAAGGAAAAGAGTTAAACATCCCCGGTAGTACTGTGTCGTCTGAATACATAGAGAAAATAAATTATTGTAATGGAGTAAAATGATTTAAAGGGAGTGAGAAAGTATAAATTGAGAATGTTAAAGAAGAAAATAGGCTCAGAAATTACTGAAAAATTGGTGATTCTTCTAATCTATATGAAGGCCTGTTCGGTAAGGAACAGAAATGGACTCGGTGAGGGCCCCACCAGTACTTTTCTGTCCGAACCGAACTGAGACCTGAAAGTGATGGTATAAAATAGGGGAATAAAATATCATCATTAAATAGACTTTAAGATCACCGATTGAGGGTAATTTGAAGAGAGAGAAAATTTTTAGCCAAAAATGACCAAAATACCCCTACCCCCAAAATTTTACTGGGAGTCAAAATAGATCACCAGAAGTTGGAATTGATCGATTTGACAGGGAAATTAAGGATATAAAGTTGAAGTACAAGCAAAACAATCCAATTATGGATTTTAGTGAATTTCTCTATCGAAATCGAATGAGATCTAAATTGCTAGTATAAGTATCAAAAAGGATACTATCAACTTACAGATGATCAGTTCATTGATTTGAATGTATATGGAGGAGAAAAAAAATAAAATAATAAATGTCGAAATGACGAAAATGCCCCTATGCTGGGCAATGTTCGGAATAGTGATAAAAATGAGTTGATTTGGAATCCATTGATAGTAATGGAATTACTAATGGCATAGAGGATGTCAGATGAATATAACGATCCCTATTACTGATTCCACTAACACTTAGATTACGGACGCGAATTGGGAATTTGTTTCCCGATAAAACCGTGCGTGAGGTGGATCCTGTGTGGATCCCAGTAGGAAGCCATCGCCTCACAGAGCGGACAGTACGGATGAGTGGCGTTGTCACAGCAATCGTTGTCGATGGGCCCAAAAAGGGGTTGCCATGGCCGGTTGGGCTGGTCCGTCACAATTGTGTACGGGCGGACGGCGAACGAGCTGGGGCCTTATATGATGCGATCCAAAGAGTGTAGTGGAATGTCATCAGATGATTGACCCGGTTATTGACTGTAAGGGTCGAAAAATTTAGAGTGTATTGAATGGGATCGTTAAATACTATGAAAAGTGAAATGATTACAAGAATTGACTGATGAGGTGAAAAGTACAGATAATGAAATACATACTGGTGTGATTACTTATGGTTCTGTACGTTTTCATTACTTTGAGGTATCAAACAGATAATCGTACATAGAACCGACGTATCTTGGAATATGTGCTACAGAATGAGGTACTGTTTGGAGTACTGTGAATTAGAGGATAATTATAAGAACAGTCAAGTGATAAAAAGAAGATGACCGCTAACCTAAGTTCTTCAGGACCCTTGAGACAGAACTGTGATGGGCGACCCAATGGTGGGCGACCCGTAGTGAATCATGTGTTGTGAGATATAGGCGAACTATCTCATCGCCGACTCACTAGTAAGGATAAACCTGAGGTGAAAGGATCGCCTAGGGGATGCTCGTCGATGGTCGATATGAACGGGCGAGGCCCTTATAAGTATCTCAATGGTAACACGAGTGTAAGGAACTAGGCACGTAAGGGGTGCCAAGGTTCAAACCTCGTGGAGAATATACTTAAGGGAACTAAGCCTGAATTCAGTAAATGGAAATGGTTTTAAATTGAATAACGGAATTGAAACGGGTAGCTGTGAAGTGTGTTGAGAATCATTGTAATTGATACAGCTTACCAGAATGAGATTCGTAACGCTGTAAAGTATGACTAGGTAATGAAATCAAGGTAGAGTATGTATCAAAATGATTTGAATATGGAATGTCTCTGCCTTGAAACTACACTGTGAAATGATGGGAAACAATGATGAAGGTCCAAAATGATAAAAGAAGTGTGGTTAAAGAAACTATCGGTTGAGAATCCCAATAAATTCCAAAGTAACATAGATTGAGAAATCAGGTTAATGTCGATTCGATCGTGGATATGAAATTTATTCTTAAGCTTGTATCGAAGAATATGGAAGAAATCCAACAAGCTTAAGAAAAGAATTTTTGGAAAATATTGTGGATGATGAAATTCACATTTATCGATGTAGAGGATGGAAATACAAATGACACGATTTAAGGATGAATTAAATGATATATTAACATTTTTATTATACACTAAAGTTCGTATGAAGAACAAATAAATATCTATATGGAAGTGATGCCTTAAATATGATTTAATCGGAGACGTATAAGGAGCTTATAAGAGCAATCTTTATAAAAGGCATCATCAGATGAAAAGTTGAAGAATGATGGTCACAAGATGATAAGAAATGTATGATTAAAGAAAATATCAGATTTGATTTCCGATAAAACTTTCAGAGTTATATAAATTAGAGGAATCGAGATAACATTGACTCGATTTTGAATATGAAGTTAAATTCTAAGTTTATATCGGAGGATGTAGAAAGAATCCGAAAAGCTTAAGAAAATAACTCTGAAAAATTGTGTAAATAATGAAATTCACGTGTAAAGGTCTGGATGACGAAAATACAAATAATGAAAAAACTGGGAATAATGAAATTATCTGTATAAGCGTAAATGAGAGAAATACAAATGATATTGAGTTGTAGATGAATTAAAAAGGATGTATTAATTTCCTATCATTGATAAAGTTCTGGTGAAGAACAAGTATTCATCTACATGAAAACAGACGCTTTATGGAGCTAATTAGGGATGTGTGAGGAGTTACTAAGACTAGCCTCAGTATAAAGAGTCCTTAGATAAAAGATTGAAGATTGGTGTCCATAAGATGATGATTTGAACTCGGAGTGAATTTTACGAGTTTCGATTGAAGTTACAAGAGCAATGAGTTGCCTTGTAAAGTATATAAGCCTGAAGAATGAGGCATCCTTACACGAGTAAATTGATAAAATACTAATAGAGTCTAAAATATAAATGGAACATGAGCAGCATTGTAATATGATCCCTAAACTCTTAAAGGCTGTGAAATTGTGCTAAGATTAGCAACTAAGAAATTTGACTAGATAGTATCTCTTCTTCAGATATAAAATCTCGAAACGACAGGATGACAGTGAACCTGTCTATGATATAAAGATAATGATTGAGATACGAAAGTAATGAGTATAGCTAAATACTACTGCCAGCCTATAAAAGAGTGATGAGACTGGCTGCTCTATAGACGAGATCTAATTAAAGAAATTAAAGTCGGCAGATGGATAAGTGTAAAGAAAAGATGGTATGCAAGATTTTAAAAGATCTTAGCAATATAGTACCATACCGATCGAGAAAACCGACAAAAAGGAATGAGAGTAAAAATATGAAAACGAAAATGAAAGTGAGATAAGGAAATAAATTGCATGACGAGAAGGGAACATTAATATGAAACAGTTCCCGAAGTTAAGACTGAGGGTGATTTGTGTTGGTTATCACATAACGGTGGCAAGATGTAAAAAAAAAAATCAAAGCCAGAATTAATAAGTGAAAGTAATGATACTCCAAGGAGTAAGATAATTGATATGTTTACTGCCAGTAAAATGTTTGTACATATAACCACCTCGAAATGATAGAGATGGTGGAATTGTATAAATAATGTGGTGCTTAAATGGATAATTCGAGGATTCAATCACAGAATCTAAATTATGAAAAGAGTATATTCTCAGGTATATTCTAAAATTTAAATGATATTGAATATACCATAAGAGTAAGAGATGTAATGACCATACTACATGAAAAGAGACATGGAGAGAAAATGATTGTCTCATGATTTATTTCTGTAAGAGATGATTAACAGAAAAACTTGCAATGATATGTAGCCTTGATGGAATAAGTGTGAAAATGAATATTGTGGACAATAAAGAGTCCAAAAGAGAAATGATGATATGGAAGTGATTAAAGACTGATGATCTAAATAGAATCACTTTCCATTATCAGACTTCTAGATTCTCTAGTGCCTTAGTCGAAGTATAAGTGTTAAACGGTGTGAATGTGTATGTACAGTTCCAGTGAGCCTTACATGTGATGGGAGTCTCTGTGTTGCCATATGCTAATGAGAGATAGCAAAAGGCTTTGAGATCCCAAGTGTATTGATAGCACCGCTCCATACTGATATATATTTATATATATGAGCGTGAGATGTAAACGCTCCATGATATTGAGAGAGCGTGTGCATGAGATGTGAAAACTACTGGAACACTTACATATAATTGATTGACATGAGTACATGATAGTACCAAATTATGTCGACTCGGCACTAAGTGAGAAGAATGGATGATGAACAGCATAGATCAGCTGTAATATGAAAAATATTGAGTATGGACTCTTATATGAAAAGAATAAAAAGGGAATAACTCCCGATTTGAGAAAAGAACTTCCGGGAGTATAGACATATACGATGAAAAACAGCATGTAGTGGTCTAAAGCACTCTTGATGTTGAAAGTGTACTGGCAGTATTACTTGGAGGATGAACTAGAGATCAGAAGTCTTAAGTATACGGCATATACCACCTTTGGACTTAAGTTAAATTCGGAGGACCGAATTTCTTAAGGTGGGGAGGATGTGATAACCGTAAATTTTTCAATTATTGGAAATAATAAATATTGAAAATAAATATTAAAGAAAATAGATAAGAGGAAATAAATAAATAAAAGTAAATAAATAAAATTTATTTACGAGATGGGAATATCGTTGAAATTCCCGAAATTAAGGAAAGTGAGGAATTTAAAATTTGATAAATTGGAAATAAGGGAAGGATAAAATTATGGGAAATAATGAAGAGAAAAATTTAATCTAGAGAATGAAAATCCAAAATTTAATAAGAGAATAAGAAAATAAATGAAATATATTTATATAATTATATATTATTATATAAATGTATTTTTATACCAATACATATGTATTCAAAATATTATATAGTATATTTTAAAATACGTTGTTATATATATAGAAATATATATATATACTATTTCATAAATTCAAATAATACATATGTTTTTAAATATAATGTTTTATGTGTATATATAATTATGTAAATACATATAGAAGAAAAGTAAGTATGGTTTTATATTAAAGTTTATATGTATAAAATTTTATTATAGCATTTATATAATTTATATATATAAATGTTACTTAATTTTAAGTATATATATAAATATACACATATATACTAGACATGTATTTTGTAATGTACAATATGTATTTTGTATATAATATATATTGTATAATATTATGTATGAAATAATGTATGTATAACATATAATATATATTATATGTATAAAATATAAAATATAGTGTATAATATATAGTGTATTTTATACCAAATATAGAAAGAGAACAAAAACATAAAAGGAAATAAAACAGAAAAGGAAAAGAGAAGGCGGGAAGGACCCGATCCTCCCTCCCAGCCAGACCGCCGGTGGCGGAGCTGCCACCGCCGGCGAGGGAAAAGGAAGGGGATGCGTCGCCGGCCAAAGAAGAAGGCAGGGAAACCACCGACGACGGAAGGAAGAAGGAAAAACAGAAGCGAAATCATGGCGGAAGCCGAGAAGAGGAGAAACCAGATCTGGCGGTTGCCGGCCAAACCGGCCGCCGCCATCACAGCCGAAGCATCGATGGAAGAAGAGGGAACCGATGGAGGCCACCGGAGGTGCAATGGACGGCGGAAGAACGCCGGCGAAGAGGAAGAAGAAACCGAGGCAAAACCGCCTCGATCCGCCGCCGTGCCGTCGATCCAGGGCAAACGGAGGGCACCGGCAAGTTCGTCGTGCAGCCGGCCAGTTGTGGGACGCCTGAACCGCCGGAGAACCGACCGCCGGCGAGGAACCGGCGAGGAAAGGAGCTGGACCGGTCTGACCGGGAAAGGAAGAAGAAAAAAGAAAAGAAAAAGAAAAGAAAAAAAAAGAAAAAGGAAAAAAAGAAAAGAAAAAAAGAAAAAAGAAAGAAGAAAAGAAAAGGAGGAAAAAGAGGAAAAAGAGGAAAAAAGGAGAATTTCGAGAATTCGAAAAATTCCCGGAAATTCGACAACCCGGGATTTTACAAATTCGGAAAGAAATTTCCCGAGAATTTAATTTCAGAAAAAAATTAAATAAATTATGAAAAATTCTAAAAAATTAGAATTTTAATTCCAGAAATTATTTTCAGCAATCGGGATAAGGAATCGGGAGAAATGGAGTGCGGGCGCGATCGATAAGCGGAATTCGTCGACTCGGAAAAAGGTAAGGGATGCATGTGCAGCATTGTAAGGATACTCAGTCTGCATAATTTAATTGAAATATTTTATGCAATTATTTTATGAAAATTATTATGATGCATGATTTGCTGAAAATAATTTGGGAAGAAGTACTGGCTGAAAGATTTTAAACTGTATTTTCCGTGCAGGAGGTTAGTAAATCGGCAGCCGTTATGCTGCCGAAAATTTTAGAAAAACTTTAAAAAATCATATTAAATGATTTTATTTCCGAATTTCGATAGTAAATCACGAAACATGAGGAAATTACTAAATTTCATAAAACATGAATATAATGAGATGAAATTTTAAAATATTCATGTATTCGAGAATGGTGACAATGAAACCACCGAAAATTCTCGGAATAGATAAATTACACGAATTACGAGACGAAAGATGAAGCGAAATATAGTGCGTATTCTTATGAATATTTTATAAATATTCACTAAAGGATTTTAACCCTTATGGTTTTAAATCATGGAATTATATATTTATATAAATTCCATAAAGGTGTATTTTATGATGAGAATTACGGTTTTGAGATTGGTTAGTATTCTTATCATGCTGATGCATGATATGTGATATGTTTAGTCCCGATGGACATCTAATCAGTGATCCACCGAGGACAATATAGGTTATGATCATAGATTTGACCGGTGTACTTCCTTACCCTCCGAGGTATACAGTATGATAAGATTGATGTCTATCTTAGACTTCATAAATGATAGGTAATATGTTTTCAAAAGGAAGAAATGATAATTCTAATATTCTTTCTATGGTCTCAAATGAAATATTAGATCATAAGTACTACATGAGATCTGATAAGACAGTGGAAAGTACACATGGCATAAAGGCCATACCGAGCAGAGACTCGATGATTGAACCGTGGGAGCCACCTCTAGAGTCCTTCGGGAACTAAGTGCTACACGTGTTCTGATGTTTCAGTACAGGCCATACCGAGCAGAGACTCGATGATTGAACCGTGGGAGCCACCTCTAGAGTCCTTCGGGAACTAAGTGCTACACGTGTTCTGATGTTTCAGTACAGGCCATACCGAGCAGAGACTCGATGATTGAACCGTGGGAGCCACCTCTAGAGTCCTTCGGGAACTAAGTGCTACACGTGTTCTGATGTTTCAGTATAGGCCATACCGAGCAGAGACTCGATGATTGAACCGTGGGAGCCACCTCTAGAGTCCTTCGGGAACTAAGTGCTACACGTGTTCCGATGTTAGTATGAGAAATCGTAGGATATTGTGACGATAAGTAAGTGATTGTGATTCGTGAATTCGACAAATGTCAAAGGATGAAATAGATCTGGTGCATATGACATATGATGTGTGTGATATATCGAATGAGTAAGGCACTGGGGTGGTAAATCCCTGGTTAACAAAGATCCAGGCACTCCCGGTCCTTACAATAAGTTCGTTTCTTTCACACTTAATCATACTGATAAAAAGAATGATGCCTTGTGAACTTAAGAATGGAATAGATTTTAATAGCTTATTTTGCTTTTTAAAGGACGGAACTAATTAAGAGAGTACATTAAAACATGAAATAAGTTTTAAAGAAATAAGATGATGATTTAACTAATATTCTTTTCAAGGAATATACGAATATTAATTATTTTATTTAAATGCTTTGTTTCGTAGAAGCATTATTTTGAAAAGTATATGAAAAAGGTTATGAAAGTTTGAAAGAGAAAAGGATTTATTAATTCAAAACGAAATGAAAATTTTCTCTACAGTTGCTTCTAGGTTCCGTAACAAGTATGGTATTCTAAAATACCTACCTTACTCTATTCGGATCCCTAGCCGACTGTAGTATCCTTCCTACATGCGAGCCTAGAGCCCATAGGAAAAATGAAAAGATTTTCAGCATATAGGAAGCTGAGTATCAAGTGAGGCATATAATTCTCTTACTGAGCCGTGGTTTTGCTCACCCCTTAATTTTCAACATTTCAGGTTTTGATGAATGTGAGTTCAGTGGATTGTGGATCCTGGCTGTACACGAAGGACAATATGTCAGACCGACTGTTTATTTGAGGTATGATCATTTATTCTCTGTATTTAGACATGTCAAACAGTACTACTTATCTGATTTATTACGATAGGGGATGTGTATAATATAAACAATATTATGTTAAATTGATTAACAGTCAGTACAAGTGAAGTATCGCAGACAGCCCAACCGGTTAAGTTGTGTATAAGAAGATGAAAAATGTGGTCACGGGTCATGACATCGAGTTATGACAAATGTATGACTCGAGCATGTATAATCTTATTAAAATCGAGGTTGAATCTCCGATATAATCTAATCATTGATGGATTCAAATAGATGAGTGTTATACAATGTGATTTTATGGTTTCGATTATAGTTTGAAATAGGTATTGAAAAATACTCTCCCACATTTGAGTGACTTGGAGAATTGGAGGATGTGATGAATGGTTCAACTTAATAATGTGTTTGAAATGATGAGAATAAGAAGTGGATTGTGATGCCTTGTGGACATTTGATAGAACACACGTCTACGTAAAGGTATGCTTGTACATGTCTTTATTAAGTAGATGTGAACTGGGATTTTTGTAATGAAATGGATGGTCGTAAGGCGACTTAAATGATTGAAACATTGTTGATTGTGGAAATTGGCCAATCCTCTTAAGTGAGTAAACTGTTAACAAAAAAATTGAATTGATAATACCATATAGACAATTCTAGCATGGTATTACATTGCGCAGGCCATATAAAAATTGATTGAAGACTATGGTTTGAATTTTTGATAGTGAATGAAATTGAACCTCAAGTTTAGAAATTATGAATGTGTGCCAATAGGTCAAACCATGATGGATTTGATAGGTGACTATTGATCTCGTGGTTCTGTTATCCTCAATGTCGACCATGGAATAGATATTGAATGATGATATTGGTATTTGCATGATTCCAGTATCTTGATGGTTATGTAGAAATATGATATTTAAATATTCATAGATGCTAAGAGGACTCATACTGACGATTGTGATCCTAGTATTGATGATGAAATGTACAAGTGATTGTTATAGTCAATGGTCACCGAGAAATGATATTGAACATTGAGGAACCACAGTGAATATCGAACTTACCTATTAGGTATGATACGATTGAAATCAAAATGATGGAAATGAGAAATCCAAAATTTATATATTGTATGAAAATGATAGTTCATTGTTTGAACTCATGGTTTAATTTTGCATCGCCCTTAGGCATTACCTTGTTTACAACTTGAATTGATATAAAAATGTTTATATGAATACTATGAATTATTGATTAGTTTTGAAAGGAAAGTGTATGGTATATATTTTTATATATGAATCATCTTAAAGAATTGTACCATATGCCTTACATGATTTTGACATGAAAAGTTAAAGATTTGAATGTTTTATGGGACTGTAGGCACCCTAAAAGAATTAAACTTAATAAAGCATAGTGGAAACCGCCTAATTGGAGATTACTCATTAAGCAGAGATGCTTGTCCGATAATAGTCGTGGACAGGTCTCAGTCATGCGTGATCAATGAGGCTGAGAGAGATGAGGTCTATGGCCATAAATAGCGCCCTAGTTGGTTTCCAGGAGACGATGACATGATTTTCACTACTAGCTACAATGATTTAAGCCTTTATTGATAGAGCATTAGGGATCTAGCCTAGTCTTAAATCGATATGATATGAAGTCTAGAGTATGATTTTATTGATATGAACTCTAGACTTGACATGATTTATACAGTACATGAGACATGTTTGAGATGAGATATGTTTTGAAACTGTACATGTTTTAAAAGTACATGTGATATGATTTCGACACTTATATGACTCATATATGATTTTATGTCGAATATGATATGATATGAGGTCTAGAGTATAGTTTGATTTAATATGAACTCTAGCCTGATATGACTTATAGTATATGAAAAACATTTTGAAACCGCACATGTTTTAGACATGCTCTATAAATGAATATATGATTTGCAAATTGTACATGTTCCAATCATGTCTTAATAGTAAATATGAAATGAATTGAAAATTTATATGTTTGAGCATGTTCTAAAAACATATATGATATGATTTGAAATGATAGCAGTTTATATAGTAAAGCTACATATTTTGCCTACTAAATCATGACATAATAATATGCTTTTTACATAAGATATGTCATGATCTTATATTGTACACAAGCATGAGAATTATATGAGGAATGTCATGACTCGGTATTAACGATACTCCATCTACATGATGTCATGGTATGATACGATACATGAACATAAGATTGATATGAAGAGAATCATGATCTTACACTATCGTGATCGTAAGTTCTCACATGAAAAGTGACATGAATTAATGTAATACAGGAATATAATTGTTAAATGTAAAGTGACTTGACAGGATATCTCAATTAAACATGATACACGATGAGATTGATGTGAGTATGGATTAATGGTATATGATATCCAAATGATATATGATGCATTGTTGTGCGATGCATTGTGGTATAAAGACGAGAAGACTAAAAAGTGATTAGGATGATTTATTTAGAAGTCTGAGTGATAGACAGATGACAAGAATTGAGATAATGAGATGTTATCAATCGAAATGATGAACTGTAATCGCAAATTTGCAGATTTTATGCATTACAGTAAGACAGTATAATTCTACTCCTGTATTTATATTAGTATCTTACTGAGTCGTGGTTTTGCTCACTCTTCTAAATTTCATCTCTTTTCAGACTATTGGAGTTAAAATCAACCATGAGAGCTTTAAAGTGGACCTTCGGAGACGATATCTAAGCTTGGTACTGGCCATTATCCTCTGAATCTGCTTCGTTGCTTTTAAGGTATACGTTCTTCGTAAATCTCTTGTTTACATGTACAGACTTTAATTATTGCACAGTACGTATTTCGTTCAGCGAGTCGAGATGTAACTTAGAAGTGTGGCAAATCATTGTATAGAGGATCAGTGAAATTAGAATAGTAACTACACTAACACCGAATACAAACCTTAAAATGAAAAAAAAATTAGTCCATAAATTTGTAGACTAAGAAACAATGGGGTTTGAATTTACGGACTAAGTTAGAATTTGAAAGGAAATTAGAAGATGCAAGCTTAGAGATAAATGAGTTGAATGAAAAGAATATAAATTTGCATAACTCATTTTCTAGGTTTTATATGGGTCAACAAAAATTAGATCATATGCTTGAGACCCAAAGATCTTTCTTTGATAAAGATGGGTTAGGCTATAATGAAAAATAAAAAAGAAACTCATCTTAAGAATTTCCTAGTGAGCAAAAATACTATGCATGCTACATGTCTCAGATGCTCACTATGCAATAGGATAGGCCACTCTTCACAAGCATGCACATATAGAAAAACCACATTTAGAGGAAGAGTAGTTAGAAAAATGTGGGTGCCAAAGCATGTAAATAATGATGAATTAAGTTTGAAATGCATCCCTAAGGGATTTAAAATTGTGAATACTAACTCTTATGAACCGAACAAAATTTGGGTACCAAAACATGCTTAAATTTGTTTGTTGTAGGAGTGTTAGAGCATGGAGTTACAAAGAAACAATGGGGTTTGAATGCTCTACACACCTCCATGGAGATTGCTTGTGCCAATGAGAAAAAAAAAAGAAAAGCTTGAGGATCCACCTTTGGCAAAGTCAAATAATACTTCAAAGGATTGCTCAAGTTGGACTAAAGAATCATGGAAAGCACTCTCTAGCAAAAGAGTATTGTAAGATTAATCTCTTTTCCTTAAAACTTGTATTTGATTAAATTATTTGTGCTTTGATGAGAAATTTGATTAATGGTTCATGATGCATTGTAATTGAGCAAAAGGCATGATAAATGATTGTTGAGTGTTTGATGGACAATTCTTAATGATTGGATGAAAAGCATGATTAGTGATTTTGAAATGATTATTGGATTTCTGCATTTTGAGCAAGTTTTCTATGTGTTGATAATGTATTTACTTGCCTCAAATTACCAAATATGTCATTTATGCAAAATGCCATGTCATTTATGCAAAATGCCATGTCATTTATGCAAAATGCCATGTCATGAGCATTAATGAAGAACTTGCATGTTAGAAATCATGGCATGATGTTCACAAGAGTAGTGATTTAATGATATATGTGCTTAAAACCTATGTGAACAAGTTTGTTTTGACATACTTGTGGTTTCCAATGCTTTGGTTTTGTTAAAATATGCATAACTCTCAAAATGACCTCCTTTGAGACCAAAAATGCATTTATTGGTGAAAATCCTTCCAAAATTGCAAAATCTATTGTAAAATGGTTTTTCATCCATATTTTTCATTCATACAAGTCCAAAATCATGTTACACAAATGTTTAAACCTTTACTTCGACTTAAAATACTCAAAAACGAAGTTTTGGCACCTCAAAGGTTGGATTTTCTGTCAAAAATCTGCAGAAACTGGATGAGGGATCGATCCCTCAACAAGCAGGATCGATCCCTCTTGAGTAGAATGCAGAATTTGTGTATTCTAGAACTAAGAGATCGATCCCCCCAAGGCAGAAAAGCTTTCCTTGCATGTTTTGAGCCAAATTTGAGAAGGATTTTTCACTTTCTTGATATCTTCTTCCTTCTCAACTTAAAATCCATTTTTCACTTTCTTGATATCTTCTTCCTTCTCAACTTAAAATCCAGTATTTTAACTTCTTTTTGATGATCTTTACAAAATAAAAATTCATTTTTCTTGATATCATGCCTCAACTCCATCAATTTGTTTTATTTCCAACAATTGGTATCAATTTCAACAATCAATATCATTATCATTGAACTCACAAGTGCAAAATCATTCTTCTTGTTGAAAACATTCATGATTTGCATAACTCTTGAAATAATCTTGAAACATATTTTCAAAGAATGCTCAAACATAATTTTGAGAATTATTTCATTAATTTATTTCAATAATTTGAAAATTTGATGAACATGTGCATGATAGATTATGATTTCTTTTGTTCATCTTAGTCAAGCATGCTTATAGGATTATGTTTCTTAGCTTGACTCAACTACTCCACACTAGGTTTCATGATAATTATACATCTAGAGGAAGAATAATTAAAACTTGACCTTAAGGATTGATTTCAAATGTAAATTCAACAATTGGTATAAGGTCATAATTTTTCCTTGGCTTATAATTTGTGATGATAAAGGAATCTTAAATGTTGAATTGTATGAAAATTTATCATCCATGAACTTAATTCTTTATGGCCAAATTATTAAAGAACTTGAGCTTTAATGACAACACCAACAATTTATCTTGATTGTTTTGACATTGAACATGCATGTTTGTTTAAGTTAAATCAATAATCATACCTATGAGATGAGAATAGTCGCTTTCATGATATTATGTGCTTAACCTCACTCATAGATTATGGATTTTATTGTTAAAATATACTTAAGCATGATATTGATTTATGTAGACAAATCCATTTTAGTTAAAATAGCATATACTCTTTGGAACCTTAAATGTTCAAAATCAACTAGAGATATTGCTTTGAATTGATTAAAATGGTAATCTTCCCTTGCTCATAATTGGTTAAGATCTTGAATGGAAAATTGAGCATAAGATTCATTAGTTTCATGGAAGAAAATGTGTTTGCTTGAATACCTTGACCTTTTGAATCTTCCATATGGTATAATTTTGTTTATATGAATATGGATTAATACTTTATGATAGTGTGCTAATGTTCAATTAATCCATATGCATATTTGATGATGTGTGATTGTGTTCTTGCATATTTAGAATGATTATTTTCTTGACATGAACACACTACACATAAATATTGGATTCATGCAAAATGTCTATGTCAACCATTAGTAACAAGTGGTATTTAGATTGAAATAACAATTGGTATCATTGGTAACCATATTTTCAACAATTGGTAAGCCAAAACTAAATTGACTATTAGTATGAGCTTTAAATTGACAATTTCTTCTCATGCTCTTTAGATTGAAATGAAAAATAGGGAAGAATTCATAAAAGACACTTTTGCATGAAACACTTTTGTGCTAGAATTGATGTATGATTTAATTCTATGCACAATATTTCTTGAAAATGATTTATGAGCTCTTGCATATGATATGTCATCTAATTTTAGCTTATAATCATATTGCCTTGTCATGCACCTTAGTTGGACTTTAGAAAAAAAAATTGATATACTTAGGTGCTTGATGGGATTGCAATGAGCAAGTCATCGTCCTTAGTAGATATTTATAAACAACTTGCTTAATCTTTTACCAATTGGAAACTTCTTGCAAAATTATTTATAAACAATTGGTATAGGATCATAAGTCATATTCATTGCATGAATATTTCATACTCTTTGTGAATATTGACTTATTTATTTATGCTATGAGTCCCATGTACTAACATATTTCTTGTTGGATGGAGCACATTTTATCTCTTCTCACATAGCCATAATTTTAGGGAGAGCATATGTTTTATTTTTCCTTCTTTTTGCTATGACAAAAAAGGGGAGAGATATTAAGGTATTAAGGGGGAGAGATAATGGGGGAGAAATAGTTTGAAAATCTCTTTTGAAAAATTCTCTTCAAACCATGCTTACATTAAGGGGGAGCTTTATAAAATCCTGCTTTATTTGAAGGGGAGTAGTTTATCAAAGAATTTTCAAAGCAAATTTACATTAAGTTTTGTCATATCAAAAAGGGGGAGATTGTTAACTTTAAATTGCCATATGTATTTTGAAATGACAAAAACTTAAGTAAACCTTAATGTTTCTTTCATATTGTAAATTTGCTTTATGACATATGATTTTCTTAAACCATTTAAAGTGTTAATGTCAAACATTAAGACCATGATTCAATTGTATATTCTTATTGGTTTTAATACTTTACAAAATGAGTTTGAATATTTTCATGAAAGTAATTTTCTCAAGAATATATTGAACACAAATTTAGAAAATTACTTAATGAATTTTTAGACTATGTTTTCATTTGAGAAAGTCAAGAAAAACTCCTACAAAAATGCCAAAATGTTTTGGGTTGAATTAGGATCAAAGGCCATATCATTTCTAACCCAAAAGTGCAGGAAATAGGCTTTCTGGAAGCATGGGATCGATCCCCTAAGGGAAGGGATCGATCCCTTCATGGCAGAATGGTCCTCAAGCCCAGAATGAGAAATCTGGAAGCTTGGGATCGATCCCTTTACCCGAGAAAAGGCTATAACGGCTAGTTTCTGTGAGACAACGATCATATTCGAGCTTTAGCTCCACCCAATGTTCACAAACCATCCAGGGACTATAAATAGAGGCTTAGAAGCTAAAGGAAGAAAGAGGAACTACTCAACAACTCCAATACTCATTTTCCTCAAATCCTCAAGCTTTAACAATATTTCAAGAGCTACAAAGTCTTCATCTTCCATCATTCTCATATTTCTTGTATAGCTTAGCACAGATCTTGTATAGGCTTTTACTTGTGCTTAATCTTTGTAATCACTTGCCTATCTAGAGGCCCTTCTTTGATTCCACAATTTGTAAACCAAATCATTCCTTGTAAAGGGGAGGTTTCTCTTTAGCCTTAGAAAAAGAGGGAGGTTTCTCTTTAGCCTTCGAAAAAGAGAGAGGTTTCTCTTGAGCCTAGAAAAAGAGAGAGGTTTCTCTTGAGCCTGCAAAAAGAGGGAGTGTAACACAAATTCAAGAATAGTGAATTTGGGGAAAATCCTTGGGAGCATCTCAAGGCAGAGGACGTAGGCAAGGTTGCCGAACCTCTATAAATCACTCATGTACAATTCTCTATCCTTACTCTCTTTGCTTATTTGCAATTATATTTGTGTGTATTGTATTGAATTTATATTGCATAATTAAGTAGCCTAGAGAACTTAGAAAATATCAATATAGGCTAGAGAATTTACAAGAATCAAAAAACAAACTTAAGGTTAGAGAAAAACCGATTCACCCCCTTCTCGGTATAGCCTATAGAGCCAAGAAAATCAGTGTGTAATTAATAGGTGACGATATAAAAACATTTAAATTTGTTAGAAGAGAAATTTATTTTTAATTAAATAAAAATTAATAAAATAAAAAATAATAATTTAAAGAGAAAATTATTGGTGATATATTGGATGTGTCACAAAAATTATCATATCACAAAATATTAATAATGTATATTTAATACATTTAATATATAATTTTTGTTTATAATACTATTATTGTAATATGTAAAACAAATTATTTTACATTTTCAATGATGAAAGATAGATAAGAAAAACAATAATATCATTTGTTTGATTATAATTTTGTATACTTGTTTTTTATTATTTACACTACTAAAAGTAGGCTTTTAGCAATCATAAATTGCAAAAGCTTGCGATATTGTTGCAAATTTTCATTACATTTGCAACTATTTTTCATAGTTACTTATTGGATTTTTTTTTTAATTTTATGCAATAATATTCTTTGTTGTTGTGAATTTCTACCAATTTAGCAATAAGAAAAAAAAAAGGGTTACAATATTTTATTATTTTTGCAACGCCTTTTTATTGCCGTTGTCTAATTAAAATTTTAAATATTATATACAATTATACTTTTTATTGTTGCAAAATCCTATCAAATTGAAAAAATAAAATAAAATAAAAGGGCGTTATCTTATTGTGTCTGCAACAACTTTTTATTGTTGTTGCTTAATTAGCTTTTTAAATATTTTATACAACAAAAAGAAAATTTGTTATGATATCTATATCATATTCATATTAGATTTACAACGAATTTTCATAGTCATTGTCAAATTAAATTTTTTTTAATATTGTGTATATAAAACGATTAAAATAATTGTTACAAAATATCATTGGCAATATTCATTATAATAAAATATAAATTCAAAAATAAAATTTGAGAATATAATATAAAAATAATCATAAATGCAATTTTCTATATTATATTCACGTGAAAATTTAATTTTTATCAATGTTATATCTTATAAAATCGATTTTTTTTATCTATATTATTTGAAAACTTATTATTTTTATTATTTTCAAAATCTCATCGTTTGAAATTTATTGTACTTTTTCTTTATATATTTATTACTTACATATTGCTATGTTTAATGTATAGACACATTATATTATCTGGGCTTGTTCATTCTTGTTTTATATAATTATTTCAATTTAAAAAAAAACACAAAGTTATAGTTTGCTTGGATTAAAACTCTTAGTTATTATTCAATTAAAACTCATATTGATTCTAGGATTAACTAATCCCTAGAAAAATAAGCCTATGATCAATCATATATAAGAATATAATTAGAGAAATAGAAATCTAGAGTAAAAAAATTAAGAATGTTGAAACGTTTTAATAATAAAAATTATAACTTGTTAACATTATTAAAAATGAAGGAAAGAACATTTAAATGTTATAATAATTAAATTGTTTTAACCTTTTTTATACTTAATATTAGCAACTTATTTGTGTTTCAAAAGTTTAACACTGCAAATCTATTTTCTATCTTTTAAAATGCTAGTTGTTTATATATTCAATTGGCTAGTTACTATTTGATAGATATGAAATTCTCTTACAAATTAAATTATTTATAAATTACTTTTTTAACAAAATTATTCATAAATTAATTGCTTATGAAAATCTATCCAAATTTTCATTTTAAAAAAGTCATTTTAGTTAATTTAATCGATTTCCCTCATTTAATTGATTTCTCTCTCAAATTTTTATATTTTCATTTCCCTATATTTAATTGATTTCCCTATCAAATTTTTATTTAAAAAGAAAACCATTTTAGTTTACTTAATTGATTTCTCTCTCAAATTTTCATATTTTCATTTTCTCCTATTTAATTGATTTCCCTCTCAAATTTTCATATTTTCATTTCTCTCCATTTAATTGATTTCCCTCTCAAATTTTCATATTTTCATTTCCCTCTATTTAATAGATTTTCCACTCAAATTTTCATTTAAAAAGAAAACCATTTTAGTTAACTTAATTGATTTCTCTTTCAAATTTTCATATTTTTATTTCTCTCTATTTAATTTATTTCCCTATCAAATTTTCATTTAAAAAAAAAACTATTTTAGTTAATTTAAAGGCACAAATGCGACTAATGTTAAAGACCCAATGTCCCCTTTCTTTTTCTCCTCCTCCATTTTTTCTCCTTCTCCACTGTTTCAATTCTCCTGCTTTAATTCAATTTTCTAGTTTTTGTTCCCCATCTAAACAACCATTTCCTTTCCTTATCATACAGCAAACCTAGCCACATTTGTTGTAGTAAATTAATTAATATAATGCTAATTATTTAAATATAATTAATCATAATATTAATAAAAGTATAAAAAACAAATTTTATTAAAATTACTGCTTACACAATAATACTATTATAGTATATTATTAAATTACACTTTAATTTACTATTAGAAATATTATTTTTATTTACACTTTAATTTTATATTTAATAGATAATAAATTAATTATTTTTAATAAATAATTAATTATATTATAATAATACTTACACATTAAGAGATTACATAATTTATTCTTAAAAGATTGTTATAATAAAATATAATATATAAATCATTGTTATAAGATACCAAATTAGAATCTTGTTAATATAACAAATAATTAATTACTAATAGCTTGATTTATTCATGTATTTTATTAAAATTACTACTTACACAATAATACTACTATAGTATTTTTTAAATTACACTTTACTATTAGAAATAATTATTTTTATCCAAAATTTAATTTTATAATTAAAAAAGTGTATCAATTATTTATTTATTTTAAAATAATAATCATATAATTATAATTCGGGTTATAAATTCGGGTTTTTACGGGTTTTGGATCGGATCGGTCTCAGTATCGGATCGTATCGGGTTCGGGTTTTGTCGAGTTTGGGTTGTGTCGGGTTCAGATTTTTTCGATTTTGGGCTTTTTCGGTTTCGGGCCTTTGACTTTTTTGGTCAATTTGTGTTGGTCCGAGTTCGGTCTCGGGTGGATTTTCGAGTTCGAGCTAGCTTTTGCCACCTTTACTTATACTCAATGAGCCAGCACACATGTGAAGACAAAGAAACAAAGAGTCAAGAAGCATCATTTATGGCTCTTCCATTGTCATCTAATCCTCTTTTTCTCTTTTAATGGAAAAAAAATTCCATGCTCATAATAATGGCTTCCGATCATCTCCTAGTTGCCTACCTTAAGCTACCTTTATTGGTAACTCTACTTGCCAGAATTTGCACAGCCGATGTCTCTATGTACCCTTTTATTTGCTCACAAGGACAAGTCATCAATAAATGTGATGCCTTGTTATACCACATCAACCATGGTCTTGAGAGAGAGAGCAAATGACCTCTCATTACTCTGTTGATCATTCTACTTTCTACCCCTTTTCCCTTGGAAATAACCAAAATTACCTTACACTAGTCCCTTATTCCTGTGAAGATGTTAGTAATGGCTTTAAAGGATGCTTCTGCAATCCATCTTATATAATGCAAGAAAATGGCACATTTTGCAAAAGTTTCAGCTGGTATTTACAATGGGCAAGCTCTTGAAATTGGAAGAGAAGAAAGGATCATAGGAAACAAAGTATCCATGCATTTGTTATGCAAATGCCTAGCAAGTCAATCCGATACCATAATTACATTTACAGTTCAACTAGGTGATGTATTATCAGATATTTCTACTCTGCTATAGGCAGACTTAACTGATATAGGAGCTTGAATAGTAATTTGACTCGAAACCCAGATGTCATATTTGTTGGTTGGGTGCTATATTTGCCTATGGAAAATGATCGAATACTAGTGTTGAAGAAAAGTGAGTGTTAGCTTTAAATTGCCATATATATTTTGAAATGACAAAAACTTAAGTAAGCTTTGATGTTTTAATTCATATTGTAAATTTGCCTTATCACACATGATTTTCTCAATCCATTTTTAAGTGTTCATATCAAACATTAAGACCATGATTTAATAATATATTCTTATGGGTCTTAATACTTTATAAAATGGTTTTCAATATTAAGTAATTTTCTCACGAATTATTGAACATAAGTTTAGAAAATTACTTATAAGTTTTTGGACAATATTTTCATTTGAGAAAGTTAAGAAAAACTCCCTTAAAGCTTATAAATGTTTTGGGTTGAATTAAAATCAAAAGCCATATCATTTCTAACCCAAAAGTGCAGGAAAAACTCATTCTGGAAGCATGGGATCGATCCCCTAAGGAAAGGGATTGATCCCTTTTTGGCAGAATGCCCTTGAAGCCTAGAATGAAGCATGGGATCGATCCCTTTTGCAAAAGGATCGATCCCTTTATGTCAGAAAGTCCCCAACGGTTAGTTTCTGTGAGATACAACGGCTAGTTTCTGTTTTGGCTCCAACCAACGTCCAAAAACCATCCAAGGGACTATAAATAGAGGCTTAGAAGCTAAAGGAAGGAAGGAGAACTACTCAATCAACTCCAATACTCATTTCCTCAAATCCTCAAGCCTCAACAACAAATCAAGAGCTACAAAGTCTTCATCTTCCATCATTCACATATCTCTTGTATTGCTTAGCACAAATCTTGTAAAGGCTTTCACTTGTACCTAATTTCTGTAATCATTTGCCTACTTAGAGGCCTTCTTTGATTGCACCACTTGTAAACAAATTCATACCTTGTAAAAGGGGAGGTTTCTCTTTAGCATTAGAAAAAAAGGGAGGTTTCTCTTTAGCCTAAGAAAAAGAGGGAGGTTTCTCTTGAGCCTAGAAAAAGAGAGAGGTTTCTCTTTAGCCTAGAAAAAGAGGGAGTGTAACAAATTCAAAGATAGTGAATTTGGGAAAATCCTTGGGAGTGTCTCAAGGTAGAGGACGTAGGCAAGGTTATCGAACCTCTATAAATCGCTTGCGTACATTTCTCTATCCTTACTCTCTTTACTTATTTGCAATTATATTTGAGTTTATTGTATTGAATTTATATTGTATAATTGCATAGCGTAGAGAACTTAGAAAACACTCAAATAGGCTAGAGAATTTAGAAGAATCGAAAAACGGGCATAAGGTTAGCTAAGAACCGATTCACCCCCCTCTCGGTATAACCTATAGAGCCAACAGTGAGTAATATCACAAATTCCCAATTGAATACCATATTTCATTTTATATGATATGTTTGACATTTTCAGCTTCATATATAGTTAAAAAGCTAAAGCCAAGCATCATAGAGGTTATTCTTGGTGGAACGTCTATTGAATTTCAATAAACCACACTCATGTCTGAAATATGAATGCTGTAATATGTTTTTTTTTATGTTTATTAAATGATAATTTTAACCATGCATTGCAATTTGCCTTTTTGCAATGCAATCTTGTTTTATTTTCTTGTTTTCCATACCTTTCAAATTGAGAAATTTTCTTGAAATTTCATGACAACTTCTTCCACCATTCATTTCACTTGGTTCAGTTTTTCAAATAATATGTTGCTAAAGGCTCTTCTAAGTATACAAAGTGTATTACTACTATTGTTTTAGTGAAGCTTGAGACAATTTTTTTTTATGTAATACTACTATTTAGAGCAAGTTTAAATGTCTTTTATTTTGTACTAATTTAATTTCATTGCTTTGTTTTTCCCGACAATTATTAGGAAGAATAATTAAATGGACAATTGTTATTGTCATATTATTAACAATTATGCTATTTTCTGTGATTGCATTGTTAATCATTCTCATATGAAGAAAAGTGCATAAGTGAGTAAGGAAGATCCAAAACATGTATTCAAAACTGTTTCAAGCCCTTGATTTCGCTTACGCCCCGATTCCCTTATGAAGATGAGCTTTTCAGAAAGACTCTCACTTATCGCATTTTTTCAGAATAAAAGGAACTTATTGAACTAACCTCAAGTTTCAGCATGAGTGTCAAAAGAATTTTCCTTGCAAAACCAATTTCTATACAAGGAAAACATAAAAGGTTGGGAAAATTAAAATCTAGCCATAAGACAGCTAAACATACAGAAAAATATCATATTAAGTTATATTTATTTAGTTCTACTAACGAACAAAGGAATTAACTCACCTATACTTCATTATCATATACGTATGTAATTGCTTTTGAATTAGAAAGACTAGTGATTCCTAATATGGAGGAATTGAAGAGTCTACAAATAATTTTGATGAAACTAAGAAAACTGGAAAAGGGGGATATGGATGTGTGTTCCTTGGAATACTAGGATAGCAGGTACCAACTTTCTTTGCTAACTTTACTTGTCCAATTGATAATGTTTCAGCAAAAAAGTTCTAACAAAATAACTTGCCTTTTCGAAATTTGCAAATAAAGAAGATGAAGTCTAACAAATCTAAAGAGTTGTTGCTTAACTCAAGGTCTTATGCAAAATCCATCACATAAATGTTGTAAGTGAACAACTATGTAAAAGTGATTAACAATTGTTGGTGAAATAGGAGGAGTAAGAAGCATCATGTTTGCTAATGGCAAGCACAATCCATGTTTTACATGTGAAATCCCTAATTTCATGTAATTTCCTCATGTTTGTAAAATATTCCAGCTGAAAAGAATTAAATAGATATGAAAATTATGAAGTATGAATGATGTATGGAACATGAAGGGATAATGAAAATTTATAGTCAAATAGTTAAGGAATTAAATTGATATTGTAAGAATATTGGAGTATGAAAGGAATTAATATCAGATTTTGTGCAATTAAATGGACAAGTGTCATATGCAAGAAAGAACACCAATTAAGTGAATGGTCAATGGCTGAGATGAGATGACTAAGGGATGAATATGCATTTAATGCAATGTGCATAGTCATCATCTCCCTCCCAAGAATCGGCAGCCATTTTACTCTCCCTCGATTTCTCTCAAGTTTCTCCAAGTTTCCCTCCTAATTTCATTAACAAACACCTAGCTCCTGTCAACAAATCGTTAAGCTCACTTAACGAAAAACGATCCTTGTCACTAGCTCACGTTAAGCCGTAATATGAAAGGCTGAATCCAAGGAAGTAAGGAGATCATAAATTCTATTATTTTGGCTATTGACAAAGGTAAGGATAGAAGTTGATTCTCTCAATTCTATCTATAATTTGGGGTTATATGATGATAGTATAGTATGCTTATTGTGTTTGAATGGAAGGAAGTTAAAGGTTTGGAATTTTTATGAATCATGCAGCTTTGAAGAGTTGAAAAGGACAAGTATTGATGCAATCAAGCTTGAGGATTATTGACTATTGAGGTAAGGAATTTATGTAACGGACGTAGGGTGGCTATGTCTGCATGTTTTTAAGTGTTTTGGAAAGAAGTACTAGTTGATTTAAAGTGTGAAAGGTTAAATTTCGGGTTTTACTCCTAGTTACCAAAATGCTAGGAGCAGCCGACTGCCTTAAGTAGAAGCCAACTGCCTAGGGACAACCAAAGCATAGATTTTCCGAAAACTGACTCAAACCAGTCGACTGCTATATAAGCCAGTCAACTGCTATTTTCTAGAAAGTATTCAGTTTCAAACCAGTCGACTGCTATATGGACCAATCGACTGCTATTTACCTGAAAAGCATTCTATTTGAGAAAAATAGCCGACTGTTATATGATCAGTCGACTGTCCTATTTTCAGATGCATTCTGTTTGCGAAACCAGTCAACTGTTATATGACTAGTCGACTGCTTTTTTTTAAAAGCATTTTGTTTCAAAACCAGCTGACTGCTATATGGACCAGTCGATTGCCCATGTGTTTTCAGAATTTTGAAATATCAAAATTTTTAAAAGAAAATAATTTCGATAAAGCAAGATATGTAATAGCAGCCGACTGCCCCCTTTGAAAAAGAGGTTTTAAAGCTATATGAAAAATGTTTTTAGACTATGAAGTACTTAATGATTATGCACTTCTATATATGTACATGGCTGAGGAGCCCTAGTCTCGCCCTTAGTGCCCAGATGTCACCTAACTAGTGTTCATCGTGGCCCATCGACATTTGGCCAAACTGTCTCTGTTATATAATTGGCTAGGGGAGGATTCCTGGCTCCTACGGGGGTACATCACCTGTTTATTCAGTGCATAATTCTGTTAAAATGCAAATAATCTCCCTGTTATTTGAAGTATTTGAATATATGATGTTTTGAAAAAGGTATATGATGTATGCTTGTATATGATGTTTTGAAAGAAGTATATGATATATGTTTTATAATGATTTTACATGACATTATAGAGCCAAGCAGGAAAACTGCATATAGAGGCATTGTACGCTCTTTTACATATATTTCTTACTGAGCGTAAACTCACTCCTTTACAACTATTTTTCAGACTACTTGAAGTGATCCCCCGCTTTAGATAGAAGAGCCTATTAGATCTGTATTCCTTCGAGGCATGCTTCCTAGACTTCTTGAAGGTATACTTATGTAATTATGTAAATCAGACAGTGCTACAGTATAGTAATGTTTATAAGATGTCGGGGAAATTAGGTTATGTAAGATGTGTAAGATCCTGTGGTAAGGAATGATATGTATATATATCATTATTATGTTTTAATCGAAATCAAACTTCTTATGATGAACTATTCAATATTAAGCTTAAGAAGAAGAAGAAAGAATGACATTGACGAACGAGTCTAATCAAGTATATGTGAAGGAAAAAGTTATAAGTTAATGTGTAGTGACGGGGATGTCACATTACAAGTTGAGCTCTTAGGATTTGCTAGTAGAGATGACAACCTCTACTTGGTGAGTATGTCTAAAATGGATCACTTAGTGATGCTGCAAAAGGCATTGAATACATTCATGACCACACAAAAGCACGATATGTGCAGAGGGATGTAAAGATTAGAAATACTCTACTTGATAAGAGGCTACGAGCAAAAGTATTAAAATTAATTTGTTTGCATTATGTTGCTACTTTTCTATTTTTATTGAACTTACTATATGCATAATAATCACATGGATCTCTTATATTCTGTAAATTCTTTTTTTTGCACGAAATCTAATCTCCCTTGATATTGTTGTTTACTTTGCTGGATGATCTCTTATATAGGCAGCAAGCATTCCAGCAATAGTTTTATGCAATTTCAGTTAATTGTAAAACTCTTATTCTGATTTTGTGGTTTGTATATTTTATATAAGCCTAAATCCTCATGACAATGACAATTACAATTAAATTTTATTGCAAAAATTAGATTAGCAAAGCTTGTTGAGCGAACAAATGAAAATCTCATAGCTACATGATTGGTTGGAACACCAAGCTAACGCCCCTTGACTAGGTCTACATACTATAGGGAATAACCACTAATGTTTTTTTTTTTTTTATAAAATCTTAATCAAGGAACATTTTGTTGGAAAATCTCCATTGAAAATTTTCCACATGCACACCGCAGTAAATTAGTTATTCTATTCCTAGAATGATTTTTCTGATATGCTTTGTTGGAAAGATTAGTGAAGGAGCCCAAGTGTCCCCCAAAACTTTCACATATCGAATTTAGATTTTTTTTGTACATTTTCCACTAATTTCACAAGATAACAATTGAGTTGTCTGCAATGTCTTCACTTCATTCATATAAAATAGATATACAAAGAGAAATTTATTTATTTATATTATGAAATTATTCTTAGTTTACATCCCATACATGTATTTTACATATATTAGTATTGTACAATAAAAGTCTGAATACATCGAAAAATAAATATACCTAAATGGTAACACAAATATGCCTGAGGGATACCTCGTCGAAATCCTCCTGAGTGGAATCAAAGATTTATTGAAAATAATCTGAGAGGAGAGGAAAAATGGGATGAGCTAATGCCCAGTAAGAAATATATATAACAAAACTGATACTATGCAAACTATATACAAGTATTTAAAACATGCACTTAAAATTTATCAATCATGCATATAATTTACTTTAGCACGAATTCAGAGGAAGGATACTATAGTCAGCTAGGAAACTAGATAAAGTATAGGAGGTACTTTGAAGTACCTATTGTGTCTCGATCCCTAGATGCGACTATAAGGAGTTCAAAAAATTTAAATAAATATTACAATTCAATGGTAATTATCATATAATTCACAGATAAAATCCATAAGTTAAACTTGATAAGTCAATTCTAAAATACTCCGCAAACATATAAAATTCTGATTCACAAAAATCATGTCAAGCCACAATTTAAAATCACAAATATCATCAAAATTTAATTCGTAGAGACAAGGCATCACCTAATAGACTCATGCAATAGGACATATGACCATAGTCAAAATATAGTCTTCAATGGTACTGATTAGGCACCATCCGGGACGTTGATGATGGGATCAAGGTCAATCAGCCCCCAAGTTAGTCATACGATCATACACTCATAATAACATGTGCCCACAGGCAGCTATGGGGCCAACATTCTCTAAAAACTATCTAAAACATTTTATAGTTGTTCATGAAGATAATTTCATGAAGCTAAACCATTAAATCAATCTATAAAAGCATATCTTGAAGGTATAAGCAATTCAAAAATAAAAATTCTTAAAATATTTACAATTCAATATTTAGTTCTAAAAATATTCTATTTATCTATAAATAAGTTATAATAACATACCAATACCTTCACATATGTAAAATTCAATAATATGAATTTTTAAATATTGTTTTTCGTTATAATATAAAAATATGAGATTTCATTAACAGAAATAAAATCACTTAATAAATCATTCATTGCTGATATTCAATGATATTAAAAGATTAATTTGTAGTATTATCAGAATTTCGGCAGCATAATGACTAGGTATATCCTAACCCTTCTGCACAAAACACAGTTGAAATTCGACAACAACAGGCCACAATTTTAATCCAATTTATTCCAAAACAATTTCAAGGAATCATTTTCAGAGCAAAACATGCATCATAGTACCCCTATGTTCACTATATATATCCTTTACTTGATAATTTTTCACTATGCTGTGAAATAGCATCAATGTCCTCCTCAGATTTCTTAGCTGCAATTATCATACCATCATTGTCAATCCTCCACAATTTCATTATAAAAATATTTAATATCTTAAAATATAATACGTTACCTACTGCAGCCTAATATTTCAGTCTAATTCTACCGATACCAAAAATTACAACTTCCTCTACATAAGTCTGTTTTCAGTTCTGATTTCGCCTACAGTCTCCTATTAATTTATACATTATTTTAAGACCTTAATTGCATTAAATTGAGCACAATTTCTTCCTCCCCTTCACCATGGCTAAAAGCTCCTTCTTCCCATACTTGTGTTTCTTCCAAATTTAACTATTTTATTAATTCCAAATTAATTCTACTAATTTTCTATACTACTTCCACATGGTTTACACTTCAAATGACACAAAATTTTAGTCCCTCATGCCATGGTCGAACCCTCCTCTTCATGCCAAAATTGCTACATGCAAATTTTCTTCAATTTAAACTTGACTAAGTCTATTTCCATGCTTACCATGATTTCTACTAAATTTCCATATTTAATCTTCACCAAAACACATCACATGCATGTCCATGGTATCATGGCCAAAACCCTCACTTGCCCAAACACATGATTTTTACATGATTCAAGTTGGAAGAAGCAGGGAAACATCATGAACACCAAGCATTTAATCATAATTCGTGAAAGAAAATCAAAGCTTCTTTAAATCTTACCTTGGCTAAACACTATGGGGATTCCTATAGTCTGATTTTTGCTGATTTAGCACTTGATTTAGGCACCAAAATGAAGAGGAAGTTGAGTAGAGCAAGGTTGATGAAGAAGGTTTTTGATTTTGGTGTGATTTTACCTAAGTTTTTCTCACTTTCTCTCTCTTCAAAGTGCAAAAATGGTGGCTGCTTATAAAAAAAAGACGGCTGATCAAAATGAAGAAGAAGAATGCTGAGAATTCTGGAAATATTCTGATTTTTATGGTAAAATTACCATTTTGCCCTTAATTATGAAAATTTTGGACTATTTTGCCTTTCAATTTGACTTTGTTGAAAACTATCAATCTAATCTCCAAAATATGTTTTTTAGTCACCAATCACATATATGTGACATGTTCTTATGGTCAAAGAAGCTTTTGTTGAAGTTTGACTGATCATTTACGCAAAATTACGAAAATACCTCTAATTGTAAAATCGAGTAATTTTCTATTTCTTTAGGTGATTTACTCTACCTATTGCCATGGCATGGGACTTTCTCACATGAGGATTATTTTATATTTGACACTTGGCTAGAAGTCAATTTCGTTAGACTGTTATTCACGAAAATTCCACCAGCCTATGTCCTTAATCGTCATTTTTAAATTTGTTTTAAATGCTTCAAAAATAATCTAAATAAATGAGTTTGGATTAGAATTTCTTACCATTACTTTATTTGGCTCTGAATATTAAATCTTCCAAGTTTCACCTTCGTTCTGGCACTAGAAGATCTGTGGAGCCCACCATGCTTTTACCTCTTATACTTGCGAAATACATAGGAATTAAACAGTGGTAAGAATTCTTATATATGCTATAGTATTAGAATATGTGGTTCTCACAAAAACTGATGTGTTTCCATTCAAGGTGGTCCTAGATAAGCTCATAACAGGTCAACATGCACTTGTTTGTGACGAGCAGGAGCCAAAAAAAAATGAAATCACTAATTACTTTGGTAAGTAAATTGATTCACATATTTAAGAAACATAATTTGGTCGAATAACAAAGGAATTAAGATTGAAAAACTATTCACATAGGTTAGGCTGACCCTTTTACTGTAATGTCCAGAATTATAAAATTTCGAAACTAATTTCTTTCTTTTTATTTCTATCTTCCTCATTCAGTTGCTCATATCAGTCGGTTTGCGTTTAGTGTCGGTGTAAGTTCAATCTAAAATTTTCATTTCAATTAAATCATTATACCATTAACTTAATTAATCTATAAGTAATAAATTAGAAATCAGAATAAAATCTATTACACAATATCTATACATCTATTTATAACAGTGCCAAGTAATTTACATCCCACTAATTTATGTACATTTCTTTAAATTAACATTACACTATTAACACTCCATCATAAATACATCTGATGTGCATTTATTAGTCTGAATATAAATATAAAATTAACATATACTTGTCTACTCAATAATATAAACTTCTAACAATCTTCTTTAACTAATCGAGAAGTAGCTAGCGGCACGTACACTGATGGACTATATCTAGGATTGTAAGTAAGGGGTGGGCTTTAGAGAAAGCCCAGTACGAAACATATATAAAAGTGGGTATTATATGCAATTAAGTAAAAACAACTTATTTTACTAGTTATGAAAAAACATAATAAATATAATATTAAAATACATAAAAATATTTATTTCCTAATGTACACTAGGGAACAGTATAGGAAGGATATTATAGTCAGCTAGGTAACCGAGTAGAGTATGGGAGGTGCTTTGAAGTACTTGTCATGTTTTGGTTCTTAGATGGGACAATAGGGAGGAATACAGTTGATGATGAAATAATGAGTCAATATAAACTATTTAATGATTTATGCAATGTTAAAACGATATGAGTCTACAAATCAATTTAAGTTAAACAATTAAATAAGCAGTTTTACTAAAAATTTAAATAAATAGAATAGTAATATTTCAAATTAAAATATAAGCAACACGTTTTGTATTTTCGTTTAGTACAGTAAAACAATTTATTTAAAAACAATTCTATCAATCATTCAATTTTAAAACATTCTTTCTTTCATTCCAATCAGTAAATCAGCATTCAAATCATTCATAATCAATTCAGTGGAGACAATGGCATCTAATAGAATCATGCACGATCAATATCAATATCCCTGAAAGGACGATCAATATTAGTATCCCCATAGGGACGATCAATAATGAATGGCCATCATCGACAGTCACAGTTTACACTGGTCAGGTGCTCACTGCGGAAACCTGTGGGTTTGACCATAATTCTCATTGTTATAAACAATAAACCTGCGGACTGGACCATGTCTCACAGTCATATAACAGTATGCATGATCACTAAGGAATTACCGTCTCAAAACATTTTCATAAATCATTTCATTCAACAATAGAAATCATTTTCAAATAGCAATTATCTTCAATCAGTACAAAATCTTGTAAAACAATATTTATTTTATATGACAGTAATAAAATTCATTAAACTATCAATGTAAATCTTTAATAGTCAAATATCATATTTAAACATAAATGATAAACCATTTCATGTAAAATAATAATAAATTTCATTTATGCAATTTAAACATTTCATGTAAGTCATCTCTTATAAATCAATTCACGTAAATTATTTCATGTAAATCAATTCATGTAAATCATTTAATAATAATAATAATAATAATAATAATAATAATAATAATAATAATAATAATAATATATTCATGCAAATAAAATCATATTTACACTTGTATACATGTAAAATAAATTTTTATTTCCTTGTTTAGGAGAATTGGGTGCAAAATAGTTACGATTTGGTTTCCGAAATTTTACAAATGCAATTAAAACATTTCCTATGCAACTCTCATACATATTCCTTACCTTTATTTCTTTGCAATATAAAATCTAATAATGCCACTTATGCCTCCTTATTTCTCATACTTTACACTGCACAATAATTTTAAATTGTATTTAAAATTCCATATTATAATTCTAATAAATATTCCATTAATTTTTGCTTTCTATTTATCCTTCTCAACAATTAATTTACTTCCTACTAAATGTCACTGCCTAACAACAATTAAATCATGTCCTTTTCCAACTCTAATGGCACCAAATAATTCCATTAACTTCAATTCCTTATCCCAAACTATGACTTTAACAATTTTCCTTTTAAATTCCTATCTTTCATTTTATTAATTTCAATGTTTACTTTATTCTATTTCCTATTATGAGAGCTATGTATTCTGATACTGTTGTACATATAGGGATACTCACCACTATTCAATTCCTGTGTATTTCACAAGTATAACCTAATACAGTTCGGTAGGGCCCACAGGCTCTATAATGCTCGGATGGATGTGAGATCGGAAAGATATTATTCTGGGAGTCTAATAAGCCTATGGTAAGAATCCAGCACTAAAAATCCTCAATTTAGATTATTTTTGGGAAGTGTGCCAACAATTTAGGAAATAACGATTAAGGACATAGCTTGGATGAATTTTCATTAATAAAGGTCAAACTAAATTGATTTTTGACCAACTGACTGAAGCATGATATTCTACATGAAAATAAGTCCTAGGCTATTTCAATAGATAGATCGAATTACTGGTGAAATCAGAAAATTACGCGATGGCTCGGTAGGGGTATTTTTGTAATTTCACCCTTACGATTAGTTAAACCTCAATAAAACCACCATCATTAATCAAAATATGTTCAATAATAATATTTAATGATGGAATATGAATTTTTGGAGTTAAATTAACTAGTTAGAAAATTACAAAAGTTTAAGGGCGATGTGAGAGCCATGTATTTTGGTACTATTGTACATGTAGGATACTCACTACTGTTTAATTTCTGTGTGTTTCACAAGTATAACCTAATACTGTACGGTGGGCCCCACAGGCTCTATAGTGCTCGATGGACTTGAGACCAAGATATTATTCGGGGAGTCCAATAAGCCTACGATAATAGTCCAGAACCGAAAATCCTCTATTTAGATTATTTTTGGGAAGTGTGCCAACATTTTAGGAAATGACATTTAAGGACATAGCCTAGATGAATTTTCGTTAATAACGGTCAAACTAAATTGATTTTTTACCAATTGACTGAGGCCTGATATTCTAAATGAAAATAAGTCCTAGGCTATGTCAATAGATAGATCGAATTACTGGTGAAATCAAAAAATTACTCGATTGGCCTGGTAGGGGTATTTTCGTAATTTTACCCTTACGATCAATTAAATCTCAATAAAACACCATCATTCATCAAAATATGTTCAATATTAATATTTAATGATGGAATATGAATTTTTAGAGTTAAATTAACTAGTTAGAAAAATTAGAGAAGTTTAAGGGCAATTTGTCCAAAATCTTTATAACCAAGGGATTTTAGTCATTTTGCCTTAAAAGAACTTTCTAAATTTTTCTCCATCAGCTGCAGCCGGCCACTTCATCATCTTCTTCAACCTCCCTCATGCCACCTCCATAGCCAAGAGATAGAAAGAAAAGAAAAGCTTAGTAAACACCCTTAAAATCACATTATTTCATCAAATTTTCTTCTACAACCTTACCTAAAATTTAATCCTCTACAAGTCTATACCAATATCTCATTGTAAAGTGAACAAAATTAAGAGGAAATACTCCCCCTAAGATTCAACCAAGGTAAGGGATTTTTATGCATTTGATTTCTTTGAGTTTTAAGGTTGCTACATCATGTATTTAAGCTTCCTAAACATGAATTTAACCTTAGTTGGATTAAATCTCACTACTTGGGGTCCATAGGGTTTTGGCCATGATGAAGAACAAGGGAAATTTTGTGTTTTGATGCTTAAAAATGGTGCCAAATTAATGAGGAAGCATGATAAAGCATGAATGTAAGATTAAATTATGGAAATTCCATAAATTTGGCTATAAGGTGATTCGGCCATGGCTATGGGGGGGGGGGGGGGGGGGGAAGGATTTTAGGCTTCATTTGATGAATTTAGGGTGCCATGAGACTGTAGAAATTGAAAGGAGACTATTGGTGAAGTTGAAATTAAAATCGGAGTCATGCAGGCGAAGTTATGTTTTAACACCGGTGTAATTTAGATTGGGCTAATATTTTCTAATGATAATGTGGTAGAATTTGATGAAGAAAAGTTTATTAAAAATTGAATTATGGTGAATAACGATGATTGGTATAATGTTTTGCAGCCCGGGAGTTGTAATTCGCAAGTGGTGTGATCAACAAGTCAATAGGAAAACGACAGATAAGGGATGAGTGTGTGAGCTGTAAGGATACTGTGAATGCATGTTTTGATTCAAATTAATTTTATGAAGTGATTTGGAAATTAATTGCTTTGGAATTGGTGAAATTGTGGATACTGGCTCATTTATAAACTGTAATTTCAATGCAAGAGGCTAAGTAAAAAACAGTCGTTATTCTGCCGAAAATTATAGAAATCCTAAGAAATTAATTCTAATATTTTTAAATGATAAAAATAAATAGAATTCCAAGTGATTCTTATGGAATTTATTAAAATTGCATTATTTTATTATTTACTAAAAACCAATTTTTAAATGTTCATGTTAATGAATTTTAATTACGTGAAGGTACCAGCACATGTTTATTACTATTCTACAAATAAATATAATGTTTTCAAAAAATGATATTGAAGTGTGAATATTTTATGAATTTTTATTCCTAAACTGAATATATTTTCAGTATATCTATTTATGGACTGATTGAAGATATTATCAGTGAAATTGATTTCATAAGTGATGTTTCTACTGTATATTCACTGTTTTGAGACTGTTAGGCCCGGTATCATGCTCATGTGTCACATGTACTGTTATTGTTATTACTGTTACTATGCTGATAGAGCCGCCAAGTCTTCAGCCTCTACAAGTGTCACCTGGCAAGTGTACACTGTGTACTCTGTAGACTATGGCCATATGTCTCATGTGTTTACAGTTTCTCCCTTATTGGGATATGATTATAGCATGATATACTTTGGGTGTTGCCTGGTCTCCACTATACTGTTACTGTTTATTATATTGTTTTATTGAACTGTTTGCTGGTACTAAATTTTTTGCTGATATAAACTGTTTATATAATGTTTACTAAATTGTTAACAATACTGTTTTTAACAATATTGAACTGGTTGTTATTATTGAAAGAGAATGTTTATTGCAGTGTATTCAGAAAATGGTTTATAACTATTTATTTATTAAAATATTTTGCTATATGATTTCAATAGCATTTCATACTGTTTTGACATCAAATTCAACTAATTACTCATTGTAGTCGCTTCTAGGGGCTGGGACATGACAGGTATTCTAAAATACCTCCCATACTTTATCCAATTTCATAGCCGACTATAGTGTCCTTCCTAATTTGTAGCTTAGTGAACTATTAGGGATTAAATGTTTTTAGCATATCGATTTCATAATATCAATCTTTGGATACGATTCTCTCACTGAGCATGTTAGCTCAAATGTTTTTAGCATATAAATTTCATAGTATCAATCTTTGGATACAATTCTCTTACTGAGCACGTTAGCTTACCCCTTACTTTTCCACTCCACAGATTATTTGTAGTGACCGTTTATATGTCGTTCCACGAATTTCGGCTGCTCTATAGTTCCGCAAGGCAGCTTCGATCAAATCTTGGAGGTATATTTATTTCCTTTTATATGTTCAGACTTATGTATAGTACTACATTTGTATACTTATGTACAAGAGATGTAGAAAGTGTAAAAGATACTGAAATTTATATTTTTGTTGTAAATATTTTTATCAGCTATTGATATGGTTTTATTTCAAAAGCGATTTACTATTGAAAATAATTGTGATAAAAGCATCGCAAACAGCTCAACCATCCTCCTGTGTGTGTAAAAATGGTTAAATAATGTGTATTACGGATCATGACAGTTTAATTGGTATCAAACCAAAGTTGTTCCATTGTCTATCGGTGTCTTTATATCAGAATAGGACTACATCCCCTATAGTACTGTATAGTCTGAATGTATAAATGATTAAATTTATTGAAAATAGATTTGAATGTCTGTGTTGTGCAGAAATGAGTAGACGTAGGGGTACACGTAGAGGTAGAGGTTGAGGTAGGGCGGAGCCGATTCCGAAACTAGCGCCGAAACCCACCCCAGAACCTACACTTCCTCCGCAGTCTGAGAGTCCAAATACGAGAATCATTAGGGTGGAACAAATGTCAATAGACTTTATAGCTATGTATAATGCTGATCGAGCTGTTGATAGAGTAGAGAGAGAAAGGGCAGCAGTAGCTCCAGTAGCACCACCCTTACCTCAACCGGCACTTGTACAGCTAGCTCCCGAGCCACATCCAGAGCCCCAGCCACTGGCAGCACTGAGCTAGCAGTACAGCCCAGCCAGCGAATATAGAGTCCTATTGTGATGTTACTCTTGTACGGCAGTTTAAAAAGTTGGATCCTCTGAAATTTAAAGGTGATAAGGATCCATTGGTGGCCTAGTAGTGGGTTAATGCTATAGAGAAGTTATTTAAGTATATGCGGTGTTCGAAGAATGAGAAGGTGGGCTTAGCAGTGTTCCAATTGATAGATGATGCAGAGCACTGGTGGAAATCTATACAGACTGTCCTATTAGCCCAGCATCTCGTGTTGACCTGGAAGATTTTCCTAGAGGCTTTCTATAGACAGTATATTCCCCGTATGGCTTAGAAGAAGTTGTAGTAGGAGTTTTTGGAGCTGACTCAAGGGAGTATAAGTGTTGAACAGTATGAGTCCAAATTTACCACTCTTAGTTGTTTCAACCCCTAGACGAAGACGAGTGAGAAGTATTGGATTGACAGATTTATGGCTGGATTACGACCCTCTATTAGGACCTGGTTGGTTTCTCTCAACATCAGGACTTATGATGAGGCAGAAAGATGGGCATAGTTGTGCGAGAAGGACTATGAGTAGTTTCATGTCGATTCGGGTTCTAATGTTAAAGGCAAGGGAGAGGAGAAGGTGAAGAGAGGTCTAGAGGATTGATCCAATAGATGGCAGCCTAAGAAGGCCAAGACATCGAGTTTTTAGATTTTCGAGGAGAGATCAGTTCGATCTGCCACTACTGCCCCTACTACTAGCCTTAACACTGCTCAGAATGGTACCGCGGCCAGGTGTACATCGTGTAGGAGGTTGCATGGTACTCGACCTTCTTATATGCTTACTAGGGCTTACTTCAAATGCGGACAGATAGGGCATTTAGTGAGGGACTGCAAGATGTTGAAAGAAGCAGCTGCATCTACAGCTTCAGCTATAGTACCACCTCTATCAGCCTCGACAGAGACTGAGCTGAAGATGGCGATACCCTCACATCTGAGACGTTTTACAACAGCAGAGAAGGGTAAGAAGGCTGTGACGCAAGGACGGGTGTTCGCGTTAGATCAGAGGCTGCTGATGCTTCTACAGATGTGATTAAGGGTAAGATTTATGTTTTTGATATATTAGTACTTGCTCTATTTGATCCTGGTTCTACGCATTCATTTATCACCTGTATGTGCTAATAAGATACCAGTAGAACCTGAATCCTTCGGGTACTCTTTACAGATTAATACTCCCTTTAGAGAATTACAAATGACTGATGTTGTGTATAGAAATTGTAAAGTGGCAGCAAGAGAGAAGGAAACAACAACTAACCTAATTTTGCTGAACATGTATAATTTTGATGTAAACCTATGTATAGATTGGTTAGCTACGAACTATGTTAGTCTAGAATGTTATACTAAGTTTATTACCTTCTCTAACCCTAAAAGATATACCGTAAAATTATTATATAAGTAATAAAAGTGAAATACTATTACTAAAATTGTTGAGTGTATCCGTGATGTGATTAAAGGTTACATTGCTTATGTGGGGGACGTAGAATAGAAACGTCTAGAGCTGTTAGAGATTCCTGTGGTCAAGGATTTTCCAGATGTATTTACAGATGATTTATCAGGGTTACCACCGGATCGAGAGATCAAATTTACCATTGACTTAGTACCTGGTACGAGCCCATATCTAAGCCCCCTTATCGGATGGCATTAGTGGAGTTGGAGGAGCTTAAGAAGCAGCTCCAGGAATTATTGGATAAGGGCTTCATTCGCCCCAGTGTGTATTTTGATGCAGAATGGTTGGGTAATTGCCTATGTTTCCAGAGAGTTGAAAGAGCATGAGAAGAATTATCCGACACATGACTTGAAATTAGCCGCAATGGTGTTTGCATTAAAGATTTAATGGCATTATCTCTATAGGGAGAAATTTCAGGTATAAACCGACAACAAGAGTTTGAAATACTTATTCTCGCAGCAGGATTTGAATATGAGACATTGCAGACGGATGGAGCTGTTAAAGGATTATGACTGCGAGATCATATACCACCCGAGAAAAGCAAAAGTGATGGTAGAGGCTTTGAGCTGGAAGCATATCGAGATGGTATCTTACATGATGATCCAAGGGTCTTATTTATTAGAGCAGTTCTCGAGCCTTAGTCTGAATGTGATTTCCTTTGACAGTTATGGGTTTACAGCGAGTTTTCAGATAGAGCCGGATTTGATGGATAGAATCAAGGATGCTCAGAAAAGTAATGCTTATTGCATAGAGGTTGCCAGTTAGGTTCAGATAGGAGTACAGTCAGATTATGGGATTGGCACCAATAGGTACTGAGGTTTAGAGGCAGAAACTGTGTTCTCGATGATCAGTAGCTAAAGCATTTGATTTTGACAAAGGCCCATACATCCAGGTACACTCTGCATCCAGGCAATACCAAGATGTACCATAATATAAGGAGAGTGTATTGGTGGCCTAAGATGAAACGAGATATCACGAAGTTTGTTGTTAGATGTCTCACATGCCAGCAGGTGAAGATTGAGCACCAGAAGCCTGCAGGATTATTACAGCCTTTATCGATTCCTGTATGTAAGTGGGAACATATTACTATGGACTTCATCATGGGTTTGCCAAGGACCTAGAGGAATCATGATGGGATATGGGTGATAGTTGATCGGTTGACGAAGTCTGCTCATTTCCTTACCATCAAGTCTACTGATTCCATCAGTGCCTTAGTCAATTTGTATGTTCGAGAGATCGTGAGATTATATGGTGTTCTAGTGAGCATCACTTCGGATAGGGATTCCCGGTTTACTTCACATTTTTTAGAGAGATTTCAGGAAGCTATGGGATCCCAATTGAACTTCAGCACTGACTTTCCATCCGTAGACTGATGGACAGTTCGAGCGCATCATTCAGACGCTTGAGGATATATTGAGAGCGTGTGCACTAGATTTTAAAGTCTCTTAGGACGACCACTTACCATTGGCGAAATTTGTATATAATAACAGTTATCAGGCCAGTATCAGCATGGCACCATATGAGGCATTGTATGGCAGATGATGTAGATCACCGATAGCATAGGAAGAAGTGAGTGATCGAAAATTATTAGCTCCTAACTTGGTAAAGCAAGCTTCCCAAGATGTACAGATTATCTATGAGAGGCTAAAGATAGCATAGAGTCAGCAGAAGAGCTATGCAGATACGAGACGCCGACTATTGGAGTTTTCAGTTGGAAATTTTGTCTTCCTAAAGGTCTCACCATCGAAGGACATCATGAGATTCAGTAAGAAAGGAAAACTGAGTCCTCAATATATCGAACCGTTCGAAATCTTAGACCATGTGGGAGATGTCGCCTATCGATTAGTACTACCTCCAGAGTTATCTGGGGTGCATAACGTCTTGCAGGTCTTGATGTTGAGGAAGTACCATCCAGATCCCTCTCACGTAATTCAGTACGAGCTATTGGAGATCAGAGAGGACATGAGTTACGTGGAGAGACATTCAGATCCTGGCTCGAAAAGATAAAGTACTAAGATCTAAGACAATTCCATTAGTGAAAGTGCTCTGGCAGTACTACTCAGAGGAGGAGGCTACCTAGGAATTAGAAAGTCTGATACAGGAGAAGTACCCAGAGCTATTCCAGTGACTAGTTCGATCAAATTTGGAGGACCAAATTTTCAAAGATGGGGAGAATGTGAGTCATGTATTTTGGTACTGTTGTACATGTAGGGATACTCATCACTGTTCAATTATTGTGTATTTCGTAGGTATAACCTAATACAGTACAATGGGCCCTATAGTCTTTATAATGTTCGAATGGATGTGAGACTAGATAGATATTATTCAAGGAGTCCAATAAGCCTACAGTAAGAATCTAGAACAAAAAATTCCTCTATTTATATTATTTTTTGGGAAGTGTGCCAACAATTTAGGAAATGACCTAGGAATTAAAAAGTTTGATGCATAAGAAGTACCCAGAGCTATTCCAGTGACTGGTTCAATCAAATTTGGAGGACCAAATTTCCAAAGATGGGGAGAATGTGAGAGTCATGTATTCTAGTATTGTTGTACATGTAGGGATACTCACCACTGTTCAATTATTGTGTGTTTCGTAGGTATAACCTAATACATTACAGTGGGCCCTATAGTCTTTATAATGCTCGGATGGATGTGAGACCAGATAGATATTATTCAAGGAGTCCAATAAGCCTACAGTAAGAATCTGGAACCAAAAATCCTCTATTTATATTATTTTTGGGAAGTGTACCAACAATTTAGGAAATGACGATTAAAGACATAACCTGGATGAATTTTCGTTAATAACGGTCAAACTAAATTGATTTTTGACCAACTGACTGAAGCATGATATTCTACATGAAAATAAGTCCTAGGCTATTTCAATAGATAGATCGAATTACTGGTGAAATAAAAAAATTACGCGATTGGCTTGGTAAGGGTATTTTTGTAATTTCACCCTTATGGTCAGTTAAACCTCAATAAAACCACCATCATTCATCAAAATATGTTCAATATTAATATTTAATGATGGAATATGAATTTTTGGAGTTAAATTAGTTGGAAAAAGTATAGAAGTTGAAGGGTAATTTTGTCCAAAATCTTTGCAACCAAGGGCATTTTAGTCATTTTGCCCTAAAAGGACTTTCTAATTTTTTTTCCATCAGCTGCAGCCAGCCACTTCATCATCTTCTTCAACCTCCCTCATGAAACCTCCATATCCAAGAGAAAGAAAGAAAAGAAAAGCTTAGTAAACACCCTTAAAATCACATTATTTCATCAAATTTTCTTCTACAACCTTATCTAAAATTTAATCATTTACAAGTCTATAAAAATATCTCATTGTAAAGTGGACAAAATTAAGAGGAAATACTCCCCCTAAGGTTTGGCCAAGGTAAGGGATTTTTATGCATTTGATTTCTTTGAGTTTTAAGGTTGCTACATCATGTATTTAAGCTTCCTAAACATGAATTTAACTTTAGTTTGGATTAAATCTCACTACTTAGGGTCCCTAGGGTTTTGGCCATGATGAAGAACAAGGGAAATTTTGTGTTTTGATGCTTAAAAATGGTGCCAAATTAATGAGGAAGCATGACAAAGCATGAATGTAAGATTAAATTATGGAAATTCCATAAATTTGGCTATAAGGTAAATTCGGCCATGGCTATGGGGGGAGGATTTTCGGCTTCATTTGATGAATTTAGGGTGCCATAAGACTGTAGAAATTGAGAGGAGACTGTTGGTGAAGTCAGAACTAAAATCGGAGTTATGTAGGGGAAGTTATGTTTTAACACTGGTGTAATTTAGATTGGGCTAATATTTTCTACTAATAATGTGATAGAATTTGATGAAGGAAAATTTACTAAAAATTGAATTATGGTGAATAACGATGATTGGTATAATGTTTTGTAGCCCGGGAGTGTTAATTCGCAAGTGATGCTATGGACAAGTCAGTAGGAAAATGACAAGTAAGGGATGAGTGTAGAGGTGGCAAAAGTTGACCCGACCCGAAATATCCACCCAATTAACTCGAATCCAAACTCAACTGATCCGATTTAACTAAAAAAGTCAACAATCCAAATCCAATCCGATCTGAATCCGAATTGATCCGAAACCAAATTTATCCGAATTTACATTGATCCAAACCCGACCGAATCCGAACCCGAATTGATTCGAACCCAAATTCATCCGAATTTAGATTAACCTGAACCTGAATTGATCCGAACCCAAATTGATTTGAATCCAAATTTACCCAAACTTGAAAAGATTCAAATTTAAACTTAATATTATCAATAAATATCTAAATGTTAAAATTAATTATCAAAGTATTTTAATATAGTAAAAATATAAATTTTTTCAATAATATGAGTGTTATATATTTTTTTAATCTAGTTAAACATAAATATTCACTTTTATATTACATTCATTTGAACCTAATGTATAATTATTTAATAGCTAATCTATAATAAAGTACAAAAGCTATATCATCTACACTTAATGTCTCCAATTATTATATAAAAAATCAAGATAAATTAAAGAGATATATAGCACTGTTTTATGATATTTAGTAGGGATTATTAAATCACTTTGATTCATAAAGTTATTAATTATTATAGATAATAAAAATAAAATTAAAAAATGTAATTAATTTATAAATATTGGTAAATATATTATAAAGAAAACTATCATACAGATTATTAAATATTTTGATTATTTCAATCCCAATTGTACTATAAGTCATGTAAGAAGAAAATTTTATTTTCATGAGTTTTGTAATTCTTAGAAATATGGTTTCAGTTGATTTTCATACTAGATAAATCACATCGAGATGACCAAGGCTTAACTTAATAAATCTGTCCAATCGACCTGAATCCAAATTCGACCGACCCGAATTGACTAAAAAAGTCAACGACCCAAACCTGATCTAATCCGAACCTGAATTAATCCGAATCCAAATTGATCCGAATTCAAATTGATCCAAACTCGAAAGATCGAACCTGAAATAGACCGATTTTTCCTTGACCCAAACCCGACCTTATCAACCCGAAATGATCCAAATCCGAAATGATTCGATTTTTCCTTAACCCAAAATGATCCGATCCAAAATGACCCAACCCAAACAAGATCCGACCTGCCCATTTGCCACCTCTAGATGAGTGTGTGAGCTGTAAAGATACTGTGAATGCATGTTTTGGTTCAAAATTAATTTTATGAAGTGATTTGGAAATTAATTGCTTTGGAATTGGTGAAATTGTGGATATTGGCTGGTTTATAAACTGTAAGTTCAATGCAGGAGGCTAGGTTAGAGACAACCATTATTCTGTCGGAAATTATAGAAATTCTAAGAAATTAATTCTAATATTTTTAAATCATAGAAATAAATAGAATTCCAAGTGATTCTCATGAAATTTATTAAAATTGCATTATTTTATTATTTACCGAAAAACAATATTTAAATATTCATGTTAATGAATTTTAATTACGTGAAGGTACCAGCACATGTTTCTTACTATTCTACAGATAAATAGAACGTTTTCAGAAAATGATATTGAAGTGTGAATATTTTATGAATTTTTATTCCTGAATTGAATATATTTTCAATGTATTTATTTATAAACTGATTAAAGATATTACAGTGAAATTGATTTCATAAGTGATGTTTCTACTGTATATCCATTGTTTTGAGACTGTTAGGCCCGGTATCATACTCGAGTGTCATGTGTACTGTTATTGTTATTACTGTTACTGTGCTAATAGAGCTGCCAAGTCTTCAGCCTCTACAAGTGTCACCTGGCAAGTGTACACTGTGTACTCTGTAGACTATGGCCATATGTCTCATGTGTTTACTGTTTCTCCCTTATCGAGATATGATATAGCATGATATACTTTGGGTGTTGCTTGGTCTCCACTATATTGTTACTGTTTATTATGCTGTTTTATTGAATTGTTTGCTAGTACTGAATTTTTTACTGATATGAGCTGTTTATATAATGTTTACTGAATTGTTAACAGTATTGTGTTTATCAATATTGAACTGGTTGTTATTATTGAAAGAGAATGTTTACTGCAGTGTATTTAGAAAATGGTTTATAACTGTTTATTTATTAAAATATTTTGCTATTTGATTTCAATAGCATTTCATACTGTTTTGACATCAAATTCAACTAATTACTCATTGTAGTCGCTTCTAGGGGCCGAGACATGACAGGTATTCTAAAATACCTCCCATACTTCATTCGTTTTCGTAGCCGACTATAGTATCCTTCCTAATTTGTACCTTAGTGAACTATTAGGGATTGAATGTTTTTAGCATATAGATTTCATAGTATCAGTCTTTGCATACGATTCTCTTTCTAAGCACGTTAGCTTACCCCTTATTTTTCCACTCCATAGATTTTTTGCAGTGATCGTTTATACATCGTTCCACGGATTTTGGCTGTGCTATAATTCCCCAAGGCAGCTTCGGTTAGATCCTGGAGGTATATTTATTTCCTTTTATATGTTCAGACATTATTATGTACAGTACTACATTTGTATAATTATGTACAAGGGATGTAGAAAGTGTAAAAGATACTGAAAATTATATTTTTGTTGTAAATATTTATATTAGCTATCGATATGGTTTTATTTCAAAAGTGATTTACTATTGAAAATGAGTGTGATAAAGGCATCGAAGATAGCCCAACCATCCTACTGTGTGTGTAAATATGGTTAAATAATGTGTATTACGGATCGTGACACCTACTAATACTAAAATATAATTACAATTAAATTGAATCCTTTTCCTAATTCTAATTTCATCCGTATTTTATATTTTTAACTCTAATAATTATGCTATTAATTCTTGTCTTATATTTTATCATTTTCATGATAATTTATTTAATATTTTATTAAATATCAAAATTTAACTATAATTAAATTGATTTATTCTCCTAGTTTTAATTTCATTAAAATTCTATTATCTTTAATCATTTGTTACAGCCAATATTTCATTATTATATTATATTCATTATTTTCTACTTCAAATTTTACCAATAATCTTTATTCATTATTAATATTAATTCATCATTTGTTTATATCAAAATTACTTTCATTTTATTAATTCACACAAGTAATTTATTTTATTTTCTATTAATTATCACAATATAATCATTTAAAAGAATTCTATAAAACAATTATATTCTCTTCTCCTAATTTACTTCACCAATATTATTAATCTCAACAATTACTTTATTTAATTTCCTATCAAATATCAAAATATAACCATACTTAAATTATAACTTCTTGCTAGTTTACCTTTACCAATAGTTCCATTAATCTTTGATTTAATTTCTTTTAAACATTAGGTTATAAAAAAATGAGCATGAGACCCATTTTCTTGTCTAAACCAAACACTTCTTCTTATCCTCTTTCAATTCTTTTTATCTTCATAAATATTTTCTACTCATCCTTATATTTAATTTGCACCCTTAACATTTTAAATTGCACCCTTAACATTTTAAATTGCACCAATCACCCTCACAAAAGAGCCTTGGCCGAATGCCTTATATTATCCCATTCTCATTATTTTCTTCCTTCTCCACTTAACTTAGGAAATATTCTCTACTCACTTAGTATAGTTATCATACACCTATTTTATATTTAAAATTGCATTAATTTCATCTTCTAATTGCCATGACCGAAACTTCCCATTGGCTCATCCTTATAGTCTTTCATCTATTCTTTTCTTAATCTAACTTATACACCTCTTCTATTTCACTTAGGATATTTATCATACATTTTTCATTCATCAAAACTCGTCATCATTATCTCATTTCTATCATGGTCGAATGGCCTTGTTCATACCACACTCATAATTTCACCAATTCTATCCCTATAGTTCTGCTCATCTCATCACATCTATTCATGCCATACCTATTCTATACCCAAATCACTATAATTCCTCTACATTTCTTCCATGGTCGAATACATCATGGCTATCTACAATTAATTTTAGTTCAATCCAAAGCTATAAATATATTTTACTCACTTCATACAATCATAAATACTAAGTAAAATCGAATGAACATATTTCTTTTCTTACCTTTCTCCTTAAACTGAACAGGGCAGCAACCTTACTAGCCTTCCTACGTTAGATTCTAGCCTTAAAACTCCAGCATTAGACAGTTCGTAGGATGAGGAATGAGGTTTGTTGAGGGTGCTTAGTGATTAGATGAAGAGAGGTGATGGGTTTATTAGGTGGAGGTGAATCTACGGGAGGAAAATGGAGGAAAACAGAAAACTGCAGCAGCAAGGTCGGCTGGACAGGGAAGGGCCGGAATTTTATGGTCTTTTATTTGACATTTTAAGATATTTTCCAGCCCCAATTTTGAAGTGACCAATTTGCCCCTTAAAAATCCTATTATTTACACCTAAGCCATTAGAAATATCTTATCATTTATATTTTCAGATTTTTAAATTTTTATTTTAATTAAATTTTATTTATTTGGGTCAATTTTGGGTCAACATTAACCATTTGACCAGCCCCCATGTTAAATGACCATAATACTTTGTACAATCTCATTATTTTTATTTATATCCTATCATTAATTAACTATTTTTAAATTCAGATTTAATATTTTATTTTTATTATTTTTTATATATTTAGGTCAAACATGATCAACTATTGACTCCCAAGGTGGTTTGACCAATCATGAGTAGTGAAATTACCAAACTACTCTCATACGAGTACTTTTAGTTTTGTTTACGATGTTTTTAGCACTTTCGCATAATTCAGTTCACGGGCTGGATCCACGTGAAACTTCTTTAGGCAAGAATTATCCTATGACGGTCTATGGGTCCAAAGTCAATTTGGTTTGAGCATTATTTAGAAAAGTTCTTCCGGGGTATGGACATAATTGTCATTTTCGAATTTGTTATACGTAAATTGAGGTATACTGATCTTAATGAATTCGAAAAAATGGTCTTCTTGACCTTTAGGTATTTCGAGCCCAATTTTAATATTTTGCCACTTCGGAGAGCATCTAGATTACGGATTGCCCTGTGGGGCCCACTTGGCAAATTTTCCCAATAATTTCATAACGTGAGAGAATTAATTTTTGAAATTTTACTTATATTCCAATTCATCACCTTCAATGGGTATAGGGAGAATAAAGAAATTTGGGCTCTCACATTTACTATAATGAATTGCATCACATATAAATCCCTTTTGTTTTCCTTTCCATGGCTATGCAAATCATTCTCGAATATAGACTTTTTTCTACTAGGCAATTGTAGAGATCATTTTCAGCACTCTTTCTTAATAATAACATGTGCGGTTCATTCCACCTGCATTTCATAGGCATATGAAACATGTGTGCTTCATTCAATAATCATAATATAATTGCTAGTAAATAAAGAGTGTAGGGTAAGAAAATTGTACGCAAGTGATTTATAGAGGTTCGGCAACTTTGCCTATGTCCTTTACCTTAAGACTCTCCTAAAGATTTTTTCCAAATCCACTAATCTTGAATTTGTATTACACTCCCTCTTTTTACAAGCTTAAGAGTAACCTTTCTCTTTTAATAGGCTTAAGAAAAACCTCCCTCTTTTTTAAGGTTCAAGAGAAACCTATCCTTTCCTTTTTCCGAGCTCAAGGAGTAAACTTTATCTACCCAAATCTCACTTACAATAAAGCACTCAAGGGTACTCTCCCCTTTACAAGATGTGAATAAGTGTACAAGTGATGTAATCAAGAAAAGCCTCTAGATAGGTAAGTGATTACAAAGGTTAAGCACAAGAGAGACCTATACAATATTTGTGCTATTCTATAAAGGAAAGATGAGCTTGATAGATGATTGGAAATTCTAGCACTTGAAATGTTGTTGAGGCTTGAAGAAGATGAAGAATGAAGTTTTTTAGCCGTTCTCTCTCTTGTCTTGAGCTCCCAAGCCTTTATTTATAGTCCCTTGAACGGATTCTTGGAGTTTGGAGGAGCCTAAGCCAAATTTGCCCGTTGTTTCTCACAAAAACTAACCGTTGGAGGCCTTTCACATGGTAGGGGATCGATCCCTTAATGAGGAGATCAATCCTGTGCAACCTTTCACGCCTCTAGGAGTTTTCTGCCATTAGGGGATCGATCCTATGCCTTAGAGGATCGATCCTGTCATTCAATTTTTGCTTCTAGGAGCTTTCTACCATTAGGGGATGGATCCTTCAACATAGGGGATCAATTTCTTATCCTTTTTCTACACTTTCCTGGGCTGTTTTGGGTTAAAAATGATGTAATCTTTGGTTTTAATTCACCCCAAAACATTCTTTCAATTTATAGAAATATTTCTTCACTTTCTCAAATAAAAACTTAGTCTAAAAACTTATTAAGTAATTTTCTAAAAATTATTCTATATTTTCTTGAGAAAATTACTTAATGAAATTATTCAAATTCATTTTATAAAGGATTAAGATCAATAAGAATAAGCAATTTAATCATGGACTTATTTTTCATAAATACACTTAAAATGGTTTGAGAAAATCATGTAATTGATAAAGCAAATTTACACTATAGAATCAAATATTTAATATTACTTAAGTTTTTGTCATTTCAAAATACATATGTCAATTTAAAACTAATAATCTCTCCCTTTTTGATATGACAAAACTTAAGGTAAATTTGCTTTGAAAATTCTTTGAAGAAATACTTCCCTTCAAATAAAGCATGATTTTTTAAAATATAAAGCTCTCCCTTAATATGAGCATGATTTTCAAAAGAATTTACCAAATCCCATTATTGCTCCCTCTTTTTTTCATAGCAAAAAGAAGGATAAATAAAAATTGTGCTCCCCCTAAAAATATGACTTAAAATTTTGAAGACAAAGAAATGCTCCATCCAATCAAGAATATATTAGTATATGAGACTTATAGCACAAATGAATAAATCAATGTACATAAAAAATTATGAGATGTTTGTGCATGCAAAGGACATTGCTTATGATCCTATACTAATTGTTTATAAATAATTTGCAAGAAGTTCCCAATTGGTAAGCAATGAAGCAAGTTGTTTATAAACTATCTACTAACTTCTATAACTTGCTCATTTCAATTCTATCAAGCACCTAGATACATTAATTGTTATCTAAGGTCTAACTAAGGTGCTTGTCAATATATCATGATTATGAGCTTAACTTAGATGACGTATTAGATGCATTAAGCTCATAAACTATTTTCAAGAAAAAATGTGCTTAGAATTAATACATATATCAATTTACCACAAATTCTAGCACAACAATGTCATATGCAAAATTGTCCTAAATGAATTTTTCCCTATTTGTCATTTCAATCCAAAGAGAGAGAAGACTTGTCAATTAAAGCTTATACCAATAGTTACTAATGGTTGACATAACCATTTTGCATGAATTCAATTGTTATATGTGGTGTGTTCATATCACGACAATAATCAAGTCAAACACGCAAGAACATAATCATACACCACCAAACATGCATATGGATTAGTTAAACATTAGCATGCTATCATGAAGCATTAATCCATATTCATAAGCACAAATTTAATTATATGGAAGATTCAAAAGCTCATGTCATTCAAAAGCACACATTTTCTTCCACAGTCATAATAACAAAGAATACTATGCTCATTTTCCAATTCAAGATCAATTTTCCAATTTAAGATCTTTACCAATTATGAGTAAGGAAAGGTTCAAGATTACCATTTTAATCATATCATAGTTATATCCCTAGTTAATTTTATCATTTAAGGTTCTAGAGGGTATATGCTATTTAACTAAAATGGTTTTACATAAGTGAATCAATATTATCAAGCTAAAGTGTATTTTATCATTAAGGTTTTCAATCTATGAGTGAGGTCAAGCACAATTTCATGAAAACAAATATTCTCATCTTATAGACATGATCATTGATTCAACTTAAGCAAACATGCAAGTTCAACATCAAAACAATCAAGATTCAAAGCATGGATGTCAATCAAAGTGCATTTGTTCAAGTTTACATTTATCCTTGAATGTTGATGTTGTCATTAAAGTCTAAGTTCTTTAGAAATTTAGCCCTAAGAAAAATCTAAGTTCATGGATGATAAATTTTCATAAATTTGAACATTTAAGATCCAATAATCATCACAAATTGTAGACCAAAGATAATTATGACTCTAGGTAAAGTTTTTTGTATCTCAAGTATTTCATTCAATTAAGTCATATTCAAATTCAAATATTAAGGTCAAGTTTGATCATTTTATCATTCAAGCATAAATATTGACCTTAATTATTCATATTCCACTAATAAATATGTCATGATGTGAGTCAAGCTATGAAATCCTATAACCATGCATGACTAAGATGAACTAAGGAAATTAATATGTCTATTAATCATAAGTTCATCAAATTCTTGAGTGTATACACAAATCATTGAAATAATTCTTAAAATTATGTTTAATCATTCATTGAAAATATATTTCAAGATTATTCCAAGATTTATGCATTTCATGAATGTTTTCACAAAGAAAAATGATTTTGTTCTTATAAGTGTAATGAAAAATGATATTTGTTGTTGATAATGATACCTATTGTTGAAGTTGAGTCATGATATCAATGAAAAATGATTTTTTATATTAAGAGGTCATCAAAAAGAAGTTAAAACAATGAGTTTTAAGTTGAGAAGAAAGAAAGTATGAAGATAATGAAAAATCCTTCTCAAATTTTGCTTAAATGGAGCGGAAAGGCATTTTGCCTTTGGGGGATCGATCCCTAGAGTAGGGGGATTGATCCCTTGTATACAGAATGTAGAATTTCTGCATTTTTGATCAAGGGGATCGATCCTTACCAGTGGGGGATCCATCATTTGTCTAAAAACTACAAAATTTTGGTCAAAAATTCAACTTTTGAGGTGCCAAAAATTTGTTTTTAAGTGTTTTAAGTCCAAGTAAAAGTTTAAACATTTGTACAACACGATTTTGGACTTGTATGAATGAAAAATGTAGATGAGAAATCATTTAACAATAGATTTGGCAATTTTGGAAGAATTTTCGCCATAAAAAGAATTTTTTGTTGCATAAAAGATCATTTTAAGAGTTATGCATATTTTGGCAAAACTAATACATTGGAAAACACAAATATGCCAAAACAAACATGTTCACCTAGATTTTATGCACATGTATCATCAAATCACCACATGTGTGAACATTATGTCATAATTTTTACTATGCGTATTTTTCATTAATGCTCTTGAAATGACGTCTTGCATGTTTGGTATATTTTTGCAAAACCAACGAATGTGAGAGCTCAAGTAAAGTATAACAAACATTGTCACAAGAATTTGTGCAAATAATTCATCAATTCATCATCTATATGGACTTTATACCCTAAAATCAAATATGCATATTTTCTAATTAAGACTTTCAAAATTGCATTTTGTATACTTTGACATATTTGGCATGAATGAGGCAAGTATCCATATTATCAAGACAAATCAAATTTGCTCAAATCACAACAATTCAATCAACTACCCAATAATCCAAAAATCATTTATCATGCCTTTTTGTTCATTCATTCAACTCATAATGCATCAAAGATTATTAACAAAATGCCTCATCAAAGTATACAATTAGTTTTAGCAAATATGAGGTTTGAGAATATAGAATTTAAGCTTACAAAACTCCTTTACTTGAGAGCGCTTTGCTATGATTCATTGAGTCCACCTTGAGCCATTCTTTGAAGAATTGTTGTGACCTTGTCAATGGTGGATACTCAAGCTCTTCCTCTTGCTCATTGGCATAAGCAAACTTCATGAATGTGAAGACCGAGAATTTTCTAAATAAATTAAGGTATTCGAAAAATTTAATTTGGACAAATTGAAATCCAAATTAAATAAGAAATAAAAAGGAAAATTAAATTGGAAATAAGAAATGAAGGAGAAAATTTAATTTGGATAAATGGAAATCCAAATTAAATAAGAAAATGGAGAAATTTATTTGGATATTAAGAAATCCAAAAATTTGAGAAAAATAAAAATGCGTATATACGTTATTATTAATTAATAATTATATTTATAAATATATAAATATAAATATTAAAAAAATGAAATGAAAATGAAAAAAAATGAAAAAAAATGATGAAACAAAAGTGGGAATCGGAGGGAACCCGATTCCCACATTTCTCTTCTGTTAACTAAAACAGAAGAGAAGCAAATAGAGAAACAATGGAGAGCCGGCTGGTGCGGGGAAGAGGGAGAAGCAGCGACGCCACCGGCGAGCCAAGGAGAGGGAACCAACGTCGATGCCGACGGTAGGAAAGGAAAAGGAAAACAGAAGTGAAGCGAAACGGGGAAGAAACCGAAAAGGAAGGGGAAAGGGAGATCGGCGGTGCCGGCCGATCCAGGCACCGCCACCGCCACCAATGCCAACGGCGAGGGCCAAAGAAAGAGAGGGAGGCCACCGGCGGTGAAGGAAACGGCGGAGGAAGGAAGAAACGAAAGAGAAAGGAGCCGAAACCCACGCCGCCAGATCCGACGCCGTCACCGATGATGGGGCGAAACCGAGGCCAGATTCGGCTTCGTGGCAACCGCGGGATGCTGTAGGGTGGCCGAACCGCCGAAAATGGTGGCCTCCGGTGGGTGAACCGGCCAAGCGAAGACTGAACCGGTGGAACCGGTCCAACTCGATCTGACTCGGTCTGACCCGCCTGACCTGGTCCACCCGATTCGACCCGATCCGACCCGGCCCGACCCGGTCAACCCGACCCGATCCGGTCAGAAAAAAAAAGAGGGAGAAAAGAGAAAGAAGAGAAGGAAAAGAAAAAGAGAAAGGAAAAGAAGAAACAGAAAAGAAAGAAGAAAAGAAAAGAAAAGGAAAAGGAAAAGAAAGAAGAAAAAGAAGAAGAAGAAATGGCAAAACGAAAATGAGACGAATGGTGGAGTTCGGCAAGGCTCGAAAATCAGAAAGTGCGCTAAGCTTGGCGAATAGGTAAGATACTTTTATAAAGCATTAGTAGCATTATATTGTATATGGGATTTATGATCTTATATAATGCTCTGATGAAATGATTTTTAATGGAATTATGATTTTTTTTATATATGATGAATTGATTTAATTGATGTTAAAAATACTAAGAGGACCCACAATTGATGGTGGGGGTCTTAGTAAGAGGTAAAAATTGGTGAGAATCAACGGCTGCAATTATAAATTGTATTTCCTTGCAAGAGGTTTAGAGGAAATTAAGTCGTTATGCTGCCGGAATTTCCACGAAAATATTTGAGGAAAAAGATTAAGTCTCTCACATAAATGGAATCTTGGAGATAATTATTGAAAATAATTATTGAAAGGATTTTATGGTATTACCGAAAATGTTTGATATTGAAATCAATGAGAAGATAGATCGTTGAAAACGATAATGTGGTGAATTACGTGGTTTAAACCTTATAGAATCGATAAATCAAGTAATTTTAATATCACAAATGGTATCAAGTTGAGATTGAGGTGGAATTATTAATTAGACGGATCACGGATAAAAGTGATGATAATTATATGATATAGCTTGGAAGAGAAGATCACAGTTGAAATTTCGATGGTCGAATGATTGGATTGTGAAGTTATTAACGGAGTAATGATTTACAGAATTTATCGAGTCCGGTTTCATGATTTGAAATAATTCCGAATGTGATAATATGGACAAACTCGAGAGATCGAAATGGAGATTGAATTACGATACAATCCGATCAATTATGGATTCAAAGAAATGAGTGATAAATATGTGGAAAGATGATTGTGCTTATAACCTTAGAATAGATCTTGAATAATAAGATCGACAATTGCATAAGTTCGGATAAAATCATAAAGGCCACATGAAAATTGATTTGAGGATTTAGATACGATTTTGTGATAGTAAATGAAATTGAACTTCAAATCGGAAATGATGAACATGTATCAATAGATCAAATCATAGATGGATTTGATAAGTGACTATCGATTTTGTGATTCTGTTATCCTCGATGTCGATTCTGGAATAGATATTGAATGATGATATTATTATTTGCATAATTTTGGTAACTTGATGACTATTTAGAAACTGATGTTTAAATGCTTATAGAAACTTAGAGGATTCATACAAATGAAGCGATCCTAATATTGATGATGAGATGTATAAATGATTATTATAATAGTCGATGAGATTGAGAAAGGATATTGAATACCGAATGGTCTGAATACCAAGTGATTCGATTTCCGAATGAATTGAGTACTGAGCAAGTTGAATACTAAATTAAATGAATAGTGAATGAATTAAATAGTGATTTACTGATTTGACAGAAAGAAAGTCTTGAAATCGAATAGTTGATGGCGATAAAGTTAAATGAATCGCTTCTCTGTATTTGATGAAAATATTACCGAAGTTGCATACTGAAATGTTTTACAGCATTGCATTTAAGCATGCCTTCTTGCAACTTGGAACATTTTAATAATGTTTATATGAATACTGAAAAGTCTTGATTTGTTTTGAAATGAAAGTATATGGTAAATATATATATATTTTTTGATATATGAAGTCTCATACAGAATTTTACCATATGCTTTACATGATATTGAAAAGAAAGCTATAGATTTAAATGTTTTATGAGACTGTAGCCTGTAGGCACCCTAAAAGAATTAAATTCAATAAAGCATAGTAGAAACCGCTTAATTAGAGCTTTGCTCATTAGGCAGAGAGATGCTTGTCCGACAATAGTCGTGGACAAGTCTCAGTCACGCCTGATCAGTGGGGTTGAGAGAGATGAGGTCTATGGCCATAGATAGCGCTCTAGTTGGTTTCCAGGGGACGATGACATGATTTTCACTGCTAGCTACAGTGATTTAAGTCTTTATTGATAGAGAGATGATAGGGATCTAGCCTAGTCTCTAACCGATATGATATGAAGTCTAGAGTATGATTTTATTGATATGAACTCTAGACTTGACATGATTTATACTGTACATGAAACAGATTTGAAATGAAATATGTTTTGAAACAGTACATGTTTTAAACATGTTTTAAAAGTCCATGAGATATGAATTCGACACTTATATGATTTATATGTGATTTTGTGTCAAACATGGCATAATATGCGGTCTAGAGTATAGTTTGATTTGATATGAACTCTAGACCTGATATGATTTACATTAAATGTTTTAAAAGTATATGATAAATAATTTCGACACTTACATGATTTATATACGATTTTGTGTCGAATTTGAAACGACATGCGGTTTAGAGTATAGATTGATTTGATATGAACTCTAAACCTGATATGATTTATAGTATATGAAAATGTTTTAAAACCGCATATGTTTTAGACATGCTCTAAAAAAAATGAAAGTGTGTAGCACATTTGAACTTCATTGTTTCTTTGTAACTGCATGCTCTAACACTCCTGCACTAAAACAAATTCAAGCATGTTTTGGTACTCAAACTTTCTTAGGTCCATGAGAGTTATTGTAAGTAATTTTTGATCCCTTTGGGATCCATTTCAAGATCAATTCATTATTAGTTATAGCATACTTTGGCACCTTCATTTTCTTAACTGCTCTTCCTCTAAATGTGATTTTTCTATAGTGCATGCTTGTGAAAAGTGTCCTATTCTATTGCAAAGTGAGCAAGTAAGAGATAAATCATGCATAGAGTTTTTGCTCATAAGAAAATTCTTAAGATGAGATAAATCATGCATAAAGTTTTTACTCACAAGAAAATTCTTAAGATAAGTTTCTTTTTGTTTTGAATTATAGTCTAACTTGTCAAAGAAAGCTCTTTGGGTCTCTAACATATGATCTAGTTTTTGTTGACCCATATAGAACCTAGAAAATGAGTTATGCAAATTTGTATTCTTTTCATTAAACTTATTTATCTCTAAGTTTGCTTCTTCTTATTTCTTTTCTAATTCTAGCTTAGCATTTGTCAAGAATTCTTTTTTTATTTTCAAATTACCAATGATTTTTCTATATTTAGAGTTCATGCATTCAAATTCATTTGCTAATTCATTAAAGGCATTTTGTAATTCATCAAAAGTATAATCATTGCCTTCATTAGAACTAGAAGTAGCCTCATCATCACTAGAACTAGAACAAAAGCCTTTTTCTTAAGTTTCCTATTCTTTTCCTTCCTAAGTAAAGGGCAATCTAGTTTAGTGTGCCCCGGTTCATTACACTCATAGCACACTATGGATTCTTTTTCTTTCCTACTTGACTCTCCTCTCATTACCTGTCTTCTTTGAGGTCTCTTATTATTCTCTCCAGCCTTCAAACTCATAAATCTATTGAATCTTTTGACAAATATTGTCATTTCCTTTTCTTCCTCATTTCCACTTTCATCACTATCATCTTTAATATCATGAGTGGAAGATTTTAAGGCTAACCCTACTTTCTTTGAAGGCTCTATATTTCTTTTTAATTTCATCTCATAGGTAAGTAGGGAGCCCATAAGCTTATTTAGCGACAAGGTATTAGGATCCTTAGACTTTTCTATTGCGATTACCTTTGCTTCCTAAGATTTTGGCTAGCTATTCAAAATTTTTTTAACCATTTTACATTGGAATAGGTCTTGCCTAAAGCCTTAAGCCCATTGATTATATCATTAAACCTAGTGAACATATCACTAATAGACTCATTTTCTTTCATCCTAAAGAGCTCATAATCATGTGTGAGCCTGCCTACTTTGATTTCCCTAACTTGATTGGTACTGTCACAGCCCTTGACCACATTTTTACACATTTTTCCACACATCTTATACGGTTGGGCTGTCTGTGATACTTTACTTTTCATTTTCATTTAAACTATTTTATATTTAAATTACAATGTCGTTTACATTCCCTATTTTAATTCACAATAAAGTAGTACTGTAGACAAGTATAAATACAAAAAATAAATGATTGTACCTCATATTTCAATCGAGCTGCATATTATCCCCGATGTGCAGCCGAGATGCTCGGATGTTAGATCTCTCAGTCATAAAAATCTGAAATGTTTAAAGTAGGGGAGTGAGCAAACCACGGCTCAGTAAAAAAATTATATGTAAAACTAATACTATAAAATCTATATGCTAAAAACATTTGCATCCTAATAGCTCACTAAACTCAAAACAGGATGGATACTATAGTCAGCTAGAAATACCGGATAGAGTATGGAAGGTATTTTAGAATACTGTATGTGTCCCGGCTCCTAGAAGCGACTATAAGGAGTAATCGTTTTCTCTTGATATTCAAATCCAACTAAAACATTAAATGTTCACATGATAAAACATTTAAGTAAATAAATAAGGAATTAATATTCCTTTCAACAAAATATTCATTTTCACACTTGTAAAATACCGTATAATGTCTAGTATCAACACGTAGTATATCAAAAGCTCAGTAGCTGCAAATAATTTAGTACTAGCTAAAGATTCAGTGAAAGGTACAACCATCAGTACAGTATCATGGAGACCAGGCAACACCCTAAATATATCATGTTATAATAATATCCCAATTAGAGAAAATAATAACACATGAGATCTATGGCCATAGTCTATGGGGTCCACAGCGTGCACTGATCAGGTGTCCACCAGGACGCTGATAATAGGATCAGTATCTATCAGCACTAACACGTGACACGTGAGCATGATATGGGGCCTAACAGTCTCAAAATAGTAAACATGTGATATAAACACCATTTATGAAATCAATTTCATTGAATATAAGTTCAATCAATCCATAAATATTCATAAGGAAAATATTTTCATCTTATGAATAACAATTTATAAAATATTCATATTGTGAAAATCGTTCCAGAAAATGTTCTAAATATTTATAGAATAGTATAAATCACATGCTGGTACTTTCACATAAATAAAATTCCTTAACAGGAATATTTAAATATAGTTTTTTGGTAAACTATAAAATTATGCAATTTAATAAATTTCATGGAAATTTTCCCAAAGTCCACTTATTTCCACTTTAAAAAAATACTAGAAATATTTTCTAAATATTTCTATAATTTTCGGCAGAATGATGGCTATTTCTAACCTAGCCTTCCTACACGAAAATTACAGTTTATAATTTCAACAGCAGCCACAATTTCATCAAATTTCACCACTTTCAAAGGCAATTTATATCCAAATTATTTTATAAAAATAGTGTGAACCCAACTATGCATTTATAGTATCCCTACAGTTCACACACGCATCCCTTACCCGTTCCGAGTCTGCGACTTCCTCACTACGTCGCGCCCGTGTTCACCTTTCCCGATTTCATCATCTCGGTCATTGAGGGTAATTTTCTGGAAATCAAATTCTAACATTTTATAATTTTCACAAATAATTTATTTAATTAAATAATCGAAATAATTTCCGTAAATTCCTACCGAATTTCTAGGATTTTCGAATTCTAGAAAATTTTCTTTTCTCTCTTTTTTTCTTTCTTCTTTTTTTTTTCTTTTCTTTTCCTTTTTCCTTTTCTTTTCTTTTTCTTTCTTTCTTTTCTAGTCAGACCGGTTCAAATCGGTCAGCCCCCTTCATGGTCGGTTCTCCTCCGGCGGTCGGTTCTTTGACGGTTCGGCGGCTCCACAGCTGGCCGACGTCACGGCGAACTTGCTGGTGGCCTCCGTTCAGCCCAACTCAATGGCACGACGACGGATCTGGCCGGAATAGGTTCGGCCTCTTCTCCCTCTTCTCTTTCCTCCTCCGCCGTTTTTCGCCTCACCGGTGGCCTCCTACCCTTTCCTCTTCCTCCGCCGAAGGTTCGATTGCAGTGGCGGCGGTCGAATCGGCCAGCAACGCCACTTTCCCCTTTTCTTTTTCCTTCTTGGCTTTCGCCGGTTTCTCTCCTTCTCCATTTCTGTTTCTTTCCTTTTCCTCCGGTCACCGGCTTCTCCTCTCTTCGCCGGCGCCGTCTTCCTCTCCTCTCTTCCTCACTTGGCCGACCGAAGGTGGTCGGCTTCCACTCGGGAGGAAAATCGAGAGTCTTCTCAATTTTTCCTTATGTTTTTCTTTTTATTTTTTATTTATTTTTATTATAATTATATATAATTATATTTATAACTATATATTATAAATATAATATTATTACTTTATATATATAGTATTATACTATATATATAATTTATATAAAGATATTTATATATTGTGTATTAAATATATATATCTAGTGTGTATATATATATGTATATTTATACACTTTAAAATTAAATAACATATATATTTATATAAATGTAATACTACAATATATATTGTATTTACAATATATATATATTCAAACTTTAATGTAAATTAATATTTACATTTTTCATATATACATATATTTATACATACATAAAACGTTATACTTGTATACATATGTACTATTTAAATTTATAAAATAGTATATATACATAAATACATACCAATGTATATTAATATATACTATATATTATGCAGTATTTAAATACATATGTATTTGTATAAAAATATATTTATATAATATATAATTATATAAATATATATATCATTTTTCTTTCTCATTTTCTTATTAAATTTGGATTTCAATTTATCCAAATTAAATTTCTTCTTTCATTATTTCTAAAATTCTCATCTTATTATTATTTCCAATTTAATATTCTTTCACTCGAATTTCCCAATTTGTCACTTCCTCAATTCTCGGGATTTTCACTGATATTCCGATCTTGTAAATAATTCCTTTATTTACTTTAATTTATCTTTTGCATTATATTTCAATCTCCAGTATTAATAATTTCCAATAGATGAAAAATTTTATGGTTATCACAGGTCCCTTCATGTATAATGGCTAATTTGTCTTATATTTGCTTGGCATTCTCACATAGAGAGACTCTATTGTATTCATTGGGACCTAATGCACAGAAGAGAGTGTGTATAGCCTTGGCATTTAATTATGCCAATCTCATGTCATTTGTGTCCTACTCATCCCACTCTTAGGGACATCATTTCCATCTACTTTTTTTATTGGAATTTAGGGACTATTAATTATAACTCTCCACATTCTATAGTTATTTGATTACACAAACAATATCATCATGTCTTCCAATATAAGTAATTGTCTCTATTGAAAGTGGATGTTTAACTAATAAGTGTCCCTTTTCTCCTAGGGGTGTACCTATATTCAAATGAGCCATTTATGATCGTTTTTCTCGATGGATGTTAATCCAAATCAATCTTAAGTCCAAGCTCTGATACCAATTGTTGGCTCTATAACCTAACCGAGAGGGGGGTGAATCGGTTTTTAGCTACTCTTAGGTTCGTTTTGTGGTTCTTCTAAATTCTTTAGCCTATATTGAAGTTTCCTCAATTTTTTAGGCTACACAAGCATACAATTTAAATTCAATACAATAATCACAATATAATTGCTAGTAAATAAAGACTGTAGGGTAAGAGAATTGTACACAAGTGATTTATAGAAGTTCAGCAACCTTGCTTATGTTTTTTACCTTGAGACTCTCCCAAAGATTTTCTCCAAATCCATTAATCTTGAATTTGTATTGCACTCTTTTTTTTTTGCAAGTTCAAGAGTAACCTCCCTCTTTTTCTTGGCTTAAGAGAAACCTCTCTCTTTTTCAAAGCTCAAGAGAAACCTATCCTCTCTTTTTTCAAGCTCAAGGAGTAAACCTTATTTACCCAAATCTCACTTACACTAAAGCACTCAAGAGTACTCTCCCCTTTGCAAGATGTGAATGGGTATACAAGGGATGTAATCAAGAAAAGCCTCTAGATAGGCAAGTGATTATAAAGGTTAAGCATAAGAAAGACCTATACAATATTTGTGCTATTCTATAGAGGAAAGATGAGCTTGATAGGTGATTAGAAATTCTAACACTTGAAATGTTGTTGAGGCTTAAAGAAGATGAAGAAGATGAAAAATGAAGTTTCTCAACCGTTCTCTCTTTTGTCTTGAGCTCCCAATCTCTATTTATAGTCCCTTAAATAGATTCTTGAAGTTTGGAGGAGCCTGAGTTGAATTTGCTCATTGTTTCTAATAAAAATTAGCCGTTGGAGGCCTTTCATGTGGTAGATCGATCCCTTAATGAGGAGATCGATCCTGTGCAGCCTTTCACACCTCTAGAAGCTTTCTACCATTAGGGGATCGATCCTATGCCTTAGAGGATTGTTCTTGTTATTCAATTTTTGCTTCTAGGAGCTTTCTCCCATTAAGGGATGATCCCTTAACATAGGGGATCGATCTTTCATCCTTTTTCAGCACTTTTCTAGGCTGTTTTGGGTTTAAAATGATGTAATCTTTGATTTTAATTCACCCCAAAATATTCTTTCAATTTTATAGAAATATTTCTTGACTTTCTCAAATAAAAACTTAGTCTAAAAACTTATTAAGTAATTTTCTAAAAATATATTTTATATTTTCTTGAGAAAATTACTTAGTGAAAATATTCAAATTCATTTTATAAAAGATTAAGACCAATAAGAATATGCAATTAAATCATTGTCTTATTTTTTTATAAATACACTTAAAATGGTTTGAGAAAAACATATAATTGATAAAACAAATTTACACCATAGAATCATATTTAAGTTTTTATCATTTCAAAATAATATGTCAATTTAAAGCTAACAAATTTGATGGGATCGATTTATCATTTTTTAACAATATATTATGAAATAAAATAATAAAATTATAATTAAAATATTAAAATTACATATTAAAAATTTTGATTAAAACTCACGAATTGCTAGAATCAAATATTAAAATATTCGTATTTAATTCGATTCATTTTTGAGTGATTTGAATTTGAATTTGACCTTAAAATAAACGAATCAACTTAATATTGAGTTCATGAATAATCAAACCCTTCTAATAATTAACTAATCTAAAATAACAACAACAACAACTACGACTACAACAACAATAATAACTCTTAAGTTCAAGCGTGACTATAATTAAAGTTGAAGGGAAGTTGAAGGGGGGCAAGTGTTAGAAAAAAAGTAAAGTCCATCCACATTTAAGGTTTTGCCATAATTTAGTTTTAATCTATTAATTTTGAAAATAAAGATTTTGCCTTAAACCACAAATGATGTTAATATATATTAATAAATTACTAAATTTGAATTAATAATATTATATTCTCATATAGTTACATTGAATTTTATTCTTATTTATTACTTTTAAGTTTTTTTAAATTATTTTATGTAAAGTTTTTATTTTTCAATAATAAAAAATAGAATTATGCACACTACATGAAGAATAAATGTTTAAATTAACAATTTTTTTATTGTGCTTAGCAAAATAATTTTGAAACGGAATATTTATTTATCAAACTAATAAATTAATCTTGAATTAAGATTAAAGCCGTAAGATCCACATGAAATTTACCTAGAAAAATCAGAGTATGGGCTCATGAATTTTGGTTAAATTATTAAGAAAGCCCTTGAACCTTATTACCTTAATTAAATAAACCTTTATAGTTTTATTGCATTCAGATAAGCCCTTAAACTTTAATTTGTATTCAAGTAAGCCCTTATTTCAAACAAAAGATTACATGTAAGCAATAATTGATTCAAATCAATTTAACTGATTAAAATTTGATCAATTCAGTTTAATTAAGTAAATTTTGAGTTCAAGTCGATTTTTTAGGTTAATTTATTCAATTAAGTTGGTGTTTAAAATTACGAATCAAAATAAATGAATTAATCGATATATAATATGAGTTTATATATGATGTATTGATAGTGTATAGCTTTCATATACTGTCAGTCAATCATAAGATGACACCTCATTGTAGGTCCTTAAAAATAAATATTAATAAAGTTTTCAATTTTTTTTAAGGAACTATTCACTTTGATGCTTTACTCATTAATGATGTGTCATTCTATAGTTGACTAATAGTCTAAAGAGACTATACACTTTCAGTGTATCATATATAATCTCATAATATAAATAATTAATTATTATATATCATAGTACGTATAATCTATTTTTTTAAGCAAGAAATTGGGTTCTAAATCCCATTCGAAAAATCAATCGATTACTTACCCTATAAAAAATTGATTTATGTTAAAGGTTCATTCAAATGCAAAGTAAATGTTAAGAGCTTATTTGAATACTCGAATTAAAGTTTAAGGCTTTGCTTGGTAAGAAGGATGGAAAGGCGTGAGGATGGAAAATTTGAAAATCTAATGGTTAGGTTTCATAACCACTTTTCTATTTTGTAGTTTAACCATTAGATTAACAAATTTTTCATCCTCACCCATTTTTTTCCTCTTACCAAGCAAAGCCTGATAGGATGAAAAGAAAAGGGTGAGAAAGGAAAATTAATTAATCAAATGGTTATATTTTATAACAATTTTCTACTTTGTAGCTTAACCATTTGATTAGCTAATTTTCTTTCCTCATCCCTTTCTTTCCACCATACCAAGCAAAGCCTAAGAGTTTATATAGATGCAATAAAAGTAGAGGTGGCAAATGGGTGGGTTGGATCGGGTTTGGGTTGGATCATTTTGGATTGGATCATTTTGGGTTAAGGAAAAATCGGATCATTTCGGATTCAAATCATTTCGAGTTCGGATAAGGTAGGGTTTGGGTCAAGGAAAAATCGGTCTATTTTGGATTTGAATCATTTTGGATTCGGATAAGGTCGGGTTTAGATCAATTTGAATTCAGATCAATTTGGGTTCGGATTAATTCGGGTTCAAATTAGATCGGGTTTGGATTGTTGACTTTTTTAGTCAATTCGGGTTGGTCGGATTTGGATTCGGGTTGATCGGAATTGGATTCGAGTCAATTGGACAGGTTTATTGGGTTAAACCTTGGTCATCTTGATGTGATTTATTTGGTGTGAAAATCAACTGAAACCATATTTCTAAGAATTACAAATTCATGAAAATAAAATTTTCTTCTTACATAACCTATAGTACAATTGAGATTGAAATAATCAATATATTTAATAATCTGTATGATAGTTTTCTTTATAATATATTTACTAATATTCATAAATTAATTACATTTTTTCATTTTATTTTTATTATCTATAATAATTAATAACTTTATGAATTAAAGTGATTTAATAATCCTTACTAAATATCATAAATCAGTACTATATATCTATTTAATTTATCTTGATTTTTTATAGAATAATTAGAGATATTAAGTGTAGATGATATAGCTTCTGTACTCTATTATAGATTAGCCATTAAATAATTATACATTAAGTTTAAATGAATGTAATATAAAAGTGAATATTTAAGTTTAACTAGATTAAAAAAATATATAACACTCATATTATTGAAAAAAATTATATTTTTACTATATTAAAATACTTTGATAATTAATTTTAATATTTAAATATTTATTGATAATATTAAATTTAAATTTGAATCTTTTCAAGTTTGGATAAATTTTGATTTGGATCAATTTGAATTTGGGTCAATTTGGGTTCGGATAAATTCGAGTTCGAGTTAATCTAAATTTGGATGAATTTGGGTTTGAATCAATTCGTATTCGGATCCGGTCGGGTTTGGATCACTGTAAATTCAGATAAATTTGGTTTTGGATCAATTCGAATTCGGATCTGGTTGATTTGGGTTGTTGACCTTTTTTAGTCAAATCGGATAACTCGGAATTAGATTCATGTTAATTGGACGAATTTTTTGGGTCGGGTCAACTTTTGCTATTTCTAAATAAAAGTATAAAGACTTATTTAAATAAATTGATAAATATTAAAGATTTTTTTAATATGTTAGCCGTGAATTTTCAAAGAAGTTAAGGATTGTAAATCGGCGCTGTTTCATAAGATCTAAATTCTAAACATTTGGCACAGAAGGTCACCGTTCTTCCATTTAAAATCTCAAATAGAAAGGAAAACAATTCACTCTGGGCAGATCGTAACGAACATTCCCAAATTATGGTTCAGCTTCAACAAGCTAGCCCAGCTTTACACTTCCTTCGTTTTGATCTTTCCCCTCGCATCAATTCCTGGCTCTGATTCAATCAGATCTTAGGAAAACCTTTAACCACACCGATCTGATCTGCATAATTACTAGGGATTCGTAGGAACAACAAAAAAGACAAAAAAAAAAAAGAAATGGCGGGGGCAGCATCGGCACTATTCCTTCTAGATATAAAGGGCCGGGTTCTGGTGTGGCGTGACTACCGTGGCGACGTCTCCGCCACTCAGGCAGAGCGCTTTTTCACCAAACTTATCGAAAAAGAGGTTCATCTTTATAATATCAGAATTTCGATTAACTATTTATTTTCCGGTTTAGGATAAATCATATTCTTATGTTAATTGCTTTATTGTTTTTTTAAGTTCGAATTAGGCTATTTATACTTCGAATCAGCTTTTTATTTGATAGCGCTCAAAGTGGTTAGCTTAGTATTGATTTTCGTGCTTTGGATTTGGTTCTCAGGGGGATCCGCAGTCACAAGATCCAGTTGTGTACGATAATGGAGTAACGTACATGTTTATACAGCACAGCAACGTCTACTTGATGATAGCGACGAGGCAGAATTGCAATGCTGCCAGTCTTCTTTTCTTCCTGCATCGTGTAGTTGATGTAAGCGCAATTTGGTAATTGTAGTTTCAGGCCTTTTATCAATTTTTCAATTGAGTTGAGTTGTTACATTTGCTACTTTCTTAACGAAGTATATAATCTTGATTCTTTATATCGATCTGAATTAATCTTTCAGGTCTTTAAGCATTATTTTGAGGAGTTAGAAGAGGAATCACTTAGGGATAACTTCGTTGTAGTGGTATGTGGAAATCAAACACTTTTTCTTTCAGGTTAAATAGTTCCGGCATTGCTTGTTACTGTTGTCGGATGGTATTAGCATGCATTTTATACTGAAAGAGTATAATTTGGTATTTGTTATGCCTTTGCCAGTACGAGTTACTTGATGAGATTATGGATTTTGGCTACCCTCAATATACTGAAGCAAAAATACTTAGTGAATTTATAAAGACTGATTCATATAGGATGGAAGTTACACAGAGGCCTCCAATGGCTGTTACAAATGCAGTCTCTTGGAGGAGTGAAGGGATAAACTACAAGAAGAATGAAGTAGGAGGCTTTTTTTATAGTTATTTTGATCTATTTATCGATGTCTTGAGACACTAGCTTATGAAGATTTGTTCATTGCAGGTTTTTTTGGATGTGGTAGAAAATGTGAACATACTTGTCAACAGCAATGGACAAATAATTAGGTCGGATGTTGTTGGGGCATTAAAGATGAGGACTTATTTGAGGTGTGTTTTCTGAAAGTCAGAAACATATGGTTCAACTTAGGGAGTATGTTTTAGTTGAACTCAAGACTCTATCTTTACTTATAGTGTACTTGCTTATTTTTATGAATAGATTAATTGTATGTTTGAAAAAGTGACAATATAAAAGATGTGTCTAGTGTAGCAAAATCCATGTTCCAAAAAATATTGCACTTTAGGGTGAATGTTTGATAATACCTTGGTAGTTTTCAAGTGGTAAATAAAGTGTTAGTGTTATCGGAATTTCATGGGGAAAAAGGTGATGCTGATTGAGGGGTAGAGAACTGATATGATGAGACATGGATTCATGTATACAACTTCCTGCAATCTGGATGAGGCATTCTAAAATTAGATGTGAGAATGGTTTCTTTCCATCTCTATTATTCTCCCTTGTTGATGAAAACCTTCATTTGAAAATTCTGTTTGCCTTGTCATCAAAGCTCTGAAAATTCTGGCATGTTCATAAATGCCTGTTCTGTCATCTCATGTTATAGTAGGCAACTCAATCCTTCATGCACTTGTTCCAAACAATTGATATTGTCTTGATAATTATGGCATCAAAACCTTCTGTTTGCCAATCATGTGTATATACTTTTTGATAATTATGGCATCAAAAAGTTCCTTTCATTTTGAAAGTTCTTTTCTTGAGATATTCATTTATTTGTTTATCTATTTTTCAATTTATCTGTTTCAGTGGTATGCCTGAGTGTAAGCTGGGTCTAAATGATAGAGTATTGCTTGAGGCACAAGGTCGAGCTACAAAGGGAAAGGCAATTGATTTGGAAGATATAAAGTTTCATCAGTATGTAGACTAACTCTCTTTTCTACTTGAATTCTGGCTCTTATTATATTTTTTTTCTAGCTTTGGGTGCTACAGCTACAGAAGTCTGATGTTGCAAATTTCCCTCCCATTAATGCTTTGGCCTAGGTGTGTACGTCTGGCCCGATTTGAAAATGACCGAACTATATCCTTCATACCACCCGATGGGTCCTTTGATCTCATGACATATAGACTTAGTACTCAGGTTGATCTTTTTGCTTCTGATTTTTCACTCTCCCTTGTTTCTTTTGCCAATTACTTATTCTTGAAGACTAAAGATGGTGATTATTTCTGCTTTCAGGTAAAGCCTCTCATCTGGGTGGAGGCTCAAGTTGAAAAACATTCAAGAAGCCGAGTTGAGATTATGGTAAAGGCCAGGAGTCAGTACAAGGAGCGCAGGTATTGGGCTTTGTGTTTTTTTTCCCCATATTCCTATGTACTATTTGCTTATTTAACTTCACAGATCTCTAGGTGGGCACTTATCTTATGGTTGTTAGATTACTAGCACTCATGACCATTATGGTTTTTTACAGCACTGCCACAAATGTGGAGATTGCAGTGCCTGTGCCCGCTGATGCTTCCAGTCCAAATGTTCGTACGTCAATGGGATCTGCAACATATGCACCTGAAAATGATGCATTAATGTGGAAAATAAGATCTTTTCCTGGTGGCAAGGTATCATCTACCAACTCCAAACTTATCAAAGGTTCTCTGACTGGCCATGGTACTTATAATTGTGATTCAAAATATTAGGAGTATATGTTGAGAGCGGAGTTTAGTCTTCCTAGTATAACGGATGAAGAGGCAACTCCAGAGAGAAAAGCTCCTATACGTGTGAAGTTTGAGATTCCGTATTTTACTGTTTCTGGGATACAGGTATGCTTCAGAAAATTGATTGCTTTATTTTTTTTTTCTGCTTTGGTTTATGTCAATTGTTTTTGTTTCATGAGTCTTCTGTTCTTCCTTGTGCTCTTGGCATAGAAAAATGTAATTATTTCATAATCTCCCCTTTTCTCTCTTCCTCAGTCTTCCATCAGTTAAGAACTGGAGTATCTATCTGAATTTGGGAGGACATTAACTTTTTTTAACTTCTACTACAAATACTTTTTATTTTTGCCAGGAATGGAAATTTGTGCTCTAGAATTTAGAATGCTACCTACTTTGAAATAATGATGTTGTGAGTATATATTATAACGGGAAACATGTAGGCCACTTTAAAAGCATATAACAGGCAGTTCAGTCAAATTATCCAGCCTGAAACTGGGTCAAATATCAATATGGTTGATCCATTATATCCATAAAGAAGTGTGATAAGATGTCTAGATTTAGGGGTATTCAACATGGTGATCAATTGTTTATTGGTGGTGGATTGAGGATAGCAATCCAACATGATGCTGTGCATATGAAGCATAAATAAACTGCGGATCAGACATTTTGTCTCATTCAAGGCATACTAGTTTTGCTTGCTTGTGGTAAACATGCTAACCATGCAACTATATGACTATGTGCACATCTACCTGGTTGCATGGAAACCATCAATAAGATACAATATAAGTATCAAAAATGATCACTGGGCAGGCATTGCCAGAATGATATTATTGTTTGTTTCAGTTTGCTTCTAATTGAAACAATTATTAAACCTACTGAAATTTCCAGGGTTTGTTGTGTTGATTTTGATTTTTTTCTTTTATAATTTTTCAAACTCACATGTTGGGGTTTTATAGGTTCGTTATTTGAAGATTATTGAGAAAAGTGGTTACCATGCTCTTCCATGGGTACGATACATAACAATGGCTGGCGAGTATGAACTAAGACTTATTTGATAGCTGTCCCTTCATGTTGACATTTCCAATTCACTGAGTTTTTCATGAGTTTGAATCTCTGGGGACGTAAAAAATACAAGCTGGTGGAAAGACAGCCTCGTGAAGAGCATGCAATAGTGGTTTGTCGTGAAAATCTTTCTGCTTCATAGTGTAGTCTGTGCATTATAATTGTTTTATCTAGTAGGTGTCTTAAGGGTTTATGATCAACAATAACGCTTATATCGCCCTTTTTTCCTTCTCAAACTACAAATTGAATACTGGGAATTCTCTTTTCCATTTGTCAATAATTAATTAATTGTTTGAATGTGCCAGCCTAGGGTACTGGGAAATTCTTTGCTGGTTATTGTCGTTTTGCCCATTGGCCAATATTGTTTACGCCTGACCCTTAAAGTCGCACGAGGAGATTATATCCACGAAAAAATTGGAAAAATCCTGATCATTATATATGTACACACGCATATAATGTCTCCTCCTGTCTTTATTTGCTTGGTGGTGTGCATCGCTGCTGTTGAGGGAAGAAAGAATCTAACATCTAATAGTATATATTGTGCTTCATAAGCAAGGATATATATCTCTTTCTTGTTGAGATTTTTTTTTAATTTTTTTTCAAAAGATAAAATCGTGTAGGAAGGCATTTTCATTCTCGAAAACGGACAAGACTTTTAAAGTGAGCGTAGTTCGACCGTCTTTATAGCTCTTACATCAACATTAGCTTACGAGTCAGACTTGCAAGGAAGAACACGAGGTCAGAAGAATGTTGAAGTTGATGCTTTGAAGCGCTTTACGATGCTCAAGCTAGTTTAGTATCCTAGTGCCAAGAAGACATTATATAGAAGATATGGTAAAAATGAGAATTGGTTTGAGTTGATATTTGGCCTCAGTCTGTATTTCACCTTAATTGGGCTATTGGGTTTTATCTTATATCTTGGGTGTAAAGCTTGGGACATCTATTGGGTTTTATCTTATATCTTGGGTCTAAAGCTTGGGACATATATGGTATAACAATTGCCTTTCAAGGCATAAGGGTGATTATAAAGTAATTGCCTTTGGGCCTTTTTAATGAAACTCAGAGTTGAAAAATGAGATTGTCAACTAGTATTTGTGTTTGGGCTTAACAATGTCAGATCTCCAATGGTGATTAGAACTGCACGCAAACTTTGGTCTATCAAATTGCCAAAAGCCTATCGTTTTTGTGAGATTAAGCTCTTGTGAATTTATTGCTTTCTTTAAGCAATAGTTGCTTTTTTAGTATGTTTTCTATAGTTATAATACGTCAGTGATATATAGAGCTTGATTATGTTGCTGACCAAAGTGTTAGTGATTTGGTTTTATACACACAAATTACTTTATATGCTTTTTGAAGACTAGCTATGTAATCGTATTAGCTATATCCCTTATGATAGTGGGGGGTAGACTTGGATGAGCGTGTGGAGTGTGTAATGTATCTTAAAGTGGTTGCTTTAGTGACTGTAAGATGCAATGTCCAAGAATGTTTGGACAACTTATGTGTTAGCCATGTGAGGCAAGGGGTGAGGTGTGCTTTAAAGGGAGCGATTTTCTTATTCGTTGAGCTTGGGCTTAAAGTGATTTACACATTTGGCTTATGTGTTCACTTGGTGAGGCGAAAGGTGAGGTGTGCTTTGATGGGAACGTGGTTTGTCTGTTCGCGAAGCTTGGACGAAAAGTGATTTGCATGCCTATTCAAGGGTGGTCTATGTGTTTGCCAAGTGAGGCAAAAAGTGATGTTGATCAAATTGAGTTAAGAGAGGGTAGTTTGTGTATTCCCTTGATTAGGCCAGGAGGTATGTGTGCACTGTTTGATCGAGGTTATAAGAGACTTTGATTCATAAGGAAATGGTAATGTATTAGAGTCTGGACCCTAGTGTAAAAAACCTTCAGGATTTATGTAAATCATATATCAATAACAGTTTAAGTTTTAGAAAACTTTTACCTTTGATCATTTTTGTTTAGCATGCATATAATGCAAAAATTGGAAAGAAGTCACTTATAACCTTTTGTATGAGTAAGATACTTGGGCTCAAACAGTTTGAGATGTGGCGAGGGGGAAAGTTGAACTCAAGCCATTTAAGGAGTAACGAACATAAAGACTTGGTGAATACTTCCAGCTTGTTGAAGTATATGCCTTTATAGAACTAAAGCTCTTACCTTGCCAAAAAAGGCGAGAAAATACTTGAACTCAAGCTTTGGGAAGTGGTGAATCCCAAGATTTGGCTAATGTTTTGATTCTGCAAGTGATAAGGCTCTAGCCTAACTATTGGGGTGAGTAGATGATTGGACTCAAACCAATTGAAATGTAGTGAGCAGATGAACTTGGGCTTAAACCAGATGAGATGCCATGAGTATAAAGACTTGGTCTTAGACTAGCTAAGAAGTGGTGAGTAAAGTGTTAATAAATAGGCGATTTTGTATAAGATAAAACTCTAACCCTACTATAGAGTCGAGCAAATAACTTTGGCTTAGTCCAACTAAGGTGTGGCAAGTGGACGACAAGTAATGCACATACTTAATTTGTGCAAATTGTGTTGACGGTTGAAGGCTTTGATATTCACTCGAAGGCTCTGATGTTTACTTGGAATATATACTTTGATGTATTCAAGATTATTTCTTGTATTAGGGAACTAGAGGGGGCCTTAGTGGTTGTACAAACGAGATAAATGGTGAATGCCTAGAGGGAGATTGAGGAGGATTTGATGGACAAGGTTGACTCTTATGGGCAAGGTTATAAGAAATTTGTCAATTTTCTAATTATGGAGTGGTATCTTGGTTTAGACCTTAAAGGTATAAACTTCAATGACCAAGAGTTGTTAATGATAAAGAGTTTGTAGCTTAGAGGCGGTTGAGCTTGTGGTTGTCCTTTTCGATGAGGACATTAATGCTACCAATGTTGGATCGAGTGATTGGATCTAGACCCCGAGGGAGAGAATGTTACTGGTGGGATTTGAATGGAACAAGGAGGTAGAATTAGGGACTCGAATGAGTCATTAGGACAAGCATGAAAACGAGTTCAAACTAGTTGAAAAGCGACAAGCAAGATGTGCTTTTGTGAGGTTAAGGCTCACGATCTTATAGAAGAGTAAGTGAGACATAGATTCGAACTAACCAAGAGTGGTGAGTGAAAAGACTTGATGAATATCTTATTTTCTCTCATTTGTTAAAGAGTACGCCCTTGTATAGTTAAGATTCTAGTTATGGACCAAAACCATCTGAGAGTAGTGAGAAGTATCTTGTGCTTGAGCTAATTTGCAATATGGTGAGTAAAGCCTTACCCACTTAGTTGTGAGACTTTCCGAAATTTAATGCCAATGTAAAATGGGACTTTTACATTCTTTGTGGCCTTCTTTTAGTAGGGCTTATTTAAGATTGATTGCTCACCAGTTGTGGGACTTGTGCAGTATTTATTACCAAATCAGAGGGGGGCTTATCCAATGTTATGTGCCTCCAAGTCGTGGGGTTAGGTTGTATAAGGTTCTTGTGAAGAGCTGGGTTTGTGCAAGGGCTCAAGCCAACTAAGATGTGGCGAACCATGTTTGCAACTCACAAGTACTCGAGCTCATGTAGTATAAAGTCCTAGAAGATGTAAGGTTTGTATGGGTTCGATCTTACTAAGAAGTAGCGAGTTGAGCTTCGACTAATGATTTGGCAAGTAGAGAAATATGTAAGCTCAAGCCAATTGTCGTTGGTGAGTAGGAAACTTAGGGCACAAAAGCATGAGATTTTTGGGTTGCCTCCCTAGTCGATGAATTTTTGGACCTAAGTTGGAAGAAATGCTTGTGAGGTGAAAGGGGGATTTTTAGGGTTCTAATTGTTATGGTGCCTGCCTGCATAAAGTAGGGCTTTACTAGAGTGCTTGAATAAGACTTGTGATCGAGTGTTTGTGTAGAGGGTACGAGGCTCAATTGGCTTTAAGAACACAAGGTTTCATTGATTGCCCATTAATATATGGCTTGTTATTGATTTCCTACTAAGTGGCGGGCCTTTGCTGAAGGCCATCTAAGGTTTAGGGCTTTGTTGGTTGCCTAATAGAGCATGTGGCTTTGCTTATATGCATGTGTAGGAAAGATAAATATTTGCACAGAGAGATTTGTACTAGTACTTGTATTCATCTGAGATATTTTGTAGGATTACCTTGCAAAAGAAGGGCTTTGTTTAAGTGCTTGCTTGAAGTCGGGCTTTATTGAAGTGCCTGCTTGAAGCAAGGCTTTGTTAGAGTGTTTACTGGGATGTAGGGCTTGGTTGAGTGTGTATATGTATGTTTGTAGAGGTGCATATAAGGAGTAGAAAGAAAAGAGATTTCTTCGATATGAGGACTTGCATTAATATGTGTAAAAAAAATGCTTAGTGAGATTTCCCTTATTAGTGAGGGGCTTTTATCATGGTGCCTGCAAGTTGCAAGACTTATGTAATACTAGGTGTTTGCAAGTTGTGAGCTTACGTGAGATAGAGTGCCACTGAGTTATAGGGCTAATGTGTAGGTGTTTGAGATCACGTGCCCCTACTTAAAAACAAAGCTTTGACTTTGCTAGGCTTTAATTTCTCAATGGCAAGAGGTCATTTCCTTATTGGTAGGTGTTGTGATTCGTTGTGAACAGTTTGTTGCCAAGTATCACAACAGGTGAATTGGGCTTATGTTGGGCTATTGGTTTGGGGATGATGGTTTATGGGTTAAGAGTGGATATTTTGGGTCCAATAATTGCCCCTTATGCATGAGTACAAGTATAAAGTGTTCACCTGAAAGCAATTGAACAGGATGGTTGTTCAAGGTGAGGAGAGTTCTCATAATATATGTAGTGTGTAGAGCATGATGTGCCTTATAGTGCTTGCCTGGGCAATACAATGTTTGTGAAACTTGAGCTGGCTTAAGTTGTGTCTTAGTGGGAGCACAAAAAGTTTCTTGGTATGGTTGCCTGGGCAACTAAGAGATGTTATGCATGCAAGTTGCAGCACTTACGTGATACAATTTGCATGCAAATTGTAGGCATTGTTTGTAGGTGCCCATATAGTGCAAGACTTATTTGATACTCACGTAACAAAAGGTGCTTAAGTAACATATGTCTTTTGTTGGAGTACTTATGTAGAGTAGGATTTATGTCGAGTGCCTACGTAGATTAGGGCTTATATAGAATGACCCACATAGAGTAAGGTTCAATTAGAAGTGTTTGTGCATAGCAAGGCTTATTTGAAGGTGCCTATTCAAACCAAGACCTATGTTGAAGGTGCTTACGTAGAGAAGGACTTATGCTGAAGATGCCTGTGCCGAGTAGGGCTTACGAAAAAGTGCTTGTAGAGCAGGGCTTATGATAAAGTTCTTGGTAAGAAGGGTTTATAATATGCAACACTCTTCGGTGTAACTCGTTTGGCGGGCTTATACTAAATATCTATGACAAGTAATCATTACAAGTAAATAAAATGAATAATAACTTATATTGTTAGATAACTTACAATTGTTTATGTTTTCCCTTAAGTTCTAATGTTGGTGAGGAGCTTTTAAGTGCCTTTATTGGTGAAAGATTTTTACTTGTAGGTGCCCTCGTTGGCAAAAGGCTTTTAGGTGCCTTTGTTGGCAAAGGGCTTTTTCTTGTTGGTGCCCTTATTAGCAAAGGATTTTAGGTGCTTTCGTTGGCGAAAGGCTTTTATTTCCAAGTGCCCTCATTGGTAACGGGCTTTTGGGTGCCTTCGTTAGCAAAGGCTTTTACTTTAGGTGCCCTTATTGGCGAAAGGCTTCTAAGTGCCTTCTTTAGTGAAGAGCTTTTACTTGTAGGTGCCTTTGTTGGTTAGGAGCTTTTGAGTGCTTTCATTGGTAAAGAGCTCTACTTGTGGGTGCCTTCATTGGTGAGGGGCTTTTGAATGCTTACATTGGCAAAGGGCTTTTATTGAAGGTGCCTGCGTAGAGCAGGCTTATTTGAAAGTGCCTGTATAGAACAATGCTTATTTGAACTTGCATGGTTGCTAACATATAGAACATACTGGATTATGTACTTATGATCAAATATATTTTAACCAATACAAATAGCGATAAGAAGATAAGGCATTCAAGCTTAACAAATAATGAAGGTATAAGCACATTGCATTATGATACTAAAAGGGATAACAATAACCAAGAAACACTAAATGTTGATATTTTGCCTTTATAAACTATATTTCTCATAGAATGTAACTTGTCATGAGATAGCAAAAGAGGGAGATGGCTATCGCCAATTCATGCTTTCTAATATTCATGCATAAGTTAGTACTCCAAATTGATGCGAATTGTGAATTTGAAGGGACGATTATATAAGTTTTTGAGGTGTTCAAGATAATAAAAGAATTTATGTCAAAGATAAGTTCATAAATGACCGACAAGTAATAATAACAAATTGGATTAGTTTTATGAGTTTTGGATCAAAAGAAAATTCTATATGACCAAAATCATTGTTACACATGTAAATTGGCACCATTTTTGGTTGTATAAATGATTAGTAATATAATTGAGCAAGAACTGAAGGAAAACTTTTTAGAAGCCATCTTATCATATAAAATGAAAATTTGATGAAATTGATGAAATTGTGATTGAATCATATAATTGAGCAAATTCAACTATAGATTACAAAATTCGATGAAATCATTAAGAATGTAATTGAAAATTTTAAGCCTACTTGCACTAATCTTGAAGCATGGGGTCAAAATTACGATTTTAAAAACTTTGGGAACCTAAATATAACAAACTTGAGAATAAGTAAACTTTGATTGTTTAAGAGAATATTCCAAGAATATTCCTTTCTCTTTGGTGTAAACCCCACAATCTTAGATATGATAGTAATCTGACACAAATAAAATATACGAAGGTTATACAGACTAAAATTTGGAAAAAAGTGTACGTGAATATGATAAAAGCTAAAAAAAATGATTGTGTTTGGTGTGTCGAATGAAATTTGACACAAAATTTTTGTGTTTTATATGATGAGACACGATTTTATATGATATGAATACAAATTTTATACACGAATTGGCAAGTTTACTTTGGTGTCAATGGTTGTCTTTGGAGTCTCGGGTTGTCAATTGTTTTTATTTTTGGAAGGAAAATTTTTGGAATGTTCCCTCATGTTCTTGGTTTACATGAGTTGAGAACAACCCAGAAAACAAGCTTTTAATCCATTTGGGTTTCTCACGGGGCTTTTAAAAAATCCTTCACATTTCAATGAGATTTGTTCAATCAATGACCATATTTTATATATTTAAGGTTTAATCTATAAAGCCCAAGTATTTCTTTGAAGCAAAATAATGCATAAAATGACAAATTCAAGTAGCAATATATTCTTTGTAAACCAAGAATGGGCTTCATGCTTCTCTTCATATTTTTCAGATGTTGAACCAAGAAGAATTTTGAAAAATATTTAAAGAATCGGTTTTATGTATAGCATTTCAACATATCTTAAATAAACCATAAGAAATTATAGGGAATAGAAAGCTAACCCATTTTCAGATTGAATATTTTGAATTCAGACTGAAATGGTGATGAGTTCATGGCTTATTTTGATTCTCATATACAACACCAATTGTTGAAGTAAAATGTTGTTGGTTGAGATGTTTTTCAACATAGCTCAGTAATTAGACCTATAATGAAAAAAGAAGTTAAAAAGCATTGGAGTTGGTGCTTTGAAGCGCGTTCAAAAGCTCAAATCAATCCAGTATCCCAATGCCAAGAAGAAATAATGTAAGAGATAAGTAGAAGTGAGAATTGGCTTGAGTTAATACTTAATTGATCTCTTTATATAACTTAGCTTAATTAGACTATCAGGTTTTATCCTATATCTTGGGCTTAGGACTTGGCCTATATAAAGTAAAATAATATCATTTATGGGATTTCATACCAATTTTCAAATAAATCACAGTTCACAATCTTGACTACATCTAAATCCAAATATAATAGTGGGAATTCATACCAGTTAAAAAAAATTAGCTTGCAGACTACAATCATGATGAAGGTCATGCTTGATCTTCAAAGTGGACAAAAAGATATTATCTCACAACAGAAACAGATGCAGCACAACAAGTTCTGTATTCAACAGTTGGCATTTTGTTTTCTATTTTTTAAATTGCCAATTGGAAGTGTAAGATGGTCCGAGATATACTAGCTCCATAAAGGGTCATATACTCAAGAATTTGAAAGTTTTGATCGTGCGCGTATCTTTTTTTTTTTTAATAAAGTGGAAGTAAATAGCAACCTAACACGAAGTGCATCAAGGGTGAGGCAAAATTAGAATTTAGAATACGATTTTGAATCTTCACGCTTGTTGCGTGAGAACTCCATTACCACTCTAGAGGCACAAGCCAGCTGCTAGTGAAAGCTAACATACCTTGAAAACTAAAGTAATGTCAGATCAAAAAAAGAAAAGAAACTAAAGTAATGTCTTAGAATTTGGCCAAAATAATATATATATATATATATATATATATATATATATATTTAATGTCTTAGAACATCAGGAAAATGAGTTATTTGCATCCGTTAGGGAAAGATGGCATGTCTTATCTCCTTTGTCCTTGGAAGCAGAAGAGATGAAAAAAAGAAAAGAAAAGAAAAGAAAAGAAGCCTTGGTAACCTTATTTAATTGAGAAGTATAAAAAACAAAAAACTTTAACTTTACTTAATGTACTTTATTTTAAAGTTATATTATAATTGAATCACGTTGTATCATTTACTTTAAATTGTTTTATAGTTATTCTTATTTAATAGAATATGGATCCACTTACACATGTGTAAAACAAATTTATTTTACACAATTTTATATCTTTATATAGGATTAATATTTTTGCAAACCAACCGTTGGATTTAACAATCTACTCATATTTATTATGTATGTAAATTTTTGAATCAATCTGCTATTTCTATCATTTTAATCGAGAATAGTATTTTTTTCAATATATATCAACAGTTGAAATTTTATTTTACGAAATATATAGTTAGACGTATTCGATTAATTTGAAATTTGACATGAATGATCTATATGAATAGAACATAAAATTCAACAGTCTGATTAAAAAATTATAAATCATATAAAAAGATATGAAAATGTATAAAATTAAATTTATTTTATACATGTATAACTGGATCTCTCCTCTAATAGAATTAATTTTAAACTTATTAATCTAGTTTATGTTGCGTTAAAAGTAACGTTGTTAAAAGAGAAAAAATGACACGTAGCGAACCATATTCGATTGTGAAGCAGGATAAAAGGAAGCAATAACTTTATCACCTTTTGATATTAAAATTATCACATAAATTTTTTACAATATTTTATACTTATTCTCACTTGCAAAGTTAATTTTAAATTCTTAATTTACTTCACTAAAAGTGGTGTTACGAAAAAAAAAATATGTAACCTTATTTAGATGAGAAGTAGGAAGAAAAGAAAAAATAACTTCATCATGTACTTGATTCTAGAATTATTAAATGATTTAATCACATTATATCAAAATTTTACATTGTTTTATTCTTATTCTGATCTTAAAAAGTTAATTCTAATTTTAATAAATTACTTTATGATGTACTAATCAAAGAAGTGTTGAAAAAAATAAAGAGAAAAAAATTATAACCTTATTTAATCGAGAAGTAGAAAAGAAAAACTATTAACTATATATCATTGTATTTCATTTGAAAGTTATACTACAGCTGAATCACGTTATATCAGTTATTTTACATTGTTTTACAGTTTTTCTTATTTAACATAATTAATTTTAAATTTATTAATCTAGTTAAAAGTGGTGCTGTTAAAAGAGAAAGAAAGAAATGACACATAACGAACCACATTCAATTGTGAAGTACGAAAAAAGCAAACAAGAACTTGATGACATCTTTGATTTTAAAATTATTACATTATTTTTTAAATATTTTTCACTTATTCTCACCTAGGATGTTAATTCTAAATTTATTATTTTACTTTACAAAATGTGGTGTTGTGAAAAAAAAAAAGAAAAGAATATATAACCTATTCAATTGAGAAGTACAAAGAAAAGAACAAAACTTTATCATGTATTTGATTCTACAATTATAAGATGATTTAATTACATTATATCAAAATTTTACATTGTTTTTGCTCATTCTCACCTTAAAAAGTTAATTCTAAATTTAATAAATTATTTTATTATGTACTAAAAGAATGGATAATTATCTATTATATCATCAGTGGAGTTTTTTTACTGCACAAAAAAAGTTAAGATGATGACACATGTCTTATCTTATTTATTTTTATTTTCTTAATATTTTTAAAAGAAATGTGTAATCAAGTTAACTCTGTTTGTAGAGTAAAAAAAATTTATTGATGGTGTATTAGATATTAATTTCTAAAAGAAGTATTAAAAATAAGAAAAAGAAAAAACCGTTGTAACCTTATTTAATTGAGAAGTCGCCAAGAAAAAACGATTTAACTTTATATCTCGCACTTTATTTTAAAATTATACTATAACTGAATCACGTTATATAAATTACTTTACATTTTTTTACAGTTATTTTTATTTAATAGAATTAATTTTAAACTTATTAATCTAGTTTATAGAAAAAAAAAGGAAACAATAACTTCATCATGTACTTGATTTAAAATTTATGTACCAATATTAAATCACATTGTGTTCATTTCTTACTTTTTTATTTTACATTTATCATCATTTCACAAAGTCGGTTCTAAAATTACTAGTATACTTTATTTGGTACTAAAAAAGTTGTTGGAAAAAATAATAAAAAGGAAGAGAAAAAACGGCACGCAATATTGAAACTAAAATATTTTGAATTCAAGTATTTTTTAATATAGCAGACAAATTAGACGTACAGAAAAAAAAAGTCGAAATTTTTTAATCTAATGGTTAAAGACGAGTTGTGACATATTATAAGTTTTGGATTCGAATCCAAACACCTTCATTCTTAATTATTTAATATTTCTCTTGTAACAAAAAACAAAAACAAGAGATTAGCGGGGCATCGAAATCGGTGTTTCAAAGCATGCTGAAATGCACAAATCAGTCCCGTATCCCAGTACCAAGAAGAAATAATATAAGAAATACAACAAAAATGAGAATTGTCTTGAGTCAGTACTTACTTGACCTCTTTGTGTAGATTATCAGGTTTAATCTTATACAGATGTCAGGTTTTATCTTATACATTGGGTTTAAGGCTTGGGCCATGCATGGTAGAACTGTATCATTTATGGAAATTCATACCGGTTTTCAAATAAAGCACAGCTCACAATCTTGGCTACATCTAAATCCAAATCAAATAATTAGAATTCATACCAGATTAAAAAAAAAAAAAACAAGTCGCAGACTTCAATCATGAAGAAGGTCATGTTTGATTTTCAAAATGGACAAAGGGACAATATCTCACAACAGGAACAGACGCAATACAAGAAGTTTGTTATTCAGCAATTGGCATTTTTACTAGCTCTATAGAAGGCCAGCTATACTCAAGATTTTGAAAGTTTCTATGGTGGGCGTATGATATCTTTCTTTTTTTATTAAAAAAGTGGAAGTAAATAGTAACTCAACGCGAAGGGCTTCAAAGGCGAAGTTGAAATTAGAATTCAAAATGCGATTATGAATCTTCATGTTTGCTGCATGAAAATTCTACCACCACCCCGGAGGCAGAAGTTAGCTGCTAATGAAAGCTAATATTACTTGAAAACTAAATTAATGTCTTAGAATCTGCCCGAAATAATATATATAAATATATATATATATATATATATATATATATATATATATAATGTCTTAGAACATCACGATAATGAGTTATTTGCATCCACTAGGTAAAGATGGCATGTCTTGTCTCCTTTGTCTGTGGGGGCAGGTGAGATGAAACATGAAGATATCGTAAGATCAAATTTGTCCCCAGATTGGGAACATTTTCTCCACCTCCGCTTCAAGATCTGTATCTTTGGACTGCCTTACAACTGCCTTATTGGTTTGCCACTGTGCATCTTCCTTCCGAGCTTCAAATTTCCCCCAAATTGGAATTAATTCAACTCTACAAGAGGCATTTATATGTATTGGGAATGGGAAAGCACATTGGAAAAGAATTTTGTGGTTCTGCTAAATCTGGAAACTCGCACAACTGCTTCCCAATTTCATATTTATTGGGCTTAGATTAAACTTCTAATTCCAAACCATTGGAAAGCACATTTCCTAGGACCCTTGAAGTGTCTGACTTCCCGTCGGAGGGAAAATAGTTTACTAGACTTGCTTTTTCTCTCTTGAATGCCATGCTCATGTGACATGTAATCCTTAAAAGGTTCCAGTAGTCGGATATTAGTTTGGAGCTTTGTTTTATTTGTCTTGTAGTGAGATTGTTAACTTCATTTTGTCCTTTGAAGTACAATCACAGATATATTTTGTAACAAATTCACATTATAATTAAATATAAGTAACAAAAATGTGAACTTATCATAGATAGAACCAACTGTTCAAAGCTTAAACATAAGGCCTTGCATAAATTCCTAATGACAAAATCTATGTGTTCCAATTTCCATGTAGCATGTGGTTTATTCAGCAGCATTTACACCAACAACGATCAAAGGCTTTTGGCGATTAATAGTTTCCATTTGTGGTCCCTTTGATTGCTGACAACCTCTCCAATAAAAGGTTAAACTCCTCATCAGGACTCAGCATGCTAATCCTGGTATACTTTGACCCAACACCAAAATTCGTTCCGCCCCTTGTCACTATTTTATGTTCTCTCAAGAGCTTGTCACAGTTCAAGCCGTCTTTGCTCTTCAACCATGCAAAGGCTGCATCAGAAAAACAAACCAAAAAGAAAAAGTTTCATCAATGAAGTTAGTGTGCAAATAATGCCTGCCATTACTATTTATTAGTGTGCAAATAATGCCTGCCATTACTTTTTATGGTGCATTACCTGGGCACGGATCAGTGTATTTGCCACTGAAGTTGCAGTAGTCTTGCGAGTACTTAGGCAGACTGAAAACTTCATTGCGTTTCACCACTTCCCGCAGCTTGTCCCATCTTTCAGACATGAGGCGCTGTCCATATTCAAAGAAATTTTCTTCTTTGTTCGGCCCAGAGTTCTGGCAGTCCTCGCTGATCACTCCCAGAATCTTGGCAGCCCGGAGTTGGGACTCTTTGGATACCCCAATGCTGCTCAGCTCTATGAACTTGACCATCTTGGCGGCAACTTCTTTGTCCTTAACAATAGCCCACCTGCAGAATAAAAAGGTTATAACTTATAAATTAAGTGGTCAAGATTTTTCTTCATTAATTATGTAACGGCAGGACATTGTTACCCGATGCGAGAACCAGCATGTCCCGTGGCTTTGGAAAAGGTAAAAAGCATGACATCGTAGTCAGCCCTACCAGTAATGGGTGTGTATTGAGGCCAATAGTAGGCCAGGTCGTGAATAAGTTTGCCACCCTTGCGATTCACCACAGCTTCCCGGGTTGCACCGTCAGGGTTGTTGGGTGAAGTGACCACCTCTATGTATGGTCCATCTTTATCAAAGGAGTATGCATCACCTGCCCATTTGTACAGCCCTGAACGCAGGAACTCAGTCTCCTCTGGATATGACTGCAGGCAAGGTAAAGTTTAGTAAACATAGGTAACTTTCATGCCTGCATGGTAATCTTTTTAAGAAATTAGAGACATAAAACACATTAGAATGTGCAAATCAAAGAAAGCATGTTAATGATCATTTACAATATTATTTTATTTGTGAGTAACATGCTAAATGTCTGCTTTTATATCTCAAAAACTGCTCAAAATTTTAATTTAAATGTTTATGCTTGAGTAGGTTATCAAACTTTTCCGCCAAAAACTATATATGATTGGCTGCAATCACTAATAAATGCCAAAGGTGACTGTTTCACAAAGTTTGAAACCAGACCGTGGAGAATCTGGGGTTGACCCGCCACATGCTTGAGAAACTAGACATGCCCATGTTACCATGTTCGCCCTGAGATCCAAAGCAATGCTACATGCATATGTTTGATGGTTGTTTCTAAATCCTATGTGTTCAAGAAAACATGTTTGTGTCTTTGTCGCATTTGGGTCACAGTAATTTGCCTATTCCCTTTGACAACCCCTAGTGCAACGTTTCCCAATGTCATTGAAAAGTGGAACCAATTGCTTTATTGGAAGAAGTTTCTGTTGCAGAGAATTAAACATGGAAAACCCGCAAGGCGTGAGCCAGCGGCTCGTCCCTCCCTGAACCAGCCACAGTGAAAAGATAAGAGCCTAATAAATCCAACAGAAGAAGTGGAAACATTGATTTGAAATAACTGGGGAGGAGTGTTAAAAAAAGAAAGAAAGAAAGACAAGTCAGATCTCTGAAGTCGACCAAAATCAACGGTTGAATCAGAGGCCTACCGAGTAAAATGGGGCGGCAGCCACTACACTGATAGTTTCAGGCTCATCAGAAGAAGAGAGAGCATAAAGCAGAGCCTGGAAGAGCTGCGTCGAGCCAGTCCCCACCACGATGAATCGATCATCGTCAGCCACTGCATTCCCGATAACGCGATGCATTCTCCGAATGGCATGATCAAGCTCCGGCATCAAAAACCAGCATAGGTTTCCCGGGTCGCTGAAATAACTCATCAAGTCATTGCCGGAAATCACCATTGAACACCTGTCCCCCAACTTCCTCCAGTACGACTCGTAAATGGTAGGGTCGCCACTGTTGAAATTCCACCATTGTATCAAATTATTATCTTACATTGCATTGCAGATTGCATGCATAGATCAAAGTAGGATGTATAAGGCAACAACAATGTAGTGTTAGTAAATAGTATAACTAAATAAAGTGGAATATTAATGCAACAGTCACATTGGCGCCCCCATAGAGAGGGAAAAAATAAGGAAATGAATTAAAAGGCACGCAGCGATTTCAAAAGAAATTAATGCAGCGCGGGCAATGAACAAACCGAGCAAAGTTGATGACAGCGTCGGAGGAGAGAGTAGTGGGCGCCTTTTTGGCGGAGGAAATGACGGTTTTGGTAGCAGAAACTGCATTCTCAATGCCGGCCACCATCTTGGCTTCTGTAAAAGTGATTCTAAAATTACTTTTCTGCAACTAGATATTATAAAGGCTTGTGCTTTGTGGAATGTGGATATGGTGTATATATAGGGGGAACAAACACGGGGGCATGAAAGGTGCATGAACCCTAATTCTTAATTTTGGATTTCCACAAAAGAGTCGGATTCTCTTTTAAGAGAATGAAACAAAAAAACAGGCCTTAAAAGGCAGAAAATCTCGAAATTCTTAATGACAGTATCTAAAGCTGCACTTACCATAGGGAGAGACTAGAGTTATCTATTTGGTATACCTAAGTCCTAACCCAAATCTTAGGTGAAGAAAATCAGATTCTACGGTGAATCAAAACTAGAATTCCTTTTTAATTGTAGAAACTGTTTCAAAATAAGGAATGAAAATGAAGATGAAAAAGGAAAATATTCATAATAAGAAATTAAAATGATTTTGACTCGCCTACATCATATATCTCAAAATTTATGATTTCTTATCCATATAAAATAAAATTTCAAAACTTTTCTAACAAAATTAATGAGTATATGATTTTATAAAAATTATATACTTAATAAAAAACCCCTCTTTTCATAAGATAACTATTGATGATCAAATATAAATTTTTATTAATGATTGAACATAATTTTTTCGTGAACACATACAACTTTCACAATTAAATTAATTTGACTTATAAAACTAAATCTTTGTCACAAATGAGTATTTTGAATAGAAAAGTTCATTGTTATATTTGTTGTGATATTATATCTTTCAAACAACTAATCAAACTCCAATGAAAAAAAAAACAGCTAATCAAACATTATTAGGAGTAGTTATTAGCTTTTTAAAATAAAGTAATTATTAGATTTAAGTGCCGAGAATGATTGCAATTGAAATGATGGTATTATTCAACTAACAATAGAGTAAGTAGTGGTAGACTTTGAATAATACAAAATTACGTCTAAATTTATCTATTTCATTTTGTAATAAAAAAAATGTTGGAAAATAACACGTAACAAACACTCGGTTGAAAGGAAAAAATAGAAACTTTATCACAATCGTGATTTTAAATTATATTTTATTGGATCAAATTATATCAATTTTATATTATTTTACACTTAATTTTTTATTTACAACATTAATTTTAAATATACTAATATAATTTATTAAGATAGTTATCCAATAAATCGTAAGTAAATATTTTTTGAACTTTACAAGTAAGGTTAAGATGTTGATACATTTTCTATTTTATTTTTTAAAAATATTTTTAAAAAATATATGTCATCATCTTAATCCCAATTCTGAAGTAAAAACTTTCACTGACGGCGTATTAGATATTAATTCGATTTATTATATATTAAAAGCGGTGTTAAAAGAAATCAAACGTAGTAGAAAGGAAAAAACAATGACTTTATCACGAACTTGATTCTACAAATTTTAAAATGATTTAATCACATTATATCATTTTTTTTGAAGGTTCAAGAATTTTATTAATAAAAAAAGATTACAGCCTGCAAGCTACTAAATCAGAGGTGCGATTGACCCTTGATTTAGCAAGAAAATTTGCCAAATAATTGGCTTCTCTAAAGACATGGGCAAAAGAAAATCTTTTCCATACAAGTGAACAAAATGTTAAGTTTGTTGATCAAGTTGTAGTATTTCCATGGGCTGCTTTTGACATATGAATCCAAGAGATGAATCACTTTCAATAATAAGAGTGGGAAGATGATCAAGCTTAGCATTCACCAGAATAGATAATGCTTCCACCACAACAAGCAGCTCAGCAAAATTGGAGTCAGCAACACCAATATTTTTACAGAAGATAAGACGAATATGACCACTACTATCACGAAGAACCACTCCAATACTAGCAGCTCCCGGTTTACCAATAGCAAAACCATCAACATTGAATTTCCAAGTACCAGAGGGAGGAGCGCACCAGCAGGTTGAAGGCCTGATTGCTTTGTGATATACAGGAAGAGATATGTCTTTAAGATTTGGCAGTGAAAAATCTGAAGAAATCGTGGGATATTTAGCTTTAATCCAACCACAGTCATTTGGCAAACCTGTTTAATGGAAGACTCCTAGTTGTTGAAGATTCCATCGCTACGCGCTAACCAAATAGACCAAGAAATTGAATAGAACAAGGTAATCCAAACATTCTTCTTGCCACTTGAGATAGGAAATTCAATCCATTCCAGGAACAAAGATGAATAACTTTTAGGAACACTCCATGAGAAATTCCAGTCCTTAATGAATTGGCACCAAATCTTCCAAGAAAAAGTGCAGTTGACTAGAAGGTGATCCACCGATTCAATTTTAGTGCAGAAGTAGCATTTGTTTGCTTGGTCACCCAAAACTCTTCTTTTATGCAGTAGATCCATGGTGGAAATAGAACCATGAAGGGTGGGAATAGAATCACATTATATCATTCTTTTTTTTTTTACATTGCTTTACTCTTATTCTAACTTTAGGAAGTTAGTTCTAAATTTAATAAATTATTTTATGATTTACTAAAACAAAGTGTTTTGAAAAGAAAAAAAAAGAGAAAAAGAAAACACCCAACTTTATTTAATTAAAAAGTAGAAAAAAACTATTGACTTTTTATCACGTAATTCTTTTTAAAGTTATACTATAACTGAATCATGTTATATCAATTATTTTTTACATTGTTTTACACATATTTTTATTTAACAAATTAATTTTAAAATCTATTAGTCTAGTTTATCATGAGTTAAAAGTCGTGTTGTTAAAAGAAAAAGGAAAAAAAAATGACACATAATGAACCATATCCAATCATTTGTGAGGTAGGAAAGAAAGTAAACAATAACTTTGTCATGTATTTGATTTTAAAATTATTATATAAAATTTTTTACAATATTTTACACTTATTTTCACTTGCAAAGTTAATTTCAAATATATTAATTTATTTTACTGAAAGTGGTGTTACGAAAAAAGGATATGTAACCAACAACCTCTTAGTCTAGTGGTTAAGGATGAGTTGTGACATATTATAAGTCTTGGGTTTGAATCCAAGCAATCTCATCCTCGGTTATTTAATATTTCTCTTGTAATCAAAAAAAAAAGAAAAAAGGATATGTAACATTATTCAGTTGAAAACTAGAAAGAAAAGAAACAAATTATAAGCTTGATTCTACAATTATAAAAAGATTTAATCACATTATATCAGTTTTTTACATTGTTTTATACTTAATTCTTACCTTAAAAACTAAAAAGTTAATTCTAAATTTAACATATTTACTTTATGATGTACTAAAAGAAAGTGTTGAAAAATGGAAAGAAAAAAACCGTTGTAACCTTATTTAATTGAGAAGTAGAACAGAAAAAACTATTAACTTTATATCACATACTTTATTTTAAAGTTAAACTATAATTGAATCACGTTATGTCAACTATTTTACATTGTTTTGTAGTTATTCTTAATTAACAGAATTAATTTTAAACTTATTAACTTAGTTTGTCTTGCGTTTAGAGTGGTGTTGTTAAAAAAGAAAGAAAAATCTGAACAAAAAAAAGAAAGAAAAATCGACATATAACGAACCTTACTCAGTCGTGAAGTAGAAAAAGGAAAAAAAAAACTTTACATGGTACTTAATTTTAAAAGTATTGTTTCTTTTTTTTTTTTACATTGTTTTGCTCTCACATTCCAAAGTTAATTCTAAATTTATTAGTTTACTTTATTATCATGTATTAAATGTGTTAAAAAAAAATCCGATATGTAATCATATTCAATTGAGAAGAAGAACGAACGGAAAATAATAACTTAATCACGCACTTTATTTAATTTGTATATACTAATGAATCAAATTATGTTTATTTTTTTTATCACATACTTTATTTTTAATAAAAGAGGTTTTGGAAAAAAAACGCGTAACAAACCCCCTGTAAAAAATAGTAACTTCATCACAATCATGATATTTTTTATAATTATTTTCAATTACAATATTAATTCTAAATATATTAATATGCTTTATTATGTATTAAAAGAGTGTTAAATAATACCGTAATAGAAAAGAAAGAAAACAATAACTTGATCATATACTTGATTCTATGGATTATAAAATGATTTAATCATATTATATTATTATTATTATTATTATTATTATTATTATTATTATTATTATTATTATTATTATTACTGCATTGCTTTAATCTCATGCTAACTTTAGTAAGTTAGTTCGAAATTTAATAAATTAATTTATGATGAACTAAAAGAAAGTGTTGAAGAAAAAAGAAAGAAAGAAAAAAAAAACCACCGTAATCTTATTTACTTGAGAAGTAGAAAAGAAAAACTATTAACTTTATATCACATGTTAGTATATCTCCATAATTATGGAAATAATTTTTTGGTTGACCAATTCCGGATATGGTCTATAATTTTACGCTGAATCTCAACTCAATATTTGGCTATTAAAACACGATTTTGTGATGGTTAAAACGTGATTTTATTGTCATAATTAGCATACTCTCGTTAGTAATATAAGAGAGCTCCTTCCGGTCCCCAAGTACGTTAACCTAAAACACACAAACACCATCTAGTGAGGTTTTGAGTGCTTGGAAGACTTGGAAGGCCTGTGATTGACATAGAGGAGATTGTCAGATTCGGAAATCGCTTCAACAGCAGAGTTACAGAGTGCAATGGCTGGAGGTTAGATCCTGTCGTTTTCGTATTTTATTTGTTTAACATGTTTCATATTGTGTAGAAGCATGTTAGGCTTGTTTGATGTACTTACATTTGGCATCAGAGCCGTAGTTTAACCTTTGTCTTGCTAGAGATCTGTAGAAAGAAGCCATAAAACCCATATTTGAAACTTTAAGTCTCGGATTTCTTGAAACCCATTCTGTTTTCATGTGATTTTGGTTCAAATATTTTAGATCTATTGTTGTAAAGCTCTAGGGGTGAAAAATACATGAAAAACGGGACTGTTTGAAGGGTTTTGTGCCGGGTAGGGTCAAAAGACCCAAATTTCTGCAAAAACACCCATTCGGGTGAAGAAGAAGCCTCACGCGCCCGATAGAGGGAGGAAATGCGGCTCACGCGCCCGATAGAGGTAATGCGGGCGAGTGGATATCACGTGCCCACCTGTTTACAGTGCAGTTACACTGTTCAAAAAAAATAAAAAAAAACTGTGGGCCATCCGGTTTTTGGGCCCCTATTTGGGCTTTATTTTGGGTTTATTTATTTTGGGCCTTTTTGTTAATTATTTGGGCTTGTGGATTAAATAAATAAAAGGCATTTGGTTTATTTTAATTAGTCCTTAAGGATTTATTTAATTTAAGTAATTAAAATTATTTAATTTAGGCCAAATAATTAAATTTTTTGATAGTTTTATATCAAATTTTCAGTTCTGTAATTTTTATAATTTTATGAATAATTGGATTATTTTCACAAAATTAATATAATTATGAAAACTTCTCATTATTTGGATTTTATGAGGATTTTTCATAAATTTGAAATTTTTATAAATGCTATAATTTTAAATTGAATAATTTTGTGAAAATTATCATAAAATTATGATTAAGTTATGAAAATTTGATTTGAATGTGTATATGTGCTCATTTTGAATGTGTATAATTTTGTTATTTTTATACTAGAAGCACATGTAGCTAAGTTATTCATATTATTTGGAATTAAAATTGCCTTGTGTTAATTGCAATTTTTAAAATATGAATAAACTTAGAATTTTACCAATATGTCACAGTGATTTATAATTTATTTAATTAGGACTTAGCCACAGCAACCTTAATTAAGTAAAATTATTTTTTGTAAAATCACATAATGATATAAGATATAAATTGTAATTAGTTATAAGGTCATGGTAAATTTTATCCCACATAAATTTTTATTATAATTTTATAACTAATTAGGATAAAATATCAAATTAGTTTCTTAATTTACCCATAGGAATTAGGAAATGATATAATTTGATAGTTTTATCATTATGATATGAATCTATTAGAATTAGAACTTTAGCCCACAAACAAGTTTTATGTCTAAGATTCATTAATAAAATATGTTTACATTGGTAGACATAATTAAGTTTGCCTAAAAAATTCTAAATACATAAGCATGTGTTTTTCTTTAAGCAATATTTCCTCGAACTAATATTTACCGAGAAGTTCCCAAACTAGATTGAGAGAACTATAAGGTTTGGAAGGAGAGAGTTCTCCTGCAATTAAGGTGCATGGATGTAGATTATGCTATAAGGAAAGACGAGCCCGTATTGACTGAGACCAGCACTCCTACTCAAGTAGCTTTACATGAACACTAGGAGCGATCCAATCGCCTTAGTGTCATGTATATAAAGACAAAGATATCTGCTGGGATACGTGGTTCTGTCGAACAACATACTAACGTTAGGACCTTACTGAAGGCCATAGATGATCAATTTGTCACTTCAGACAAAGCGTTGGCCAGCACCCTGATAATGAAGTTCTCATCGATGAGGCTCACTAGTGTTAAAGGAGTGCGCAAGCACATAATGGCCATGAGAGATATAGCGGCCCAACTCAAGAAGCTAGAGGTGGAAATGTCTGAGTCTTTTCTTGTGCATTATATATTGAACACTCTACCAAAGCAGTACGGACCATTCAAGATATCCTACAACACACATAAGGATAAGTGGACCATCAATGAATTGATGACCATGTGTGTTCAAGAGGAGAGAAGGCTGCTTATGGAATCGGGTGAAAGTGCATTTTTTGCATGCCAAGGAAAGACGAAAGATCGAGCCAAGAACAAGGGAAAAGGGAAAATCCCTGCCCAAGCTAACATTAAGAAAGAGTCCAAGTGTTTCTTCTGTAAAAAGAAGGGACACATGAAGAAGGACTGTGCCAAGCTTCAGCAGTGGCTCGTTAAGAAAGGTAATCCACTCTCATATGTTTGTCTTGAATCAAATATGGTTGAGGTTAATCATAACACATGGTGGATTGGTTCTGGATCTACAATTCACATTTCGACTTCCTTACAGGGTATGACAAACCTAAGGAAGCCAGTGGGAAATGAGGAGAGCATCTATTTAGGAAACAAGATGCGCTTGCGTGTTGAAGGCATTGGAACATGCACTTTAGTTCTTAGGAGTGGTTTTGTTTTGCAATTGGAAAAGACCTTTTATATTCCTAGTTTCTCGAGAAATTTAATCTCTGTTTCTAGGCTAGTACCTTATGGATATTCCTTTCAATTTTCAAATAAATCAGTATTGATATATTTTAAGTCTGATATTGTTGGGAATGGTACCTTATGTGATGGTCTTTTCTCTATTGATTTGCAAAATGACACTGCTCATAACACCTTGCATGTTCAAACTGGCACTAAAAGATGTGTTATGAATGAGGACTCCTCCATGTTATGGCACCGGAGATTAGGTCATATCTCCATAAATAGAATTAAGAGATTGGTAAATGATGGAATACTTAGTACTCTCGATTTTACTGATTTCGACACTTGTGTGGATTGCATTAAGGGTAAGCAAACCAACAAGTCCAAGAAAGGTGCCAATAGGAGTTCAACCATATTAGAGATCATACATTCTGACATATGTTGTCCAGACATTGATGCATATGGTCAGAAATACTTCATCACCTTTATTGATGATTACTCGAGGTTTATGTATCTCTACATGCTTCATAATAAGAATGAAGCATTAGACGCCTTTAAAGTCTTTAAGGCTGAAGTAGAGAAACAATCTGGAAAACCCATAAAGATAGTAAGAACTAATAGAGGTGGGGAGTATTATGGTAGATACACTGAAGATGGACAAGCACCTGGACCATTTACGAAGTTCCTTCAAGAAAATGGGATTGTTGCCCAATATACCATGCTTGGTTCACCGGATCAGAATGGTGTTGCAGAAAGAAGGAACCGAACTTTGATGGAAATGGTGCGTAGTATGCTTAGCAACTCGAAGTTGCCTAAGTCTTTGTGGATTGAAGCTCTTAAAACGGCAGCGTATATATTGAACTGGGCTCCGACCGAGGCTGTTCCAAATATGCCTTTTGAATTATTCAAAGGTTGGAAACCGAGTTTGCGTCATATGCGCGTTTGGGGATGCCCTTCTAAGATAAGAGTTTACAACCTACAGGAAAAGAAACTGGATCCTAGAACCATAAGTAGGTATTTCATCGGATATGCCGAACGGTCCAAAGGCTACAGATTCTATTGCCCATCTCATAGCACTAGATTTGTGGAATCAAGGAACGCCAAGTTTCTTGAAAATGACTTAGTTAGTGGGAGCGATTAATCTCAAGACCTAGTTTCTGTGAGAGATCAACCCTCTACCTTGAGTCAAGGATTGGTTATCATGAACAATGTCCCTTCAGTACAGCTGGACATTGAACAACCAATCATTGAAGATCCACAAGTAGTTGATAACTTACCAGTAGATGAGGCTCCTCTGGATACACCAGAATTGAGTGAGCAACCAGTTGAACAACATGATCCTTCAGAGAATGTTGAACCAACATTAAGAAGGTCTACTAGGGAAAGGAAATCAGCTATTCCTAGTGATTATATTGTGTATCTACAAGAGTATGATTTCAATATTGGGCCTGTTAATGATCCAGAGACGTTTTCACAAGCCATGAACAGCAAAAATTCAAAACTTTGGTTCGATGCTATGAAGGATGAGATGGATTCGATGACATCTAATGGAGTATGGGATCTTGTCGAGTTGCCTAATGGGGCCAGGGCTATAGGCTGTAAATGGGTCTTTAAGACCAAGACTGACTCATTAGGCAACATTGAATGTTATAAGGCAATACTCGTAGCTAAAGGATTCACTCAAAAGAAGGGAATCGATTACAAGGAGACCTTCTCTCCTGTATCTAAGAAAGATTCTCTCCGTATCATAATGGCGCTTGTTGCACATTTTGACTTAGAGTTGCAACAAATGGATGTGAAAACGACATTTCTCAATGGTGATCTAGAGGAAGAGGTTTACATGAAACAACCTGAAGGTTTTTTCTCTAGTAATGGTGAGCATTTGGTTTGTAAGCTCAAAAAGTCCATATATGGGTTGAAACAAGCTTCCCACCAATAGTATCTAAAATTCCATGAAGTCATCTCTTCATTTGGTTTCGTTGAGAACATCATGGATCAATGTATATACCAGAAGGTCAGTGGGAGCAAGATTTGTTTCCTTGTGCTATATGTGGATGATATTCTGCTTGCAACCAATGATAAGGGGATGCTACGTGAGGTGAAACAATTTCTTTCTGAGAACTTTGATATGAAGGATATGGGTGATGCATCTTATGTCATTGGCATTAAGATCCATAGAGACAGACATAGATGTATATTAGGTCTATCACAAGAAGCCTATATTAATAAAGTCTTGGAAAGATTCAGAATGAAAGATTGTTCATCAAGCCCAGCTCCCATTGTGAAGGGTGACAGGTTCAATTTGAACCAGTGCCCGAAAAATGATCTTAAGCGGGAACAGATGAAGAACATTTCATATGCCTCAGCTGTTGGAAGCATTATGTATGCACAGGTCTGTACCAGGCCTGATATTGCTTTTGCTGTGGGAATGTTGGGTAGATATCAAAGTGACCCGGGGATGGACCACTGGAGAGCTGTGAAGAAGGTGCTTAGATATCTTCAAGGCACTAAGGATTACATGCTTATGTATAGACGGACCGATGAGTTGGAAGTGATTGGCTACTCAGACTCAGACTTTGCTGGCTGTGTTGATACCCGAAAATCAACATCCGGTTACATCTTCATGCTTGCCGGTGGAGCTGTTTCATGGAAGAGTGCTAAGCAGACACTGACTGCCACTTCTACTATGGAGGCCGAGTTCGTTTCCTATTTTGAGGCTACCTCACATGGTGTATGGCTTAAGAGTTTCATTGGTGGGCTTAGAGTTGTTGACTCCATATCTAAGCCATTGAGGATATATTGTGACAATTCAGTTGCGGTATTCATGACTAAGAACAATAAGAGTGGAAGTCGAAGTAAGCATATCGACATTAAGTACTTAGCCATTAGAGAACGTGTTAGACATAAAAGAGTGGTCATTAAACATGTTAGCACTGAATTGATGTTAGCTGATCCTTTGACTAAGGGCATGCCACCGTTTAAATTTAAGGATCATGTAGAGAGAATGGGACTTGGTCCCACATTTTGATTGTAATTGAAACTCTTATTAATAATATGATGTTTCTCATTTTTGATTTGTATACACTAAAGTTTATTTGAGAAATATCCTTGTTGTTTGGACCGAGAATAAACATAAGGTTTATTCATTAAGTATAAATGAGTTGATTTAGAAACATTTTACATAGTAATACATGGAAGATAATACTCACCATTAGAGGAACTGTTACCATGATTCATATGATTTGTTTCTTCTATAAGTGAAATATATGGACCAAGTGGGAGAATGTTAGTATATCTCCATAATTATGGAAATAATTGTTTGATTGACCAATTCCGGATATGGTCCATAATTTCACGCTGAATCTCAACTCAATATTTGGCTATTAAAACACGACTTTGTGATGGTTAAAACGTGATTTTATTGCCATAATTAGCATGCTCTCGTTAGTAATATAAGAGGGCTCCTTCCGGTCCCCAAGTACATTAACCTAAAACACACAAACACCATCTAGTGAGGTTTTGAGTGCTTGGAAGACTTGGAAGGCCTGTGATCGACATAGAGGAGATTGTCAGATTCGAAAATCGCTTCAACAACAGAGTTACAGAGTGCAATAGCTGGAGGTTAGATCCTGTCGCTTCCGCATTTTATTTGTTTAACATGTTTCATATTGTATAGAAGCATGTTAGGCTTGTTTTAGGTTACATAACTGAATCACGTTCTATCAATTATTTTTACATTGTTTTACAGTTAGAGGCATAACAAAAACAAAAGGCTTTGTTAATTTATTTCATTGTGAGAAAAAAGTTGTTGTTTTGCTTTGAGTCAGTTATTAGGACTCATGGTAGTTGTTTTGTGTTTCTAGTTAGTTACGTACCGACGTGGTTTTGACGGTTTCCACCGTATTCCTCCTGCTAACTACTTCCCCTTAAAAGTTTTCTTCCTGTTCTCCGCCTCCTCCTTCCTTTCTTATCCCCCTAAAATTTTGCTTCTAATCTGTATATCTTTCTTTCTCTATCACATAGATTCCTTTGTCTAAGGGAAATGGATTCCTCACTTCTTGGTGCATTGGAATAAACTTAAAATTACTGATATTGAAGGTAATGCTTGGGAAATCCTTGCAACAATAACTCAACAGGCAGATGCTCTTGGTGAATTTTGCTTGGTTGGTACTTTGCTTACCAAAAGGCCTTTCAACCATGACATGATGTTTGCTCTACTCCGTCAACTATGGAAACCATCGAAATGTGTCCTTTTTCGTATCCTGGATGACAATCTATTCTCATTTCAATTTTTTGGTCATGCTAACCAAGTGTGGATATTGGAAGGTACCCTTGGACTTTTGATAAATGGCCCTTACTACTCCAATACTATGATGGCAAGAAACGTCCAAAAGATTTTGTGTTCACTTGCTTACCTATATGGGTTCAAGTTTCTAACATTCCTCTCTCCATGATGAGAGAAGAACTGGCAGAGTTAATTGCCTCTCAATTTGGTACTTTACATGATTTGGATTTAGGCGATGAATATGGTTGTTGGGGCTGTTTAATGAGACTCAAGGTCGATTTGGATGTTACTAAACCATTATTACGTGGTTTGCTTGTTACTGATAGTGTCACCAATGCCAGGTACTTTGCTCGTTTCAAGTATGAGCAACTTTCCAACTTTTGTGAGTTTTGTGGTCTCCTTGGCCATGTGTTTCAAGACTGCTCTAGTGATATTCTTCCTCAAAATAAGGACCCGCCGAATTATGGTAACTGCTTATATGCCTCTCCTTTACCTAAGAAATCTCCAACGACTATTCCTAAGATATGCCAAAGTATTACTGTTCCTGCACCACAGAGATGGCGGTTTTTTCTTTGGCTGGCTGTGAGGGATCGACTATTAACAAATAAGTTAAGGGCAGATTAGGGTATGTCACAATCAGATATCTGTGTTTTATGCCAGAATGGTCCAGAGACTACAATTCATGCCTTAAGAGATTGTAACAAGCCAACACAAATTTGGAAGAGGTTGCTAGTGCAAAGGCAATGGGCTGATTTCTTTCAATGGCCACTGGAGGAATGGATGAGGAGAAATTTGACTGATAATGTTGAGGGGGTGGTGCTTGGCGTGGACTGGAAGTGTGTCTTCATATGCACAGTTTGGAGGCTTGAACGAGGCGTTGCAATATTGTTTTTAGAGAGGGGGAATACAACGACATGAGCACGGAGCAGTTGGCTGGATTCATAGAAAATGGTGCTTTGGAGTTAAACAAAGTGTTTCTGCAACAAAAGGAAAATTCCTCGACTGAAATGGAGGTGAGTTGGGTGGCACCAACAGGGGAGTTTGTAAAGCTTAATACAAACGGGTCATCATTTGGAAATCCGGGCATTGCAGGTGCCGGTGGGTTGATTCGATCATCAAATGGAGAATGGCTTGGTGGCTTTAGAGCACACCTCGGAATTTGCTCAGCCACATCTGCAGAACTTCAAGCGGTTTGTCTTGGTTTGTTGCTGGCATGGGATTTGGGGTATAGAGCATTGATATGTGAGGTTAATGCCAAGGTGATCATTGATCTTATCAAATCAGCTAATATAAAAGTGCACCCGTTTGGGAGTCTCATAGGTGACATAAGGAACCTTGCAAACAGAGATTGGATTTGTCGGTTTCAACACACATTAAGGGAAGGCAATTTTGTGGCAGACTCCTTAGCTAAGTCTGCATGTTCTTTAAATGAAGACTACGAGTTTCTATAAGAGCCTCCAGACTGCACGAAAGGGATGTTATAGGCTGATGCTATAGGCGTGTTATTTCCTAGGAATTTTAATTTGAATTAGTTTCTATTTATCTTTCCATGTAACCAAAAAAAAGGGATTTGTGTTCCAAAACAGGACACCATTCCTACCTCTGACTATTCCTATACACCTAATCTTGGTTCACGGCCTTCTATAAAATAACTCCAATCCCATCCTAGTAATCTAGGACCCATGCTGTCCGACATTACCCTTCATCCTAGACCTGGCAATCCGTGTCCCCGTGTCATGACACGACACAACACGAGTTCAGACACGACACGAATTATCAAAACACGAACACGACACGAATTATAAAACGTGTCTGAATAGTAAACACGAAACACGACACTTTTTTTATACGTGTAACACGTGACACGACACGATTGATACGTGATAATTAATCGTGTCACACGACACGACACGACACGATTAACACGACACGACACGATTTAGATAAAATAACACGAAATTGACACGACACGAATAGACACGACACGAATAGACACGAATGACAGATTAAAAGTAAAATATAATAAAAATGATAAAAAAATATTTTTACATTTTTTACATCTATATTAATTAACATTCAAATATTAATAACAAATATAACAAAATAATAATATTTTCAATCCATACAATCCATAATATGACTAACATTCGTCAATTCATTGTCATCATATGGCTATGATTTAAGATTAAGTATATAAAATAAACCAATAAATCATTAATAAGTATATTAATATTATTCTTACTATAATAATTTGTATGTTAATATTATGTTATTTTATTTTCTATAATGTGATAATTGATATAGAGTAAATTAATAAACTATAAAATCTCTTAGTATACTGAATAATGTAATTTTGTAAAGTGTAAACTCTTAATTTCTTATGAATATTATGTGATACAGTTAGTGTCTGTGACATAAATAATTAATTAATTATACAATCTTTTATTAGTATAATACAATATTTATATTTTATACATTATAATAAAAAATATCATGTATATTTATACATTATAGTATTGTATTTAAGTTCTTAACTTAAGTTCTTAATACTTTATTTTCAAAATTTATAAAATTTTATTATCTTAACCATAAATTAATTTTCATAACACATTATACTAATATATTACAATTGTTCATTTGGTAAAACACTTATGTATTTTACTTTTGGTCAAGGTTCAATTCCCACTAAAAACATATATGATTATCGTGTCTTATACGTGTATCCGTGTATTCGTGTATCCGTGTAACACGATTTTCTTTAAACGTGTTTTCGTGTCGTGTACGTGTTAATCGTGTATTCGTGTAACACGAAATTTTTAAACGTGTTTCCGTGTCTTACACGTGTTTAGCCGTGTCAGACACGGCTAAACACGAAAATTGCCGTGTCTAAATTCGTGTCGACACGGATAAACACGAAACACGAATTTTCCAAACACGTACACGGTTTTTTCGTATCGTTTTCGTGTCGTGTCACCCGTGTCGTGTCTAGATTTGCCAGGTCTACTTCATCCTGGTGTTCCTATACCTTTATCTGTGGCCCCACCATTGTCTCCTACAGGGGCGTAGCCAAAAACAAAATTCAGTGAGATCACATACGTGTGCTAATTCATATTATATAAATATTTTTATATTGTATTAAAAATGGAATAATATCTCATAAGGTTAATTTTTGATGCATTGACAATAAAAATTTTTAATTTCACAATCATGGTTAAAAAACTGTCTTGCATCCTACATTATTTTCTAATTAGTTTTTTTTTACTATTCTTTAAGGGATATGTATCATCTTATTAACTACGTTTATGAAGTTTAAAAACTCTATTAATAGTATATTTGGTAATTTCTCTAAATAAAATCATATGTTAATAAGTATTAAAAAATAAAATGTGATGTATATAATTTCTCATAAAGATATATTTATGTATAAATGTTCTATGTAAAAGTAAAATCATACATTTTATTATATATAAATATAATGTTAATTTTTATTTCTTTTTTATTCAAAAAAAATTCTATATACCTAAGGATATCTTTTGCAAATTAAAATATAAATAATAAAATCACTAATCAAGCAATTTTCAACTTAATTTATATATTTAAAAACGATTACTTCATATAATAATTGGATAATTATTATATACACTATCAGTGAAATTTTTTAGACTCAACAAGTGAAGCTAGGATGACGACACATGTATTATTTTATTTTTAATATTTTTAAAAGACATCTATCATCATTCTAACTTAGTATGTGGAGTCAAAAAACTTTACTGAGTTATAATTTTACCAAAATATAAAGATTTAACAGTTGCTTTGCAACCTAAATATTAATATTATCATTATAAAAATAAATAAAAATTTTATTTTTGATCATTTACATTATATTTTTATGAAATTTATTGGCTTCAATATAAAAAATAAAAATTTTAATATTTTCTACATGTATAAATATAACTTGACTAAAATTCAAAGGGATCAATTGACCCCACATTTTGTACGTGGCTACACCAGTGGTCTCCCACATTAGACATGATCCCTATGGATGTCCAGTGCGACTTATCTCCCATGACTAACCAGAATCCAGTCCAAACCAAGGACTTGTTGGAAACTATTACCATTGAACATATGGAATTCTCCATGTTCATGAAGCGTAAGTCCATTAACACTACTAATGTGTCTACTGATTGCAATGTGAGTGCCAGTATAGTGTACAAACAGGTGAAATCCATGTAAGCATGCCACTTTGTTGAGGGAACTATCTCTACTATATCCAGTGATATTGACTAGGTGATGCAAATCACTAATAAAGTGCTCGACTCGTCCTCACATATGACTACCTCCTCAAATCAAGTAACAGTAGTGGCAGAGGATATAAAAGCCATGTATTCTGGTACTACTACAAAAAACAAAGTACTTTTAGTGAAGAAAAAATTAGTCACTAAAAGTATAAAATTTTGTCACTATAATTTATAGTGACTAATTTTCGAGTCGTCACCTATCGTCACAAATAACACCGTCATTATTTTGTTAGCGACAACTTTTGTTAAATCGTCACAATAACTCATTTTTTTTGTGACAAATTTTTCGTCTCTAAAAATGTTAGAATATGTGACAAAAATATGCCATCACAATAAGTTATTTTATTGTGACAAATATTTTGACACTAAAAAAATTAAAATAGTGACAAACAAAAATTGTCACAATAACTTGGGGTTATGTGACGACAATATTGATTATAAAATTATTGTCACTCATGTTATCTTTTATAGTTACAATTATCTCGTCACTAGTATTCATAATAATAATAATAATAATAATAATAATAATAATAATAATAATAATAATAATAATAATAATAATAATAATAATAATTATTATTATTATTATTATTATTATTATATGAAAAGTAAATTAATAACATAAAAAATTTACAACATTAATTTCTAAATAATCAATTTATATTCATTAAATATAAAAATAATATTCTGAATACAATTTGAAATATCATTTACATTCCATTGACATAATTACAATATTAAGGTAAAAACCCATACTGTACAAATTCTAAATTCATTAACATGAAAATAAATGAATAAAAAAATACAAGGTAAACAATAACACCCACGGTTCTAGAAAAAATGTAATTTGAATTTTGGTTTCCTGCAAAATGAGCAAACGCAAGAAGAAAAAAAGAAATAAGTCAATTAAAACTATGCAAAAATGTATTATACTATAATACAATACAATGAAACAAGGCAATTGACTAAACAAAAACAATCACTCAATAATATTTTGAATTCTTTTTTACATTGAGTAATTAATTTTCGAAATTCTTTTTACTTGTCTTCCACAATAACCAAATCCACTCATTCGCCATAAGAAAATATTAGAGTATTACAAATTAATTCAATCTTTTGAATACAACCCAAATCAAAATTAAGTATCCATACAATGATATAATCACACAAAAACTAATAAAAAAATGATTTCATACTACTTCTATAATTATTTCTCCAACCTAAAATTTCTATCCGATATGGACATGTTGGGATTAACAAAATAAAAATACCAAAAACTTTAAATCTTATTGTAAAGCAAATTTTCAGAATACCCAACCAAAATTATTTACCAAATTTAGATTAACATCACAATACAACCACTCAAATGCCCAACAAAATAAGATGCTTGAAATGATAAATCAAAAAATATCAATTACCTGTGAGAAAAGTTGAGAGATGGGTGTTGGTTGACAATTGGAAGATAAAAGAAATATTAAAGGCCATAGTGTTTGAGGGTTAGTTGAAAAAGAAAGCAGCAAAGCAAAGGCTAAGGGTTATAGGAAGTGTGGTGGCTAGGTATTTGTCCCTTTGTTTTTTTAGTTGTTGGTGCCTTAGTTTTAAACTTTGTAAGTTTGAATAATAGTAGGATACTGGGAGAAAAAGGCCTCCTAAAATATTTTAAATTTAGAGGGCGAGTTTTCTTTTTTTAATTTTTTTATGGTAAGTATGTATATTAATGTTTTTCTTTCCAACATAAAAATATAAGAATTAATACAAATTACTGCATTATTTTTTTCCAAGCTCACTGCATTAGTTTTACATATAAATATATATATATATATATATATTTATATTTATATAGGTAAGCTACTAAGTAATTTATCATTAATCAATAATAAAAACATACCTAACTTCACACAAATTTTTCTTTAAAAAAAAACTTTTCACAAATTTTAATAATTTGGTTCTAACTACAAATTAAATTTTTAGCCAAGTTCATGTAATATAGTATGTTGTATGCACATAGAACTTATGTGTAAAGTTATAATATATATTTTTACCATTGCATTGCAGTAAGGGATTCTTTCACAAATTTTCCTATCTTCATTCCAACTATAACTTACGATTTATAATTATATATATAATTTTATATATTAGTTAAATAGGTATGTTACTAATATCAAATATAAATAAATACAAATTTAAAAATAAAAAATTAATTTCGTAATGATTAAATCATACCTAATTAAAAGAATTTTAATTAAATAATTATTGCAAAAAGTCATTATAAATATAATAGGCTAAGATAACGGCTACTTTTTATAAAAATAATAAAGATTTTATAACAATCATTTTGTTTGTGTACAAAACATTAAAACAAACTAAATTGCAAAAAAAAAAATTGTTTAAATTTTTCAATAATAAAAAATGTTTCTATTTATTTTTTAAAATAGTGATGATTTTAGTTATCACAAAGCTAAATTTATTATTGTGAGGACATGTAGCCGTCATTAATTCATTATGTTTAATTGTGACAAAAAATTTGCAACAAAAAAACTAAATTTCGAAATGACGAATAATTTTTGTCGGCACAACTATGTTAAAAGTAGTGACAACTTTATTTTTTGTAACAAATATATTACTTTTTATCAAAAATCAAGTAGCATCGATTTGTGTATTTTATTAGTATCGAATATATAGTGACAAATTTTTTTTGTGTCACGATAATATTCTTATAGTGAATTTAATTGTGAAAGACTTAAATTGTCACAAGTAATATAATAATAGTGACCAAATAATGATACATCACAAATGCCTATGACAATAGTGTCAAACAAAAATTTGGTCACAATAAACCTCATATTTGTGACCAAATTGTTCATGGTCACAAGAAAATCGTCACTAAAAGTCCTATTTGTTGTAGTATACATATCACTGTTCAATTCTTGTGTATTTCACATGTGCGACTCGATAAAGTATGATGGGCCCATAGGATCTACAGTGCCCATATGAACGTGAGATTGGACAGATATGGTATGGAGAGTCCAATAATCCTACGGTAAGAATCTAGAACCCAAAATCTTTTATTTAGATTATTTTTGGGAAGTGCGCCAACAATTTAGAAAATGATGATTAAGGACATAGCCAGGTTGAACTTTCGTTAATAATGGCCAAACTAAATTGACTTTTGACCTACTAACTGAAGCATGATAATCTACATATAAATAAGTCCTAGGTTATGTTAATAGACAGATCGAATTAGTGGTGAAATTAGAAATTTACACGATTTGGCCCGGTAGGGGTATTTTCGTAATTTCACCCTTACAGTTAGTCTAACTTTAATAAAACCACCATCATTCATTAAAATATGTTTAATAATAATATTCTATGTTTTAATAAAATATTTTGGAGTTAAGTTGGCTAGTTAAAAAAATTATGGAAGTTTAAGGACATAAATGTATAAAATTCTCATAACTAATGGCAAAATGGTCATTTTATTGTTTGGGAAGCTTCTAAATTTTTCTCCACACATGACAACCGACCACTTCACTCATCAGCTTCAACCTCTCACCTTGTCTTCCATAGCCAAAGCTTAACTAAAATAAAAATCCCATTAAAACACCACTTAAATCACATTATTTCATCAAAATTCCTTCTACAAAGTTGTTCTACTCTTCAGCCTCTACAAGCCTATAGCCATAGCTTGTTGTAAAGTTGACAAAATCAAGAAGAAAGACTCCCCATAAGTTTTAGCCAAGGTAAGATGTTCTTATATCTTTGAATTCTTTAAGTTTCAATGATAGAAAACGATGTATTTAAAGTCCCTAAGCATGATTCTAGCCTTGTTTTGGATTAAATCCCACTATTTGGAGTCCCTAGGGTTTCGACCATTGAAGTCCATGAATCCTTGTTGTTTGATGCATAAAAATGGTGCCAAATTAATGAATAAGCATGATTTAGGTGTTAAATTGTTGAAAAGCCATGAGAATTCATTTAGGAAGAATTCGGCCATGGCAAGGGGAGGAGGTTTTTGTGCTCAATTCGATGAATTTAAGGTGCTATAAGACTATAGAAATTACAAGGAGACTATTGGTGAAGTCGGAATTAAAATCAGAGTTAAAGTGGGCAAAGTTATGTTTTAGCATCGGTGTAATATAGACTGATTTAATATTTCTTGTAGAAAATGTGGTTGAATTTAATGGAGAAAATAGGTTATAAGTTAAAGTGTGGTAAATTATGGTGTAATATTTTGCAGCCCGAAAGTTACAAATATCGAGTGGTGCTATCGGTTATTTTGATTGTATTAGACAAGTAAAGTATAAGTGTATAAGCTGTAAAGGTACTGTGAATGCATGTTTTGACTCAATTAATTTATGAAATGATTTGGAAATCAATTGCTTTGGAATTGGTGAAATTGTGCATACTAGCTGGTTTATATATTGTGTTTCCAATGCATGAGAGTTAAGTTAGAAACAGTCGTTATTCTGCTAGAAATTCTAGAAATTTAATGAATTTATCTTTAATATTCTTAAATATTAGAAATAAATAAATTTCTAAGTGATTTTCATGTGATTTATGAAAAACTGCATATTTTTATTATTTATCGAAAAACAACATTTAAATATTCATGTTAATGAATTTTAATTACGTGAATGTACCAGCATATACTTATTACTATTCTACAAATAAATAGAACATTTTTTAGAAAAGAATATTAAAGCATGAATATTTTATGAATTTTTATTCCTGAATTGAACATATTTTTTAGTATATTTATTTAAGGACTAATTGAAAATATTATCAGTGAAATTGATTTCATAAATGGTCTTTCTACTATATATACACTGTTTTGAGATTGTTAGGTCTCATAGCATGCTCACGTGTCACGTGTATTGTTACTGTTACTACTGTTAGTGTTACTGATAGACCCATTAAGCCTTCAGCTTCCACAGTTGTCACCTGGCAAGTGTACACTGTGGACCCCACAGACTATGGCCATATGTCTCACGTGTTACTGTTTCTCCCTTTTCGAGATATTATTATAGCATGATATACTTTGGGTGTTGCCTGGTCTCCACTATACTGTACTATTTATTTCACTGAAAATGCTATTGGTACCGAAGTGAATATTTTAAGTGTTGACTGCATTGTGAAATTTTAAAGTGATTATCATATTGTTTATTGAACTTCCATACTAATTTGTTTACTGAAGTGTTTTAATTAAAATGTTTATATATATTGTTTTATATATGTATTGAATAATACCATGAATTGTTTTCAAGTGGTTAAAATGTTTATCCATATCAATTTCAACTGCTTACTCCCTATAGTCGCTTCTAGGGGTCGAGACACGACAGGTATTCTAAAATACCTCCCATACTCTATCTAGTTTCCTAGTCGACTATAGTGTCCTTCTTGATTTATACCTTAGTACCATGTTAGGGATTAAATGTTTTAAGCATATAGATTTCATAGTATTAGTTTTGCATACGATTCTCTTACTGAGCATGTTAGCTCACTCCTTATTTTTCCACTCCACAGATTATTTGCAGTGATTGTTTTATATACTGTTCCACGAATTTTGGTTGCGTTTATAGTACCCTAAGGTAGCTTTGATCAGATCTTGGAGGTATATTTTGTTTATAGTACCCTACAATTGTATAATTTATGTACAGGGGTTATAGAACATGTGAAAGACACTGTAAATAATATTTTGTTGTAAATATTTATATTAGATATAGATATGATTTTTTTAAAAAAGTGATTTACTATTTAAAATGAATGTGATAAAAGCATCATAGAAAACCCAACCATCTTAATATGTGTGTGAAAATGGAGAATTACCGTGTATTATGGATCGTTACAGTTTAATTGGTATCAAAGCAAAGTTAGTTTGATGTCTGTCGGTGTTTTTATGTCTAAATAAAAGTACATTCCTTATAGTACTATATAGTCTGAATATATAAATGATTCAAGTAACTAAAAATCGATTTGAATGTCAGTACTATGTAGAAATGAGTGGGCGAAGGATTAATAGACGAGATAGAGGATACAGTAAGGCAGAGCCGATTTTGGAGCTAGCACCGAAACCTGCATTCCCTCTGCAACCCGAAAGTCCTAACACAAGAATTACGAGGGTGGAACGTATGTTGGCAAATTTCATAGCGATGTATAATGCTGATAAAGCTGCTGATAGAGTTGAAAGACAAAGAGTAGCAGCAGCTCTAGAAGTAGCACCACCTTCACCTCAGCCTATACTGACACCGTCAGCTCTTGAGCCACAACCTGAGCCCCAGCCATCAGTAGCACCACATCCACTAGTACAGCCTCCGCCTGTTGATATAGTCATATTGTGATGTTAATCTTGTGCAACAGGTCAAGAAGTTGGATCCTTCAAAATTTAAAGGGGATAAGGATCCTATGGTGGCTGACCATTGGGTAAATGCTATTGAGTATTTATTTAAGTATATACGGTGCTTGAAGACAGAGAAAGTGGGCTTGGCAATGTTCCAGTTGATTGATGATACGGAGCACTGGTGGAAATCTACACAGCCAATGTTATTAGACCAGCATCTAGTGGTGACCTGGACGATATTTTTGGAGGCCTTCTATAGACAGTATATTCCCTGTACAGAGCAGAAGAAGTTGTAGCAGGAGTTTTTGGAGCTGACTCAGCGGAGTATAAGTGTGAACCAGTAAGAGTCCAGATTCACTACACTCAGAATTTTTTAACCCAAACTAAAACAAGTGAAGAGTACCGGATTGATAGATTTATGGTTGGATTGAGACCCTTCATTAGGACTTGGTTAGTTCCTCTTGACATCAGGACCTATGATGAGGCAGTGAGATGGGCACAGCTATGCGAGAGGGACTACGGGTAGTTTCATGTTGATACAAGTTCCAAAGTTAAAGGTGAAGGGAAAGAAAAGGTGAAAAGGGGTCCTAAGGACAGATCAGGTAGATGGCAGCCTAAGAAGGCCATGACATCGAGTATTCGGATTTTAGAGGATAGATCAGTTAGATCTGCTACTACTGCCCCTACTATTAGCCTTAGCACTACTCAGAGGGGTACCGCAGATAGGTGTACACTTTGTTGGAGGTCGCACGGTAATCAGCCTTATTACATACTTACTAGGGCCTGTTTCAGATGCGGACAGATGGGGTACTTGGTTAGAGATTGCCTGATGTTGAGAGAGGTAGCTGCATCTACTGTTACAGCTACTGTTCCACCCCTAGCAGCACTGACACAGACTGAGTTAGAGAAGGCAACACCCTCATAGCCATGACATGCTACAGTAGTAGAAAAGGGTAAGAAGGCTGTGACACAGGATTGGGTGTTCGCATTAGACCAGAAGGCTGCTGATGCTTCTACAGATGTCATTAAGGATAAGATTTATGTTTTTGATATATCATTACTTGCATTATTTGATCCTGGTTCTACGCATTCGTTTATGTCACTAGCATATGCTAGTAAGATACCGGTAGAACTTGAACCCTTAAGGTATACTTTATAGATTAATACGCCTTTTAAAGAGTCACAGATAACTGATGTTATGTATAGAAGCTGTAAAGTGACAGTAGGAGAAAAGGAAATGACAGCTAACCTAATTTTGTTGAATATGTATGATTTCGATATAATTCTAGAAATGGATTGGTTAGCAGTGAACTATGTTATTCTAGACTATTACAATAAGTTTATTACCTTCTCGCATCTTGAAAGATATATTGTAAAATTATTAGATAAATAATAAAAGTGAAATACTGTTACTAAATTGTTTGAGTGTATTTGTGATGTGATTGAAGGTTACTTTGCATATGTGAAGGACGTAGAAAAGAAACGTCCAGAGCTATCTGAGATTCCTGTGGTTAGGGTTTTTCTAGATGTATTTTCAGATGATTTACCAATGTTACCATCAGATCGGGAGATCAAGTTTACCATCGACTTAGTACCCAGTACGAAGCCCATATTTAGGCCCCCATATTGGATGGCATTGGTGGAGTTGGAGGAGCTTTAGAAGTAGCTCCAAGAATTATTAGATAAGGGCTTTATTCGCTCCAATGTGTCTCCATGGGGTGTTTCAGTATATTCGCTCGAAAGAAGGATGATAGCTTACAGTTATGTATCGACTATTGGTTGCTTAATAAAGTTACCATCAAGAATAAGTATTCCTTGCCCAAGATTGATGATCTGTTTGATCAGCTTAGGGGTGCACAGGTGTTTTCGAAGATTGATCTTCGATCGGGGTATCATCAATTAAAGATCTGAGAGGCTGATGTCCCTAAGACGGCATTCAGAACTCAATACGACCATTATGAGTTCTTAGTGATGCCATTCAGATTGACAAATGCCCCTGCAGCTTTTATGAGTTTGATGAATGAGATATTTAAGCCATACTTGGACCATTTTGTGATAGTGTTTATTAATGATATACTGGTATATTCCAAGTCACCAAAGGAGCATGAGCAGTGTCTCTACATAGTCCTGCAGACCTTTAGAGATCGGAAGCTATATTCTAAGTTCAGTGTGAGTTTTGGCTAGATCATATCACATTTTTGGGACATGTTGTAATCTAAGGATAGGGTGTCTGTAGATCCATCTAAGATAGAGGCCATTATGCAATGGGAAAGGCCTAAGATAGTGACAGAGATCTGGAGCTTTCTAGGTCAGCCAGGTACGACTACCAATTTGTTAAGGGATTCTCGAGACTAGTTGTTCCATTGATGCGACTTACACGTAAGGATGTTAAGTTCGAGTGGACAGATGCGCGTGAGCGCAGCTTACAGGAGTTAAAGAGGAGATTGACTAGTGTTCCTATCCTTGCCTTTCCTAGCAGATCCAGAGGTTTCTCAGTTTATAGTGATGCTTTCGCATTGGGGTTGTGATGTGTTCTCATCCAGAATGGTTGGGTAATTGCTTATGGTTCCAGGCAATTGAAGGAGCATGAGAAGAACTATTCGACACATGACTTGGAATTAGATGTTGTGGTGTTTGCATTGAAGATTTGGTGACACTACCTCTATAAAGAGAAATTCTAGATATATACAGACCATAAGCGTCTGAAATACTTATTCTTGCAGTAGAAGTTGAATATGAGATGACACAGATGGATGGAGCTATTAAAGGATTATGACTGCGAGATCCTTTACCACTCGGGAAAAGCGAATGTGGTGGCAGATGCTTTGAGCCGGAAGCATATCGGGATGGCATCATACATGATGATCTGGGAGTGTGAGCTATTAGAGCAATTCTCGAGCCTCAGTTTGAATATGATTTTCTCTGAGAGATATGGATTCACAACTAGTTTTTGGATTGGATCAGATTTGATGGACAGAATTAGGGATGCTCAAAAGAGTGATACTTATTGTATTCAGGTTTCCAGTCAAGTACAGATGGGAGTACAGTCAAATTATGAGATTGGCACCGATGTGATACTAAGGTTCAGAGGTAGGATATGCATTCCCGATGACCAGTAGCTAAAGCATTTAATTTTGATAGAGGCTTATACATCCAGTACACTCTACATCCAGGCAGTAATAAGATGTACCATAATCTGCGAAGAGTGTATTGATGGCCTAAGATGAAACGAGACACCGCAGAGTTTGTTGCTAGATGTCTCACATGTTAGCAGGAGAAGATTAAGTATCAAAAGCCTGCTTGATTGCTATAGCCTTTACCGATTCCGATGTGGAAGTGGGAGTATGTTACTATGGACTTCATTATGGGTTTGCCAAGGACTCGGAGGAATCATGATGGTATATGGGTGATAGTCGACCGATTAATGAAGTACGCTCACTTTCTTACCAGCAGATCTACTGAGTCCCTCAGTGCCTTAGCCAACTTGTATGTTCGGGAGATCGTGAGATTACATGGTGTTCCAGTAAGCATCACTTTTGATAAGGATTCCCCGATTTACTTCTCATTTTTTGGAGAGATTTCAGGAGGCTATGGGTTCCCGAATGAATTTCAGCACCATTTTCCATCCACAGATTGATAGACAGTCTGAGCACACCATCCAGACTCTCGAGGATATGTTAAGAACGTGTGCATTGGATTTTAAAGGCTCTTGAGATGACCACTTACCCTTAGCAGAGTTTGCATATAATAATAGCTATCAATCCAGTATCGGCATGGCACCATACAAGGCTTTATATGGCAAATGATGTAGATCACTTGTTGCATGGGAAGAAGTGGGTGATCGGAAATTGTTGGCCCCCCGTTTGATAGAGCAACTTCCCGAGATGTACAGCTTATTTGTGAGAGGTTGAAGATAGCCTAGAGTCAGCAGAAGAGTTATGCAAATACCAGATGCCTACCACTGGAGTTCTCATTTGGAGATTTTGTTTTCCTGAAGGTCTCACCATCGAAGGGCATCATGAGATTTGGTAAGAAGGGAAAATTGAGTCCTCGATATATCGGGCCGTTTGATATCTTAGACCATGTGGGAGACGTCGCCTATCGGTTAGCACTACCTCTAAAACTATCCGGGGTACATAACGTCTTCCATGTATCGATGTTAATGAAGTATCATCTAGATCCTTCTCACGTAATTCAGTATAAGCCGTTGGAGATCATGGAGGACATGACTTACTTAGAGAGACCTATTTTGATATTGGATAGAAAATATAAGGTACTACGGTCTAAGACTATTCCACTAGTGAAAGTGCTCTGGCTGTACCACTCATAGGACGAAGCTACATGGGAATTAGAAAGCCTGATACGAGAAAAGTACCCAGAGCTGTTTCATATCAAGTTCAACGAAATATTTTTGGCAAAAAAAGATTAAGGAAACACAATGTAATAAAATTAATTATGCGTAAGATAATGACATTTTTAAGTTCCAAATATAAATGTTAAAAAATTTTAGACATATATTATGCTTTATTATTAATTTACAAATCTTAATACACACACACACACACACACACATATTTGTATATGTATGTATAGTGGTATATTCTTAATTCATAATAACTGATAGGATATTAAAATGAAAAACATTTGAAATTAAAAGCTACGGTGTACTTTAAGAGATTGTATGCAAAAAGTCAATTTGTCTCAATTTTTTTTTTACTTTTTGTGATGAAATTTGCATTAGAATTTCTGTCCAAAATTATTGCAATGGAAAATCAAATACAAATTCCGTTGTAAATCGCAACAAAAATTTCCGTCTTTAAAGTCACTTTTCCCTCACAAAAAATAATTTTTAAAAAATTCAAAAACTATGATTTTTTATATTTAAATTTAATTCTCACATTTGCAAAAAAAATTTCGTAACAAATTCTGTCGCAAATTTAATTTTTTATTTAAAATAGACTAAATATATATTAAAATATACTAAATAAAAAATTCATTTCAATGTTTAAAAAAAATCTTTTACAGAATTGTTACAAAATTTTATAGAATATTCAATAATTAAAGTTAACCAATAGATGATCATATACATATTAGTTTTCCAGAAAATGCTTGATTGTCGGTATTTTAATTTGTTAATTCTAAATCAAATTCTCGTGTATGTCGACTACCGAATTCAGAGGACCTCGACATTTCTATTGTCGTTTTTCAAAGAAAATTTGGATGAGCATATGTGAGACCTCGAATTTTCAAGTACTGTTTAATTCTAATTAAATAATTGAGGATTAAGAAATATTTATAATTAATTTTATTTTAGGTTTTATGGTTAGTTAGTAAGTGGGCCCTACTAATTCCCGAAGGTCCGGATGAAGGTGAAACATCATGGATTCAATATTCGGAGCCGGAAAATGTTATGGTAAGAGTTTCATCCTTAATCTCAATTATTTTTGCATATTTTGAAAAATGTGCAACAAATTATAAAATGACGGTTTAGTCTATAGACCGTTAGAATTTTCGAACATAACAGCTAAATAAAAAGGAATTAGGACCTATGAATTCTACCAAATAATTCCTCATAAAATATAGTTTTAGAATATCTAGATGGATGGTGCAAACATGATGTGAAGACAGAAATTTACGCGATTTTACGGTTATGGATAATTTGATAATTTCACCAAAACCAATATCCGAACTTCAACAAAAGCTTTACCAAACTTTAGAGCAAGCTAAATAGAGTTGATTTATGATTAAATAAAATATTTTGGAGCTTAGATAGACTGTTTCCAACAAAGTCAAACTTTAGGGGCAATTTTGAAACAATTCTTTAAGGGTAAAATGGTAATTTTACCCATAAAATGACAAATAAAAAGAAAATTCCAGCTTCTTCTTGATTGGAAATCGACAAAAACTCAGTAGCCCATGAACCTCCATTGACACCACCTTCCAAAGAGAGAGAAAGTGAGAAAAACACTTAGAAAATCACCATAAAATCAATTTCTTCCTTCACCAAAATTAATCTACTCGACTTGCTCTTCAAGTTGATGCCCAAATTAAGTGCTAAATCAACAAAAAAAATCTGATTTTGGTGTCCCTCATACAATTTGGCTAAGGTGAGATTTAGTGGAATTTTTTATTTTCTTTCATGAATTCTTATTAAGTACTTGATGTTCATCATGTTTCAAGCTTCCTTTAACTTAAATTGTACATGAATCATGACAAGTGATACAAGAGGGTTTTGGTCAACACCATGGAAGAATGGAAATGGTGCAATTTAATTGGTAGTTGATGTAGAAAAATTTATAGAAATCATGAAAAGCTTGAATTTAAGCTTAGATAGTCAAATTGAGAAAAATCAACTTATTGACTAAGGAAAGGGTTTTGGCCAAGGCATGAAGACCATGAAATTGATGTTATTCCATAGAAAGTTCATATGGAATTAATGTAGAAAATTAGTAGGAATAATTTAGAATTAATAAAGTAATTAAATTTGAAGAATATAAATTTTGTAAAGGAAGGAAGCTTTCGGCCTTGATGAAGGGGAGACTGAAATTGTGCCTATTTTAATGTAAATTAGGTCTTAAAATAATGTATAAATTATTATGAGAATTTTCGCGCAATCGGAATCGAAATCGGAGTTATGTTGCAAAAGTTAGAATCTTGTACCGATAGGAATTAGACTACATTTAGTAAAATATACTAATAATTCATTAGCGTTTAAATTATCAAATATTCTTTTAATTAAAGAATGATGAATTTACCAAGTCTGAATAATTATTTGCAGCCTCTAAACCCGAGATACTACCAATGCCGGAGGATCAGATACTGATAAGCTAAGAGGTAAAGGATGTTTGTACGATGCATAGGGATATAGCGCTGCATATTTTGATGAAAATTTCAATTTATGGAAATTAAACAAATATTTTGGATTGAATGTTGGAACTGTGAACTGTGGTTGAAAGCTGGATTTTGTGCAAGAGGGGTTAGGATTTTATAAACAGTTATGCTACCGAAATTTTTTTATACTAATCTAAAACCCCTAATTTATGAAATCCATGAAGTTTAGACTTTAAATTTTTGAAATATTGATAAAATCAAATTTAAGGATCCAAAATTATAAATATTTGAATATGGTTTAATAAATACTAAATCACAAATTCAATACTTAAAATGTTTTGTGGTATTTATCTATTTATAAATGTTTGGATATGCTTGTACATTTAAATAAATAATTTTTAGAAGATTAAATATTGATTTAAGCTTTATGATATTTTATATGTTTGAATTTATTGATTTAATGGAATTGATTTTATGAATATTAATGATATGTTTCCATACCTTAGTCCCCGTAAACTATTTTGGAAATTATTTATTTAAATATTTTAGAGACTGTTAGCCTCTTAGCTACCTTCGAGTACATGCATTTTCATTCCATTCTAATTGCTGTTGACTTTAGCATAGTCTTCTAGCTCCCACAGGGGACACCTGGCTAGTGCTCCCACTGTGGCCCCCTGACTATGGCCATACGTCTATTATAGTGCATGCATCTATTGGGTGTAGCCTACTCTCCATTAAAACTTATATTGGGGTGGTAAATCCCTAACTAACTTAGATCCAAGCACTCCCAGTTTGATTTATACATTTGAAATTGATATATTCATAAGATATGCTTTCTGATTGAATAATATACCTTGGGAAATTATTATTTGATTTAGATGTTGGAAAATTGATATGACTCTGATTTAAAATGTTTACGGAGAATTTATTTAATTTCTGATGCTTTAAATTATGTTTTACAATATACTAAATTTATATTGAATTTGTGATTTAATTAAATCAAATAAATTCCCTATAGTGGCTTTGGATACCGGAATATGACAGGTACTCCAAAGTACCTCCCATACTCTATCCGGTTACCCAACCCATTATACTATCCTTTTCAGTAGATCGTGCCATATTTTATTCATATTTTAAATTCATGTTTTCCTATAAATATTCATTTTATGAAAAATTGCATATAGGTTACGTTATATCAGCTTTCGTATAAATGTCTCTTACTAAGCACGTTTCGCTTACCTCTTTATTTTCCTCTGTTAGATTATTTGCAGTGAGTTCGGGTCTGCTAGCTCAGGAGAACCTGATTTTCGATATTCCTTTGGCAATTTCTCGGATTTGTCTAGATATACTTGGTTTATTTTGTATGTTCAGATTTTTGTACAGTATTACTTTTACGTACCTTAGACTTGGGATGTAATTATGACTATTTTGTTGACGTAAATAAATTTTGAATCCTTGGATTATAGATAAATAAATTTTTATTTGGAGTTGAATTGACACTACAAACGAGCCCAACCTATGCATGTGATTTATATATGTAAAATAAATAAAATATACGATATTTCGGACCGTGACAACATCATCTTCCTTTTCGGTTACTGGACCTTAAAAAAATAAAATTTTGCATAGGCCATTTTAAATGTTTTTCATGATAATCAATTAAAAAATTGACTTAGAATATCAAAATCTAAATAAAAGGCTATACTCCTTTATGGCAACATCACAAAACGTGACCCCATGAAATGGTAGCCAAAGAAGTCATAAATGGTGAGCGAATCAACTTCCTAAGTAAATAGCTGCTTGTTCAATATGAAATGGTTCGTTGTTTGGTTCCCATGAAAGAAATAAGGAAAAATCTTATCTCATTTTCTTAGTAGAATGATTGCGTGAGGACTGAGGTAGCCAAAAAAATCATAAATGGTAGTTAAAATCAAGAAAAAAACACGAAAAGGGAAGCTGGAAAAGACGAGGCTTGTTGTATGAGAATAGTTAATTTTAGGGGTTTGATGAAGATGAAACAATCTTAAACTTGATTTTGAACTTCTGGAAATTGGAATTCTTTGATCACTAACAGTCACGAATCAATGCAGTATTAGACTTTAAGGTGTACTGCTACAATGCCACTTTCCTTAAGACTTATTTCACCAACACTAGTTATGGTATGCGAAGAGGGTTGTTGAAATAGTCTCAGGATATAATGAAGTCAAACTTGTTTAATATCACCTTGCACTAGTAATATTAAACCTCTAAACACCTTTGACAAATACAAGAGTATTATGTCTTAGCCAAAGTCTTTTGCGGTAAAATAATGTCTAAGAGACTTATTTCTACTTTGACTTATTTCTACTTTCGATTAATCAAAACAGTAAGGTAAAATAATGACCAATTCTCACATAAGACTTCAAAAATTTGTCAAAAGTCATTTAGATAAAACTTTGACACACTTATTAGCCATGTGTCTTATATCTATTCATGAGTGCTTGAGAGCCAAACCCTTTGCTCTATAAGTGGCACCACTTCCATTCATATAGGTGAACTCCATCAGGAATGCAACCGTATAAGCATTCCAACACTATACTTACATATTATGGGTCCACTAAAAGTAATAACTAGCTTCCCTCTTTATCATACAATTTCAAGCACTTGTCAACCTTAGGATATATTTACACTTTAAGTGCTTGCAATCAAATTCAAATGATGTACTTGGGCCTATTAAACTCAAGACTAAATGTCCAATTAAGGTTGAGTTGAGTTTCCATTATGTGTGACTAAGATTAATGGGTTGAGCCCCATCCCCTTGGAAGTTCTAGACATAATCTCTCTTGTGAGACCTTTTGTCAATGGATTCGCCAAAGTTTTCACTTGACTTGACAAAATTTATGGTCATCACCCCATCTTTAATTAATTGTCTAACATAACTATGTCTTATACCAATATGGATTTCCCATTATATACTTGGCTATAAGCCTTTGATACTGTAGCTTCACTATCACAATGAATTGAGATTGGTGACATTAGCTTTGGTAATAAAGGAATTTTATAGAAAAGATTTCTTAACCATTTGGCTTCCTTCTTTGCTGATGCCAATGCCATAAATTCTGAAACCATAGTAGAATCTGTAATGCATGTTTGTTTCTTGGATCCCTAAGAACCGCACCCCCACCAAACATGAAAATCCATCCACCCACTTGTGGATGAATGATCCTCCATGTTGGTAATCCAATTTGCATCAGTATACCCTTTTAAAACTAAAAGTTCACCACTATAGACAATTCCATAATCAATTGTTTTCTTTAAGTACCTTAATACTCTAGATATGGCATTCCAATGCAAGTCACTTTGGTTTCTCATGTATCTACTAAGCTTACCAATAGCAAAAGCCATATCTGGCCTTGTACATGTCATAGCATACAAGTTTTACATTTCTCATTACTTTTAACAACATAAGAAACCAAATCAGATTTAGACATTTTCATTATTTTATCATAATTCACATGTCCTAATCTACTATGCCATAAATCAAACGAATCCACAATATAAGCTGAATCATTCTTCTTATTATTGATAATGAAATGAGATACGTTCAGTTTAAACATGCCTTCATTGGCATATCCCTTTCCCACAAAAATTCCACCATTGAATAGTATACACTTATCTCTCTTAAAGACAACTTTGAACATATACACTTATCCCCTTTAAGAACAACTTTGAACCCAAACTTGTTGAGTAAACTAATAGACACTAGATTTTTCTTAACTTCTAGAACATACAAAACATTACTTAAAGCCAATGTTTATCTAGAAGTGAAGTTTAAATCTATGGTCCATTTGCCTTTGATTTCAGTTAAAGAAGAATTCCCCATGTAGAGCACATTGCCATCTACTTTCTCTTTGAAAGCTTTGAATATATCCTTGTTTATGCACACATGCTTTATAACGCCAGAATCTAAGTCAAATAGATAATATGCTATGACCCTTTATGGAGACTTGCATCGAACATGCAAAATATTCTTCGCTTTGACCCGAAAGTCTCACGGTTTTGTCCCATAAAAGGCACCTCGCAAGTATGGTTCAAGTCTCTACATATATAGCATTGTAATGTCTCAGAAACTCTCGATATCGGAATAGGGTGTTACAAACTCCCCCACTTTAAAGCTTAACGTCCTTGTCAAGCCCAATCAAAATAGACCCAGGATCACACTAGGCGTTGATAATCTAGAGGTGGCTCCCACCATGTAGCACTTAGTTCCTATAGTAATCTAAAGGTGGCTCTCACGCTGTAGCACTTAGGTTCCGTGTTCAGCTGGTTGATCGCCTCTGATACCATTTGTGGAGACCCTATGAGATTTACATTTTCTAGTACCTTTATATACTGTTAAGGAAGCTAGGAAAATAAGATATCTAATGATTGTTCAAATGCCTTATGCCTTGTAGGTAAAAAAGGGAACTGGACTATAGGCTTTACTGGACTTCTACTGTTTCGATGAGGACGAAACTCGATAGTACAAACATTTAGAGCTAAATATGGAGATGGTAAAAATCTATATCTCAAACTCATCTATTTATGCATGTTTTAAAACGAGTGTAACAATTTCAAAAATGATAACAAGTCCATAAGCCAGGAAAACTCTTGTGAATAATGGTCAAACTAAGTTGACTTTTGACCAACTGACAGTCCTATATGAATTCTTGTGTGAAGAAGTCTCACACCATTTTAACTGATAGACTAAATCACATAAAATTGTCAAAAATTACGGGATTGGATGGTTAGGGCTATTTTAGTAATCTCACTCTTTTGATAAGTCAAATCCTATTAAAGGCCTAACTAATGATTGGAATGAATTAAATAGATATATTTTATGAGTGCATAAAATATTTTGGAGGCTAAACTGAATGTTTAAACAGGAATTAAATGGTAATGGGAAAAATTGGAATTTTTTGTAAGTATAAGGGTTTTTTTCGTAATTTTCCTTTAAAAAATTTAAAATTTAGAATTTTCTACACATTTCTTCCATTTTGGCCAGCCTATCTTCTTGTTCTTCAACCACCATTGTTGAAGCTTCATTTAGAGAGAGAAAATAACTTAAAACACTACCTAAACTACCTTAAAACCGAAAACTACCTTAAGCAAACTTGCTCATCTCCATTCTCTCTACAACATATATTGAAACCAAGTGTTGGAGTGGCTATTTCCATAGTGAATCACACCCTTGAAGATTCGGCCAAGGTAAAGGAGGTGAGAGAGTTAAATTTTTGTGATTTAATGGTGTTTTGACATGTGTTTAAGGTATTTAAGCATGTATTTAAACTTGAATTGAATTGAAACTATGAAAATTCTTTCCTTAGGGTTTCAGTCAAGCATACCCATGCATGAATATGATGTGTTCAATGCAGAAATGATGTAAAATTAATGTACATGGTGTGTAGAACATGAATTTAGCTTTAAATTGAAAAATGAAGTGTGTAAGAGGGAAAATACAATTCGGCCAAGTGAAGTGCATGGTGAAACCATGCTCAATTCAATGTAATTTGGATCCTAGAATACTGTGTTAATTAATACAAGATTGTTGGTGAAGTTAGAACCGAAAAAGAAGTGTTTTGATGGTAGTTACAGTGTTCGCATCAGTATGAAGTAGATCAGAATTGCAGGTGCTATAGCTAATGTAATAGGTCTCAAGGAGCTAAATGCTTCCTATAATTGAAGTGTGAAGCATTGACTGTGTTTGTGTGATGTTTTGCAGCTCGAAAGTGAAGAGTATACACTTGTGCTATCGAGTAGCCTTATGAAATTCGAGTGGTAAGGGATATATGTAAGAGGTGTAGGGATACTGTGTTGCATTAAAATGATAAAAATAGCATTTTATGAGAATTTTATAAGATTAAATATTGTGATTGGATTGAAATTGAGATACTGGAATTGTGGTTATTAAATTGTATTTTCATGCAGGAGGGTTGGGATAGGTAGTATCGTTATGCTACCAAAATTCCTAAATCAAATGTAAAACCTTGAAATCACCATTTGACACTATTTTCACAAGAGGGAATAGCATGAAGGTGTGATTAGGTTAAGGTTCCATGTAGACCTATAAGTGTGCACAAAATTTTAACTTAGTTTCAAAAGGATTTTTAATGATTTTTCCTTTTTTTGAGATACACATAAGTTTTAGTGTGATTCTTATACATAAATAAAATATTTTGAACACTGTTTGCTGAACTGAGAATATTTGGTGTATTTTTATACTTCAACTGCAGTTGTTACTACTTTTAAAGATTTATAAATTGACTGAAGATATGATTTATTGAATTGGTCTCTGTAAACAATTCCGATTGGTTTGTTAACTATTTTGAGACTGTTGGCCTCATAGTAACCTTTGGGTATATCATGCTATTCTAAGTGTGTGTGTGTGTAATGTTGCTGATTGGCCCTGGTTACGTCTTCAACAACCACAATTGTCACTTGACCCGTGTATTTTGTGGACCCTTTTTAACATGACCATATGTCTTACTATTATTTCTTGTTGGGATATTGATACTGCATGATTCAATTAGGTGTTACCTAGTCTCCATTGTACTATTTATTGTACTAATTTCTAAATGTTTACTAAACAAGTTTAATTAGATTGACTTCTGTACTATTTACTGCAAATGCTTAGTGTATCGATTACAAAGTAATTATTAAACTGTTTTATCATAGTGATTGCTATACTATTTATTGTACGGTTTATTGAGTGTTTACTAAACTGCATAATCAAATAATTTTCTAATAAATTTCCCATAGTCAGCATTAGAGATAGGGACAAGTGAGCTGCTTTAAGGCATTCTTCTATACTCAGCCTAGTTATCTAACCGATTATAGTATCTTTTCCAATAATATGCCAAAATATTGTGTTGTTATTGATTTTAAGTGTAAAAGCATGTTTTAAGATACACGCATATAGATATGCATAGTATCAGCTCTTTTATATATATTTCTTATCGGACGTAAGCTCATCCTCTTATTTTCCTCCCAGATTACCTGTAATAGTTTTTGTCTCTACACAAGAGGATTTTGACTATAGTGTCCTTCAGGTGGTTATTCGAGCACCGTATAGGTCTATTGATTTACCTTTATATGTTCAGACTACGTTTGTACAGTATTATTTTGTGTATATTATCATGTGTGGGATGTAAACTGAACTGTAGTGTATTGAATATAAATTTGAGGAATTTCACACACACACACACACACACATATATATATATATATGAAATTGAAGTTAAAATTTTATGGTTCATATCTTAAAGAATGAATCAGTTGAATAAATATGGAATATAAATAGTTGACGAATGATAGATCTGAGTGAGGACACAACAGTTAGCCTAACCAACTATAATTAAAAAGGAAAAAGTTAATTCTGATTTTCAGTAATCGGATCGTGACAAACCCGCACCCAACTTGCAAGGTATTGTCTGCTTTGACATGAAGGTCTCACGATTTTGCCCCACAAAAGGTGCCTCACAAGTATGGGTTCAAGTCTTTAAATATATAGCATTAGAGTCTCACAAACTCCCAATGTGGGATTAGGATGTTACACCCTTATGGTTAACCAAAGCATAACACATAATCAAACTAGACTACCCATAATATAGTCATACATACTCATTTAGTAATATTGACCACATATGCCATTTCATGCACTTTATCTTTTAAGTTAATATTGCCATGTATACCATTTCGTACCCTTTCACCAATTTAGTCAAGTTGCCACTACTCCATTATGGAACTTGTGTAATTGCCACTACTCCATTAGTCAAGGTGCCTAGACATGATGTTTGATAGTAGGCTCAACTCTTCTTTTATAACACTTATTCCCAAGTCTTCATCGTTAAGTGGTTTAATTGATTTTTGTCTAATTTCCCTGGTTGGATGTATTTACAAGATTCTCGCAAAGGTGATCACTAATAAGCTAAGACTGGTTATGGGAGAAGTGATTAGGGTTAACTAATTCACATTTGTGAAGGATCGCTAGATTTTCGATAGCTCTTTAATTGCCAATGAGGTGATTGATGTCTCAAAAAATCTGGTTTTGGAGGTTTATTTTCAAGATTGACTTCGAAAAAGCTTGCAACAATATTGACTGGAACTTCCTTGATTTAGTTATGTTGAAGATGGGTTTTGGCTTGAAATGGTGGAGGTAGATTTCATGCTACATCTCAACAGCTTCCTTATCAATTTTAGTTAGTGGTGTTCCTTTAAGGGAATTCAAAACTTCGAGAGGAATTTGTCAAGGGTGCCCACTTTCTCCTTTTCTTTTCAATCTGGTAGCTAAAGCTCTCAACGCTATTATAAACAAGTCTTTAAAGCTTTGGGATATGGTTGTTACATTTTTTCAAAATTTGTACAAAGTCAAATCAAATAGCAGTTTAGGTGATGGAATATGCTTGACATCTCTCTTTAATTTATGTATTAAGTAGCAAAGTGATCTGAGTAATGCACCATCAAGTGAGAAAGTATCTAAAGCTTTGTCACCTATGTTATCTTTCGAGGCACCAAGGCTTGATGGCTTTCAAGTTGCTTTTATAAAGCCAATTAGGATGTTGTTAAGTAGGCTACTTCATAAGAAAAGTATTTGAAAAAGGAAGTTCTAATGGGATTTGAGTAAGGTGTTTATTATTCTAATTCCTAAAATCGAACATTTTGAGCTTGTTAGCCATTTTAGGCCAATTTCCTTATGCAATATAACAATTAAGCTAATTTCCTGAATTGTGGTTACTAGATTAAGGTCTTTTCTCAATGATATTGTGGCTCCAATGCAAAGTGGCGTTATATATAGGTAGCAAACGAGCAGGTTCAAACGAGTTCAGTCTGAGTTGTCTTCAGGTTTAGGTTAGGGTTTTTTTGGGTTCAGGATATTTCGAACTCAAGCCATTTCAACTTTGGGTTTTTCTGAGTTTGGGTTTTGTTGAGTTTGAATTCGAGTTTTTTGGGGTTCAGATACTTTCAGGTATGGGTTTTTTTTGATTTTAGGTATTTTCAAGTTTGATTCGGTTTAAGGTTCGATTCAGTTCTAATCGGGAAGGTTTAGTAGGCTTGGTTAAATTAGTTTGAAATTTTATAAGTTAGAAATATTTTTTATAATTTTGAATGTAATAATTAATTTAATTTTTATATAGTTAAATAAAAATATAATATAAATGCTAAATTAAAGTTAAATTTTAATAAACATTTATACAAATATATACTTTTACATTTTAATATTTTTATTACTTGACAATTTTTTTTAATTTCCTGCGATATTCACATTTGTTATAAAATATATAATTATATATTAATAATTATATAAAAAAAATTAAGTGAGCTAACAAAATATATATAGTAAAACTAAAGAAAGTAAAAATCCAAAAGTATTAGCTATATAAATAAATAACTAACAAATTATAAATAAATGACTTAGCACCCAAGAGAAGGAATTGTATAAAAAGGTTATTCCACGTCAGCATATATCATATCCATTCAAATCATGCCACATAATCATACTGTTAACAAAAGTCAATCATTTATTATCAGAATCATTAATGAGTCCCTTAAAATAAATATTCACCATTTAATTATCACATCTAATGTGTAATAAATGATTGACTTTTTTCAACAATGTAATTAGGTGGTATGATTTGAATGGAAGTGATATATGCTGACATGGAGTAACCGTTTCATACAATCTTTTCTCTAGCACCCAAATATGCTCTCCACGTTTATTAAAAAATAGAATTAAACCCTCAATGTTTAATTGCATGAAAATCAATCCTAAACATTTCAAAATAACATAATTAAGTACACTTCCATTAAGTCCTTTTAACTGTCGTTAAGTTTTATTACTCTACAAGTGTGACAAAAGTTAAAGAATTTAACAAAATGTACTTAATTTTGTTATTTTAAAACGTTTAAGTTTTATTTACTTAAAATAAAAATTAATAAACTAATTTCCATGCAATTAAATGTTGAAGGCTTAATCCTATTTTGTGGCAAACGTGACGTGTATATTTGGGTATTAAGCCTAAATATTAAATAATTAAACATTTATATAAATAGTTTTATACTCTTAACAATAACTTATTGGGTCATTGTATTTTTTTTGTCAAAGTTGAGCCATTGGAATTTGGACACTCAGTCCAATAATTTTTTTACTTTATTTTATTAGCTAATTTAATAATTATATTATATTTTTAATAAGATTTTAAAATTTTTAAGAATTTTTCTTACATTTATTTTTTTAAATACCAACATAATTAGTAATTAAATTAAATTTAACTGTATAACTAGTTAACTAATTGTTCAATTATAATATTGAATAAAACTGTAGTATACATTAAAAAAATACTATGAATAATTAGTTAACTAATTACCTCAATTTTATATTTATTTTGTTTTTGATTTGTACATAAATCATAATAAATCATAATATTATTATTACAATAAATATAATCGTACTCATACATATTAATTAATCAAGTATCTCATTAAAAATTTAGAACGTTGAATTAAAAAAGTTACATATACCAATTCACATTATATTAATAAATAATAACGTTTGATATAATCATATCATATACAGTTATATACCACTTGAGTACTAATTTTTTCATGTGCACTTTAACATAATAACATTAGATATATACCAATTGATCGAATATCTAATTAAAATGTTAAATAGTAGATATTACTAAATTAATTAACATAATGGTAGTTATTTAAATATGATTAATCATAATATTAATTAAGTATAAAAAAACAAATTTTATTAAAAGTACTGCTTACACAATAATACTATTATGGTATATTATTAAATTGCACATTAATTTACTATTAGAAATATTATTTTTATCCACACTTTTAATTTTATATTTAATAGATAATAAATAAATTATTTTTAATAAATAATTAATTCTATCAAAATAATACTTACACATTAAGAGATTACATAATTTATTCTTAAAAGATTATTATAATATATATATATATATATTTATATATATATATATATATATAAAAATCATTGTTATAAGATACCAAATTGGAATATTTTAAAATAAGGTTTTTATTTTCCAGTAAATTTAATATTTTGCTATACTTGAAACTTTAAGAAAATATAGCTTAAACTTAATATTGTTAATAATATTCTTAATGTGTTGCACAAAATATCAATTCAAAGTTTCAAACAAATATTGAAATTATATAATGGTTTTTCTATATACTTGGTGTATTATTGTATTAAAATTAAAATTTTATTATGAAATAAAAATGATAAAATAATATAATGATTTTTATAATAAAATCAAATGTTAAATTAATAACATATTTATTATTATATATACAATAAGTATAATATTAAAGATTATTTGATATTCATATATTATGGTGTTTTAAATTAATTTTATTTAATAATTGAATTAAAAAGATTTAATATTTATTTTGTTGATGATACATAATTGATATAATTGTATAATAAATAATAATTGTTTTCAAAATTTTAAACTTTTTAATTTAAAAAGTGTATCAATTATTTATTTTATTTTAAATAATAACCATATAATTATAATTTGGGTTTTTTTTGTTATAAATTCAATTTTTTACAGGCTTTGGATCGAATCAATCTCAGTTCCAGATCGTATCGGGTTCGATGTATGTTGGGTTTGGGTTTTTTCCAGTTCAAATTTTTTTATGTTTTGGGCCTTTTTGGATTAGGTTCTTTCACTTTTTTTGTCAATTCGAATTGGTCTAGGTTCGATCTCAGGCAGTTACGAACTCAAGTTAGCTTTTGCCACCACCTCTAGCGTTATTCCAGAGAGATGTAGCTTAAGCAACATTATAGTTGTTCAGGAGGTAGTTCATTCCTTGAGTAAAAGAAAGTGGAGGAAAGACAACTTAATTATATGAAGATCTATTTGGAGAAGGCATATAATCATATCAGTTAGGACTTTCTTAAGTGGGTATTATGTGATTTGGGGTTGCCCCACTCCCTTATACAACTGATCATATTTTATATTAAATCAACAGAAATGAATGTTTTGTGGAATGGCCAATCAATTGGGGTTGCCCCACTCCCTTATACAACTTATCATATTTTATATTAAATCAACAGAAATGAATGTTTTGTGGAATGGCCAATCAACAACCAATTTTAAGCTTTCCCGAGGACTTAGGCTTAAGCTCCAATGGATTTAGAACGCGTTTGGTATAAGGGATTTAAAGCACTTTGCAATGCAATTTAATGAGCTGCAATGTGTTTACAGTGTTTGGTAAACACTAGTGACTGCATTTTAACTTTGCATCTGTAAACACATTGCAGCAAAGAGCTGCATTGTGATTGCAGCCTCCTACCACCGTAAAGTTAGATTGAGGGGAAACTTATCGATCCAATTACCATTTTACTCAAAATTTTGTTATTTTTGCTGAACCAAAAACACTCTCGACAGAACCTCTCCTCTCCAAAGAAACCATTCCTCCATCTCCCTGTCCTTCGATAGAAACTTCAGTCCTCTCTTGTTCTGGCAGAGAGGAGTGAAATTGAAATCTACCTTTTTTCAGATCTAAAACCAACAAGTCGAGAAGACCACCAATAGAACTTCAGTACAAGAGTTGAACTTAACAGATCAATCCATTTTCTTTACACTCAGCTTATATGATGCCCCATATATAAAAAATAGGCATGGGCTTCAAAAAATCAGGCATGCCCCATATATGCACTTATGTTATTTGAGACCTAAAGAGAATGCCATTTTTCTTATGATAAGCAATTGAAAGAGAATTTTTAATTAATAATATATATTTGATATTTCAAATGACGAGTAATATCAATAATTATGATATTATATTATTCACATTTTCATATGATAATTATATTTTTAATTAATTTGATTATATTAAATTAGTTTTTATAGTTAAGGGTATTTTTGAAATTTGTCACTAGTGAATGTATACCAAACACTGCAATGTTACTTTCCCAGTAATTTAAACAGAACTTTACATTGCATACCAAATACTACAATATCACTTTCTCGGTAATTACTTTCCTAGCAATCATTTTTCCAGCAATTACCTTGCATGCAATGTACCAAACGCTTCCTTAGTGAATGAGGAAAAGAACAAAATAGTAAGAGGGTAAAATACCTTTCTACCCTTTATTTTATTATTTTTTAATATTTTATTAAAAAATGTCTTGAAATGCCATTTTATTATTTTTAATCTTATCAAATCAATTTCACTATCCATCTAAACTGCCTTAGACAAGGGGATCTTTTATCCCCTGCCTCTTTGTCGTACGTCTGCAAAAGCGATCAGATATTATTGAGCAGGCAGTTAATGGCGGAGATTGGAAGCCAATATCTATAATCTGTGGTGGTCCTATGCTGTCGCATATCTTTTTTGCTAATGACTTGTTTCCATTTGAAAGGGCAACTATCCAACAATGTCGTGTTATTATGCATTGTTTGGAAACCTTTTGTAACATCACGTCAGAAAGTTAATATAAGCAAATCAAAATTCTTTACCTCCCGTAATGTTTCACGTGGTTCGATTGCTGCTATGAAGGAGATTACTGGAATGAACCATTGTTAGTTTTGGGAATTACTTTGGTGTTCCCATATTTGACTATAATTTAAAGAAAGCGGATTATCAACCTTTGGTAGATAAAATTAGAAGTCGACTTGCATCATGGAAAGCTCACTAGTTGTCTTTTGTTGGTTGAGCTACGCTAGTGCAATCTGTTTCCAGCACAACTGTATCTTATTCAATGCAGGTGCTATGGTTTCCGGCTTCAGTAATCAAGGAGATTGATCCATTATCGTAATAATTAGTCAAGCAGTTTCTGCTCCAATTACCCAAAAATATTAGACAAACACCCCTTCTAATGCAATATATATAATATATATTTGTGGTGGCAAAAAAAACCAGAGATCACCCTTTTATGAATTTCGAAAGGTAAAATACGACACAAATACTCCATTCCAGAACCAATTTTCATGTCACCAAGAATTAGCTGTACTGAAAATTATTTGCTGTGGTCCTAATTGTTAAATCCTCAAACTGTGAAAATCCATTTTACAGTAATCCAAAAATTTTAGGATGGAAGTGATTTATGAACTAAATGAAAGTTTCCCACTTTTATACATATATATCTCAACATTAATGCATCTTTATACATACTAGTATGATGCCTGCGCATTGCTGCTGGACAGGGAGGGAAAAGGAAAGATAAGGGAAATTGGAGAAGAAAGATTGAAGAAGATAAATTAATATACATTTTATTGAACATAAAGTTAAATCTAAAACTGGTAATACCAAACTTTTATAACAATGAAAATTCTTGCAACATGTAAACAACAGCCAATATGAATACAGGAAAAATGTTTATCATATCGGAGAGGACCAATTGTAAAAGCATGTAGGAATTCAATGTTTGCTGCCTGTGGAAATTTTCAGCAACACAGGAATCACACAAAGGCAGCAAAAAAGGTCAGACTAATTCAGATATTGCAAAGCAACACAGGAATCACACAAAGGCAGAAAAAAAGGTCAGACTAATTCAGATATTGCAATGACATGCAAAATTAAAAATTTATTCTGCAAGCAATGTGATAAATTGCAATAAGTGTAACCATTTGCTTGTCTCGTGTGTGAAGATGTAATGCTGCATCAAAGGTATTGTTCAGACCAATCAAAATGTTATTCTCGAAATATATTTAAAAAAATAAATGTCTATCCAACAAAGAGAGCAAGTTTTAATAAGATCAAGATGTTATTGTCTGAAGATATAGTTTACAATTAAAGAGCCATGTCATTAGATTGGCTTCACAGCTCAATTAACTCCTTTTTTTTATTCAAATGTTGGTAATTTAGCATTTTTAACATCAAGAACATGTTTTCTATCACCTTTTTTTTGTAAATATTGGGCCATTTACTGAGTACTGAAGTTCTAGGTTTCTTCATGGAACAAAAATTTGAGGATAAAAACTCAATCACTTTTGTTAATTTAAAATCTATATATTGGATTATTAAAGGGTTCTTGGTAGTGATCTATGTGCTAAATCTTCCACAATGTTATTGATAGAATAGATCAAAAAGAAATTTAAAAGACATTTTTCCAAGAAACAGATTAAGTGTTTCATGTTTCTTACCACCAGTCCATTCTGAATTACTGATGTGAATTTTACCTTAAAAGATTTTCGGCATTTACTCGAACCACCAGCTTCCATCTGATGTGAATTAGTAACACATAATCCACCAACAACGACTTGCTCTAGCACCACCAATACCAAATAAAATGATCCAATCTCAAAAGAAATGTCATTATATATATATATATATATATATATATATATATATTGTGTTAGTTTAATCATACCATTTAAAAATTAAGATTCCAAATTGTTAAACAAAGCAAACTACGGATAAGCTAATTGTATTATTAGAAAACAAAGTGGAAGAAAGAAAGTATAGGAATATATTTAAAATAAATAAATAAATAAAATTTTTATTGATCCTACTCCTCACATGCACAACATTCAATTTTCAACATGAACAAAAAATTTAGAACTTCACTTAAAGCAAATATATATATATATATATATATATATATATATATATATATATATATTTATATATATCATTGTTTCTCAATTTTCTCCAAAAAAGAATCCCCCGAGTCTTTTTTTTAAATAAATAAAATAAAATAGTTTATGCTGGATGCAGAAGATGGAAAATACAAGAAAAACAAAAAGAAACAGGAAATCAAAATAAAAAAGCACAAAGAAAGTTCAAGAGGTCCTAATTCTTACCAGCATTTCGTGAATGCTTATTAGTTTAGACAGGAAAATCACAACTTGGACCAAGAAGACTTCTTCCCCTTTACAATCCCATCAGATTTTCTAAACTCCTGGCTGATTATCAATGCCGTAAAGTTACCATTTTTTTTCAATTTCGCCAAGCAACAAATGTTTATCTTGGTTCTATAAAGCTTAGAAAATTTGCCCTTTCTTCTTTTAGCAATAGATAGACAGGGATGTAACATTGATGCATAATTATTTAATATAATGAAAATAGAAAAGCAAACTCACGATGATATTGCAATATGACTACTGTTGATAACCCTTTTCACCAGTGAAGAGCCTTATATTGCGAAGTAAACATGCAGCTTCAAGATGTTCTAGATCTTTTCTATCTAAAAGAACAGCAAGGTTAACTCCATTCTTATCAGGCTCCTTGCATTTTCTTATGAAATTGAGATTATAGACTGTAGATTGTCTTGACTTCTAAGTCTTGCTAACTAAAAATGTTACTGGTTAATCAGGATGTGATTGACTATCAAGATAACTTTTATAAATGGGAATCTTGCATTGTTGGCATTTCTATAAAGAATATCCTTTGGTTTCAAAATTCAACATGGGAAGACCCAGCTATCCTACTATTTTATATTTATATTACAACATGACAGAGATCAATAAGCGCCATGAATTGTTTTACATCTGAAATCACTGAAGCAATAACCATCGTCTCAAATACTTATAATGCTTGGGTACAAAAGATTCCAAAAATAAAGAATGACAAACTTTACCATGTGAATGTAGTTTAATATAAGCTTTAAATTAAGCTGGAAAATTGATTTTTAGCAAAGAAAAAAAAAGTTAACAGAACTATACCTATCTCAGGAAGCATATAAATCCTCATCGCTGCCCACACAGCTGCCATAGGCCGTCGCCGGTGAGCACAAAAATCGCCATACAAAATTGTAGAACCTTCTCAACCCATTTTCGAAACTAAATTTTCCCAAAACATCGTGAAATGGCTAGATTTAGAATTAAAGACCCAAAAACCTTCTATCAAAAGTTTGTTCACCACAGCCGAAACCAAGCTCAAACTGTCCCCAATTTGCATCTCCCAAAACCTCCAAATCAAACTTGTTTGTGCCAATGGCGACTACAGCAGCTGATGCAAGGAATCTGCTCAATGACAGCAAGTCCTTGCTTCAGATTCTTCGTGCATCTTTGATTGTTTCTAACCAAAAGACAAAATGCCCAAATACCCATATTTGATTTTAGAGAAATGGGTTCTCTTCTCGGGTCTTCCGGAGTGCCAAGCCTGGTGGCGAAAGGAAATGACCATGGATACGTGATCTCATCATCGAGGCGTGTGGGAAGCGCGTGGTGAAAGATGAGAACGATGATGAGGTGGATGATGGTGATGAGTTTTAAGGTAATAACTTTGATGATGAAGATGGTGATGGTATGTTTGATGATGACGACAATTTTAGGGCTTCAAAAGTTAGTCGTGCAGGGAAGGAGAAGAAAAGATTGGGAAGAAAAATGATGGAGAGGGTTTAGGTGGGATCTCTGATAGAGAAAGAGAGAGAGAGAGAGAGAGAGAGAGAGAGAGATGAGAGAGGGGGGGTTGAAAGGCATTAGCGAAAAGAGCGTAAATGGCCAATAATTTATTGATCCAGTGGTTAAGGATGAGTTGTGGCATATTGTAAATTTTGGATTCGAATTTAAATATTTTCATTCTCAATTATTTAATAATTTCTCCTGTAAATAAAAAAAAAAGAAAAGAGTGTAAATGGGCGAGAGTTGGAGAGAGTAACAGTAGAAGTCAAATTGTATAATTTGGACATATAAGAGAAAGAAGCGATAAAAAATAAAAGGACATGAAAAATCAGCACAATGCGGTGCCGATTTTTTCTACAGTTTTTATTATACAAAGGGGAACACGCGCCTGATAATGAGTAAAACACAATTACTATTTTAAAATTACCTCTCCAACCAAAAACAGGCAAAATAAAACAATCAAAATAAGGTTAAAAATGACAAAAAGATGACAAAAATCGTGGCAGCGGAGTGTGCTGCGTAGCTTTCCAACTTTTACATATATGATTTAGTTAAAAATTTCTATACAAATTTCTAGCATGTTTGAGCTAATAAAACTTTGTTAAGTCCACCTCCCAAGTTCCACGCACAAGCCTTAATGCTTTGGAATTGTCATTGTTGAAAGAATTTTATTATTTATTGCTTCTAACCCAAACAAAATTAATCTCAAACAGTAAAACGAATGAAAATATTTGTGATTTAAAGAAAAAAAAAAGCATAGGACTTTATGCCCAGCAGTTCACTTACACTTGAAAAAAAATGGCGCAGCATAAAAGAAACAAAACGCACAAAACCACGAGAATGAGAATGTCTTCCAAAAAGCATCTAAATTCAGTAAGATAAAACATTGATTCTGATGTCCCTCACATAACTACAATCTAGTGAATTGGTACGAGGAATGAAAAGGAAATAATATTACATTTAGAGCAGGGCCAAAAAGGTGGAAAAGGTGAAAAAAATGAAAGAGATGAGAAGAGAATTTGTGGGGTGGAACATAGTTAGAGCTGCTATGATTTCCTGTACCAGTCGTAGACTGTAGCAAATGTGTGAGAATAACTATTCTGGAGCTTGATTGGGTAAAGTTTGTGGAGTCTTTCTAAAAACATGTTTTCTGCAACGCTCAAAAATGCTGTCATATATCAGATCAAATTGGACGCCTGCTCTTTCCCTATTTATAATGAACAATATGTGATCCGCCTCTACAATCTTGTAATACCTGCAATTATCAATGCAAAGGAGGAAGCTAGTAATTTCAGTGCAAATTCAAAGCCATTATCTGTCTACAGGTTTATTATCATCATAAATCTATTGCAGTTTTCTAAATGCCACTTGTAGAATTGCTATAGTAATCAGATGATTTTCTTCAAAATGGTTCTGTATGAATAAAATTCATGATCCTACCTTATTATGGATTTACACGTTCGTTTACATTTTTCTTTGTTCTAATGTGTAACACTAGCAATTAAGAATGAACACCTCAGATTTCAAGACACAGTAACAAGCAATGTTAGAATAGCAAATAATAAGTTCACCAAGCGTTTCATAAGATTGGACATTGATAACAATTAACGAGAAGATTAAGCAAGAAATTTTTTTTTGGTGCAAATTAAACAAGAAATTTTCAGTAATGCCCTTGTTGTATTAACAATTCTTTCAAAAAAAGAGACTGGAATAGAACCCATCTGCTTGATATGCAATTGGTTCTAGGCAGGTTTAAAAAATAATTCAAATCATCCCCCAAAAGCACTTGGTGCCAAAATTCTTTACACTTATAATTAGCAATGAAGAACATACGACTTTCTGACAGATTTAATCATCATTGTAATAATGCAAGTTAATAGACTATATTTCCATAATAACAATTATTAGTACACAGGATGGACCCTTTCTCATCAGGAGGGAACCACTCATCCGATCAAAGCAAGTTGTTAAAGAGAACCATCTTAAAATTGAAATTTATAATCAAACTCAATACTTCCATTGTGGTAAGTCCAGTTATTTAATGATAGTGAAACGAGTAATACTAACCATATGCCAGGCTGCAAGGGTTGGCACTCAGAATCATTCGCAACAAAACAGCTGGGGTGTTCAATTGGGAGACGAGGGTGAGTCATGGAGATCGTGTTAAGTGCTCCATCATTGTCCTGCCAATCCTCATCCCTGTAAATATTTTATTATGAGGCACACGTAGGATGTGACTTGATTCAAATTAAAAGTTCCCAAAACTTCCATACTTGAACCATTTTTCAAAAATTTATCTGAAAGACCATAATTTCAGATAAAAATGAAAATGAAAATTTCTAAATATTTGAAATATAGCAATCCATGGAGGAAAGCCAATATTTTGAATGTTCAAAGATTTTATGCAGTACTCTTGATGATATCATAACATTTTGTTAAGCAAGTGGACATTTGGTCCAAGCACCTATGTCTGATCATATAAGAACTTATTAAGGAACCACTTCAAAGATATTAAGATGTTTTCAAACTTAAGACCTTGAACAATCAAATTAAAGCAACCAGAGGATTTATACATCAAGAACTTGTTGTATAAGTTGTTTAGAGCGCACCTGTAGCCTTTATAAGGAGGAGAAACATCTAGAGGATGACGCCACTGAGTCATTTGTAGTACTCGTATAAAAAGCAAAGGGTGTATACTAAGAATGCCAGAAGGAACTGTGACACCCAGGATCTTCCTTGTACGCTTGGTAGCATAGCTGAAATAGAAAGTGTTGGTAAAGGTTTGTAGATGACAGTTCAGTCTTATTGACCCTTGAATTGTAAGATCAGGAAGGATCCAATCTCCCGTTGCACACGGCCCTGCATTCCCCAAGAGGCAGTCAACAAGACCCCAAAGACCCACTTTTTTCCATGACATGTTAAAGTGATCAAACCCAAAATTATAGTAGGCCTTAAGCCAGGGGATATCCAACCAATCATAAATTATAACTCCTAAGCGGCACAGCTGCAGCAGACATATAGGTTTCATGGTTCTCCCGTCCTCTGGCCTGAAATCACAGCAATCAAGATTCAGAAACTTTTGACATGGCTGAGTTGAAGCAAAATCCAAGGAAGATGGCATGAATATCAATGGGACAGCACCATGGAAATGAAATACAGTTTTGAGTGAAAGACAAGTTTTAACCTATAAGTTGCTATTATTCTAAATTCTATAGTATCATTCATTCACAATATATTGGATATCAAAATTTACATACTTAACATAGATTGTAGAGTTTCAATTTAATTAAAGCTTTTGAGCCAAAGAAGATTAGTTTAAATAGAACATACAGCATGCCATCTAAATAAGTTCTTGTAGTCCCATTGAAAGCCCCGGATAAGGCTGTAATGCTTAATACCCAGTTCTCAGAAGTATTCTCATACCCCTTGAAAGCCTGGGGAAAAAGAAAATCATATAATCAGGACTCAGAAGGAGAAAAACGTCCATAAGAGACGACTCCACATTTGAATGGGAAATGAACTAACCTTATCAGCAAGCATCTGCTGCAAGACACGTACAACCTGAGCACCAGCCGAATGGCCAACAAAGTGAATAGGATGATCTTCATCCCATTCTGGGTAATGCCCTGCATCCCAAAATCACATAAACAAATTAAACCCTTTATTAGGCCAATCACGAGGACAGACAGAGAAAAGCTGCTTGCCTTGTTCATAAGTTCGTCCAAATTGTGAGTGCCCAGAAGCCTTGCTATGCTCTTCACCATAATCAACTTGCCCTCCTTTCAAATAATAGAACAATTCACGCGCCCTGAAACCCCCAAAACCCTCTCAAGATTCCTTGTAAAGATGGAAAATCAAGCCTAAATGGCAAGAACTTTTGCTATAAGCGGCCTACCTATCGTATACGCTGGTAAGAGATCCCAAATCAGGCACAAGAACCCTCTCATCTTTCTTCTCTGCCCCTGCAAAGTATGATAAACCTGCCAATTTCTGCCAACAACAGGCCAAAAATCAAGCTTAAAACTAAAAACCCAGATTAATGAATAAATATAAAGAGTGTGGAGAAGATCAACATACTCCTTTGCCAAATCCAAAAATGCCATGAACTAATACAATAGGAGGCAGATCATCAACATTGGTTCCACTGGGATCTTCTCTTTTCACCTCTAATCTTGCATTAGGCTTAAAAAACCATTCATGGAAACCCTGATAAAGGTCCCCCGCCACAGCCGTGCTATATATGTAAAACCCATATAGCAAATGGATGATTGAGCTAACAAAGAGCTCCACTAATTGCAAAGCAGAAATCCACGATCTTATCATCTTCTCAAACCCCAAAAAAGAAAAAGAAAACAGATTCTAACACAGAGCCTCCTGTTCCTTCTTCCGCTTCTTCAAAGAAAAATAGAAGGCTCTCCTCTGCATGAGATAAATAATAAAAAGTAAAAAGAAAAAAGAAAAGCTACAACCCTTCTATGATATATGGTACTACCATAGAAGGGGCAGATGAAACAGGTTGCCAATATTTTTCTTGAATATTAGTTTTGTTTACTTTGTTATATTACTGCTTTCTTCCGGGATTCAAACTTTGAAAATGGTTTGCCACAAATTCCTCGTTTCCAAACGTACATAAGCCCGTGACCAATGAGAAGCCTTACTGTTCATTCGTTTTGTCAGGGAGTGGAAATGAAAATTTTGGTTTGGGTTGACGCCATGTGTCCCTGAGTTCACCGTTAGATGCCCCAGCCACGCGCTCTCAAAATTGTATATGATATAATCTCATTTTGAAGGCAAGCAAGATAGGGAAGTGGGACCCAACTAATTATCGGAAAGTATGTAACCATTCCTTTCAAAGAAAATCCAGAAATCTCTGCCTCTGTTTTTATTGATAAAAGTAAAAGCACAAGAAAAACACCGCCCTCTTAATGATGGAAACGAGTCTAGTATTCGTAAAATTTAAAATATTTAAATTTAAATTTGATTATATTTTAAAATATTTAAATTTGATTAAATATTTTATTATTTTTATTTTTATTATAAATTTTATTAATTTAATATAAAAATTATTTTTTTAATTATTCGAACTCGTTAAATATTTATTTATTAAGTTAAAATTTGATTTTTAATTTTAAATTTAAAATTAATTTTTAAAAAAAATTAAATTAATATATTTAAATTAACTTTTAAAAATAAATTAATGTTAAAAATCATAAGTAAAATTTTTAATGAATTAATTTAATTAAGTATTATATTAATAATAAATATTTTATAAATAAAAATATATACAATAATATTTAAAAATTATTATTTATAATCTAATTTCGATAATAAAATATCTTAATATCACTATTCAAACTTATAATAAATAGTAAAATTATTATTCAAATTTAATTATTAATTATCTTAACTTATTTAATCGGATCGGACAGTATGAAATAAATAATGTACTCATTTACATCCTTGCGCTCTCTCTGTTAGAGTCTAGTTGTTAAAAAAAAAAGTCTAGAGATAGGATTGGTGTGCTGGAGCAGAGCTGGAAGGTTCCGTGTGAAGCCAAACTGCCAACTGTATTATCCAGTTTCTTAAATCGTGTTCTTTCACTGTGAATTTTTAATTGGTCAACGTCGTCAACCAGACGCCTATTAACGAATGTATCAATCACACACTCATTTTCACATGTGTAAATATATATATGATTTCAATATCAATTTTGCATTTACCACAAAAAAATAATCAATTTTGCATTATTAATTATCTTTTTTTAGATAAAATTGAGATATTCAAAGTTTTTATCATAATTTAATTATAGTTCATTAGATTTAAAAGTGAATATTTTGTTAAAAATCACAAATAATTTTAACATATAATAGTAACTTACTAAACTTTAATTAATAATATAACATTTCTAAGTATCAAAAGTGGATTTTATTATTCTTTATTATTTTTAAGTAATTTTTAAAAAATAATTCTATGTAAGATGTTTTGTATTTTAATATCAAAAAAAATTATTGATATTTTTTGAATAATAAATGTTTAAGTTTATAAATTTTTTAATAGTAATTTAAGAGAATAATATTTTTTACAATCAAATTTATAATTTTATATTAAAATATTTATTTTTTAAACTAATAAACTAATATTAAATTATAATAAAACTTTAAAAACCACAATAAATTTTTTTTTGGTATTCAATTTGCATCACTCGTTTTGGCCAAAAAAACGGTTGCATTACTCGCTTCGTAAAATAAGCACATTTCTTTTTAAGTATTAGTATAAAGTTCTTTGGGCAATTACCAATAATTGCTTAGCGTAAGTGGCTAGCGGCTCTCGTCCCTTAAGCAAGGTTAGGGTTCGAATCTTAACTTGTGTATGGAGTGCCAGTGTTGATAGAGGGACTGTCTAACCACGGTCTGCTTCTTCCGATTCCGGATTAGTCACGATTCGAAAAAAAAAGTTTTTTGGGCAATTTTGTGATATTTAATGGTGTCATTTGTATCGTTGCCTCTTTGGGCAATTTCCTTCCCTCGGCCTTTGTGATATTTAATGGTGTGTCATTCATTCAACTTATTTTATTGTTTTAAAGATGCAACAATCACAAATATGAACGTTTTATTTGAAAAGTAACGTTTTTTTTTAATCCAAAAAAGAAACGTATTTATTCAATTACGATATTTATTCTCCTTCGCACTATACCATCCAACTGAGTAAAAATAAGCATTTTTGTCTATAAATATTCTTCTAATGAAAATTTTACAGAAATTTTCTTCAAACAAACGGACCAAAAAATTGAGGGGTCATTTAGAATTATTGTGTGTTTTATGTTTTGTGTTTTGTATTTTTGAAAATTTTGTTTTTTTTTATTTTTTTTATTTTCAATTTTTTGAATTTGAAAACATGTTTCGATAACATGTTTTGTTGTCAAGTTTTATAAACAGCTACATGTGGGTGAAGGTGGTCAAAATTTTAAAATGAAATGAAGTGCTAGTTTGAATCTGTCTAATTACAAATATGGAAGAAGGTTTTGTTTTTTAATTATTAAAATGAGTTATTGTAGCCACACAAATGAACAATACTTGTGTAGTAACACTAGCAAATTTGTTTCTAAAATTATTGAAACATCAAATTTGTGTTTTTTATTATTTCCAAACATTGTGTTTTATTTTCATTTTTGGGAAACAAAAACACACTTATCGAACATATTTTTACTTCAATTTTGTAAAACATGAAAAACAAAAACATAAAATACAAAGCAAAAATAATCCCAAACAACTCCTAAATAATTCACAATTGTGATGCGATGAAAATATTAAATATGAAACACATTACATTATTCTATTATAGGTTATGAAATTTAAAAATGATGTGTAAAAAATAAATTTTAAATAATAAATGCAGCCCGAAAATGAAAAAAATGGAAGAATGGTAAAAGTGACTAGTTTTTTAAATGCATTATGGCATAATCAAGGATAATGTTGTCACGACCCGAAGACCGCGACTTTCACTTGATTCTTATACTTTTCTTAGTCTACAAATTTATGGACTAAATTTTTTCTTTTTCATTTTAAGGTTTGTATTCGGTGTCAGTGTAGTTACTATACTATCTAGGCGACCTATAGTCATTCCATTTAGATATTAACTAACACAGAAACGGTTCTTAGTTACATCCCAACTTGTTAAACAGAATATGTACTGTGGATCAATTTAAGTCTTACATGTAAACAAATATTTTATAAGGAACATATACCTCAGAAGACTAGTACCAAGTCCATACACCGTCTTCGATGCCCACTTAGCAGCTCACATGGCAGATGTTAACTTCAATAGTCTGAAAGAGATGAAATTTAGTGGGGTGAGCGAAACCACGGCTCAGTAAGATACTAATATAAATACAAGAGTAGGATTACACTGTCTTAAACTGTAATGCTTAAAACTTGCAAGTTTGCAATTACAGTTAATCCTTTCTCATCGATAACATATCATTATCTCATTTCTTGTCATCTGTCTATCACTTATACTTTTAATTAAATCATCATAATCACTTTTTCAGTCTTCTCGTCCTTACACTATAGTGCATCGCACAACAATCTGTCGTATCCAAATTAAATGTCATATACTATTAGTCTATATTTTCCTCTTTCTCGGAGTACATCATGTCCAATTGAAGCATCATATCAATTCACTTTATGTTTCATAATCGTGCTCCTGTAATCTATCATTTCATATCACTTTCCATATTGAGAAATCATGTTTCACACTAGTGTAAGTTCACAATTCTCTTCATACCAATCTTATGTTCATGTATCATATCATGTCATTGTCTAGATGAAATATCATTAATGTCGAGTCATGACATTTCTCATGAAACTCTCATGTACGAAGCATATTATCATGTCAGGGTTTAATATGCAATTTATGTAACTTTATTATATACACCGCTATCATTTCTAATCGTATCATATGTACTTTAGAACATGCTCCACGTATAAATTTTCAGTTCATTCAAGTCTACCTTTACGGCATGATAAAAACACGTTCAATTTCAATTAATGTATTCATTTTTTTTAGAGCATGTCTAAAACATATGCGATTTTAAAACATTTTCATATACTATAAGTCATATCAGGTCTAGAGTTCATATCAAATCAATCTATACTCTAGACCGCATATCATTTTAAACTCGACACAAAATCGTATATAAATCATATAAGTGTCGAAATCATTTATCATGTACTTTTAAAACATATACTGTAAATCATATCAGGTTTAGAGTTCATATCAAATCAAACAATACTCTAGACCGCATATCATGCCATGTTCGACACAAAATCACATATAAATCATATAAGTGTCGAAATCATATCTCATGGACATTTAAAATATGTTTAAAACATGTACTGTTTCAAAACATATTTCATTTGAAACTTGTTTCATGTACAGTATAAATCATGTCAAGTCTAGAGTTCATATCAATAAAATCATACTCTAGACTTCATATCATATCGGTTAGAGACTAGGCTAGATCCCTATCATCTCTGTCAATAAAGACTCAAATCACTGTAGCTAGCAGTGAAAATCATGTCATCGTCCCCTGGAAACCAACTAGGGCGCTATCTATGGCCATAGACCTCATCTCTCTCAGCCCCACTGATCAGGCGTGACTGAGACCTGTCCACGACTATTCTCGGACAAGCATCTCTCTACCTAATGAGCAAAGCTCCAATTAGGTGGTTTCCATTATGCTTTATTGAATTTCATTCTTTTAGGGTGCCTACAGTCTCATAAAACATTTAAATCTATAGCTTTCTTTTCAATATCATGTAAAGCATATGGTAAAATTCTGTATGAGACTTCATATATCAAAATACATATATCTACCATATACTTTCATTTCAAAACAAATCAATACTTTTCAGTATTCATATAAACATTATTAAAATGTTTCAAGTTGCAAGAAAGCATGCTTAACTGCAATGCTATAAAACATTTCAGTATGTAACTTCAGCAATATTTTCATCAATACAGTGAAACGATTCCTTTAACTTTATCACCATCAATTATTCGATTTCAAGACTTTCTTTCTGTCAAGTCAGTAAATCACTATGCAATTCATTCACTATTCATTTAGTTCAGTATTCAATTTGCTCAGTACTCAATTCATTTGGAAATCGAATCACTTGGTATTCAGACCATTCGGTATTCAATATCCTTTCTCGATCGTCATCGACTATTATAATCATTTATACACTTCATCATCAATATTAGGATCGCATCATTAGTATGAATCCTCTAAGTTTCTATGAGCTTTTAAACATCATGTTTCTAATATAGTCATCAAGGTACCGAAATTATGCAAATAATAATATCATCACTCAATATCTATTCCAGAATCGACATCGAGGATAACAGAATCACCACATCGATAGTCACTTATCAAATCCATCTATGATTTGATCTATTGATACATGTTTATCATTTCCGATTTGAGGTTCAATTTCATTTACGATCACAAATCATATCTAAATCCTCAAATCAACTTTTATGCGGCCTTTATGACTTAATCCGAATTTATGCAATTGTCGATCTTATTATTCGAGATCTATTCTAAGGTCATAAGCACAACCACCTTTTCACATATTTATCACTCATTTTTATTGAACCCATAATTGATCGGATTGTGTCGTAATTCAATCTCAATTTCAATCAATTTTCTGCATGCACAATTCGTACATTCATTATAATTCAATATCATAACTATTCATTGTATACCATTGTATCGATACTAAGACCCATATTACTAAGGTATGTCCGTTTATTATCTCACTTATATCCGACAATACAATGTAGGACGGTGAAATCGTCTCCATTTCGATCTTTCGAATTTGTCCATATTATCACGTTTTGGAATTATTTCAAAATCAAGAAACCGGACTCGGTAAATTCTGAAAATCATTACTCCGTTAATAACTTCACAATCCAATCATTTAACCATCAATTTTCAACTATGATCTTCTCTTCAAAGTAATATCATATAATCATCGTTACATCCATCAATACTCCAACTATCGAGATTCCATCTCAATTTCTGCTCGATAGTCAACTTGTAATGTTAAATAACTCGAATTATCGACTCTATAAGATTCACAACAAAATTCCTCACATTATCATGCTCATCCATTAACCTTCTTAACCATTTAAAAATCAATTTTTCCTATGACACAGTAAGATCCTTTCAAGCTGATCTTCGATAATTCTTTAAGGATTCCATTTAGATGAGAACTTAATATTTTTCCTTAAACATTTTCGTGGAAATTTAGGTAGCATAACGGCTTAATTTCCTCTAAACCTCCTGCAAGGAAACACAATTTATACTTGCAGTCGTTGATTCTCACCAAGTTTTACCTCTTACTAAGACCCCCACCATCAGTTGTGGGTCCTCTTAGCATTTTTAGCAAATCAATTTAAATTGATGCATCATATAAAAAAAATCACAATTCTATTAAAAATCATTCCATCAATGCATCATATAACATCATAAATCCCACATACAATATAATGCTACTAAGGCTTTATAAGAGTATCTTACCTATTCGCCAAGCTTAGCGTACTTTCCAATTTTTTAGCCTTGCCGAACTCCACCATTCGTCTCATTTCCGTTTTGCTACAATTTCAAAAATTGACATATATTTTCATTTAGAAAATAATCCGAAAATTTCTAATAAATTCCATAAATTATATCGAAATCTTCTCATTCATTTTTTTTCTTACCTATTTCTTTCTTTTCTTCTTCCTTCTTTTCTTTCTCCTTTTCTTTTCTTTTTTTTTCTTCTTTCTTTTCTTTTTCTTTCCTTTTTCTTTTCTGTTCTATTTTTTTTTCTGGCCGAACCGGTTCAGACCCGTTCGATCGGTTCACCCTCCGGCGACCACCATCTCCGGCGGTTCAACTACCCCAAAGCGTCTCGCGAGGGCCATGAAGCCGGATCTGGTCTCTGTTTCACGACTGGCGGCGTGGACGGCGGTGGATCTGGAGTGGGTCTCGGCCTCCTTTTTTCGCCCCTTTTCTCTCCCGTTTCTCTCTTTTCTCTCACCGCCGGTCATTCATCTTGCTTGAACAAACTTCATCGGCACCGATAGCAGCGATGGCGGTGCCCAGATCGGGCGGCACCACCCCCATTTCCTTTCTCCTTTCTTCCTCTCTTTTCCTCTTCGGTTTCCCTTTGCTTTCTCTTCTCCCTTTTTTTTTTCTCCCGCCGTTGGCGCCGGCGTAATCTTCCTTTCCTCGCTCACCGGCGCGGCGCAGCGCAGCCTCTTCTTCCTCCCGGCGCCGACCGATTCTCCCTTTGTCTCTTTTGTTTTTCTCCTCTGTTTTGAAACAAAGGAGAATTATGGCTGGGAATCAGGTTATCCCGATTCTCGCTTCTTTCTTTTTATATATATATATATATATAAAATTAGATTTATATATATATATATATCATATACTATTAAATTTTAATATATATACATATATACATACTTCATCTTAAAATATATGTATATATATACACTTTGATCTAAATAGTATATATATTTCATATATATATACTTATTTAAAAACGTGTAAAAATATATTATATAATCTATTTATATAATTATATTTTTATTCACATTTTTATTTCTTTAACATTTAAAATATATTTATATAATATAATTTTATAATTATATAAATATATACCTTTTTATTTCTTTAAATTTTTGAATTTCCTAATATCCAATTTAATTTCTTCATTTTCATCTCTTATTTAGTTTGGATTTCAATTTATCCAAATTAAACTTTCCAGATATTTAATATTTATTTAGAAATTCTCGGTCTTCACATCCTCCCCACTTTAAGAATTTTGATCCTCCGAATTCCTCTTCGATTTTCCTTTGCTTTCTGTTCTCCCTTTTTTTTCTCCCGCCGTTGGTGCCAGCGTCATCTTCCTCTCCTCGCTCATCGGCGACAGCGCGTCCTCTTCTTCCTCCCGGCGCCGGCCGATTCTCCCTTTGTCTCTTTTGTTTTTCTCCTCTATTTTGAAACAAAGGAGAATTATGGCTGGGAATCGGGTTATCCCCCGCCTCTTTTTTTTTTTTTTATTTTATATATATAAAATTAGATTTATATTTATATATATATCATATACTATTGAATTTTTTATATATATATACATATATACATACTTCATCTTAAAATATATGTATATATATACACTTTGATCTAAAATAGTATATATATTTCATATATATATATATACTTATTTAAAAACGTGTAAAAATATATTATATAATCTATTTATATAATTATATTTTTATTCACATTTTTATTTCTTTAACATTTAAAATATATTTATATAATATAATATTATAATTATATAAATATATACCTTTTTATTTCTTTAAATTTTGAATTTCCTAATATCCAATTTAATTTCTCCATTTTCATCTCTTATTTAGTTTGGATTTCAATTTATCCAAATTAAACTTTTTGAATATTTAATATTTATTTAGAAAATTCTCGGTATTCACAAATGTCTATCTTTCTTTTTTATTTTTTGGTCCAGGGATAATTTTTTTTTTACTTTCCCATAATGATTATCTTAAATGTTAGTTTTTTTTTTTAAAGAAAATGTTAGTTTTCTTTTATACACAAATTTGGTTGTACAATTTATGTTAAGTAGATATTAATATTATTTATTTTAACAACAAAAAATACTTTAATGGATAAGATCACAACATTATGAAAACATTTTTGATAAAACTATCATTAGACTATATATATATATATATATATATATATATATATATATATATATACACACACACACACACACAAACAATTCTATTTATGTCATATGCCCTTTCAAAACTCCTACTTTTTTTTTGTTTTGACATTAGTTTCTTTTAACTCACTTAGCATTATCCTCATATCTCTCAACTAGAGTGTCCATGGGTCGAGTTGAGTTCGGGCTCGGCCTATGTAAGATATTGACTGTTTATTCATAGGGTCGAGCTTGGCCAAGCTCGAAGGATGGTGCCTTATTGTAAGTCCAAACCCATTTTGAACATTCATTATGCGACCTCAGACCTAACCTAACCCATATAATTATATATTATAATTATATAATTATAAATATAATAAAATCGATAAGATTGACTTTATGTTTTATAATTTATGATTATATATTATATAATTATAAATATAATAATGCTTATACAAATATAAAATATATAAAATAGTGTTTTAGTTATATTTTCAAGCTGAGCTGAACCATGCTTGGGCTTCAAAAGGTAAAGCCCAATCTCGGCCCGATTTTTATTGGGCCTAAAATTTTATGTATTTACATTTTTGCCTATTTTAATTTGTAGTTTTTTTTAATTAAAACTATCTCTGTGAGTATTTGTTTTCTTCACTTTTAGTTCATATTTTTACTTTATTATCATTTAATTTATTGCTTTTAATTACATATTTTAATTTTTGCAAAATGTGATTATAGTTATTTGAATATACCTAGGATGACTTAATACATTACTGAGCTTGGATAATTTCACTAATCCTTATGAGAAAGTATTCTAGAATCACATCTGTATTACTCGTAGATCATGTATACTTACACATAGATACCATTTATGTCACAGCCCGTGACCCTATTTTTTACCTTATTCTATACATCTTATTTGGTTGGGCTGTCTGCGATACTTTACTTTTCTTTTACATATAAACAATTTCATATTAAATTATAATATGAATTACATCCCCTATCTTAATTCATAATGAAGTAGTACTGTAGGTAAGTCTAAATACAGAAAATAAATGATCATACCTTATTAAATAAATCAAGCTGTCGCATCGTCCTCAAATGTGCAGCCATAATCCTTTATGTGTCAGTCTCTCAGTCTTCGAAAACCTGAAATGTTAAAATTAAGGGGTGAGCAAACCACGGCTCAGTAAGGGAATTATATGCCTCACTTGATACTTAGCTATCTATATGCTGAAAAACTTTTTCATTTTTCCTATGGGTTCTAGGCTCACATGTAGGAAGGATACTACAGTCGGCTAGGGATTCGGATGGAGTAAGGTAGGTATTTTGAAATACCTATCTTGTCTCGGAACTTAGAAGCAACTGTAGAGAGTAATAAATTTCTTTTGAATTTTAAATCCTTTTTCCTTTCATTTCATGTCATTTTCATTTGAAATCTTTTCATGTTTTACTATACAAAGCATAATTGGTACAGTACTTTAAATATCAAAATAAGCTATTAATTCCTTTTCATATAACATATAAATCATTTAAATCTAATATTCAATTTAAAAATTTAAAATAAGAATATTAAATTTATTTTCCTCCTTTTTTCCCTTTTTAAAAAACATATCACATATTCATGTCACATATAGTCTAATATTCAATTTAAAATCATAGTAAGAATATTAGACTTATAACCTCTTTTTCCTTTTGAAAACGTATTACATGTTCATATCACATATCATATGAAAATCGTCTCATAGTACTAAAATCAGTGCTGAAATGAGCATTTTGTAAAATGTTGTAAATCACTTTCATTTGATTTATCACATATCATGTAAAACATTTTCATTTCACGTATCACATATCATATAAAACATTTTCATATATGGAGGCTGAGGCACGCCCAGCCCGTCCACTAGGTCATTACTCATATCATGCTATAGATCCCGAAAGGTATAAAATAATCATGTCAGATCTATGGTCATAGTCTATAATTGTCCTCGGCGGATCACTGATCAGGTGTCGACCGGGACTACATATCACATATCACATATTACATGTCACATATCACATATCAGCATGATAAGATGCCAACTAGTCTCAAAACCGTATTTTTCATCATAAAATAACCTTTATGGAATTTATAAAAATATATAATTTCATAATTTAAAACCATTTAGTGAATATTTAAGAAATATATATATAAATATTCACTTTATTTCTTTTCATTTTTCATCTCGTATTACGTGTAATTTACATATCAAGAGAATTTTCGGTGATTTCATTATCACCATTCTCGAAGAGAATTTTCAGTGATTTCATTATCACCATCCTCGAAAACATGAATATTTTAAAATGACTTTCATTTTATTCATGTTTTATGAAAATACTCATTTTCTCGATTTTCGTGGTTGAAAATTATTTCTCATGACATAAAATCATTTATTATGATTGTTGGTAATTTTTGAAAATTTTTCGCTAATTTTTCGGCTGCCGATTGGCTAGTCTCCTACACGGAAAATACAGTTTATAATTCCAGCCAATACATCATCACAAATTTCCAACCAAAGAATCATCACAATATTTTCATAAAATATTTCATAATTAAAAACATGCAGACTGAATATCTTTATAGTGCTGCACATGCATCCCTTACCTGTGTAGCATATCCGAACTCTTACTGCGCACCACTTGAAATCCGATTCTTCCGGGCTGTTGATAATTCCATTAAAATTGTTAGCTCATTAAATACTTATTTTTGAGCTATTGTTCATATCTAAATGCACCCATATTAGACACTGAAAATATTTTTGCAATATAAATTCTACCGTTTATAACATTCTTTTGTGTTAAAATTTAAATTCAAACCTGCTAGTAGATTCCTCGTAATATTTACAATCTAAATCCACCATCAAATTCAACATTTCATATAATGAAATGTAGTCCAATTTATTTCAACATTAATTCATTCTTCTCCACTTTTAATTTCATTCATAATTTAATTAACTTGTGTGCTTTATTTATTAACTACATGAGAATATCATGAATTTGACTTTAACCAAATGTTACACTTGTCCAATCACCATTTATTAAATTTCCTTAATCAATAATTTATGAAAATTCAATAAATCGTAAAATTCCCGTATTTCTTTTATCAACTAAAATTCATTTTTTTTCCTTTCATTCAATTCCACCAACAATTCCATTCACCTTAAGTGAATTTCTTATAGTCTCATTATTTCTCTTTTCTTATGGAAACATACTCCTAAGCTTTTTCATTTATTTCAATTAGTCTTAATTTCATGTACTTCTTTTATTCACTTAAAAATTCTATCAAATACCTTAAATTCCATAGAATTACTTCACCACTACACAGTCACACTATGATCGGCAGTAGCTATCATTCACGCCACTTCTTTTTATCCCATGCTCAGGAGTTTTCCTTTGTCATCTTTTCATGGTTTTTCTTTCTATATTTAATTAAATCTTTATACATCCTCTACATCACTTGGAGATTACCTCTTACATATTTAATTCAACACAATTTCATCATCAACTTACAGCACCCCTCACGGCCAAGCACACCCATCATCACACTTCTTTCATGTTTTGCAAACAAACATGAAAATCAAGTTTCAGCCAGGTTCTTTCCAACATTAGCTATTAATTCCTCCTAAAGTGAAATTGAGATCTCTACAATTTCTTTATTTTCCTCCACTGACCAAATCTGTCCTGTTTCTCCTTCACTTCAATTTAATTCAATTGAAGGTTTAAACCATGTCACCCATGCATGATGCAAGTAAATACATAACTAGGACTAAGCAAAACATCATCCAACTACCTTACCTCTAGCAGCCAAACCACACTGCCCCCAAGAATCAGTCACGAGCTTTGCTGTTCAGCCCCTCTAAATTATGGATTGAAGTTGTCCTTAGAATGAAGAACAAGTTGGGTGAAGAAACTAAAATGATTTGACAAAGAAAAATGGGTTTAGCATGGTTCACGTTGGGGATTTTGGAGGAAAATGAGCAAAAATCGACAGCAGCAAGCAAACAGAGGCAAATGAGTCGGTGATGGGGCTGGAAAAATGGCTGAGAATGGCAGCATTTTGTTTTCTTTTATTTTCATTTCATCCAATGAAAGAGGGCCACATGGTCCACTAATCCAACTTCCATTTCTTTTCTATTTTCTGTTTCAGCAGTCCCTCCACGTGCAGCAAATTTTCTTTCTTTTTTTTTTATATATAAATATATTATAAATATATTTTCTATTAACATATATTTATACATTGGCATATACTATATTTTATATACACATATATGTATATATATCATCTTTAAACATTAATCTCATTTCTCTAATTGCTTTGCTGCACTTATTACCAACTTCAAAAATTTACCGAAATCAATTCAAAATGTATAAAAATATGAGCCATATATCGCCAGAAAGATCTTCAAGTTAGTTTTCCAACGCAATCTGAATCACCTTAATTGGACTTCCCTATCAAAATTTATGTCCGACTCTTTAGTGATTGCTCAATGCTGAATTCCATACATGTGACGTGAATGTAGGAATTTCTTGTTGTTAATCTGTAATGAATTAAAATATAAGCCTTACATGAATAAAAAGGTATTTAAGTTAGCTTTCTAATTGATTTTGATTCACCTTAATTGGAATTTCCTACCAACCGCTATGGGTGAATCTTTACAGATAGGTCGATTGGGTTGGTTGGTAGAACCTACTGCTCATTGAGTTACTTTACAAAATTTTTTGTATTGATCCATAAGGAACTAGAATAAGAGGCCTATATGTTTCGAAAGATAATCAAGTTAGCTTTCCAAAGAATTTTACGGTTTATCATTTGGATACTCCGATCAAAATTATAATCGAAACACTATCAATTGGTTATTCAAGCCTCATGATATTTTTATCCTCACAATTTTCAATACTTAATTAAACATCCAAAAATATATTTTCTCACTCATATCATTGTTTGAGCACCGAAATCTAAGTGGGGTACATGTTCGTACATGTACAGTAAAGTAGAATTGGATCTTACAATTTAGAGTCAACAAGTTTTTAACTCCATTTTCAAGGATTGGGCATAACCATAGTTTTTTTTTTTTGGTTACAATAGCCATAGTTGATAATAGAACAATCAAGCCCAGGTATACTTCAGCCATGTATATACTTAGCTTTTGTAAATATTTTCTTGGTTAGTTTTTAGGTTAGATTTTTTTGTAGATTTTAGTTATTTTTTTATCTTTAGTTATGCGATCTTTCATGATGAATACATCAATCTAGAAATTAAAATTTAGTCTCTTTTGAGCTAGAAATTGAGAAAACTCTTAGCACACCTAGAAGGGACGTATCTAATAACTCCACTCTGCATCATCCCATTATGGACAACAAGCAACCTTATAGGACTCTAGGTGATTACTCGATACCAAAGGTAGAAGGATACTCTTCCAAGATTAGGAGGCCAATGATACAAGCTAATATTTTGGAGGTAAAGCTAGCAATCATCCAAATGATCCAAACCTCAATGCAATTTAGTGGCCTACCCCATGATGACCCTAACGCCCACTTAGGTAACTTCTTGGAGATCTGTGATACAATTAAACACAATGGTGTTACTAATGATGTCATTAGGCTTAAGCTTTTCTTATTCTCTCTTAAAGATAAAGTTAAGTGTTGGTTGACCTCTCTTCCACCTGGATCTATTACCAAATGGGATAAGAATGCCTAAAAGGTCTTAGCTAAGTTTTTTTCGCCCTCTAAGATTACCAAACTTAGGAATGGCATTAAATCATTTAGGCAATATGACTTTGAGTCACTATATGAGGCGTAGGAGTGATATAAGGATTTGCTGAGATGCTGTCCCCGCCATGGTTTACCTCAATTGCTGCAAGTGAAAATATTTTATAATGGTTTGATGCGTCAAACTAGGACTATGATCAATGTAGTTACTTAAGGTTCACTCATGGGAAAGTTTGTTAAGACAGCCTTTGACTTGCTTGATAGGATGGCCACCAATAACTATTAGTGGTCATCTAAGCATTAATTGCCTAGAAAGCAAGTTGGTGTTTATGACCCTACTGAAATCTTGGCCTTACCTTCCTAAATAGAAGCCTTTACTAAAAAGGTAGAGACTTTAGGAACTTAGCTTAACTCTAGTCTAGTTTAGCAGTTCATAGCCCTTTCTCCTATTGTGATTTATGTGATAACACTCACTCTTTCGATAAGTGTCGGATAAATGTTGAATATGATAGTTTTGTTGCCCAACCCCTTAGAAAGCAAAACAATTCTTTCTTGAATGCCTATAATTCAAGGTGGAGGAACCATTCCAATTGTTCATGGAGCCAGAGTCAATCTTCTTAAAAAACTTATGAGAATCCCATTTTTCTCATATCCAATATAAGTTAAAAGAGTGTAGAATTTGAGAGCGAGAATTGATTGTTAAGATATGTGAATAATGTGTCCGTTCGTTAAGGATTAGAGAAGTACTCGATACAGGTCCCACTAGGACTTTCTCTATCCAGATTGAAGTGAGATCCTAAAATGAAGATATTTGAGGTGAAATATGGATATAGTGAGAATTCGCATCTCAAAATCAACTCGTCTGATCATATTTTGAAAAGTGTGAAACAAATTCAAAAATGACGATTTTGTCTATAGGCCGGCAGAACTTTCGTGAATAACGATCGAAAGAAATTGACTTTTGACCAACTAAAGTGGGATAATTCTCGTGTGAAGAAGTCCTATGCCATGCCAATAGGTAGACTAAATCACACTAAAAGGGAAAAATTATGCAATTTTACCATTAGGGGTATTTTGGTAATTTCACCTTCGTTATAGTCAAACCCCTATAAAACCTTTATTAATGATTAGAATATGTTGAATACATTAATTTTATGAGTGAATTAAATATTTGAAAGTTAGACTGAATAGTTAAACGAAAATTAGAAAAGTAAGGGCAATATTGGAAAGTTTATATTAATGAAGGGCATGTTGGTAATTTTACACGCCAAGATATTTTTAATTGATTTTTTTCCATCTTCTTCCTTCCATTGCTGTCCACCATGGCTGCCATTCACTTTCTCACTCTACAACTTTACTTCAGAGAGAGAAAACTCACAAAACCCAAGTCAAATGATCTCCAAACTGAAAACTGTCTTCACCAATCCTATCTAACTTTTAGTACTCTACAAGATGGTACCAAAATCAAGCCTTAAAGTGGCCAAATTAAATGAGTTTGGAGTCATACAGCTTTGGGCCATGGTGAAAGGTGAGAGAAAACTCATTTTTTGTTTATTCAGTCTAGCATTTATGATTGTTTTGAGTTAGTATAGCCTGTGTATGTGATTAAATTGAGACAAATTTGAGTGTAAGGCCTCTTAAGAACTTCGGCCAAGAAAGGAAGTTTATGGAATCATGTAATTTGTCATGTATTAATGGTTTTATACTAATGCATAGAATGTGTAGAGGCTAGCCATAGTGTTAAAATTGAAAAATGACAAGTTTTGGCATGTGCTATGTTTTCAGCCTAGTGTTAATGTGGGTGTATTCATGCTTAATTCAATGATTTGATAGTTAAAGAATACTGTATTAATGATAATAGGATTGTCTGTGAAGTCAGAATTGAAATAGGATGAGTTTTGACAATGGTTGTCATTTTGGCATCTGGTATGAGATAGACAAGATTTGCTATTGTACTAGGAAATGTGAGAAACCTTAGAGTCTAAAATGTCCTTTACAAAAGGAATATTGAAATTTGATTATTCTGCTATCGTTTTGTAGCCCCAAAGTAAGTGGTGAAAAGGAAACGATAAGCGAATATGTGATCGCTTATCTATTATTGCTTACTGAAGTTATGTGGTAGTCTATGTTGCGAAGGAAATAGATAAAGGATATATATATATATATATATATAAATATATATATAAGTCGTAGGAATACTGTGACTGCATTGATATGATTGATTGATTTACTGAAAATTTTGCATTACCAAACTTTCAAACTATTTTGAGATTGATTGACTGAAATGAATGATTTCAAACGAATTACTGAACTGAATGGTTGTGTTGTGGTTGAATGACATTGGGGAAATTGACGTTGTGGTTTTGAACTGTGTTTTAAGTGTAGGAGGGTTAGGATGGATTATACCGTTATGCTGCCGAAATTTTGAAAAATGACCTTAAAACCTTAAATAGAAAATTAGAGATTTTATCGATGATTTTATTAATTTTAGGGACTAACCAAAGATGTGTTTTAATCAAAAATTGATAACAGTTAAGTATTTTCTTAACTAGTTGAGCAGAATATTATTGAATGTTTAGATAACTGACTGAAGTGAAAGTTTAAGATTGGCTGACTCGGAATATTAAATGCTTTGATTTCTAACTGAAGTAAATATCTTGAATGTTTAATGAAATATAATGTATGTTTTGACTGTTTTGCATTAACTGACACTGTTTTAATTAAAAATATTTCCTTTGTGACTAAAGTAATTAATTTAAATGTTTTGAATTTAATTAAACATATTGATTTGAACAATGTGATTTTAAATGAAACTTAGTTCCTACCAATTATATTTGAACTGTATTAATTTATTATACTTGTCATAACGTATTAAGTTTTAGAGAAAACCTAATAGCTAGACACAAAATCTATGGAGTCGCCACCAACCATTCTACTAGGTGTGATTGGTCACCTATTTAAACTATGGATAAGGATTGGTCTACATCTCAAATTTAGGGTTCGGGAGTACGGTTACGTATGAGGAAGGATTAGCACCCTCACAACGCCCATCCTAAAATGGTACCAACTAGCTTTAAGTTATCTCAAATTTGCCTTAGTTAATCTTAAGTTCAATAATTAAATATTGAAAAATATTTCTAGGCATCCTCCATTAAGCTGATGGGACAACTTAAAAAATTCTCCTCACCTCAAGAGTATTCAAGTAGCACTATGCGACTTGCTTGAAGAAGCTCTGTCGTCGGATTCATTTTAACATTTTATGAAATATCCTAACATTGACTCCTTCCATCTAATTTATTCTTATTATTTTGTTTTTATTACTTTTATTATTTTCATTTATTAATTCTTAATTTATATATTATTTATTATTTATTTATTTTAAAAAAATGAACATGAATTACTCTTATCAAAAATTCCTTTTAGATCTTCAATTAAGCTGGTCAGACATTGAAAGAAAACTTTTTATCTAAAGATTTCCAAAATATTACTTAAGCGTAATCTCTTTTGAAATCTTACAAATTTAGGGTTCGGGAGTACGGTTACGCGTGAGGAAGGATTAGCACCCTCACAACGCCTATCCTAAAATGGTACCAACTAGCTTTAGGTTATCTCAAATTTGCCTTAGTTAATCTTAAGTTTAATAATTAAATATTGGAAAATATTTCTAAGCATCCTCCATTAAGCTGGTGGGACAACTTAAAAAATTCTCCTCACCTCAAGAGTATTCAAGTAGTACTATGCGACTTGCTTGAAGAAGCTCCGTCGTCGGATTCATTTTAACATTTTATGAAATATCCTAACATTGACTCCTTCTATCTAATTTATTCTTATTATATTGTTTTTATTACTTTTATTATTTTCATTTATTAATTCTTAATTTATATATTATTTATTATTTATTTATTTTAAAAAAATGAACATGAATTACTCTTATCAAAAATTCCTTTTAATCTTCCATTAAGCTGGTCAGACCTTGAAAGAAAATTTTTTATCTAAAGATTTCCAAAATATTACTTAAGCGTAATCTCTTTTGAAATCTTATCATCGGAGTAATCAATATTTAATCTCAATAATTTTTATTAACTATTATCATTATTATTTATTAATGTTATTGAATTATTAATATTTGTTTATAATTATTATTTTATCTTTTTGACTAATTATTTTAATTTTAGATCTTATTTTACTTTTAGACGGAATATAAATCATTTGTTATCGAAAACCCTCTTATACCATCCATTAAGTTGGTGAGGTCTTGAGAGAATTTTCTAACCTAGAAATTTTCAAGAGAATTACTTAAGCGTGATTCTCTTGATATTTCATCATAGGAGTAATTCATATTCATATTTATTATTATTTTAATATCTAATTCTAATTACTTCATTTATTTTCCCTCCTTATTTTGTTACTTGCTATTATTATTTTTATTATATTATTACAAATTATTAATATCCTTTCTAATCATATAAATAATTATTTTTGTTTTAATTTTATAATAGATTTATTTTATTTTAGTTTATAATATATTTATTTTAATTTTATAATAGATTTATTTTATGAATATAAATTATTTGTTATTGAAAATCCTATTTAGACTTTCCATTTAGCTGGTGAGGCCTTGGACAAAATTTTTCTCACCTCAAGATCTCTAAAAGTATTACTTAAGCGTAATCATTTTAGAGTTCCATCGTCGGAATTACTCATATTTATTCTATTTTAAAATGTTTATTATTATATTCTTCTAAGGCATTAATTTGCTAATACTCTGAAATTCTGTTCTATTATGAGTTCCCAATTCGTAGTTCTAAGATTTCCATTCTTATTAAGTTTACTTTTAAAAAATAATAATAGTAATAATAGCATATGAAAGAAAAGAAAATAATGATCATATTATATATAATATACACCGAATATTAATCAAATCAAATTATTTTAATTATTTCTATTAAACTCTTTAAACTAATTTATTTACGAAATCAATCCCTATTAATAAAATTATTTAACAAATTAATATGACTAATATAAACCAAACATATGACCATAAAGCCAAATCAATTAAAAAAATGATAAATAATACAAAAGATCATCATGGCAGTAACGTACAGTGGATAGAATTCCACTTTAAAGCATAAGTCTTACCTCTTTTACAATAGATGAGATGTTGCAGCTTTACTTGTTTTATATAAAAAAAAAATCCTTTCCTTCTTTTCAAACCAGTCTCACTTCTTTTCCTCTATTCCTTCTTTCATTCTGAATTAGCGAGGTGATGAATGATGATGCAATAATGAGCAATGATGGCGAGGAGGTTCAAGCAACAGCAAAATGGCAGTGTGGTTTGAACAATGAGCAGGGACGCAATAGCGGTGAAGATTGTGAAGGGCAGTGCAAGGGACGATGATGGTATTGCAAAGCTGGGTTGAAGATGGTTACCGATGCAGTTGTTTTCGATCCCCCTTGAACTGCAGCCCCTTGTCTCCTTTATAATCTTTCCCTCCAAGGTTTCTAGGGTTTTTTTTTATTTGCCCGTGTGTTGTGCCTCCCCCATAACCCGTGTATCTTCCTTGATTTATAGCCTTAACATCCTTTTATTTTTGGTAATAATTGAAGATCATGAATCAATCCTTTTAAGAAATTTTACATCTCAAGAATCGGATATTAAATCTGATATTAATTCTGATTTTTCTTTCCATCAAATCCAAATTAATTTTTCATCTTTTAATAGTCTCATTTAATTTTACTTTTCTATCAAAATTAATTCTGATTTCTTTTTTTTATTGAAAATAAAAATAAAAACAAAAATTTATTTCTAAATCTAAAATAAAAAAAATATATATAAAAACTAATTAATTAAAAATGTTTGAAAAAGATCCAGACAAAAATGGTGTCTACAGTTGCCCCTCTTTGCACTTTTGCTATGAAACAGTAATTGTGCAAAGGCATAGACAACCATTTTGTCCGAATGCAAGACCTATCAATGAATTCTTTGTAAAATATGATATTTCATAGTCTTTTCTATCACAAGATTAAGGAATGTAAAGTGAAATTCCTAGTCTCTCCTATCATAAGACTAAGGAATGAAATTTCCTAATCTTTTCTATCATAAGATTAAGGAAAGTAAAATGAGATGTCCTAGTCTCTCCTATCATAAGACTAAGGAAATGAATGTAGAATGAGATTTCCTAATCTTTTCTATCAAAAGATTAAGGAATGTAAAATGAAATTCCTAGTCTCTCCTATCATAAGACTAAGGAATGTAAGATGAAATTGCCTAGTCTCTCCTATCATAAGACTAAGGAATGCAAAAAATGAAGTTTTTCTAGTCTCTCCTATCATAAGACTAAGGACTGTGAAATGAAATTCCTAGTCTTTCCTATCACAAGACTAAGGAATGCAAAATGATCATGAAATAAAAGCTCCTCTCACCAGAGGCTATGAGACCATTGAAGACAAAAAGCTCCTCTCAACAGAGGCAATGAGACTTTGAAAACAAAGAGCTCCTCTCAACAGAGGCAATGAGACTTTGAAAACAAAGAGCTCCTCTCAACAAAGGCAGTGAAACTTTTTGAAAAATAAATCCTCTCAACAGAGGCAATGAGACTTTTGAAAACAAAAGGGCTCCTCTCAACAAAGGCAGTGAAACTTTGAAAAATAAAGAGCTCCTCTCAATAGAGGCAATGAGACTTTTGAAACAAAAGGGCTTCTCTCAACAGAAGCAGTGAAACTTTGAAAAATAAAGAGCTCTTCTCAATAGAGGCAATGAGACTTTTGAAAACAAAAGGGCTCCTCTCAACAGAGACAATGAGACTTTTGAAAACAAAAGGGCTCCTCTCAACAAAGGCAATGAAACTTTGAAAAATAAAGGGCTCCTCTCAACAGAGGCAGTGAAACTTTGAAAAATAAAGAGCTCCTCTCAACAGAGGCATTGAGACTTTTTGAAAAATAAAGAGCTCCTCTCAACAGAGGTAGTGAAACTTTGAAAAATAAAGAGCTCCTCTCGACAGAGGCAATGAGACTTTTGAAAAAAAAAGGGCTCCTCTTAACAGAGGCAGTGAAACTTTGAAAAATAAAGAGCCCTCTCAACAGAGGCAATGAGACTTTTGAAAACAAAAGGGCTCCTCTGAACAGAGGTAGTGAAACTTTGAAAAATAAAGGGCTCCTCTTAACAGAGGCAATGAAACTTTGAAAAATAAAAAGCTCCTCTCAATAGAGGCATTGAGACTTTTTGAAAAATAAAGAGCTCCTCTCAACAGAGGCATTGAGACTTTTGAAACAAAGAGCTCCTATCAACAGAGGCATTGAGACTTTTTGAAAAACAAAGATTTCATTCAGAATGCCAGTTAACATGGGCTTGACTGGGCTTAACTTCCATTTTGATGCCAACAATATTGGGCTTCATCCACCTCTAAGGTGCCAGCTAAATCGGACTTTGCTCTCATCTAAGGTTTTTCAAAAAAGTATTTTTCTCGTCATTTTCTCATACCTCATCATTTTTTCTGATACCATCTCTTATATTTTCATCCTATACATTGTATTCTTACACTTTCTCTTTTCTTCAAAATTTTCATCATTCAGAACTTCTTATCCTAATGTCTTAACAAATAGTTCAATGTCAAAATGCAATAATGAAATGTCATGCATGTCATGAATATAATAAATGCCTTGGATACCACAGATGCTATGAATGTTATGCACATGTTAATGTCATGCCCCCTGAATTATTCCATGAATGTATGTAAATGCAATCTCAATTGTGGTAACAAGATTCTCAAGCTCATCTCGTTTTCCTCAAGTTCCACATATCTGCTGGATTCTTCTTATTCAAATCTCCTTTCTTTACTTCTCGTCCCATCTTCTATTGAGTCTTGGTCCAATTATGCCCAAAGACTAGCCATCATGTTTTCAGATTTATATATTCATCATTCACTTTTGTTTCTTTCTCTCTCTTAGTAATGCAAGATTTCTCAAAAGAATATTTTTTTTCAAAAATTTACCTAAAAAAAGGTTACCAAAATTTATTTATTTTCCTTCCAATTTGACCACCAATGTAATGCACTTATACATCTCCTCAATTTATTATAGAGGTGGAATAAATGATAATGATAGATATAGATATTCATTCTTAGAAAAGGAACATGAAATCAAGAAAAACCAATGGGACAGTCTATTTGGAATAAGGTTTTTAGTATCCATTTAATGATCTGACAATTTCAATCAAGTCAATCTAAAATTCTTTTCCAAAAGCCCACTCTTATTGATATGTTCTTTCATGTAGTCCCTTATTTGATTCAAACTACCCTTTTTGGGTTTTCAATTCTGAATCCTCCTTTTTCTTTTTATTTTTCTCTTTTTTTTTTTTTTTTTTTCTTTTTTCTTCTTTCTCTTTTTTTTTCTTTTTTTTTCATATTTTTATTTTTTCTTTTTTTTTCTTTTTTTTTCTCTTCATTTTCAACTTCATTGGCTTTGACAAACTTTAACCTTCAGTACTCAATCCAAATTCATGACCCTAATAGGCGTTCTTGATTTCGATCTAAGATATCTTCTAAAGCTCATGGGTTTCTTCATTCAACTTGATCTACTTCCTTCAAAGGATCATTATCTCATTATACAAATATGTCTTCATTCAATACATGATTCTTCAATTTAAGCATTTACATTTGATCAAAATAGGCATTTAAAGGCATGTAATGTAGGCTCAGGTGAGGGTTTATGAAAGAAAAGGATAAAGCAGACCCAAAATGTGTTTCAGGGTTTATAAACCAAGGGATCACTTTTTTTTAACAAGTAAAAGACTCAGGCATTGAACACCTTTCTAGTTCACTCATTTCTGTTCTTGCTTCTTCTTTTTTTTTTGGGTTTTCTTTTGAATTTAAACCCTTTTTCTTTTCTTTTTTTTCATAGAACTGGGCTATTTCTTTTTTTTTTTTGCGCTTTGATTCATCATGAACACTTTCATCTTTGCCCCCAAAATTTTTTTATAAATGATTTTCATCTTCCTTGCCCCCAGTGTGGAGGGTGATTCTCGGTAGGTTACATCACAAAAAATATAAAAAGCTCAAAATGGGTGATCAAAGGATAATTTTGCTCACACTTGAAGGATAGTGAAAGAAGGCCATTTATCATTTCAAATGTAAATACTCTCATTAAAGATCATTTATTGAACAGTGACAAACTTGTTAATGGCTTTTATAAGAGATTCACCTATCTTGTACCATTTATCAAGTGCGGATGGTGAATAGCCTTTCTTCGTTTTCTTGCTTTAGCAATATTGGCAGACTAGTAATTCATCAACAGTAATAGTTCTTTAAAAGTTGAATCCCAGATTTATTGATATCATTATCATTATGTTCATTATTTGAATACTTTTGAATAAAAGGTAAGGTGAGTAAGTGGGAAATGGCAAATGAACAGAGAAAATGAGAAAATGACAGTGCATCACACTAGTCGCTTTATTGAAAAGAAACTAAATAAAAGTTAGTCTATACATAAAATTTATTTCGTGCTTATGGGCTTAAGCACTTTAGAAAATTGTCTTGCATTACTTAAAGAAATTAAAAAAAAACAAAAACTAGAATTTATAAATCCTCAAAATTGCATGGCTAGAGCCTTCCATACCCCCCTCCCCATAAGACAAATCTCTTCTTGAAATATAACTTATTCTATTACTCCCTTTCCCTTACTCAAGTTTTTCAACAACTCAGTAATTTGGGCCAATTGCCCCCCTTATGTCCTCTTGAGCTTTTTCCATCTTCTCCATGTGAATGCTTTGCTCTTCTTCCATGATCCTAGCTTGATAATGAGTGTGATATGAATGGAATTTTGGTTGAGCTATCTTTGAACCTTTATTACCACAATTAGAGTTCATCATTTTTCGTGTGGTGATGCTTGAAAATGCTTTGTTTAAAAACAATGATTGAAGATGAACAAAACGAGATAATGCTACACGTGTATGAATGGAATGGTATGGTAAAAAAGTTGCCATGTAACAATAATGGATGAGTGATGCATGGAAACGTTTTGGTGAAGAACTCATAGTACCCTCTTAGTATCTCATGTATAAATCAAAATCAAACAAACTTGATCAAACATGTGTCCTAAGTAATAGGCATTTTCTATAGCATGGGTTGATATGGCTCTATCTTCCAATTGGTTTTCTTAATTTCACCATATGCATGGCTTTAGATTAAAGGACTAAAGGTTCCCAAAGTGTTCCTCACTGTCATCCACATAAGACTAGTAAGGCACCCAATCCTCACCCATTACAGGTTACAAATGGAAAGGTTCCATTTGAGTGGGAGTATTTCGCTAGACATTGCGGAGGTATTATCTCACGAGAGCGTAGATACTATACCCCCTCCTAAGAGGGATAAAGCCTGGGTCGAAGGCTAATGCATACACATGCACGTGAAGTGTGTGTTGAAGGAACATATAATTATTCATGTCTTATTATTTTACCAAAGTAACACTCCTAAGGCAAACCTAAAATAACCTAAAACCAATCGTTGGCCTAACTCTCTAAGTCCCCAGTGGAGTCGCCAAACTGTCATAACGTATTAAGTTTTAGAGAAAACCTCATAGCTAGACACAAAATCTATGGAGTCACCACCAACCATTCTACTAGGTGTGATTGGTTACCTATTCAAACTATGGATAAGGACTGGTCTACATCTCAAATTTAGGGTTCGGGAGTACGGTTACGTGTGAAGAAAGATTAGCACCCTCACAACGCCCATCCCAAAATGGTACCAACTAGCTTTAGGTTATCTCAAATTTGCCTTAGTTAATCTTAAGTTCAATAATTAAATATTGGAAAATATTTCTAAGCATCCTCCATTAAGCTGGTGGGACAACTTAAAAAATTCTTCTCACCTCAAGAGTATTCAAGTAGTATTATGCGACTTGCTTGAAGAGGCTTAGTCATCGGATTCATTTTAACATTTTATTAAATATCCTAACATTGACTCCTTCTATCTAATTTATTCTTATTATATTGTTTTTATTACTTTTATTATTTTCATTTATTAATTCTTAATTTATATATTATTTATTATTTATTTATTTTAAAAAATGAACATTAATTACTCTTATCAAAAATTCCTTTTAGATCTTCCATTAAGCTGGTTAGACCTTGAAAGAAAATTTTTTATCTAAAGATTTCCAAAATATTACTTAAGCGTAATCTCTTTTGGAATCTTATCATCGGAGTAATCAATATTCAATCTCACTAATTTTTATTAACTATTATCATTATTATTTATTATTGTTATTGAATTATTAATATTTGTTTATAATTATTCTTTTATCTTTTTGACTAATTATTTTAATTTTAGTTTTTAATACATCTTATTTTACTTTTAGACGGAATATAAATCATTTGTTATCGAAAGCCCTCTTATACCATCCATTAAGCTGGTGAGGCCTTGAGAGAATTTTCTAACCTAGAAATTTTCAAGAGAATTACTTAAGCGTCATTCTCTTGATATTTTATCATAGGAGTAATTCATATTCATATTTATTATTATTTTAATATCTAATTCTAATTACTTCATTTATTTTCCCTCCTTATTTTTTACTTGCTATTATTATTTTTATTATATTATTACAAATTATTAATATCCTTTCTAATCATATAAATAATTATTTTTGTTTTAATTTTATAATAGATTTATTTTATTTTAGTTTATAATATATTTATTTTAATTTTATAATAGATTTATTTTATAAATATAAATTATTTGTTATTGAAAATCCTATTTAGACTCCCCATTAAGCTGTTGAGGCCTTGGATAGAATTTTTCTCACCTCAAGATCTCTAAAAGTATTACTTAAACGTAATCCTTTTAGAGTTCCATCGTCGCAATTACTCATATTTATTCTATTTTAAAATGTTTATTATTATATTCTTCTAAGGCATTAATTTGCTAATACTCTGAAATTCTGTTCTATTATGAGTTCCCAATTCGTAGTTCTAAGATTTCCATTCTTATTAAGTTTACTTTTAAAAAATAATAATAGTAATAATAGCATATGAAAGAAAAGAAATTAATGATCATATTATATATAAATACACACCGAATATTAATCAAATCAAATTATTTTAATTATTTCTATTAAACTCTTTAAACTAATTTATTTACGAAATCAATCCCTATTAATAAAATTATTTAACAAATTAATATGACTAATATAAACCAAACATATGACCATAAAGCCAAATCAATTAAAAAAATGATAAATAATACAAAAGATCATCATGGCAGTAACGTACAGTGGATAGAATTCCACTTTAAAGCATAAGGCTTACCTCTTTTACAATAGATGAGACGTTGCAGCTTTGTTTGTTCTATATAAAAAAAAATCCTTTCCTTCTTTTCAAACCAGTCTCACTTCTTTTCCTCTGTTCCTTCTTTCATTCTCAATTAGCGAGGTGATGAATGATGATACAATAATGAGCAAGGATGGCGTGGAGGATCAAGCAATAGCAAAATGGCGGTGTGGCTTGAACAATGATCAGGGACGCAATAGCGGTGAAGATGGTGAAGGGCAGTGCAGGGGACGATGATAGTATTGCAAAGCTGGGTTGAAGATGGTTACTGATGCGGTTGTTTTCAATCCCCCTTGAACTGTCGCCCCATTGTCTCCTTTATAATCTTTCCCTCCAAGGTTTCTAGGATGTTTTTTTATTTGCATGTGTGTTGTGCCTTTCCCATAACCCGTGTATCTTCCTTGATTTATAGCCTTAACATCCTTTTATTTTTGGTAATAATTGAAGATCATGAATCAATCCTTTTAAGAAATTTTACATCTCAAGAATCGGATATTAAATCTGATATTAATTCTGATTTTTCTTTCCATCAAATCCAAATTAATTTTTCATCTTTTAATAGTCTCATTTAATTTTACTTTTCTATCAAAATTAATTCTGATTTCTTTTTTTTTTGAAAATAAAAATAAAAAAAAATTTATTTCTAAATCTAAAAAAAAAAAATATATATAAAAACTAATTAATTAAAAATGTTTGTAAAAGACCCGGACAAAAATGGTGTCTACAATACTTTAAAAACATCAAAAAGGTTATATTGTTTTCTTGAGAGCCAAGTAAATGTTTTGAGACTGTTGGCACCGATATCATGATTACTGTACTATACTATTGCTGTTAGAGCTTGAGTAAGTTTACAGCCAGCTCTGTATCACCTGCTCAGTGGTACTATGAGGTGCACTGTTAGCTGTTGACCATGAGCAAGTCTTTAGTGGTCCTCCAGATTGTCACTAGCTTCGTGACATTGGATGGACATTACTATGACTATGGCCATATGTCTTTACTGTTACTTGTTACTGATTACTGTTACTATTTACTCCTTTCTTGGGATACTGAACTGCATGATGATAATGGGTTATTGTCAGGTCTCCACTGAACTGTGTCAATACTGTTTACTAAGTTATTTATTGAATTGATTATTGAACGAATTTGTCGAAATGTTTATTGAACTGTCTACTGAATAGGTTACTGATTTGTTTACTGAACTGTCACAATACTGTTTTACTTAATTGTTTACTGAACTATACAGAACTGTTTATCGAACTATTATTGAATTGATTCTGAACTGTTAAATTACTATTTACTAAATTGTTTATTGATCGTTATTGAACTATTTTCTAAACCGTTACTGACTGTTTAATTAACATTATTAAACAGAATAGTTTACTAACTGCTTACTGAACTGATCACTGAACTGTTTATGGAATCGACTAATGACTGTTTAAACTTCTTAATCCCTTATTGATTTTTCTACTTAAATGTTTACTAAATTGTTTTACTGAAACATTTACTAATTGTCTAAACTGTTCGCCAACTGTTCATTGATTACTTTCTGAACGTTTACTGAGTGATTTACTGAACTAGTTATTGTATTGTTTAATAAAATGTTTACCGATTGACCTATCGAACTAATTATTGAACCGTTTATTGATTGTTTAACTAAATTGATCATTGTACTGCATGTTGAAATGTTTTCTAACTTTCTTACTAAACTAACTATTTTATTGGTCACTGAACTGTATATTGATTTATTTGCTGAATATTTTACTGAACTATATAATGATTTATTAAATGTTTTATCGAAATGTATACTAAATTAATTACCATATGTTTTACTGAATCTTTTATTAGATAATTTATTGAATGTTTTACTGAAATGTTAACCAAACAAATTATTGAACTTTTTACTGAAAGGTTACTAACTGATTTACTGAACGTTTTCTGAATAATCACAGGAATTATGCATTGTACTGTTTACTAATTTCTTACCTAATATACTTGAATATATTATCGTTTTCTACTAATTTTAATTTATAAATGACTAGATAATGATCATTTACTGTATAGTCTAAAGGATTAAAAAGTTTAATACTGACTTGATAACGCATGAATTTCTTTTCTGAAATTTTTTAAAATTTCCTATAATCGACTTTTGGACTGGGACAAGTGAGGTGCTTTAAAGTATCATTCCATACTCAGCCTAGTTACCTAACCGATTATAGTATCTATTCTAATAAAGTGCCCCATCACTGTTTTAATACTGACTGTATTTACAAATCATATTTTTGAAATATGCATATAGATATATAGAATTAATCCTTTTATATATATATATTTCTTACTGAGCTTCCCCAAGCTCACACCCTTTACCTTCCAGATTTATCTGTAGAAATAGTTGTTTGTTGAGAGAAGATTTTGATAAGATGCCTACAGGGGTTTCGATGTCGTACTTTACAGGTATGGTATTCAGACATTTATTGTACAGTGCTTTAGTGCATGTAAATTATAGCATTCGTTGTAGATTATTTATATAGAAAAACAAATGCGTACTCTGATTAAGTGTACTGTGACCAATGTAAATAATTGAATGTTGCTTCAGCTAAAGAATTTTGGCATAAAGTCAGAATGAGGACGTTGAGTATAGCCCAACCAACTGAGTGAAATTAGAAAAAGTTAGTTTCGATTTTCAGGAATCAGAGCATGACAAAACCATTATGTCGTACTGCCTTTAATACCATTCTATCACTAGTGCCACCACAACAATATTTTTCTCCCCCAACCCTTTCTTGTGCAAGAAAAGAAACCTACCCTTGAAGAAATGTTTACCATCATCCTTAGAATCAAGCAACCTCCATTAAAAATTTAGAGGTGCTTGTAAGACAGATTGCTAGTGCCCTTAGTCAATGTCCACAATGTACCCTCCCTAGTAATACATTGTCAAATCCTAAGGGCTAGGTAAGGAGCATTGTAGCATTATTGGTGGGGATGATGATATAAAGGATGTTGTGGTGTCTGATAGAAAGGAAAAGGAAAATGAAAAAGAGAAGGAAATATAGGACAGAATTATGAAAGAAAAAAAAAAAAGCAACCTTCCATAGTCTACACCTACACAGCCTAAAACTACCTAGCTATCATTAGGTATAGGTCACCCATTCCTAGCACTATCAAAATGGGCCGACCCGGGTTGGCCCTAATAGGCCAGGCATAAATGGGCTGAGCCAAAAAGCCCTTTTGGTTAAATGGGCCTAAAAACGCAAGCCCAAATCTGGCCCTAAGGGCTAACGGGCCGACCCGTATAAGAAATTAAAAAATTAAATTTTATATAAAAATATCATTTTTAGTAAATAAACAAAGTAAAATTTGAAATAAATATTAAACAAACATCAAATAAATTCACATCAAATCCATCAAGTCTTCAACATCATTTGAACATTACATATTAATAGCTTAATAAGCATAATATAAATTGTTTTAACAAACCTAGATACTGAAAAACATGTCTCAACAATATTAAAAATAAAAAACATGATAAATAGATCCATGTCCATCCATCTCCTCCATAGTGTCAATCACATTCAATCAATTCTTTTTCAACTTTGTCATTTGCAAGTTTAAATAAAGAACAATATAAGAACTCACAAGAATTAAACTTATGAATCGATTAAAAATTGTCAACTAATTAATAACATTACTTTCAAAACCAAGAATCCAATTTCGGATGCAAATGAAAGTTTTCACGTTCGCATGATTTATAGAACTTCAATACTTATTTGAAACACAAGAACCAATACTAAAAAAAACTCTCCGATGCTATTATTGTTATTGGAATGCTCAAGATATCACAAGCTATACTTGCAAGTTTTGGAAATCTTGGCTTATGATCTTTCTACCATTGCAGCACATTTAAATTTTTAATCATGCGACCCATAATCTTTAGCTCTTCCAAATAAAGATCTAATTGAGATTTTGGTTCTTCCACTTAAATAGTTTCAAATCTTTTGAAAGCCTATATTCTTGGACATTTCAAAATAAATTAATTGTCATTACAAAAGAGAATTTAAAATAAAGTATATACTTAAAAAACAAAAATGAACTTACATCACTTAAAGCAAATGTACTCTTTCCTTTCCAACTAACATGTGTAAGAGGTTGTGAGTCATTAGGTTGGTTTGAAGTAAATTAGTAAACTAAATAGTATTAATTTTATATATTTTACTTTGATTAAAATGTTAAACGTATTAATAATTAAAATAAAAATAAAATTTTAATATAATTAAAAATATTAAAAAATTAAACGGGCTGACCCATTTAAGCCCGGGCTAAATCCATTTAGGCCTGGGGCTAAATCCATTTAGGCCTGAGCCTAAATGGACTGAGCCAAAAAGCCCTCTTTTTAAAATAGGCTACAAAAATGAAGTCCAAGCCCTAAATAAATGGGCCAGGCCGGGCCGGCCCAACGAGCCTTGGCCCATTTTGACAGTGCTACCCATTCCATTCCTTTAGTGATTTCAAAAGCCTAGCCATAGTGAGCCCCTCCTTAAACCAGAACTAATGGCACTTATTGAGAAGTGTGGTTCTTTGATTGAAAATAAGGTTATTGCCAAGTTTAGTGATATTGGCAGCTTCACAAACCTTGCTCTATTAGTAACTAGATCTTTCTTAATGCCTTATGCGACTTAGTGTCCAATGTCAATTTGATGTCGTTATTACTCTACGAGAGGTTAAGGTTAGATGAACTTCCAAATGATAGAGCTGAAAATGTCCCGGTTCAAGTTGGCAAGTTTGTAATCCTAGTAGACTTTTTGATTTTAGAAATGAAGGACAGTGACATACCTATCATTTTAGGGAAACCTTTCTTAGCATTTGGCTTTTAGAAAAAACTTGATAGAGGAGGAATATGTGAACAAGTTGTTTGATAACCAAGTCAAGTCCAATGGCGTGTTTGGTTTGAGTAAGGTTGTTAAGGACAAGTCGATGGATGGTGATCCACCAAGGTTTCAATACAATCTTTTTGAGGAAAAAGATGTGAATAAGCGGTTCATACAAGTACATTATGTTACTCTTTTTGAAGCACCTATTGAAGAAGTCACATCTCTCTGGAAACTTCCACTACTTAAGAAAGATTGTGTAATCCCCATACTAGTATACCTTGATTAGGGTGATGAGTAGTGAAGAGTCATATTGCTGACTATAGACTTAGCTCTGCTTCATTTTTTTTATGTTTTCAGTATTTTATTTTTGTTTTAGTTATTTTCTATTTTATGCTTGCACATTTTGTTTTGCCTTCATAGGTGCCCATGTTAACAGAACCCTTCAAGGAGCTTTACAGTAATCATCTTCAAAAAATCAGGGAAGTTGTTTTACTTGCGCTTCATTTCTATATTTACTTGCACATTGAGAACATTGTGCACTAATTTCAAAAATTTTCGAGCAAAATTGATAAAATTTTTCAATTTTTATAAAAATTTGAGCTTAAAATGTTTTGTTTTGAGGTGATTTTTGTGCTTAACGTGTTATTTTCCCATGATTCTATGATAGTTCCCATGATTGATACTAATTTTCATTTGTTGAGAAGCATGATTATTGTGAGAGCATGAAGTCAAATTTGTCTTGATTCATTGTGATATCCTTATTTTATGCCTATGTCTTGATCATGGATTGGTATGCACAATTAGAGAATGCTTATATGGACATAATATTGCATTTGATCATTTTATTTTATGTTTTATATTCTAGAATTTGTTTGATCTTCTCTTGAGGCAAAATTATTAGATCACACTTGATTAGGGAAGTGACTTAGGCCATCCTTGGATCATTTGAGCCTTTCAAGCCAATCTTGTATATATCATATCCATTGTCATCCCTTTAAGCCAAATTAGCTTTTCTTTGAGTATACAACCACATAGTAATTTCCTTAACCATAAATAAATTTTCCTATCGCTTACCTCGAAAGCATGTGTAAAAAAATAAAAAAGAGAAGAAAAAAGGAACAGGAGAAAATTACAAAAATAAAATATGTATATATATAAAATATATAGCAAAGAACGAAAAAATAAGTTTGGGAGAATTACTTAGAGCTCTACACATTAAATAACCTAGAATGTAATGCATGATTAACGGTTGTTAATCCTAAAATGTCCTTTGTCATACCCTAACTCAAGCCTAACATTACAAGCTTAATAAAATAATATTAATCCCTAGTTAAGTGTGATTACATTAGTGGAGAAAGAAGTGAAAAAAATATATATGGAAGTGATAACTTGTAATTAGACGTACATCTTTTTGCATGCATAATTTGATCTATAATGTATACTTTCAAGTGATTTTGACATAACACATACACATATGAGGAATCCAATTTGGTTAGAACTTACGATTGAATGATGCCTAGTGTTTTAGCAATGATTGTGAATCTCTATGATCAAAATTTGTACTTTTTCTATGAGGATATTTAAGAGATTAAATTTGTTTAGTACTTATCACTTCTTGAATGTCTTAGATAGTTTCTCTTCTTTGCTTGAGGATAAGCAAAAACTCAAGTTTGGAGATGTGATAACTTTATGAAAATAAACTTATTTACATGCTTAATTTCCTTAATTTTTGCGTAATCATCTTGCAAAATTGTTAATTACCTCTCTAATTTGTTTAATTTTCTCAAATTATGGAAATAAATTAATTTAAGTTGAAATCTGACCATTTAGGTTATTTTAGGCCCATAAAGAGCAAGAAATGGGCTAAACTCACTAAATTCTAGAAGCCAAAATAGTAATATGGCTCGTCCTATAGTGTAATTCACCCCTTCCATCCATATGTGACTCCATATGTCAACTCCTTATGCATTTCTTAGAGGCCAAGATAGCATGACAACCACGTGTTAAGCATATGAAGAGAACATGCACGCTCATGGGAGGCACATGCCTTTGCCATATAACTTGCAAGTGGACGAAAAGATAAATAGAAGAAGTTAAAATGTGTGGGGTGTCCATGGGCTGATTTAGACAAAAAATGACTTGAAAAAATTATTAAAATATGGACAATCAAATAAAGACAAGTGGCAAAGGGCGCTTTGTCAACAATAATGCATAGTTTAATTACCACCATTTTGGAGGATTTATAAGCAATATTATAGGGGAAGAGGCTTTTCTTAGTTGCTAGGGTAGATTTTAAGTTTCCTTTAATGTTACTTGTATGTTACTTCCATAGCTTTAGGCAACTGCCATTTGCTTCTTAAATTTCCTTTATATTTCCTTATTGATTTTAAGTGTTTTTTTTTTAATTCTCTTAGAAAACTTTTATGTTTCTCTTTAGTTTCTTGTAAGCAACATTTACTTCATCTATTTCCAGCAATGAAGTTGAGCTTCTTTTCAGTTTCCTTTTCCATTTATGATTTCAAATAAGTTTTATGAGTATGAGAAATAGAAAAGGTTGAAAAACTGCCTTGGTGAATCTTGTGCTTAAGCTTGGTTTACATTCTCTCATGTTCATTTTCATGGCTAATTGGGTGGTTTTACTTGCTACCTTAGTTTAGTTTTAAATGTTCTTATGTTTATTTTCATTATCAAGTCCATTCCCTTAAGGTTTCATGTCGATAAAATAGCTTTTAAAGGTTAGAATGCTTAAATTTCTTGTTAGTTGTAGTAGTTTAATTTTTAATCAATTTTAAACTTCCATTTCCAGATTTTCAAATAAGTTTTTGTTCATCAGTTTTAGCTTTTGTCCAGCCTTTTAAAATCGTGTTTTCATTTGGTGTTAAGTAGCTTTAGGGTCTTGCAAATATTAATCATAGTTTAGGTAGTGTTTAACTAAATGTCTAAGACATTTCCTTCAGTTTTTCATGAGTTGTTTTAGTGTTAGATTTTACTTAGACAGTCCGAGATTTTTGTACCATTCTTAGGTTCTGCTTATATCATTTAAATATCATTCATTAAAGGTTCAAAAATGCATTTTAGGGTTAGCTTAATATCATTAGGTTTCATGCATATTGAGCTTTCATTCAATTTCATATTATGAAATTCCAAAAATATAAGTGTAGTTTGCATTTTTCCTTCTAAGAAGTAACATTTTAGGCTAGTTATTAACATTAGATGTGGTTAGTTGGTTATGAAATATTAGTATAAGGGTTACTTTTAGGTTTAGTATTTTAGGGGTTAAGTATGATTTATGTTAATTCATTTTCATTCATGTATTTAGTCTTTAAATTTCAATGCATTAATTTTTACTTCTTTCGAATTTTATTTAATTCCACTTATTTTTATTTGGATTTTAGAATTGCATTTTAACCCCATTTAATTTTTTGTCCTGTTCCTCTTTGTCTTTATGAAATCCCCAATTTTCTGTAATTTCCCATAATTGTAAAGTATTACAAGCTAAAATGATTTAAATAAATATGAGAATTTTGATGTATGAATGATATATGGGACATATGTGGAATAAAAGAAATTGAATGGTCAAATAGTCAATAAGTCAAAATTGTCAATGGCTGAGATGGGAAGTAAATGGGATAAAGATGCATTAAATGAAACTTTGACTTGTCATCTTCTTCATCAATGAGGTTGGCAACCATTGTGTTTCCTCTCAAATTCTCCTAAAGTTTCCACCTTAGCTACTTTGACAAACTACCTTGTTCCTCCATCGAATCAACAAACTCATTAAAAAAAAATCGTTCCTTGTCACTAGCTAAAGCTATACCTTTAATTTGAAAGACTGAATCAAAGGATTTGAAGAGATCCAATTCCTGTTATTTTGGTGATTAACAAAGGTAAGAGAAGAGATCGATTTCATTCAATTATGGCTATGGTTTGGAGTTGTGTTATGTTGGTATGGTATGCTTATGAGGTTAAATCGAAAGAAGAGCAAGTGTTGATGATTTTTGTGGTTAATGCAACTTTGAAGAAGTGAAGGAAATCATTGGTGCAACCAAGCGATTACGTGCTTTGGTGTAATTGAGGTAAGGAATATATGTAACGGACGTAGGGTGGCTATGTCCACATGTTTTAAATGCTTTGGGATGAAACAAGAGCTGTTTGAAGTACTAGAAGTTTACATTTCGAGCTTTCCTCCTAATACCAATTTGGCTAGGAGCAGCCGACTGCCTAGAGACAACCAAAGCGTAGATTTTTCGAAAATCGATACAAACTAGTCGACTGCCATGTAAGCCAGTCGACTGTTATTTTTTCAGAAAGCATTTTGTTTCAAACCAGTAGATTGCTATATGACTAGTCGATTGCTATTTACTTGAAAAGTATTCTGTTTGAGAAACCAGTCGACTGCTATATGACCAACCGACTGCCCTATTTTCAGAAGCATTCTGTTTGCGAAAACAGTCGACTGCTATATGACCAGTCAACTGCATTTTCTCGGAAAGCATTCTATTTCAAAACCAGTCGACTGTTATATGGGACCAGTCGACTGTCTCATGTGTTTTCAGAATTTCAAAATAGCGAAATTTTAAAAGAAAATAATTTCGATAAATCAAGATATGTGATAACAGCCGACTGCCCTATGAGGCCAGTCGACTGCCCAATTTGAAAAATAGGTTTTAAAGCTTATTTCAAAAAAATAAAATTGTAATTGCAAAAAGAAGTATATGACGAATGTTTTGAGACTATGAACTACTTGATGACCGTGCACTATCTGTATCTATACTTGACTGAGGAGCCCTAGTTCGGTCCTCAGTGTCACGGATGTCACCTGACTAGTGTTCATCGTGGCCCATCGACATTTGGCCAATTCTCTCAGTTATATTTTTAGCTAAGGGAGGATTCTTGGCCTATACGTGGGTACGCCATTTACTTGACATCTCTAGGGATTATCCCTTACAGAATATATGTGCTGTATCCCTGATGAGTTTTATCTAGTACATGATTCCGTTGAAATGCTAATAGTCTCCTTGTTATTTGAAAGATATTTGTACATGTGATTTCACGTGATTTGAGATACGTGAAAGTATCTGAAGTATTTGAATATTTGCATATGTGATTTCAAATGAATAAAGAAATCGAAAGTATTTGAATTACTTGATTTTACTTGTATATGATATTTGAAGGAAGTATAAGATATATGCTTTATAATGGTTTTACATGACATTATAGAGCCAACCAGGAAAACTGCATATAGAGGCATAGTACGCTCTTTTACATATATTTCTTACTGAGCGTATACTCACCCCTTTACAACTATTTTTCAGACTATTTGAAGTGATCCCTCGCTCTCGATAAAAGAGCTTATTGAATCCATATTCCTTCGAGGCACGCTTCCTAAACTTTTTGAAGGTATACTTATGTTGTTATGTAAATCAGACAATGCTACAGTACAGTGATATCTACAAGATTTTTTGGGGGATTTAGGTTATATAAGTTGTGTAAGATCCTGTGCTTTGGAATGACATGTATAAATATAATAATTATGCTTTACTTGAATTTAAGTTCTTTATGATGAGCTATTTAATACCAAGCATTAGAAGGAGAAGGAATGACATTGATGAACAAGCCTAATCAAGTTGTATGTGAAAGAAAAAGTTATATGTTAATTGATAGTGATGAGGATGTCACAGATTGGTATCAGAGCAGATTAGTCTGATGTTTGTCAGTGTCAATAAGCTAGAAATAATGTACATCCCCAAAGTACTGTACTTGTCTGAATACATATGCATAGTATAATTGTTTATAGTTGTACTAAATAGCTCAATTTTGTGATTATATTGACAGAATGAGCTCACGCGAAGGAATATTGGTAGAGGACGAGAAAGGGGTAGAGTAGAGCCCCTAACGCAGTGTCCTCTTCCATCTCCACCACATAGCCCAAATACTAGGCTAGCTAAAATGGAGAAGCATATAGAAATATGGCCGCAATGTTCACGCAGTTTATGGCTAACTTTTCGAATGTGGCCACTAGTGCACCAACAGCTACTCCTACGGTACAGCCCTACTAACACAGACAGAGTTAGCCCCACCAGTCCCGGCTACTGAAAGGTGGGATCCCAAAGCTTATTGTAGTGTTACTTTGATTAAAGAGTTTAAGAAGTTGGATCCGCCTAAGTTTAAGGGGGATAGAGATTTGTTGGTCGTAGAAAACTGGGTGAAGGCGGTCACTAAATCCTTTAAGTACATGCCATGTTCCAAAAAGGAAAAGGTAGGTTTGGCTGCTTACTTATTAGTGGACGATGCAGAATATTGGTGGCAGTCCCCTTGGACCATTTTGGAGGCTTGACATGCCGAGGTTACGTGGGATAGATTTGTAGTGGCCTTTAATGAACAGTACATCCTACGCACTGATCAGACTAGGTTGAAGATCAAGTTTTTGAACTTGTGTAACATCCCCAATCCACAGTATAATATAATATTTACTTATAAAATCACACATTTTCACCGGTTGGGCTGTCTGTGATGCTTAACCATCCGTTAATCACTTTAGTAAAATTAGTACTCTTATTCATCGTGCCAATATGAAAGTATGCATTGTTACATTATTTCCTTAAGATATATATATATATACACACATTCCCTTCTACTCAAAGTAGAACTGTACAAATTCACTGAATATATAAAAGAAAATCATATACCATCGATATCGAAAATCTGCTGATTTTAGCAGTCGATAATCTCTGGAAGGTAATTCTCTTAATCCAAGATCAACAACCTATAGAGTGGAAAATAAGGGGTGAGCGACGACGTGCTCAGTAAGGAAGGTGTATGCTGCTTTATAAAATAAAAAATATATCCCACAGAACGTTTATTTTCCCCAACAGCATACCCAGTAGGAAAACAGTGGATATAGTAAACAGTCTTTAATATTCAAATCACTAGCTAAACAGTTTACGATATAATATAGTAACAGTAAACAGGATTCAGTAAATCCTTTCAGTAAACAGAAATCAATAAGTTGAGACTAGGCATCACCCTACAATTAAATCATGCTATCATCGTTCCCAAAGGAACGCATCGTTTCCAAAGAAACATAATAATCATCCCTACAGGGATACAGTAGATGCACCTGCTGGTCCACCGACCCAAGCCATCGCCCTAGACGGATCACTCAGCTACGTAAATAGTAATGCATGAAACTCGGGGCCTAAAGTCTTGAAAATCACTTTATATCTCATGAAGAACCTTTAAGGAATATTTCACATATTTCATCATTTTCTCAAAATGATTGTTTTTCCAAAAAAAGTTATATTTTCTGTTAACAAAACATAGTAAAAATAGCTCGTAATCTCACCAATTTATGCGTGAGAAAACATGAGTTAACTGGCTCGCCCATGGTCAACTCGCCTATTGCGGCTCGCCCATGATCAGGTCGCCCATGGTCAGTTCGCCCATGGTCAGTTCGCCCATTATGGTTTGCCCATGGTCAGCTTGCCCATAAAAATATTCGCTCGAAGGCTGAAAAATAACTCAAGGGTTCGGGGTCGCCCATAAGATTATTAGGGATCGCCCATAAACACTAGTATTTCAAAACCAAGGTGTTGCCCACTTTTGGTTCGCTCGAAATATCAGAAAGGGGTCGCTTATCTTTGGCTTGCCTGGAGTTTATTAACACAGGGTCGCCTTTCTTTGGCTCGCCTAAAACATCACAAAGGGGTTGCCTATCTTTGGCTCGCCCAGATTTTATTAACACAGGGGTTGCCTTTCTTTGGCTCGCCCAGAAAACAACATAGGGGTCGGCTATATAGCTCGCCCAAATCATGGTCTGTGAAAACAGTTTATCAAACCAATGCATGTTTCAAATCAAATCATTTTCTCAATATTTCCATAAAATTTAACTCCACGGAACATGCATTCACTTCACACACATCTCCCTTACCTGGTCTTACGAAACCGTGCTTCTCGGTTACGTCTACCGAAATCATACTTCTCAGCTGCAAAATAATTGTATCAACTCATTAGCTTAATTATCCTTGTATCTTTAAGCTATGATTCATATCAAACTATAAGTAAGTCCCACAGCTAAAATGGCTATTCTTCATGCCATTCTCTCTTACTTTATAACTCTAAAGTGAGATCCTCGCCTACTTGGATAAGTACTTTCAACTTGGCGAGTTCTTTATTTCCTACTCGCCTCATTGGCGATCTCTAACATTCCACATGGGCGATCACAATAGTCGCCATTCTCGCCCTTTTGGGCGATCATACCTCGGTCCATTTAGGCGATCCTCTGCCCTCACCTATTGGTGATCATCAAGTCCATACATTTTGGGCGATCATAAGCCCTCGCCCATTCGGGCGATCATTCTGATTTTTCAAAAAGTTGGCAAACACGTATATCGTCAATTCATGCATTTCATTAAGCTTGCCTCATCCTTTAGGCGAGTATCCTAATTTCTTTGCTCGCCTATTTGGCGAGCAGTTGGATAATCACGTTCGCCCATCGTGCTTCATCTACTCACGTTACATATGCATAACACAGCAGTTTATGTTCAGCCATTAACGTCCCCAACTAGTAAGAAATTTAGCCATGTTAACTTGCTACATACTTTCATGCCAAGTAATATACCTACACATCTCCTACTTAGTATATCATCATTATAAACCAAAGATTAAATACATACAATGTTGGCTGGAAATTCCTTTACCTTTGTTTAACCGAACCAGCACAGCTCAAAGTTGTTGTTGTTTCTTCCCTCGTCAGTCCTTCATTTCTTGGTTTCTTGGATGGTTTGAGGGTGAAGGAAAGGTGTATAAAGGAGTGTTAAGTGATTTGATAGCAAAAAGGTGAAATCTTGCAACTTAAACGTGAGATAGGGAGGCAAAACAAAGCAGAATTTAACAGCAACAGCGTCGGGCATGAAGAAGAAAGATGCTGGAGTTCTTGGTTTCACTTAGTAAGATATATATATTCTATCATCAAAGCCTCGTAGCTTCTTATCATTTTCTTCTTCATAACGTTGTCTGATAGTTCATTAAATGGTGAAGAAAATAGCAGCAGAAAGGAAAGTGGCGGGGTGCACATTTTTCTGCTCCCATTAAATGGCGAAGAAAACCGCAGCCAACAAGAATGGCGTGCAGTGATTTTGTCCATCCCGTTTTTCTTGACTTATTTGCACCTTTGTCTTATTCCTCATCCAATTAAAACACATCTCATATTGACTTAACATTTCTCTCTTCTCATTTCGTCCAACACAACCAACCTTCTCTCAAATCAGAAGTGACATGTAGCAGCAATTTTTTGCTATCTATTGACCTATTTTCTTCCTTGTCTTATTCTTCAACCAATTCAAGAATTCCCATGTTGACTTTGATCTCTTTGCCATTAATTATCTTTCAGATTGCATGTAAATCGGTTAAGCCAATTGGTGTCTAAACTAATTGGTACAAGGAGGAGCAAAGTGGCGTGAAGTCCACTCCTAGCCTCTTTTCTTGACTTCCCTTCTTGCTTCATTTTCAAAGCTTCCTCCAATAAGCTTCTAGGCATCATGTTATGTTTAATTTAGTGCTTATTACATACCATTTTATCCATGCCTTTAATTGCTTTTCCTAGCAATTCTTTCCAACCGAATATACTAAGTGTAGTAACATTGTTGGTGTGTTGTCCATCCTCCTTGGCTTTGCTATTAAGCCAATAATTCCAACAATTTAATTTCCATTCTTAAAATTTTAGATATTCATTCTACTTCACATACACCATATAGAATTTAAATCCAATAAAAAAATGGAGTGGAAATCCACATTCAATATTTATTTCCACTATCAATCATTTACAATTATGGTGTACAGTGTAACAAATACGGGTCTCACAACTTGACTCAGGGGATGATGTCGGTTAATCAATATCAGTCGAAGTTCATTACCTTGAGCAGATTCGACCCAGAGGTCCTTAGGAGTGAAGACCACAAGATCTACCTATTTATAGAGGGATTGAAGCGTCTGATTAGATCCAAGTTGTATCCTATGGATATCACCACTTATGGAGAGGCAATCCGTAAGGCTCAGTTGTGTGAGCAGGACTACAAGTTTCACCATGCTGATTTTCGAGTAAAGGGTAAAGGCAAAGAACTGATGAAGCGGAAGTTAGAGGAGAAAGCCTTTAGTGATAGGTATTCTTATAGGAGAAGTAGACGTTATGAAGGGGCTTCGATAGGTAAGCAAATAAATTATAAGAATATGACTTTTTTTTAATTAGATGGTTATATGGAAATATACTAAATTAGGAGTTATGATGGTTACGAAACAGGGACTCCTAAACCTACCGGGATCAAGATAAGTGATGAGAAGGCCACCCAACCCCAGCGTAAGGCCACAGCTGCAGAGAAAAGAAAGCTGTGACTCAAGGATGAGTATTTGCTATCGATGAGGAGTCTGTCGATGCTTCGTCCAAGGTGATTAAGGGTAAGATCCATCTCTTTTATATAAATTGTACTACACTATTTGATCTTGGATCCACGCACTCCTTTGTTTCTCATATGATTGCTATGAAACTACCTATTGAGCCTGAACTTTTAGAACAATTACTGCAAATAAGTACTCCATTTAGGGAATCACAAATAACAGATATAGTGTACCATAATTGTAAGCTACGGGTAGGAGAGAGAGAATTAATAGCTGACCTAACCCTACTGAATATGTATGGATTTGATTTTATAGTAGGAATGGATTGGTTGGCTAAGAATCATGTGATATTAGATTGTTATGCTAAAAGTGTGATTTTCTCTTCTCCCGTTAGCTATGTTGTAAAATTTGCAAACGCTTAATGCAAAAGTATGTTTGCTTATTTGAAATATTTGAAAATAAACTTAATAGAAGATATTTGCTATGTGAAGGATTTATAGCATATGTTGTGGATGTAGATCAGGAACGTCCCAGACTTCATGAAATTTCGGTAGTCATGGAATTTCCCGAGGTGTTTTCGGACGATCTTGCAGGACTTCCTCCAGATAGGAAAATCGAGTTTACTATCGATTTAGTGCTAGGGACTGAGCCCATTTCGAGATCACCCTATCGGATGGCATTAGTGGAATTGGAAGAATTGAAGAAGCAACTTTAGGAGCTATTAGATAAGGGGTTTATAAGACCTAGCGTATCCCCTTGGGGTGCTCCTGTGCTATCTGTTCCGAAGAAGGATGGCAACATAAGGTTGTGTATCGACTATCGATGGCTGAATAAGGTGACAATCAAGAACAAGTACCTTATTCCCAGGATTGACGGTCTCTTTGATCAGCTTAAGGGTGCACAAGTCTTTTCTAAGATAAACTTGAGGTCAGGATATCATCAATTGAAGATTCAAAGAGAAGATATCCCTAAGACTGTATTCAAGACATGGTATGGTCACTATGAATTCCTAGTGATGTCGTTTGGTCTAACCAATGCACCCACGGCTTTTATGAACTTAATGAACGATGTGTTCAAGCCATACTTGGACAAGTTTGTCATCGTTTTTATCGATGATATATTGGTGTATTCAAGGTCCTGGGAAGAGCAATTGAGGATAGTTCTGCAAATCCTCAAGGATCGGGAATTGTATGCCAAGCTAAGTAAATGTGAATTTTGGTTAGATCAAATCTCTTTTTTAGGTCATATAATCAGTAAAGATGGAGTTTCAGTCAATCCATCGAAGATTGAAGCTGTAATACAATGGGAGAGACTGAAAACAGTGATGGAGATTAGGAGTTTTTTGGGTCTAGCTGGCTACTATCGAAGATTTGTAGAGGGTTTCTTGAGGTTAGCTGCTCCCTTAACGCGCTTAACGTGCAAAGAGGTGAAGTTTGAATGGAATGATACCTGCGAGCGTAGTTTTCAAGAGTTGAAGCATAGGCTGACGACTGCACCTATTCTCACCATTCCTAGTGCTTCTGGTGGATTTTCGGTGTATAGTGATGCCTCTGGACAAGGTTTAGGATGTGTGCTCATGCAGCGTGGTAAGGTAATGGCATATGGTTCTCGACAATTAAAGGACCATGAGAAGAACTACCCAACTCATGACTTAGAGTTAGCTGTAGTGGTATTTGCTCTGAAGATTTGGAGGCATTACTTGTATGGTGAGAAATTTTAGATTTTTAAAGACCGTAAAAGTTTGAAGTACTTGTTTTCTCAGAGAGAATTGAATATGAGATAGAGAAGATGGCTTGAGCTTCTGAAGGATTATGATTGTGAGATCCTATAGCCAATGTGGTGGCGGATGCTCTAAGTCGTAAACATGTAGGAATGGTATCTTACATGATGGTAAGAGAATATGAGCTGCTAGAGCAGTTTACAAGCCTCAGTTTGAATGTTACACCTCATGAGCAATTTGGGATGGTAGCTAGTTTGAGGATTGAGCTGGAATTGATGGATAGAATTCGAGATGCTCAGAGGGAGGATAATCACTGTATTGAGGCTACAAACTAGATTTACTCAGGTATGCCAATTGGAATTTGCCATTGGTAGTGATGGAATTTTGAGGTTTAATAACCATAAATGTGCTCCTAAAGATAAGGAGTTGAAGAAGCTAATTTTAACAGAAGTACATTCCACTAAATACACATTGCATCCAAGAAATATGAAGATGTATCATAATCTTCGTAAGGTGTATTGGTGGATTGGCATGAAGAGAGAGCGGAATTTGTAGCAAAGTGTCTCACGTGCCAGCAGGTTAAGGTAGAGCACCAAAGACCGACCGGATTGCCGCAGCCTCTACCTACACCTATGTGGAAGTGGGAGCACATTACGATGGATTTTGTTATGGGATTGCCACGGACTAAACGAAATCATGATGGTATTTAGGTGATAGTGAATAGACTAACTAAGTCAGCTCACTTCCTACCTATGAAGTCTACAGATAGACTAATGAAATCATGTGATTTCACGTGATTTGAGATATGTGAAAGTATATGAAGTATTTGAATATTTGCATATGTGATTTCAAATGAATAAAAAAATTGAAAGCATTTGAATTACTTGATTTTACTTGTATATGATATTTGAAGGAAGTATAAGATATATGCTTTATAATGGTTTTACATGACATTATAGAGCCAAGCAGGAAAACTGCATATAAAGGCATAGTACGCTCTTTGACATATGTTTCTTACTGAGCGTAAATTCATCCCTTTACAACTATTTTTCAGACTATTTGAAGTGATTCATTGCTCTCGATAGAAGAGCTTATTGAATCCGTATTCCTTCGAGGCACGCTTCCTAAACTTCTTGAAAGTATACTTATGTTGTTATGTAAATCAGACAGTGCTACAGTACAGTGATGTCTATAAGATTTTTTTGAGGGATTTAGGTTATATAAGTTGTGTAAGATCCTGTGCTTTGGAATGACATGTATAAATATAATAATTATGCTTTACTTGAATTTAAGTTCTTTATGATGAGCTATTTAATACCAAGCATAAGAAGGAGAAGGAATGACATTGACGAACAAGCATAATCAAGTTGTATGTGAAAGAAAAAGTTATATGTTAATTAGTAGTGACAAGGATGTCACAGTCTTATTCATTTTTAGTTATTTACACTTTGCCCCTAAATTTTTAGTATTTACATTTTTTACTCTTTGATTTTGCAAGTGTTTTTTTTTTATTTCAAACCATTTTTATAAATATTTTTTTCTTCACTTTGGTTCATAGTTTTACTTTATTATCATTTAATTTGTTGCTTTTAATTACAAGTTTTAATTTTACAAAATGTGATTACAATTGTTTGTATATATCTAACATGACTTAGTACATTACTTAGCTAGGCTAATTTAACTAATCCTTGTGAGATGATATTCCTGACTCACCTTTGTATCACTTATAGATAGAGTGAACAATAATATGTTATTACTGTTAAAGACCGAGGCATATTAAGAGTGAATGTTCCATGCTCAAAAAAGAAAGATGATAAGAGACCTAGGATGAAGATTATGACAGCCACATAGAGCGATGGTGATTGCTTCGATAAGAAAGAAAATGTAGAAAATGAAGTTGCAAATTTGTGTATTATGGCATTAACTGATTCCATGACAACTTTAAATTTTTGTAATACTAGTGGCTACACTTTTGAGGAGTTGCAAAATGCTTTCAATGAACTTGCAAATGAATTTGAATGCTTGAATGCTATTTATAGAAAGATAGTGTCCAAGCTAAAAAAGGAGAATGAATTTTTAACTAGGACAATTAAAGCTAAAGAGTGAAGTGGAAAGCTTAAATCTTAAAGTAAATGACCTAGCTAAAAAGAACATTAACTTAAATAATACATTCTCTAGGCTCTACATCGCCAAGCAAAAACTATACCACATGTTGAAAACCCAAAGGGCTTTTTTCAATGAGGATGGTCTAGGCTACAAAGAATGTCAAAAAAAAAAATTCTTAAGAACATCCTTCTAAAGAAAAGTGATGTACATGATGCTTATCTTGCTTATTATTTGAGTCATAGGAAGGGACATTCATCACAACATGCACTATTAGAAAACTAGGTTTAGAGGAAAATAGTTAGAAAAGTTTGGGTATTGAAGCATGCTTTTAATTCTAATCATAAATTATTGAAATGCATACCCAAAGGGTACCAAAATTGTGCACACTAACACCTAAATACACAAAAACCATTTAGGTGCCAAAGAGAAAATGAAATGTTCTTATTGTAGATGTGTTGGTGCAAGGAACTATAAAGAAATTGTTTGAAAATTAATTGCTCTAAACTCATTGATTGGGTTTGGTAACCCCTAAGCATATTTCTCTCACGATACTTCAGTTGCATATTTCTTATGTGGTTTATCATACATGCCTTCAATCTTAAACTCAAAATTAATATGCATGTATATTGTGATTTAATTGGTTGAATTGTTCAAATGAACATGGATAAGTTTTTATAAAATTTGTGTTGGTTTTAGTGTCAAAATATATTTAATTTATTTTTATGACCTATAGCATAAATTTATATTTTTATAAGTTATTAATTTTGAAAAACTAGGTCAAAAGCTTATTTAGTTCTTGACTTGAGTAATTAGTATTTGAATGTTTAAGTGTTTTTTGATTTGATAAATATTAATGCTACCAATTGTTAGTGTATACCCTAAAGCTAACTCACTTGGTGAGAGGCATTGTACTATAAACGAAACATGTTCACTTGGAGAAGTCTCATGAAAGGTCTCTTTTCACCATCTTAGTTGACAATGATAAGAATTATTGATTGTAACAAAAGGTGAAACCCATGGAGCAATATAAGCCTTGCACGGGTTTTGTAATGTAATTATAATTATGAGAATCCTTATACATCAAAACTTAGTTCCTAAAAACTGTTCTTGGTCATATACATTTAAGAAAGGACATTGACAATGCTTAAAAATCAACACATGTTAAGTCTCTTTAGTTAAGAAGTAAACAATCGATCTCATAGATTGCAATATTGTGATATTTGAGGATAGCATGTCATTGCTTATTAGAGAACAAGTTTATTGAACTGATTTGATGTGGGAGTTCCATTTGGTGATGTCACTTGATTATCTATGTGATATGCTCTCATGTGTCAATAATATAAGTGATCCTCTAACTTAAGATACTAGGTCATATTATATGTGGAACATCATGCTTTGATTTCACCTCTATAGTTCTCAATTGCCAAATGCCTAAATAGGTGCTTTTAGATTATAGCTTGAAGCATAAAAAGATGAATAAATAGTTAAGATGAGGATTCATCATATCGAGTGACTTTAGAGGATAATATCTCGTGTATCCTAACTTCTATTAACTCATAAAGTATTTAACCAAATCATTTATTGAGAGAAGTTAATATTTAAAGCTTATATGGAAATGGTACCTTAGTGTATGATGTTCTGAAATGATATTTGTTGGCTCTATAGGCTATACCGAGAGGGGGGGTGAATTGGTTTTTTACTAACCTTAGGTTCGTTTTTTGGTTTCTCTAAATTCTCTAGCCTATATTGATATTTTCTAAGTTCTCTAGGCTACTCAATTATGCAATATAAATTCAAAGCAATAAACACAAATATAATTGCAAATAAGTAAAGAGAGTAAGGATAGAGAAATGTACGCAAGCGATTTATAGAGGTTCGGCAACCTTGCTTACGTCCTCTACCTTGAGACGCTCCCAAGGATTTTCCCCAAATTCACTAACTTGAATTTGTGTTACACTCCCTCTTTTCAAGGATCAAGAGAAACCTCTCTCTTTTTCTAGGCTCAAGAGTAACCTCCCTCTTTTTCTTAGGCTAAAGAGTAACCTCCCTCTTTTTCTAAGGCTTAAGAGAAACCTCCCCTTTACAAGGAATGATGGGATACAAATAATGTAATCAAAGAAAAGGCCTCTAGGTAGGCAATTGATTACAGAAACTAAGCTCAATGAGAAGCCTATACAATATTTGTGCTAAGCACTACAAGGAATAAGAGAATGATAGATGATGGAAACTTTGTAGCTTTTGATTTGTTGTTTGAGGCTTGTAGATTTGAGGAATATGAGATTTTGAGTTGCTGAGTGGTTCCTCTTGCTTTCTTTAGCTTCTAAGCCTCTATTTATAGTCCCTTGGATATATTCTAGCCGTTGGGTGGAGCCAAATCTCGAATATTACCGTTGTCTCACAGAAACTAGCCGTTATAGGCCATTTTCGGGCAAAGGGATCGATCCCTTTTGTCCAGAATCTTGATTCTGGGCTTCAGGGACCTTGGGAAGACTTTCTGCCAAAAAAGGGATCGATCCTTTTCTTCCAGAGGGCATTTTTTCCTGCACTTTTGGGTTAGAAATGATATGACCTTTGATCCTAATTCAACCCAAAACATTTATAAGCTTTAAGGGAGTTTTTCTTGACTTTCTCAAATGAAAATATTGTCCAAAAACTTATAAGTAATTTTCTAAACTTATATTCAATAATTCTTGAGAAAATTACTTAATATTCAAAACCATTTTATAAAGTATTAAGACCAATAAGAATGTATCATTAAATGATGGTCTTAATGTTTGATATAAACACTTGAAAATGGATTGAGAGAATCATGTGTGATGAGGCAAATTTACAATGTGAATTAAAACATTAAAGCTTACTTAAGTTTTTGTCATTTCAAAATATATATGGCAATTTAACGCTAACAATCTCCCTCTTTTTGATATGACAAAACTTAATGTAAATTTGCTTTGAAAATTCTTTCATAAAATACTCCCCCTCAAATAAAGCAGGATTTTATCAAGCTCCCCCTTAATATAAGCATGGGTTTTGAAAATAAATTTTCAAACTATTTCTTCCCCTTAATATCTCTCCCTTTACTATCTATCTCTCCCCCTTTTTGTCATAGCAAAAAGAAGGAAAAATAATAAAAAATATGCTCCCCCTAAAAATATGGCTTATGTGAGAAAAGATAAATATGCTCCATCCAACAAGAAACATGTTAGTACATGGGACTCATAGCACAAATTAATGAGCCAATTGTTCATAAAGAGTATGAAATATTCATGCAAAAAACATGACTTATGATCCTATACCAATTGTTTATAAATAATTTTGATACTAATTGTTGATAAGTAATTTTGCAAGAAGTTCCCAATTGGTAAATAATAAAGCAAGTTGTTTAGAAATACCTACTAAGGACTATGACTTGCTCATTTCAATCCTATCAAGCACCTAAGTATATCAATTGTTCTTTAAAGTCCAACTAAGGTGCATGGCAATACATCTGATTATGAGCTTAAATTAGATGACTTATCAGATGCATGAGCTCATAAATCACTTCCAAGCAAGAATGTGCATAGAATCAAAACATATAGCAATTAACTTCAATTTCTAGCATATAAGAGTTTCATGCAAAATTATCCTAAATGAATTCTTCTCTATTTGTCATTTCAAACTAAAGAGCACAAGAAGAATTGTCAATTTAAAGCTCATACCAATTGGCAATTTAGATTTGGCTTACCAATTATTGAAAATATGGTTGCTAATGATACTAATTGTTATTTCAATCTAAATACCAATTGTTACTAATGGTTGACTTAGACATATTTTACATGAATCCAATGTCTATGTGTAGTGTGTTCATGTCAAGAAAATAATCATTCTAAATATGCAAGAACACAATCACATATCATCAAATATGCATATGGATTAATTGAATATTAGCACACTATCATAAAGTATTAATCCATATTCACCAAAAATTATACCATATGGAAGATTCAAAAAGTCAAGGTATTCAAGCAAACACATTTTCTTCCATGGTTTTAAGCACAAAAATCCTATGCTCATTTTCTAATTCAAGTTTTTAACCAATTATGAGCAAGGAATGATTCAACATTACCATTTTAATCAATTAATAGTCATATCCCTAGTTGTTATCATCATTTAATGTTCTAGAGGGTATATGCTATTTTAACTAAAATGGCTTCACCTAAGTGAATCAATATTATCAAGCTAAAGTATATTTTATCATTAAAATCTATAAACTATGAGTGAGATTAATCACATAATATCATGAAAAGAAATATTCTCATCTCATAGACATGATTATTGATTCAACTCAAGCAAGCATGTAAGTTCAACATCAAAACAATCAAGCATAAATGCATGGATATCAATTAAGGTACATTTGTTCAAGTTTGCATTTATCTTTGAATGTTGATGTTGTCATTAAAGCCCGAGCTCTTTAATAATTTGGCCATAAAAGAATTTTAAGTTCATGGATGATAAAGTTTCATGCTTTTGAATATTTAGGATCCATTTACCATCACAAATTATAGGCCAATGATCATTACCAATTGTTGAATTTATATTTGAAATCAATCCACTAGATGTATAATTATCATGAAACCTAGTGTGGAATTGATAAGTCAAGCTAAGAGACATAATCCTATAAGCATGCTTGACTAAGATGAACAAAAGAATGCAGAATATTCATTATGCACATGTTCATCAAATTCTCAAATATATACACAAATCATTGAAATAAATCTCAAAATTATGTTTAAGCATTCATTGAAAATATATTTCAAGATTATATCAAGATTTATGCCAATCATGAATGTTTTCAACAAGAAAAATGATTTTGCACTTGCAAGCTCAAGAAAAATGATATTGATTGTTGAAAGTGATACCATTTGTTCGAAATGATACAAGTTGATGAAGTTGAGGCATGATATCAATGACAAATGAATTTTCATATATTAAAGTTCATTAAAAAGAATTTAAAATAATGAATTTTATGCTTATACAAAAGATAGAGTGAAACTAACAAAAGATCCTCCCAATTTTCAGTTTAAACATGTAGGAAAGCCCTTTCTGGCCTGGGTGGATCGATCCCTTTAGGAGGGGGATCGATCCCTCATATGTTTCCTGCAGATTCTGCCGTTGTTTTGACAGAAAATCCAACTTGTGAAGTACCAAGACTCCGTTTTTGAGTAATTTAAGTCCAAGTAAAGGTTTAAACACTTGTAAAACATGATTTTGGACTTGTATGAATGAAAAACAAGAATGAAAAACCATTTTACAAAAGATTTTGCAATTTTAGAAGGATTTTCACCATAAAATGCATTTTTGGCCTCAAAGGGGGTCATTTTGAAAGTTATGCATGTTTTGGCAACACTAATGCATTGAATTTCATAAATATGTCAAAACAAACTTATTCACAAAGGTTTTAAGCACATATATCATCAAAGCATACATCTTGTGAACCACATGCCATGATTTCTAATATGCATATTCTTCATTAAGGCTCATGACATGGAATTTTGCATATATGACATATTTAACAATTTTTGAGCTACTAAATATATTATCTAAACATATCAAACTTGCTCAAACTACAGAAATTCAATAATCTTTTCAAAATCATAAATCATGCCTTTCATTCAATCATCCAATGCCTCAAGAACTAACCATTAACCAATCAACAATCATTCAACATGCCTCACAATGCACCAATAATCATCAACTAAGTGCCTTATTAAATCAAACAAATAATTTTAGTACATATGAGTTTTGAGAAGATAGAATATAAGCTTACAAAACTCCTTTGCTTGAGAGTGCTTTGTCTTGAAGTGTTGGATCCACCATTAGCCATTCTTTGAGAGATTGTTGTCACCTTGCTAAGGATGGATTCCCAAGCTCTTTCTATCTCTCATTGGCACAAGCAAACTCCATAGAGGTGTGTAGAGCAATTGAACTCCATTGTTTCATTGTATTCCCATGCTCTAACACTCCTACAACACACAAATTCAAGCATGCTTTGGTACCCAAATTTTCTTGGGTCCATGAGAGTTAGTGCAAACAATGTTTGATCCTTTTGGGATCCACTTCAAGCACAATTCATCATTATTTATAGCATGCTTTGGCACCCATTTTTTTCTAACTACTCTTCCTCTAAATGTGGTTTTTCTATTTATGCATGCTTGTGAGGTGTGGCCTATTCTATTGCAAAGTGAGTATGTGAGAGATAAATCATGCATAGAATTTTTGCTCACTAAGAAATTCCTAAGATGAGTTTCTTTTTGTTTTTCATTATAGCCTAACCCATCTTTGTCAAAAAAAGCTCTTTGGGTCTCTAACATATGGTCTAGCTTTTGTTGACCCATATAAAATCTAGAAAATGAATTATGCAAATTTAAGTTCTTTTTATTTACTTCATCTATTTCTAGATTTGCTTCTTCTAATTTCTTCTCAAATTCAAGTTTGGCATTTAATAGCATTTCATTTTCTATTTTCAATTTAGCAATGATTTTCTTATATTTGGAGTTCATGCATTGAAAATCATTTGCTAATTCATTAAAAGCATTTTGTAGTTCATCAAATGTATAATCATTATCTTCACTAGAACTACAACTAGCCTCATCATCACTAATAGCCATAAAGCATGAGTAAGCTACCTCTTCATCTACGTTTTCCTCATCGGAGCTATCACTATCGCTCCATGCAGCCACAAATGCTTTCTTCTTAGGCTTTCTATCCTTTTCTCTCCTAAGTAAGGGGCAATCTAACTTAGTATGACCCCGTTCATTACACTCATAACACACTAAAGGGTCTTTTTCTCTTCTACTTGACTCTCCCCTATGATGTCTCCTATTTTGCTCTCTCTCATTCATTCTCATGAACCTATTGAATCTTTTGGCAAACATTGCCATTTCCTTTTCTTCCTCACTTCCACTCACATCACTATTATCTTCAATAACCTCATAAGTGGAAGACTTAAGTGCTACACCTACTTTCTTTGAAGGCTCTTCATTTCTTTTCAATTTCATCTCATATGTAATTAGGGAGCCCATAACTTCATCTAGAAACAAGGTGTTAGGATCCTTAGATTCTTCTATTGCGGTTACCTTTGCCTCCTATGACTTAGGCAAGCTATTCAAAATTTTCTTTACCATTTCAACATTGGAATAAGCCTTGCCTAAAGCCTTAAGTCCATTAATTATATCATTAAATCTAGTGAACATTTCGCTAATGGACTCATTTTCTTTCATCCTAAATAGCTCATAATCATGTGTGAGCATTCCTACTTTGGTCTCTCTAACTTGATTTGTCCCTTCATGTGTGATGGCTAGTTTGTCCCATATTTGCTTAGCATTTTCACATAGAGACACTCTATTATACTCATTGGGACCTAATGCACAAAAGAGGGTGTGCATAGCCTTGGCATTCAATTGTACCAATCTCATGTCATTTGTGTTCCATTCATCTTCACCCTTAGGGACATCTTTTCCATCTACTTTTTTTATTGGGATTCTTGGACCATTAACTATTACTCTCCACTCTTCATAGTAATTAGATTGCACAAATAACATCATCCTAATTTTCCAATAAGAGTAATTCTCACCATTGAAGAGTGGAGGTCTAACTAATAAGTGTCCCTCTTCTCCTAGGGGTGTGCCTACATTCAAGTGAGCCATTTATGATCGTTTTGCTCGATAGAGGTTAGTCTAAATCAATCTCGAGCCCAAGCTCTGATACCAATTGTTGGCTCTATAGGCTATACCGAAAGGGGGGTGAATCGGTTTTTCACTAACCTTAGGTTCGTTTTTCGGTTTCTCTAAATTCTCTAGCCTATATTGATATTTTCTAAGTTCTCTAGGCTACTCAATTATGCAATATAAATTCAAAGCAATAAACACAAATATAATTGCAAATAAGTAAAGAGAGTAAGGATAGAGAAATGTACGCAAGCGATTTATAGAGGTTCGGCAACCTTGCCTACGTCCTCTACCTTGAGACGCTCCCAAGGATTTTCCCCAAATTCACTAACTTGAATTTGTGTTATACTCCCTCTTTTCAAGGATCAAGAGAAACCTCTCTCTTTTTCTAGGCTCAAGAGTAACCTCCCTCTTTTTCTTAGGCTAAAGAGTAACCTCCCTCTTTTTCTAAGGCTTAAGAGAAACCTCCCCTTTACAAGGAATGATGGGATACAAATAATGTAATCAAAGAAAAGGCCTCTAGGTAGGCAATTGATTACAGAAATTAAGCTCAATGAGAAGCCTATACAATATTTGTGCTAAGCACTACAAGGAATAAGAGAATGATAGATGATGGAAACTTTGTAGCTTTTGATTTGTTGTTTGAGGCTTGTAGATTTGAGGAATATGAGATTTTGAGTTGCTGAGTGGTTCCTCTTGCTTTCTTTAGCTTCTAAGCCTCTATTTATAGTCCCTTGGATATATTCTAGCCGTTGGGTGGAGCCAAATCTCGAATATTACCGTTGTCTCACAGAAACTAGCCGTTATAGGCCATTTTCGGGCAAAGGGATCGATCCTTTTCCATAAGGGATCGATCCCTTTTGTCTAGAATCTTGATTCTGGGCTTCAGAGACCTTGGAAGACTTTCTGCCAAAAAGGGATCGATCCTGGTACAGTGGGGATCGATCCTTTTCTTCCAGAGGGCATTTTTTCCTGCACTTTTGGGTTAGAAATGATATGACCTTTGATCCTAATTCAACCCAAAACATTTATAAGCTTTAAGGGAGTTTTTCTTGACTTTCTCAAATGAAAATATTGTCCAAAAACTTATAAGTAATTTTCTAAACTTATATTCAATAATTCTTGAGAAAATTACTTAATATTCAAAACCATTTTATAAAGTATTAAGACCAATAAGAATGTATCATTAAATGATGGTCTTAATGTTTGATATAAACACTTGAAAATGGATTGAGAGAATCATGTGTGATGAGGCAAATTTACAATGTGAATTAAAACATTAAAGCTTACTTAAGTTTTTGTCATTTCAAAATATATATGGCAATTTAACGCTAACAATATTGTCTTGATTATTGAGATTAGGAAGAAGGTAAATGCAAAGTTGGAACTATGGAAATAGATGTAGAATTAAAAAGGTTTAGGTTAAGTTAAGTGAAGTTTGAATACATAGAATTTAAATTCGATTCAAACAAAGATAAAAATCAATGCATAGTGAAATTAAATAAGGGGGCAATCCCTAAGCGGAATCATTTTCGATATTTGTGGTCGATAGTACTAATGGATTGAGAGATTGGTGACAATGAACCATAAGACTTGGCTAGCTGAAGCAAGTTGAGAAGTGCTACAAGTATACTGTGTGATAAAGGAATTCCTATATGGTTGAAAGACAAGTTCTACAAGACAGTTGTTAGAACAACATTTCTTTATGGTAGTGAATGTTGGGCAACTAAGAGAATACATGAACAAAAGTTGAGTGTAGTTGAAATGCAAATGTTGTGGTGGATGTGCTATGAGAATAGGCAGAATGAGAAATGAAGACATTCACATGGAGGTTGGAGTTGTACTTAACGAGAATAAGATGAGCGAATATTGTTTATGTTGGTTTGGACACATCCGACATAAACGCTCACTTTAGTTAAGAGAGTGGAGGCTATAAATGATGAAAAAGAAGGTCAAGACTAAGGGAAGATCGAAATAGAAAGGAAGTCATTAGTAAAAATATGGCAGAACAATAATTGGAGGAATACATTACCTTCAATAAGAATAAGTGGATAAGGAGAATTCATGCTAATGATTTAGCGTGAGTCTATATATTGGTCCATGTAGCCTACCCCAATATTAGGAAAAGGCCTTAGAGATGAAGATGATGGTGATGATGATTATTACATTTTCATGCTTTCTAGTATTTTGTAAGAATTTATCTAAATTTATTGTATTATACTTATTAATTATTATATATTTTTTATGTTTTTATACTTTATTTTTTGGTTTCTATGATAACCCCATTTTCTCCATACCTAATATAAGTTAAAGAGTATAGAAATCGAAAAGTGAGGGTTGATTGCTAAGATTTTAACACAAGAGCCCATTTGGTAAGTATTGGGGAAGTACACAACCTGGGCCCCACATGGACTTTTATTGTCCAGATCAAACTGTGACCTTAGAGAAATAATATTTGAAGTGAAATATTGAGATAGAAAAATTTATATTTCCAAATTCCTCCGTTTGCATATGTTTTGAAAAAAACATATAATAAATTCGAAAATGATAGTTAAGTCCATAGGTCAGAAAAACTTAAATGAATAACGGTCAAATCAATTTGACTTTTAACCAACTACCAATCACAAATAAATCTACATGTAAAGGAGTCTCATACCATGTCATCTTAAAGACTGAATGACATGTGAAAGCCAAAAACTACACAATTGCACCATTAGGGGTATTTTGGTAATTTCACCTTTTTTACCGACTAAACCCCAACAAAAGCTTAACCAATGATTAGAATGTGTTAAATACATATATTTTTTGAGTGAATAAAATAATTGGATGTTTAGTTGAACATTTAAACAGAAATTAGGAAGATAGGGACATAGTTGAAATTTTTATTATGTAATATGGGCATTTTAGTAATTTACCATTAAAGATATTAATAAAAGAATTTTTCTCTTCTTTTTCCTTCCATTGCCATCGATCACACCCCACCATCATCTTCTCACTCTAAAAGTTTGGGTTTAGAGAGTGAAAGCTCATAAAAACCTTAGTAAACAACCTCAAAATTGAAAACTGTCTTCACCAAACTTGTTCAGCTCTCTAAACTCTACAACATAATATCAAAATCAAGTGTTATAGTGACCATTTTCATGACGAATCATCCCCATCATATTTGGCCACTAAGGTAGGTGAGAGAAAGCTTATTTTTCTTGGATTTTAAGGGTAAATTGTCATGTGCTCTTGATGTTTAAGCATGTGTATAGGTTCAAATTGGAACAAAAATGATTGTAGAACTCTTTTAGGGTTTTAGCCAAACATCTACATGCATGAATATGGTGTTGTGTCAAACAAAAGTGATGTAGAATCAGTGTACAAAGTGAGTAGAACATGTTTGTAGCCTTAGATTGTTGAAACGGAGTATATAGGCAAGCATGGCAATTTCGGCCAAGTGAAGGGGATAGGGAAACCCTATCCAATTTAATGTAAAATGGATTCTAGGATACCGTATAAATGAATACAAGACTACTGGCGCAGTCAAAACTAAAAAGGAAGGTGATTTGACGGTAGTTGAAGTGTTGGCATTGGTATGAAGTAGACCAGATTTGCAGCTGCAGTAGGCAATGTAGTAAATTATGAGAAGTTATAAACTTGTTATAGTTAAAGTGTGAAGAATTGATTGTATTTGTGTAGTGATTTGCAGCTCAGAAGGGAGGTGTAAACATTGGTGCTATCGAACTATTCGGCGAAAACCAAGGGGAAAAGTTTATATGTAAGAGGCATAGGGATACTATGTTGCATTAGGAATGATGAAAATGAGTTTTTATGAGATCAAATTTGATGATTTGATTGAAATGTGAAACTGGAATTGTGGTTGTAAACTGTGTTTTCATGTAGGGAGGTTAGGATAGATGATGCCATTATGCTGCTGAAATTTCCTAAAACGTACATAAGTCTTCAAAATCATCATTTGACATTGTTTTGAAAATATAAATGAAATGGAAATGTGATTTGGGTTAAGGTTTTCCCAAAGGTCATAAGTGCATACAGAATTTGTAACTCAGTTTCCGAAAGAATTTTTATTAATTTTCACGCTTTTCAAGTATATTTACGTTTTCGTATTACTGTTATAGTAACTAAAATATTATGAACATTGGATATTGAACTGAGAATTTTTGCCAAATTTCTTATCCTTGAACTGACATTGTTTCTGATTTTGTGAATTTATGAACTGATTAAAGATATGCTTTACTTAAATACTTTTAGAAGTGAAATGTTTTCTAACAAAATTATGAAATATATTAGAAAGAATTTTGAATGACTGACAGAAGTAAATGTCTTAAATCGACTGACTCTCTTGACTACAAGTTCTGATTGTCTGACTGATGTTAATATTTTGAGTGTCTAACTAAAGTTAAAATTTTGATTGTCTGATTGAAGTAAATGCTCTGAATGTTTTGAATTCACTGGCACTGTTTTACTAGAAGTATCCATTTTTTTACTGAAGTTAAATGTTTTGAATTTAACTGAACGTATTGAAAGAAATATATTCATTTTTGAATAGTGTGGTTTCAAATGAAACTTAATTCCTAAAAGCTTATATTTTGATTACTGAGATGGCAAATCCCTAGCCAATCCAAGCACTCCCAAGCAGTAAAAATAAAATTTGTGTGTATATTACTATATTCAATTTTGAAAACATAAGATATGTTTTATTGTTTTTCATGGGAATCAAGTAACTGTTTTGATACTATTGGCCCCATAACCACCTGCGGGTACATACTCTTCTGTTCTGTTTTGTTCTATTGCTGATAGACCTTAGTCACGTCTTCAACGCCATAGCTATCACCTAACCCGTGTACTCTGTGGATCCCTTTTTGACTATGGCCATATGTCATTGTTATTCCCTGTTACGATATTTATATCACATGAGTCTATTGGGTGAAACTTAGTCTCCACTTTATTGTTTTACTGGATTGGTAAATCCTTGGCTAATCCAAGCACTCCCAGACTTTATTATTTTCTGATTTTAATGTGTTTGTTAAATATGGTTTTCGATCTCTGTACTGATTACTGAAAAGATTATTATACAGTTTACTAATTGATTACTGATCAATTACTAAATTATCACTGAACTATTCACTGAATCATTACCAATCGTTTACTATATAGTCAACTGATTGTCCGAACTATCTATTGAACCAATTATTAGTTTCCTATTGAACTGTTTTACTAAAGTATTTATCGGAACATTTTTTGAACGCCTATTGGACTTTTTACTGTACGACTTATGGAAACGTTTATTGATTGTCTGAACTGTTAACGGAACTGATTCATTGACTATTTACTGAGCGCTTATTGAACTAATTTCTGAACTGTTTATTGAATGGTTTTTTGTGTGATCAATTTCTGAATTATTTTTTGAGCATGTGATTTTCTGATCGATTTTCTGAATTATGTTCTAGGTAAGTGTTTTCTGATAGATTTTCTGAACAGTTTTCTAAGCGTATGATTTTCTGGCCTATTTTCTAAACTGTGTTCCGAGTGAGTGATTTTTGATCGATTTGCTGAGCAGTTTTCTAAATGATAGAGTTATTTATCAACTTATTGGACTGTTTCTGAGTGAGTGATCCACTAATTCTGATTTATCTGGAATTGTATGATTTCTAAACCCTTGATCTTTGAACTCTGAATTCTCAATCTGAAACGGTTTGATGTTGCTTTTAATATTGAATCTAAATTATTGAAATTCGATATTGATTTTGACATTGATTTGAAACGTATTTGACATGTATTGATAGTGAATGTTAGTTGAACTCTGAAATCTGCATGGTTTCTGATTGATTTAAGATATCTGCATAGTATGGTTTTGAAAATGAATGTCCGGACTTTAAACTATCATGTCTCTAATTTCAAAAATGCATGAATTCCTCCTCGGTAAAGTTTTCATAAATTCACTATAGTTGGATCTAGGGATTGGGACAAGTGAGGTAATCTAAAGCATCCTTCCATAATCAACCTAGTACTTTTAATCGATTATAGTATCCTTTCTATTAGAGTGCCCAAACACTGTTTTTAACACTGACTGTATATTTATGAAACATGTTTTCGATATATGCTTATAGGTACACGTAGTATTAGTTCTTTTATGTATATTTCTTACAGCGTGTAAGCTCATCCCTTTCTACATTACAGATTTATTTGCAAAAGTAGTTGATTGTTAAGAGAAGGTTTTATTCGGATGCCTACGAGGTTTCAATATTGTAACTTACAAGTATAGTATTTAGACATTTATTGTATATTACTTTAGTGTGTAAAGGGATGTAAATAGTAAACTGAAGAAATCTGAGTGTCAATCCACTACAAGAAATTATACTTACAGTGATAGAATTTTTGAGACGGAAATTTCCGTCACAAGTTCATGTGGATTTGCAACAGATTAGTGACGGAACAAAGAAAAGTTTTAGAGACAAATTTAGCTACGGATTTTCTATGGAAAATCGTTGCAAATTTGTAATAGAATAAATTCCGTCACAAATTCTGAAGCTAAAAAGGTGGGTGCAAATAGTGTTTATCCCTGCCAAATTTTCGACGAATTTTGAGACGGAATTTTCGTTGCAAATTCCGTCTTAAAACCACTATATTGCTTTTTCTATTTTGTTGAGGTATTTTGAGACGAAATTTGAGACGAAAAATTTCGTCTCAAAACGTTTATATCCTTTTTGTTTTTTCTTGAAAGGGTTTGAGACGAAATTTTCTGTCTCAAATTCTGTCTCTAATATTTGAGACAGATTTGGAGACAGAAAATTCCGTCTCAAAACCTTTATATTCCTTTTGTTAAAGGGTTTGAGACGGAATATTCCGTCTCTAATATTTGAGATGGATTTAGAGACGGAAAATTCCGTCTCAAAGCCTTTATATTCCTTTTGTTATTTCTAGAAAGGGTTTGAGACAGAATATTTTGTCTCAAATTCCGTCTATAATATTTGAGACGGATTTTGAGACGAAAAATTTCGTCTCAAAGCCTTTATATTCCTTGTTATTTCTAGAAAGGGTTTGAGATGGAATATTCCGTCTCAAATTCCGTCTCTAATATTTGAGACAAATTTTAAGACAAAATATTCCGTCTCAAATTCCTTCTCTAATATTTAGGACGGATTTTGAGACAGATAATTCCGTCTCAAAACCTTTATATTCCTTTTGTTATTTTTTGAAAGGGTTTCAGATGGAATTTTCCGTCTCAAATTCCGTCTCTAATATTTGGGACGGATTTTGAGACGGAATATTCCGTCTCAAAACCTTTATATTCCTTTTCTTATTTCTTGAAAGGGTTTGAGACAGAATTTTTCGTCTCAAATATTTGGAACGGAGTTTGAGACGGAAAATTTCGTCTTAAAACCTTTATATTCCTTTTGTTATTTCTGGAAAGGGTTTGAGACGGAATATTCCGTCTCAAATTCTGTCTCTAATATTTTAGACGGATTTTAAGACGAAAAATTCTGTCTCAAAGCCTTTATATTCCTTGTTATTTTTGGAAAGGGTATGAGACGGAATATTCCGTCTCTAATATTTGAGACGGATTTAGAGACGGAAAATTTCGTCTCAAAGCCTTTATATTCCTTTTGTTATTTCTAGAAAGGGTTTGAGACAGAATATTTTGTCTCAAATTCCGTCTATAATATTTGAGACGGATTTTGAGACGAAAAATTTCGTCTCAAAGCCTTTATATTCCTTGTTATTTCTAGAAAAGGGTTTGGGATGGAATATTCCGTCTCAAATTCCGTCTCTAATATTTGAGACAAATTTTAAGACGAAATATTCCGTCTCAAATTCCATCTCTAATATTTGGGACAGATTTTGAGACAGATAATTCCGTCTCAAAACCTTTATCTTCCTTTTGTTATTTCTTGAAAGGGTTTCAGACGGAATTTTCCGTCTCAAATTTTGTCTCTAATATTTGGGACGGATTTTGAGACGGAATATTCCGTCTCAAAACCTTTATATTCCTTTTCTTATTTCTTGAAAGGGTTTGAGACAGAATTTTTCGTCTCAAATATTTGGAACGGATTTTGAGACGGAAAATTTCGTCTCAAAACCTTTATATTCCTTTTGTTATTTCTTGAAAGGGTTTGAGAAGAAAAATTCCGTCTCAAAGCCTTTATATTCCTGTTGTTATTTCTGGAAAGGGTTTGAGATGGAATATTCCGTCTCAAATTCTGTCTCTAATATTTTAGATGGATTTTGAGACGAAAAATTCTGTCTCAAAGCCTTTATATTCCTTGTTATTTCTGGAAAGGGTTTGAGACGGAATATTCCGTCTCTAATATTTGAGACGGATTTTGAGAGGGAATATTCCATCTCAAAGCCTTTATATTCCTTTTGTTATTTCTAGAAAGGGTTTGAGACGGAATATTCCATCTCAAATTTCGTCTCTAATATTTGGGACAGATTTTGAGACGGAAAATTCTGTCTTAAAACCTTTATATTCCTTTTGTTATTTCCTGAAAGGGTTTGAGACGGAATTTTTCGTCTCAAATTCCGTCTCGAAACCTTTATATTCCTTTTGTTATTTCTTGTAAGGGTTTGAGACGGAATTTTTCGTTTGTAATATTTGGGACGGATTTTTAGACGGAAAATTCTGTCTCAAAACCTTTATATTCCTTTTGTTATTTCTTGAAAGGGTGTGTGACGGAATTTGCGACGGAAATTTTGTCTCAAAATCTAAAAAAAAAATATAAGGCCTTTTAAGACGGAATTCGCAACGAAAAATTCCGTCTCAAAATCTAAAATGAAAAAAAAAAGAAATTTTGAGACAGAATTTTCAATTGCAAATTCTGTTTCAAAAAAGCCTCAGATTTCTTTTTTTATTTTTTTAGATTTTGAGACGGAATTTCCGTCACAAATTCCGTCGCAAAATTTAGAGACGAAATTTGTAACGGAAGTTTCGTCTTAAAACATTTAGATTTCTTTTTTAATTTTTTTAAGAGATTTTGAAATGGAATTTGCGACAGAAATTTTGTCTCAAAATCTTCCAATAAATAAAAAAATAAATATCCAAAAGTTTTAAGACAAAATTTTCATTACAAAATTTGTCTCAAAATTTACAGACAGAATATAAACTAATATAGTAATATAAAATATAATATCATAATATTTTTTAGTTTATTGTTGTATAATAATTTTTAGAGTATATGAATTATAAATAATATCATTTAAATATAAAAAAAATTAAGTAAAATTTTTATCTCTTAAATGAAATAATATTATTGAATTTATATAAAAAATATATTAAAATTTTGAGACGGATTTTGCCACCACAAATCCGTCTCAAATTTTTTCTTCAATTCCCACGCATAGAATTATACTTTACCGCCCCATTATCTTTACCGTCCAAAAAAGAAAAACAAGGAAATCGACCCTTCCTCACCCAACTCTCCCTCATCCCTCACCCCGACTCCTCCCACCGGCCACACCCACCCACCTCTGATGCTGACGTTAGCCCAGCCGCCTTGCTTTTGTGATTGAACCCCAGCCCACTCTAAGTGGAATGGTCCAGAAATAGCCTACTCATCAACAAACAAACAGATTACATTGGGCCACTTTATGTTAGCCAAGGTCTGATTCACCTATCAATTGCAACCGCCGGAGTCGTAGAATTTGAAAGTTATCGAATCGAAGCCTAGAAAAAGCTGGCGTGGTTTTGTTCATCCCTCCGCTCTTTCTCGACGCAATCCCTTTTTCAAAAATCCCTAGCAAAAATCTCACATTTCCCAGAAAACTAATATTCCCCAAAACCCTAGCCTTGGCAATTGTGTAAAAACCCAAAAAAAAGATGGAGATAAATAGGCGAGTAATGTGTCTAGAGAATGAGCTGCAAAAGAGGCAAGAGCTAGCAGATAAACCCAAAGGGATAAAGGAAAACACTGACATGACTCTTTCGAAGGCGTACAACAACATTTGCAAGGCTCAACATCCCATCAAGACACTTAAAGATCTCAATGACATCAAGTATGCTCTTTTATTCTTCTTTTGATAATTTGTAATGCATTTGCATTTTTAAAGAAAGTAAAGTCAAATCTCTTTTGGTTGTTTCTTTTTCCTGGTTTGGGCATTGGGTATATTTAAAATCAAGAATGAAAGTATTTGGTGTAGTTATTTGTATGATTCCAAGACTTGTTTTCTTTCTCATTTGTCCTTTTCTTTTCTTGGAATAATTTGGTTTATATTTATGTATAGAGGTATTGGGAAATGGATTCTGGTGCTTATGCGTGGCTATTTCGAAAGTGGTTTAGGAAGTTCTGAACCAGAAGACATAACTAGAAAGGGTACATGCAATTCTCCCTTTTTTGTGTGTGTGTGTGCATTGATCCACTTGAATTTTTCTAGTTTCTTCCTTTTCAACTCTTCTTTAATGCTTGTTTAGGTAAGAAAACCAAAGGAAACAGACGTTATTTACCCCAAAAGAATTCTGTGGCATATGCATTGTTGATTACTCTATACAAGTATTTATATCTTTTTATGTGAAATTGTTCTATCATATATATATATATATATATATATTCTATATAGATTTGAAGTATCAGATGGATGTGCATTGTCATTAGGGAGACTGCAGATGGGAATGAATTTATGCATAAACAGGATCTTATTGATGCAGCTGAAGCAAGTGTACTTTCTCGAGCACCAATTGTGTATGTTGATCCTATACATTTAACAACGAATTTGCTTCTCAATACTTTTAGTATTTTGGAGTTTGATTGGTGGTTTAAAAACTGGAATTGTGCATTCTTAGGCCAGAGAAAGGAAAAGGGAAACCTACCCAATTAGGCAAAAAAAATCCATTGATGTTCTGCTTGATTCTCTTGAAAGAGTATCCGCCAACTGAGTCACTTCTAAATGAAATTCCAGTTGATTTACAAAGATAATTATAGTTTCAGATTCAAGTATTAGTGTCTTAGACCACTAAGCATTATTACTTATCTGTGGTATTTACAGCATATGGAAATTTATGTTCAATCCTTGTGCTCATGAACTCTCTAGTGTTGACTTCTTTTCTTCTGTTCTCTTGGAGGCTGTTTTTTATCCTAATCTATTGATTTCCTTTCTATAGTGTACTCGCATGGGATACTCTAAGGAACAAGTTCTTTGTGCTTTTGCAAAAGTCTTTGAAACTTCCAAGAATAACAAGATATCTTCACTTTGGCCAGCGGTCTTATGTCGTCTTCGAGAAGATCAAGTTTACGGTTAGCTATTGACTGTTTGAATATGACTTAACAAATAACATAGAGATATTCAAATATGTTTTTATGGGACCTCAATCATTGGGAAAAATTTTACCTTTAAAAAGAAAAGAAAAGAAGAAATAGCGAAGGAAAAAGAAAAGTATTTTGATTAGATATATGGCATGTAATAAGTAGTTCTGCCTTATGATGTGCAGAACCTAAGGATGATAGTTTCTTGCAAAAGGATATAAGAAAAGATCCCTCAAATTCAAACGGTTTAGACTTTGTTAACATGCATCTGTTTTTTGAGTTTTGTATGTTTAGCAAGTAATATTAAAGGAAAAGAAAGATAAAAATGATATGCTACTAATAGCAAATGATTGCTTTCTCTCAAAATTTCTTAATATTGAATGTGGTTTGTTCATTTATAGTTCTAGTTAGCTTGTGCCCTTTCTTTGTGGGTTTTCTTTATAACTTGATTGAAGCTGCCCATCATCTTGGTTGATGTTTTAAAATTATACGTGTAGAGGCCAAGTTCAGATGGTCTGGAAGCAAATATGAATGTTTTAAGTATTCCACCTCTGAGCTTTGGGGAGAGATTTCAGGACGTATATGAAGTAATCTTGATACTAGATGATAGAAAGCAATTTACCAGTCAAGGGTTAGTAACTTCATATCATTGCTTTTTTTATGTGCACTTACAAATTTCAACTTTTGGGTAAGTGACTAATGTTTATATGTCTTGTGGTTTATAGTGCACGCTCCAAGAAAATGTTAGAGAAGATTTGCTCTGAATTCAAAATCAAAATAAATTTGAGATTTTTAGTTCCTTTTAATGCCTCATACTTTCATCTTAATTTCGTAATAAATTGAGAGGTGGGCTTAATTTTCTTTATATGTTGATAGCTGACAGTTAGTTGCATGATATTCTCATTGTGTTGATGTAATTTTTAACATTTTGATTGGCTTAAATTCTATGGTTTCTATTAAGAGATAACTTTTTCATAAAATTAGTGGTTCAGTGCAAATTTTTATCATATCATGTTTTATACTATTAATGAGTTTGGCAATGTTAATATTAAATACAATTATTAACATGATATGTCAATGACAATTAATGACAGATGAATTCTTTTTCTTTACTGGTATTACTTCATGATATATTAAATACAATTATTTACACAATGACTGTTCTCCAGGTTAGACGGTTGCCTATTGAAGATGGAATCTAGATAGCTCGCCATAAACATCTTTCCAATGAATATGTTCTAGACTTTATTGTTGAGAGGAAGAAAATTGATGATTTACGCCTTTCAATACGAGTTAATTGCTACATGGATCAAAAACTAAGGCTTCTGGTATTGATTCTTATATTCAATAATTCATGATTTCAGTTAACCATTAGTGATGTTTGTTGCTTGAATTATTCCAATTACAAATGTTACAGTTGTATTCTATCATTAAAATGCTTATAACCTGACCATTTGAAGTTGTGATAATGCTGGAGGGGTCTGCATGTTTTATTTGACCTTCCTTTATTGTAAGTTTGTTGTTTACGACCTTAAGATGCATTACCAATATCAAATAAGGTTCATAAACCTAAATTTACCAGAATCATTAGCCTTTAGAGATCCTTGTTTTCTTTTTTCCTTATTCTTTTCCTGAGTAGTGATAAGGTTTCTGATGAATTGTTTAACATTAGCCATTCATATATATATATATATATTTGTTTTGGTTGATATTTATCTTCTGTCTCTTCCTTATGGCAGCTCTTTTGTAGTATGTTTCTTTAAGTTAAGCAAATTTCTTGTCATATTATTGTTCTATCAACTTGATGCATGTCTTCAGCATGGTCTTCTCATCCAAATTGAAACATTTAAATCGTTTAATGGGTTGCTGTTACACTAACTTTTATGGGCTGAATTGAAGAAATAAGAGATGTGGATAAAAATAAGGAAGTGAGCTTGGTTGCCAACTCCTCAAATTCACTGTTGGTGTTCAAAATACGGAGTTTTAAATACTATGGGTGTTTCAGCTAATGATATGTGCATCAAACATACATAACTGCAAGTAAATTTACATGATCACTAGTTTCACCTATTCTTGTGTAGATTATCCCTGTGCTTTGTGTTTCTATTTTCAAATATAAATTTAATTAGAGTTGGTGCAAGTTTTTGTCTATGCTTTTCAACTTAAGTTTGCCATCATTTTTTCTTTCCATTTTGTAAGAGATTTGGACTTAAGAAGTTGATATATCTTGTGGAAGGTGACCCAAATTCTTCAGAAGCTGCTGAAAGCATCAAAACAGCGTAAGAATTTTTCTATATATAGATTTAGCGATCATTTTGCTTTCTACTAGGTTTTGACTACCTGCTTCTGGATGTTGTCTCTATTCTGTCTCTGTTATGGGGTCAACATTAAAGGCTTAGTTTTTTCAGTCACTTGTGGATGTGAGGATTTATCAGCTAACCATTAACCTGGTTCATTTATGAGCATAAATAATTACGTTGATATATTAGTTGAACACCTTTTTAAGTATAGTAGATTGAAGGTTTGTTTTAAGTGATTGACCTTATTGGTAACATTTTGAATCATTTAATTGTAGGTACCGCAGGTGACTGAGGAGGTTGCCATAGCTGTTGTGGATTTGTACCCAACACTAGTATCTCTTGCCCATGCTTACTCTGTCCTTGTAAGTTCATTTTTTTCATGTTGAAACTAGGAACTTTATATGAGAAAATTAATGGTTGATTTGGCTAGGATTCTGTGATTCTGAGTTTAAGAAGTGGCATCACAAGTTAACAACGTAGTCATCCATCTACATAAGATTAGTGATTTAGAAAGGAGAATTCAGAGAAGGGTTTGGTGCTGGTGGATCATAAATGCTAATCAATCATTTACTGTTGTAAAAAGGATAAAATTCAAAGAGGTAAAGGTGGTCTAGTTGTTGAGTTTTTTATGCTCATGACAAATATATATATATATATATATATATTGAAATTGAATTGTTGCAAGATGATAATCGAGACTCACTGTCACCAAAAATTGAATTGTCCAGCTTTGAGTTTGCATTGAAATAATTGACCAATTTCTCTAAAAATTTTGTTATGAACAAAGGTTTTGTATGGAAGTCCAGAATGCCATGGCCTATGTTGTCATCGTCAAGCACTTTGTTCTAGCTTCTAAAGTTGTTTCGCCTGGAGCATCTTAAATTATTTTTATGTTTATCTTTAAGTTTCACTGACCTTGGTCCATTATTTGTGTTTGGAAAGGAGGGTGATGTATGCGCGTAAGAGGAGATGCTTAGGAGGCAGAGTAACAACGTGGTGAGCTCAGTTGCTAGTAAGAATATTTTTCGGTTTGTTTAGGGTGATTGACCTAGGCAGATTTCTTGTAAGTTGTAATATTCTAAGTAAGAGTTGTCCCCATTGAAGCTTTCTATGAATGATTGTTTATTTGAAGTTCAATATTGTAAATAAGATAACTAATAAAACAAAGGATTAGATAAATGTAGTGAAAAAGTTGAAAAATCATCGCTATAAAAGATGAATGGATATTTTCTAAATATTTTGGATATTTTATTTGATTATGTACGGGTGTGAGTTGAATATATATTAATTGTATGAATTTTTGTTAAATCGTATTTAACAAAAAAAAATTATTTTGTTTTAAGGAGTTTAATTGCTATTTTTTAGGTAACTTCGCCTGTGTGAGTTAACGCAGCCGGTCCTAAGCCCGGGTAAAGGAGGAGGGTAGCGGTAGGTTTGGACAACCAGCCTTAAAAACTAGTCCAACCTCATGAAATGAACCAATATCAAAACAACGTTGGGGCGTCCCCTACACAGCAACACGCTGCATCGGAGCTCGGGTGTAGTGAAAAGTGGGCAAGGGTTGCTAGGTCGTCGCCCAGAAGTGACGCGCCACATCGACGCTTGGATGTGGTGTTAAATAGGCAAAGGTTCCCACACCGCAATGGACGGGGGTGGGTAAAGAAGTTAGTCCATAACCATAAGCTTAGGTTAGGATCTTGGAATATAGGTACGCTTAGTGGTAAGTTAGGTGAGATTTGTGAGGTTATGAGTAGGAGGAAGGTTAACATCTTGTGTCTCCAAGAGACCAAATGGGTTGGGAAAAAGGCTAGAGAGATAGCACCTTGGCAATATAAGCTTTGGTACACAGGGAAAGATAGAGACCGAAATGGAGTAGGTATCATTATAGATAAAGAGTACCATAAGGATGTTGTACAGATTAAGAGACAAGGGGATATGATTATTTTGGTTAAACTAGTTTTAGGAGAAGAGGTGTTGAATGTCATTAGCGTGTATGCACCCCAGATAGGACTTGATGAGGTTAGTAAACGACAGTTTTGGGAGGATTTAGATAAGGTAGTACAAGAAGTACCCATAGGAGAAAACCTTTTTATTGGTGGTGATCTTAATGGACATGTAGGTACATGTAGAGAGGGTTTTGAGAGAGTACATGGGGGTTTTAGTTATGGTGTAAGAAACGAGGGAGGAGATGCTATCTTAAATTTTGCTTTATCTTATGACCTAATCCTAGCAAATACATTGTTTAAGAAGAGAGATTCTCATCTTATAACCTTTAGAAGTGGACCAAGAGCAAGTCAGATAGATTTTTTTTAACTAGGAGTAGGGATAGACATAGATGTTTGGATTGTGAGGTTATCCCAGGTGAGAGTGTTACCGCGCAACATAGACTCTTAGTTCTAGATATGAAGATAGATAGACGACATCGAAGGAACCAACAAAAAGGAATTGAACGGATTCGATGGTGGAAGCTAAAAGAAGATTGTCATACAACATGTAGAGATAGTTGGATTCAAAAAGAGGCTTGGACAACAGAAGAGAACCTAAATGTAATGTGGAATAAGATGGCAAAATGCATTCGGGAGGTAGGCAAAGAGACATTAGGAGTATCAAACGGAAAAGTGCCGACTGGAAAGGACACAACATGGTGGACTGCAGTAGTAAAAGATGCTATAAAGACTAAGCGAGAGCGTTACAAGGCTTTAAAGAAGAACAATACAGAAGAGAGTTTTTCAGAATATAAGGTAGCAAGAAAGGAGGCAAAGAAGGCTGTGGCAGAAGCTAAGACGAGGGTTGCGAAAGAGATTTACGACAAGTTGAACACAAAGGAGGGAGAGAAAAGGATATACAGATTGGCGCGAGCAAGAGAAAGGAGGAGTCGCGACCTAGGAGTCGTGAAATGTATTAAGGATGAGCATCAAAGAACTCTCGTTAAAGATAATGACATTAAGGACAGGTGGCGAGATTATTTTAACAAATTATTTAATGATGGACAAAATAAAGTTTTGGATAATATTTCGGTGCCTCTTAAGGATTTAAATCGGTGCTTTATGCGTAGAATCCAAGAGACAGAGGTAAAAGATGCACTAAAGATGATGAAGAATGGAAAAGCTGTTGGACCTGATGACATCCCAATTGAAGTTTGGAAATGCCTTGGAGATGTAGGAGTTAGGTGGTTGACAAATCTATTTAATAAGATTTGGCACACTAACAAAATGCCAGAGGAATGAAGGAAGAGTGTCTTAGTACCTTTATATAAGAACAAGGGAGATATTCAAAGTTGCGCCAACTACCGAGGCATAAAATTGATGAGTCACACGATGAAACTATGGGAGAGAGTGATAGAACGGAGATTAAGAAAGAATGTAGAGATATCGGAGAATCAATTTGGTTTTATGCCGGGTCGATCAACTATGGAGGCAATATATTTGCTTAGACAACTTATGGAGCGCTTTCGAGTAATGGGTAAAGATCTTCATATGGTCTTTATAGATTTGGAGAAAGCATATGATAAAGTGCCTAGGGAGGTACTCTGGTGGTCCTTAATGAAGAAAAGAGTTCCATTGAAATATATTAAACTAATTAAGGACATGTATAGAGGCGCAAGGACACATGTGAGGACAGGTGGGGGGCAAACAAGTGAGTTTCCTATCACAGTGGGATTACACCAAGGGTCAGCGTTGAGTCCATTCTTGTTTGCGGTAGTTATGGACGAACTGACAAAATCCATCCAGGATAAGGTGCCCTGGTGTATGATGTTTGCAGATGATATTGTCCTATGTGCGGAAACTAGAGCGGAGATCAATACAAAGTTGGAAGTATGGAGACAAACGTTGGAATCAAAAGGATTTAAACTAAGCAGAGTGAAGACTGAATACATGGAGTGTAAATTCAGTTCTAACCGACTGGAAGAGCATGATGTAGTGAAGTTAGATGGGGTGGCGATACCTAAGCGGGATCATTTTCGATACTTGGGATCAATAATACAGATGGATGGAGAGATTGATGGTGATCTGACCTATAGGATCCTGGCTGGATGGAGTAAGTGGAGAAGTGCTACAGGTGTGTTGTGCGATAAAGGAATTCCTACATGGTTGAAAGGCAAGTTTTATAGGACAGTTGTTAGACCAACATTGTTATATGGTAGTGAATGTTGGGCGACTAAGAGGCTACATACACAAAAGATGAGTGTAACAGAAATGAGAATGTTACGGTGGATATGTGGATATACAAGAAAGGATAGAATGAGAAATGATGATATTCGTAAGATGATTGGAGTGGTACCTATTGAAGACAAAATGTGAGAATGAGAAATGATGATATTCGTAAGATGATTGGAGTGGTACCTATTGAAGACAAAATGTGTGAAAATCATTTACGTTGGTTTGGACATGTAAGACGTAGACCTGTAGATGCTCCAGTTAGGAGAATAGAGGCTATGGATGTTGAGAGAAGGGTTAAGACTAGAGGAAGACCGAAAAAGACTTGGAAGGAAGTAGTTTGGAAAGACATGGAGGTTTTAGAATTAGATGAGCAAATGGCCTTGAATAGGAATCTATGGAGGCAGAGAATACATATGGACGATCTAACGTGATTTTAGATATTGGTTCATATAGCCTACCCCAATCTATTGGGATAAAGGCTCTGATGATGATGATGATGATGAATTGCTATTTTTTAGGTGTTTTATCCCCGAAGTGTCAATGAGTTGAAATATGAATTTGGGTTTTTGATTTCTTGTCTTAGGAATGATTTTAGCTTATCCAAGAGCACAAAATATTGTTTAGAAGAAGAAAAATTTAAGATGAAGCCCAAAGGGTTAGCTGTTGCTTAGCAGCTATTGCATCAGCTGCTGCTGGTGCTCTACCAGCTACTGTCTGGTACACCAACAGTTGCTGTCTAGCAGGCAGCAGCTGATGGTGCAATTTCTTTTAAGAATTCTTTTAATAATATGGAATAATTAAAATAAACATAATTTATTTTAATAATATGATTATTATTGATTTAAAAACATTATTAGTGGATAGAACATGATCTTTATGGATGTTAAATGGATATTTTTATAGATATTTGCCATTTTTATTTGATTATTTAAATATATATATTAAATGTATTAATTTTTATTAAACTGTAGTATAAGTAGATTCGATTATGTTTTAAGCGTTCATTTCTTGGAGTTGGATGCTAATGAGTCAACATTGCTTTGTAGACATTATTTTTCTTTCTATTTTATTTGAATGTTATATATACTTGCATTTATGAATAGGACATGATGTTTGGCATGTTGAATGGATATTTTCTAAATTTTTTGCATATTTTATTTGCTTGTGTACGTGTGTCTTAAATCGACTGACTCTCTTGACTACAAGTTCTGATTGTCTGACTGATGATAATATTTTGAGTGTCTGACTAAAGTTAAAATTTTGATTGTCTGATTGAAGTAAATGCTTTAAATGTTTTGAATTCACTGACACTGTTTTACTAGAAGTATCCATTTTTTGACTGAAGTTAAATGTTTTGAATTTAACAAAACGCATTAAAAGAAATATATTGATTTTTGAACAGTATGATTTCAAATGAAACTTGATTCCCAAAAGCCTATATTTTGATTACTGAGATGGTAAATCCCTGACCAATCCAAGCACTCCCAAGCACTAAAAATAAAATGTGTGTGTATATTACTATATTCAATTTTGAAAACATAAGGTATGTTTTGTTGTTTTTCTTGGGAATCTAATAACTATTTTGAGACTATTGGCCCCATAGCTACCTGCGAGTACATGCTCTTTTGTTCCGTTTTGTTCTGCTGTTGATAGACCTTAGTCACATATTCAGTGCCACAACTGTCACTTGACCCATGTACTCTGTGGATCCCTTTTTGACTATGGCCATATGTCGTTGTTATTCCCTTTTAGGATATTTATATTGCATGAGTCTATTGGGTGAAGCCTAGTCTCCACTATACTGTTTTATTAAGGTGGTAAATCCTTGGCTATTCCAAGCACTCCTAGACTTTATTGATTTCTGATTTTAGCGTGTTTGTCAAATATGGTTTTCGATCTCTGTATTGTTTACTGAAAGATTATTATACTGTTTGTTGACTGATTATTGATCGATTACTAAATTATCACTGATCTGTTCACTGAATCACTACCAATCGTTTACTGTATTGTCAACTGATTGTCCAAACTATCTATTGAACCAATTATTAGTTTCCTACTAAACTGTTTTACTAAACTAGTTATCGGAACATTTATTGAATACCTACTAGACTGTTTTATTGAATGGCTTACGGAAACGTTTACTGACTGTCTGAACTGTCAACCAAACTACTTCATTGACTATTTACTGAGCGTTTATTGAACTAATTTCTAAATTGTTTATTGAATGGTTTTTTGTGTGATTGATTTTTGAATGATTTTCTGAGCATGTGATTTTTTGATTGATTTTCTGAATTATGTTCTAGGTGAGTGATTTCTGATCGATGTTTTGAATAGTTTTTAAAGCGTGTTTTTCTGGTCAATTTTTGAACAGTTTTCTGAATAAGAGAGTTACTGATCTACTTACTGGACTGTTTCTAAGTGAGTGATCCACTAATTCTGATTTATCTGGAATTGTATGATTTTTGAACTCTGAATTCTCAATCTAAAATGGTTTGATGTTGCTTTTAATACTGAATATGAATTATCAAAGTTTGATATTGATTTTGATACTAATTTGGAACATATTTGAAATGTACCAATAGTGAAATGTTAGTTGAACTCTGAAAACTGCATGGTTTCTGACTGATTTAAGATATATGCATAGTATGGTTTTGAAAATGAATGTTCAAATGTTAAACTGTTATGTCTCTAATTTCGAAAATGCATGAATTCCTTCTTTGTAAAGTTTTCATAAATTCCCTATAGTTAGATTTAGGGACTAGGACAAGTGAGGTGTTCTAAAGCATCCTTCCATACTTAACCTAGTACTCTTAATCGATTATAGTATCCTTTCTGTTAGGGTGCCAAAACACTATTTTTAACACTGACTGTATATTTATGAAACATATATTCGATCTATGCATATAGGTACGCATAGTATCAACTCTTTATATATATTTCTTATTAGGCGTAAGCTCACCCCCTTCTACATTATAAATTTATTTGCAAAAATAGTCAATTGTTAAGAGAAGGTTCTAATTGGATGCCTATGAGATTTCGACATTGTACCTTCCAAGTATGGTATTTAGATATTTATTGTATAGTACTTTAGTGTGTAAAGGGATGTAAACAGTAAACTTAAGAAATTTGAGTGTTAATCATAGTTTTTGTTATTGGGTCTTTGTATAGAAAAACAAATGCGTACAGTAATTAAATGTACGGTGACCAATCTGAATGATTGAATATTGAGATAGCTAAGTAAGTTTTAATGTAATGTCAAAGTGAGGACACTGAGCACTGCCCAACTGACTGAGTGAAAATGGAAAAAGTTAGTTTCGATTTTCAAAAATCGAAATGTGACAGTTTCATCGTTATAAGTAAAATACAAGTTTGAACAAATTGATAGGCTCAAAAAATTGGGTTACACTAAGCTCAAACGTGCTTGTAGTGTTTTATACCCTGTCTAAGCCTAAACCTACCCAGTCTAACCTACCATAGACAAGTTTATTTCTACCAAATAAGAAACAAGTAGTACCAATTTTATATGTATATGTATATGCATATGGGCAGATATCAAGTTACGTCAGTTTCAAATAAATTGTTTTACATCTTTATAACTTTATCAACCATTAATATTTTTACAAACTGACCATTAAATTTAACAATCTACTCATATCTATCATGTATATAAAGGTTTAATCGATTTGTTATACTTATAATTTCAATTGAGAATAGTTTTTTTTTAATATATATTAATGTTTAAAAGTTTATTATTATTGAACAAATAACTTAATATTTTAGTTAATTTGAAATTTGACATTCATGATTTATATGAATATAACAATCAGATCAACAAAATATAAATTATATAAAAATTATAAAATAATATAAAATTAACCTAAATTTACATCAATATACGCTACATGATACAAAGTTACCTAATAAGGTGAAGAAAATCTATTCACAACCTATTAAAAACTAGACACACATTAAATACTTAAAAACCTATTCCCAAAGCCTCACTCTTCATTTTCACTATCCACACCCTAAAAACCCTAAAATTATTTTTAAAATACCCTCAACCGTCTTCAAACCCACCCTAACAACCAAGCCTCAATCTTCATCCTTCCAAAATTTTACAAAACCTTCAAATTTTTAAGTTTTAGCATTAATTTTCAATGAACTTTGTTTATTTTTTAAATTCTTAACCCGATTGCATTGAAAATAATTGCATTAAAGATTTTTGTAAAATTTTTTAAATTAAAATTTATAAATTTATAAAAAGAAATTTCAAAAATAGTGCCCATAGCAACATGTTGCCGTGGGGTACAATAAGCCCCCCGACAACAAGTTGCCACGAGGCTTGTTGCCGTGGGGCACAACTTAGTTCAAGCTTAAATAATTAAAACTAAGTCAACTTTAACAAAAATAAAACATCATGATTGAAAAATGGCCTAATACACGTGAAATACAAGCTACAAAAGACACTAAACAATAAAATAATCAAAATACATATGTAAATAAGACAAGAGGGTGAAAGGATTTGTGATTTGTCAGGGCATTACCTGATATTCACCTTTTTGCTTGCAATTTCTTTCCTCACGGCCTTTAAGCTTTAGTTTCATTTTATTGCTTCAAAATTCGTACTTTAGCCCCTTCAGTAGCCGACTTTCTTCTATTTTATTTTTGATTTAATAGTCAAATATATAATTTACATTTATTACAAAATAAAATTAAATTTTTAACATTTAAATACATAAAAATCAATTTTAAACATTATAAAATAATTGAATTAAAGACATTTTCGTTAAATTTTTTAATTTTTGTTATTTTTATCAGTAATAAAACTTAACGGAAATTAAAAAATTTAACGGAAATGTCGTTAATTCAATTATTTTGCAACGTTTAAGACTGATTTTTATATATTTAAATATTAAAAATTAAATTTTATTTTGTGACAAACGTAAAAAATACATTTGACTATTAAGCTTTTTTTTTTTTTTTTTTTTACCTTTTCTTGCTCGTTTCACACAGGACTAAAGTTTCCTCCTTTCTTCGTCTGAATGACGTAACCGCCGTCACAGTCCTCACTGTTCAGCCTCTTAATCTGGGCACTATCGCGTCTTCTTGCTTCTAACTTTGACTTGTTTTATTGTGGATGTATTTGATTTTCGTACTTGTTACTGGATTTGAATCGGGTTCTTTCGTATTGGTTTGGTTGCAAGAATTTGGTTCAGGATTGTTTGATGCTCACCATGGGGCTCATGTACCCCATATACATGGGGCCTATTTGCCAGGGCACACTTCACAGCAATATGTTGCCGTAGGGTTTAGTAGACAAGAAGTTAATTAAGCACTTTAACAGCATGCTGTATAAGTGTAAGTTGTTCGTTCTTTTTTTTTTTTATAGTTGTAAATTGTTCTTTCAAAAATTTATATCCGGAAGTATTAAAATTTTTTTTTTGGTCTAGACCATCCGGTATCCCCATACCTTTGGTATAGGACTAATCCGGATTCGAGCCGGACAGGACTCAAAGGACGGCAAAACTCTCCCTCAAGAGTTTTAACACAGCTGCATACCCAGGGACTAAGTATTAAAATTTTTTGAATAAGTGCAAAATTGTATTTTTAATTAAGAATATTTTTGTAAAAAAATTCATTAATTTAGGGTATATTTAACATTTAATAAGATGTGAATAGAACCCTTTAATAAGGTGTACTAATATAGATGTTTACTTGAATATTTTCTTTTGGCAATAGGTAGGATAATTTAAATTTATTTTTTTTTGAATTATTAAATAGATAAGATTATTCATTTAAAATCAATATTAAATATAAATAGACATTGGGATTTGGAATATTTTGAGTTATTTTATAAATAGATAAAGTGTCCATTTAAAAGTAACAATAAATGTCATATCAAAATAAATGGAAGAATAACTAGTTAGGATTTAAAATATTTTGGAATTGTTGATGTAAAATCAAGATTAAATAAGAAACCATAGTGATTTGGGATGTTTTAAAATTTTTTATAAATATATAAAATCATCCATTGAAAATCAAGATTAAATTGTAATTAAATTTTGAAATATATCAAAAAATGGAAGAATAGCCCATTAAGATTTGAAATATTTTCAAATTATTTATGAGATCATGCTGTACAAAAATAATCTTGCATGCCCTTTCACTTTCATTTATTTCAAAAAAAAAAACAAAACATTTTAATAAAATATGTCAGTTCCACAAACTTTCATTTATATGCTTTTACTTTTTTTTCATGATTTTTTATGTTTTTGGTCCTTTGTCTCATTTTTCGATTTAAACATATTGTTGTTTCTTTGTTTTTTAAAGTCGTATAGTAAAAATTCTTCATGCATGCAAATGGAATTACATTGTGTTAATGTTAACAAAACAATGTATACCTTATTGTTTACATAATAAATTTATTATGTTAATAGTCCTTTTTATTGCGTGCTGGAAGAAGCATATAACACTGCGAAGGTGTTTTTATTATTGTTTAATAATACATATTATTAGTATATATTCTTTAGGATAAACTTTTACATTTTGTTCTTTATTTATGAACAAAATTATATTTTAAATATAATTATATACTGTTATATTTTATTTTAGGATTATACTCAGATTTTAGTATTGGTAAAAAAAAATTCAACAAAATTGAAGATCTGCCAACTAATTACATACTTTTATATTTTATTTTAAGTTTATACTCAGGTTTAGCGTTATCTTTTTGTTATAATATTATTTATGATATGTTTAAATACTAAGCAGTTGTAGTAATATATTTTGATTACATATATATATATTGAGATACATAATGTATATATATTTTATTTGTTCATTACATAATTTATATATTAAGCAATAATAGTAATATGCTCCGTATAAAAGGGCACAAACATTTTGACATTGAATTTAATGGAGTTGAACTTGAAACTTGAAAGCGCGTAAAGAAAAAGTAGCGTCAAGACGCGTTTGGTAGACTAGTAGCGGTGTTGGTTATTGACATACGGGAAGTCTAATAATTGAATCAGGTTGTTGACAGAATCACGTGCCGTCTCTGTCTCCGTTGCTTTTATTATTAATTAATCTATTTCTCAATCTAACGTGCTTTCCGCCTTTTTCTACTTTTTATTAATAAAAATGAAAAAAATATTACACAGGGAAAAATAATATATTACACTAAAAAATTGTATTTGGTGGATTTTCAAGATCCGTTTGTAGAGGTGACAAAAGTTGATTCGATCCGAAAAATTCATCTAATTAATCCGAATCTAAATTCGACTGATCCGATTTAATTAAAAAAATCAACAACTCAAATCTAACCCGATCCGAATTCGAATTGATCTGAAACCAAATTTATCCGAATTTACATTGATCCGAACCCGAATTTACATTGATCCGAACCCGAATTGATCTGAATCCAAATTCATCCGAATTTAGATTAACCCGAATCTGAATTGATCCGAACCCAAATTGACCCGAATTCAAATTGATCCGAATCCAAAATTACCCAAACCTGAAAGGATACAAACTTAAATTTAATATTATCAATAAATATTTAAATGTTAAAATTAAATATCAAAGTATTTTAATATAGTAAAAATATAATTTTTTTTCAATAATATGAGTGTTATATATTTTTTTAATCTAGTTAAATTTAAATATTCATTTTTACATTGCATTCATTTGAACCTAATGTATAATTATTTAATGGCTAATCTATAATAGAGTACAGAAGCTATATCATCTACACTAATGTCTCCAATTATTCTATAAAAAATTAAAATAAATTAAAGAGATATATAGTACTGTTTTATGATATTTAGTAGGGATTATTAAATCACTTTGATTCAAAAGTTATTAATTATTGTAGACAATAAAAATAAAATGAAAAAAATGTAATTAATTTATGAATATTGGTAAATATATTATAAAGAAAACTATCATACAGATTATTAAATATTTTGATTATTTCAATCCCAATTGTACTATAGGTCATGTAAGAAAAAAATTTTATTTTCATGAGTTTTGTTTTTTAGAAATATGGTTTCAGTTGATTTTCATACCAGATAAATCATATCAAGATGACCAAAGCTTAATCCAATAAATCTATCCAATCGACCCGAATCCAAATCCAACCAACTCGAATTGACTAAAAAAGTCAACGACCCAAACCCGATCTTATTCGAACCCGAAATGATCCAAACCCGAAATAAACCGATTTTTTCTTGACCCAAACCCGACCTTATCCGAACCCGAAATGATCCAAACCCGAAATAGATCGATTTTTTCTTGATCTAAACCCGATCTTATCCGAACCCGAAATGATCCGAATCCAAAATGATCCGATTTTTCCTTAACCCAAAATGATCCAACCCAAACCTGATCCGACCCGCCCATTTGCCACCTCTATCCGCTTGGCCGAAAAAATATTAAAATCTTAAAAGATGTCAAAATAAAAGCATTTAAAATGTCCAATAAAAAAACATTTAAAATGCTTCTATTTAAAACAGTTTTTTCCTACAAGAAGATACTTTAAAATTTTAATTTCCTAATGAGGTTACTTTTAAATTTATTTCTTTAAAGGAGTATTCAATGCCATATCAATGTCATGTCAATTACACATGGAAAAATAATATATTATACTAAAAACTGTATTTGGTGTATTTTCAAGATCCGCTTGGCCGAGAAAATATTAAAATCTTAAAAGATGTCAAAATAAAAGCATTTAAAATGTCCAATAAAAAAAGCATTTAAAATGCCTTTATTTAAAACAGTTTTTTCTCATAAGAAGATACTTTAAAATTTTAGTTCCCTAATGAGGTTACTTTTAAACTTATTTCTTTAAAAGAGTATTCAATGCCGTATCAATGTCATGTCAGATTTTTAAAAAATTATTTAAATTTTAAAAAATAAAAATTTTAGAACTTAATACATAATTTAAAAGATGCTTTTACAAACTTATAATCACTTATAAACCCTAAACACAATTTTCTTTGTAAACCTTAAAAAGATTGTAGTCAATACATCTCTTCTTTCCTTCATCAAGAAATTCTCATTTGATAAGCGTCTTTAACTTTATAGTTATAATGTTGAATTATGATATAAATAGTAGTGATTTTTTTACAATAGATTCTAGGATTTTGCTTTTCATAGATATTATTTTTTATAGTAATGCTAATGGAGTACTTGTTTAAATTTTTTTTTTATCAATCCACAATTCTGCACCTACAAATTAAAATAAGGAATCAGCCAATGGATACACTCAATATATGTCAATATGCATGCTTTAATAAGATTTTTAAAACGTTTAGTTGAATGAATATGTAATGTGTGCAAGTAATAGGTAGCCAAAAAGGCTGTTACAATTATACACATGTGAAAAATGTTAGGGTAGCCTTATTTGCTAGATTTAAGTACCATTTATGATTAGCAACAAGGAAAAACTTAGAAAATTTAAGGCCTTTTATTGAGGGAAAGCTTGCTGTACGTGACACAAAAGGGGATTTCACTTTTGCATAACATTTGTTTGAATGATCACTAGTGTAGCACGAAATAATTTGGGTTTGTAGTTTCTGACTTAAGCAAAACCAATCTCTAGATTACTATAACAAAAAACTGTGATATATCCCCATCAATACATCTCATTTGAGTTGTGTATGATATGTTTAGTAAGAATTCTTTAAAAGTTCTACTTAAAACAGCCCTAAGTGTATAGATAAAATATAATTTTGACAATCAAATTTTAGAATATTTTTTGTTTGTTATTTTTCACATATATATGTGATTTCTTTTTTAAAATATGATTATTAAATTTTTATATTCTTTTTTAAAATATGATTATATTCATTTGTATAGTTGATGGCATTGAACTAATAAATATTTTTTAATGTTTCAATGTAAGTTGGTTGTGTTTGGAAGAGAAATTCCAATTTTTTGTTATTGGAGTGGTAGCATTACGGAAGGATCAAATGGCTTGTGTTATACTGGCCCTCCTTTAAGAGTAATTAAAGTAAAGCCTAAAATGAAATTCAATAAGCTGTTAGAGGAGATGTATCATGTTATGGTATTTGATAGAGAGTGAACATGACTAAATTTGGTTTGTTGGTACCCAACAATAGTACAATCATCGATGATTAAGTATATTTGCTTGCCTATTGTGGATGACAGCAGTGTAGATATCATATTGGAAATTCCTTTTATTCATCCTTCTATCAGTAATGTTGAGTTGTATTTAGAAATGGAATCGATCTTCGTTGAACCTGCTGAACATGAGAGTCAATCCACAAGTTCTGTTCCACTTGCTCAATTGCCAACACAAGACAATGACACATTGTTGGATCATGCTAATTTCAACCATGCTAATTATCTATTTTTGCCAAGTAGCAGTGAACCTACCATGGAAAGGCAAGATTCAATCATTGCTAATATTTTTGGATCCTCAAACTATGAAACTATTAGCTAATATGACAGAGATCCAAGTGTAAATATAAATTGCAGAAGAACAATTGGTTTCTTCTGAACTTAGTGATATATTCAGGGATGTGAATGTGAATAATGAAGTATTTGAAGAAGAAAATGAGGAACATGAAGAGCAATAGGATTTTGAAAAAGTCAACTTAGAAACAGATGGTACCACTTTGGAGGTCATGAGGCGGATATGCCATTCTTCACCAATATTGATCGAGTCGATGATGCTATTAATAGTAATTGGACACCATAAACCCAAAGTATTTCTTGGAATCTTGAGCTTGAGTCAAAGAAAGGCTTAATTTTCTAAGGCTTAATGGAAAAGATTTGTGCAATTGTACTCCATTAAAAGACACCAAAAGCATGAAGTGGTGGAAACAAAAAAGAAGATATGGTTATTGAGGTGTAAAAGACATTGAGAAAGTGGATGCAAATGGAGGCTTCGTGCGTATTAAAGTAAATGTCATGAACATTTTGAGATTACTCAATATGATCGTTGGTTCTCATACATGTGTCTACCTAAGGTTAGAGTTGTGATCACCCACAACTAGACTCAGATTTATTAGCATATGAGATTGAAAGCCAAGTGAAAGCTGAACCTTCGATTACAGTTGCAGCTTTAAATGCCAAGGTAAGAGACAAATTTTCTTATGATGTTTCATACAAGAAGATGTGGCATGGAAAACAGAAGGCCATCAAAAATGTTTTTGGTGATTGGGACACATCTTTTTAAGTATTACCTGGATTTTTTTGCTACACTTGAAAAGTATAATGGGACAACTATGATGTGGCAATTTAAACAGTTGCGAGATTCTACTGTCAGAGCATTTGAAGTATTCCATTGTGTTTTTTGGGCCTTTCCACCTTCCATTGAAGGGTTTAAGTATTGTAGGCCAATTATAAGTATAGATGGTACTCATTTGTATGGAAGATATAAAGGTAAAATGCTTATTGCAATGGGAGTTGATGCCAACAACCAACTTTTCCTTCTTGCATTTGCTATTGTTGAAGAAGAATTTTTTGATAGTTGGAGATGGTTTCTTACTTGCATTAGAGAGAAGGTCACACAACGAAAAGGAATTTGCTTGATATCTGATTGTCATTGTGGTGTTTGTTCAATAGTGAATGAGCCTGACTCTAGATGGAAAGAACCATAGGCTTATCATCAATTTTGTTTGCAACCTATATGTAGTAATTTCAATGATAAGTTTCATAATAAAAAATTGAAAATGCTTGTCTATAGAGTTAGAAATGCACACTAGTTACATAAGTTTAATTCCATAATGAAAGACATAGAAAATATTAGTCCTGAAGCTCGAAAATGGTTAGATGATATACTAGTGCAACAATGGGTATTGGCACATGATGGTGGTCGACACTATGGAATAATAACAACTAATTTATCTGAGGTGTTTAATAGTGTGCTAAAAGGAGCTTGAAATTTACCTATCACTACATGTGTACAATTAACCTTTTATCGATTGGTTAACCTTTTTAGCACCAAGCGATGCTTTGCTTTAGATGCATCCCAAAAGGAAACTTGTACACTTCTCATGTTATAGCTAAACTTCATGGTTATTTGGCAAAAGCCAACACACATGATCTGTGAAAACCGTAAATTTTCTAAATAAATATTAAATATCCAGAACATTTAATTTGGATAAATTGAAATCCAAATTAAATAAGAAATGAAAATGGAGAAATATAATTTGGATATTAAGAGATCCAAATTATAAGAAATGAAAATGTGTATATTTTTATATTTATATAATTAGAGTATATAAATATATTTTTATATGTTTTACATAAGTACATATGTATAAATAAGAAATATAGTATATATTATACATTGATATATATATATATATATACACACACACACACACACACACACACACTATTTCATATTAAATAAATACATATGTACATTACTATACATTTATGTATATAAATAAATATATATATATGAAATATATATTATTTTAAATTTAAAGGGTATAGATATATATACAAAATATTAATACAAAATATATGCCTATATATATAGATATTAATATAGTATATTTATATATATAGATTTATATATATATATAAATATAAAGGATTAAATATATATTGTAAATAGTATAATTAATATATATAATTATTATAAATATAATTATATATATTATATAAAAAAATTAATAAAAAATAGAAATAAAAATAAAATAACGAGGATCGGGATAAACCCGATACCCTGTTATTTTCTCCTTTGTTACAAAACAGAGGAGAAATACAAGGAAGCTGGCCGACGCCAGCGGTAAGGAAAAAGAGAGAGAGGGGTGAGGTCACCGGCGGGCCGAGAAGAGGAAGAGAAGGAAGTTGCAGGCGACGGAAAAATAAAAAAAGGATAGGAAGAAAACGGAGGAAAAACCGAGAGGAAAAGAGAAAGGAAGGGAAGAGGAAAACGGCGGTGCCGCTCGATCCAGGCACCGTTACCTCAACCTCGACCCCGGCGGAGGTAAGGGGAAGGAAAAGAGACTGCCAGCAGTGAAGGAGGAAGAGGAAAGGGGGAGAAAAAAGAAAAGAAAGAAGCCACCGTTACCGCTTCCAGATCCGGTGCTAGCGCCGATGATGGGGAAGAATGGAGGCCAGATCCAGCTTCGCCGTCACCTTGGCAAACTGTGGGAGGCCTGAACCGGCAAAGAACCGGTCACCGGTCATAAGGGGGCTGGACCGGTTCAGACCAAGAAAAGGAAAAAGAAAAGAAAAAAAGAAAAAAAGAAAAAGAAGAAAAGAAAAAGAAGAAGAAGAAGAAAAAGGAAGAAAAAGAAAAATATGCTGTAGGAAATTTAGAATAAATTTCCAATAATTTATTATTATTATGTTGGCAAATAAATTGTGAAAAATTCTAAAATGTAGAATTTGTTGTAGAATCATACTCGGTGATCGAGATGATTAAATCGGGAGAGGTGGAATACGGGCACGACGGTAGCGAGAAAGTCGTCGATTCGGGACAGGTAAGGGAGGCATGTGTTGGGATTTTTGGTGAGATTAATAGTACTAGTATTATCACATTTGATGGGAATTTGATTCATCTCTATTCCATAGTCACTCATTTGTTGTTTAATCCATAATACTTGAGCACAACAACTTCTGGATGCAATATATTTAGCTTCGGTTGTGGATAGGGATGGCAATGGGTACCCTATAAAAGGGTACCCGGTGCTACCCGACCCGTTTAGGTAGGATTAGGGTAGTGTATAATCGGGTTCGAGTAGGGTTCGGGTAGTGAAATTACTACCCGTCACGGGTTAGGGTAGGGTTCAGGTAGTTACCTTAGGGTACCCGCTACCCGAACCCGATTATAAATAATAATTAATTAATACAATACTTATATTTTTTATATATAAATTATTTATTATTAATGTTTTATTTAATTAAATTAAATCATTATATATTATAATTATGATTTTTAACTTTAATTTATTTTTATGAGTTAAATTAAATTTATTAATATAATGTTTTAATTAAGTTATTCTAAAATTAATTTTAATTTTAAATTTAAAAATCAAACTTTGACTTAATAAACGGGTAGTTAAACGGGTTCGGGTAGTTAAACGGGTATTTATATTTTATAGGGTTAGGGTTCGGGTAGCATAAATAAAAATAATCGGGTAGTTAATCAGGTTAGGGTAGTAATAAAGTTAATCGAGTTCGGGTTCGGGTATCTCAAATCTAGCGGGTACCCGACCCGTTTACATCCCTAGTTGTGGATTGCACTACACTATTTTGTTTCTTAGGAAACCATGAGATGAGTCTATTCCCTAAGAATTGACAAGTATCAGATGTGCTTTTCCTATCAACTTTACAACCACTAAAATCTGCATTAGAATAAGCATGAAGGGCAAAACTTGAGTCTCTAAAATACCATATTCTTAAGGAAGAAGTGTCTCTAAGGTATCTAAAGATTCTTTTGAGAGCTTGTAAGCGTGATTTTCTAGGGGATGATTGAAATCTAGTACATAAACATACACTAAACATTCTATTGGGTCTACTAATAGAAGATATAATAATGAGCCAATAATAGACCTATATAGTTTAGTGTCTTCACACTTACCTCCTTCATCTTTATCAAGCTCAATAGATGTGCTCATTGGGGTGGATTAAGGTTTGGTCTCATCTATCCCAAATCTTTTGAGCAAGTCTTTAATGTACTTGCTTGATTTACAAAATTCCATCTTTACTTTGTTTTACTTAGAGCCTTAGAGAAAAAGTTGAATCTCCCATCATACTCATTTCAAATTCACCTTGCATTAATTTGGAGAAATTTTCGCACAATGATTCATTTGTTGTGAGAATCACATATTTCGGTACTATTACATCTGTCAGACTTCTCACCATTATTCAATTCCTGTGTATTTCACAAGTAACAAAGGAAATAATGTGGTAGGCCCACAGACCCTACAGTGCTCAGATGGACAGAAGACTTGGTACACACATTACGGATAGTCATATAAGCCTATGGTAAGAATCTAGAACCCAAAATCCTTTATTTAACTTATTTTTGGGAAGTGCACCAACAAATTAGAAAATGACGATTAAGGACATAGCTCGATTGAATTTTTGTAAATAATGGTCAAATTAAATTTATTTTTGACCAACTGGCTGAAGTATGATAATCTTCATATAAATAAGTTCAAGGCTATGTTAATAGATAGATTAAATCAGTGAAAAAATTATAAATTTACGCGATTGGCCCAATAAGGGAATTATCTTAATTTCACCCTTGTGGTCAGTCAAAGCTTAATGAAACCCCATCCATTCATTAAATTATGTTCAATAATAATATTTAATGATGAAATAAAATATTTTGGAGTTAAATTAACTAGTTAAAAATATTATGAAAGTTTAAAGGTAAAATTGTCAAAAATTATCACAACCAAGGGCATTTTGGTCGTTTTGCCATTAAAAGAATATTCGAAATATTTCTACACACTTATGGGGTCGGCCACATTCCATCATCTTCAACCTCACGCCACTTCCACCATAGCCAACCTTAGGCAAAATCACCTTAAAACATCAAACTTTCTTCTACAGCCTTGTCCCAAATTTAATCCTTTACGAGCCCATACCAATATCTTGTTGTAAAGTTGACAAAATCAAGAGGAAAGGCCTCCCACAAGTTTTGGCCAAACAACAAAGGTAAGGAAACTTTGATTTTTCTTATGGTTTAATGATTATTGGTGATGTAATTAAGATGTCTAAGCATGAATTTGGCCTTAGATTGAAGCAAAACCCTCTCAAATGTCCCCTTTGGGTTTCAAAGATGATGAGGAACATAGGAATGATGATGCTTTGATGCATGTAAATGGTGTTAAATGGATGAAGAACAATGAAGAAGAATGAAACTAAGCTTAGTTTGTTGAGAAATCATGAAATTCCTTCCATATTGATTTCGGCCAAGAGAAGGGGACCATGATATGATGCTCAATTTGATGTGTTGTAGGTTTCATAAGACTGTATAAATTAAGAGAAGACTGTTGGTGCAATCAAAATTAAAATCGAAGTTGATTTAGGCATAATTATATTTTAGTACCGGTGCAAATTAGGCTAGTTCAATAATTATTGCAGACAATGTGGTGGATTTTAATGAAGAAAAATTTATTATAATTAATGTATGGTGAAATGATGGTGTTGGTATAATGATTTTGCAGCCTGGGAGTAAAATTTATTGTGTGATGCTATCGGCTGCTATGGTAGAAAACGACAGGTAAGGGATGAGTACGGAAGAAGTAGGGATACTGTGAATATATTATGGTTGAAAATGATTTTATGAAATTGTTTTGAAGTCAATTTATATATTGTGTTTTCAATATAGGGGGCTAGGTTAGAAAAAGCCGTTATATTGCTGAAAATTCTAAGAATTTTACCAAATTATCTTTTAATATCCATGAATATTAGAAATAAAGAGTTTATTAAATTGATCTCACCTTATTTATTGAAATTTTGAATTTTCATTAAATATCGAAAAACAATATTTAAAAATTCATGTTATTGAATTTTATGTACGTGAGGGTACTAGCATGTTCTTATAATTGTTCTACAGATAAATAGAAAATTTTTGGAAAAGAATACCGAACTGTGAATATTTTATGAATTTTTATTGCTGAACTAGTTAAATTTTCTAATATATGCATTTATGGACTGACTGAAGATTTTATCTTGAAATTGATTTCTTAAATAGTGTTTCTATTATTTATAAACTGTTTTGAGACTGTTAGGCCCCGTATCATGCTGACTGTTACTGTTGCTGATAGACCTACCAAGTTTTCGGCTTCCGCAGCTATCACCTGGCAAGTATACACTGTAGACCCACTGTGACTATGGCCATATGTCTTATTGTTACTGTTTCTCCATTCTTGGGATACTGTTATAGCATGATATTTATTGAGTGTTGCATGGTCTCCACTGAACTGTAATGTTTTACTGAACTGAATCTCTTACGAATACTGAAGTGAATGGTTTATACATCGACTGCACTGTAGATTTCTAAGTGTTTACTACATTATTTATTAAATCTTTTTATAAGGAACTATTTACTGAAATGTTCCATTTGAATTGTTTATACACTGTTTATATATTGAAAAGTGCATGAAATGATTTTAAAGTGATTTAAATTGTTTAAACATATCATCTGCAACTGTTGACTCCCTATAGTCACAACTAGGGATTGAGACATGAAAGACACTTCAAAGTACCTCCTATAATCCATCCGGTTTCCTAGTCAACTATAGTATCCTTCCTAAAAATTTTCCTTAGTGTACTGTTAGAAATTAAATGTTTTTATGCATATAGATTTCATGGTATCAGTTCTTGCATATGAATTTCTTACTGAACACGTTATCTCACTCCCTATTTTTCCACCTTACAGATTATCTGCAGTGGTATACCATTCCACGGATTGGTTGCGCTTTTGGTACCTTGAGGTAGGAGTTATTTGATCCAGGAGTTATTTTTTATTTCCTTATATGTTTAGACTTTCATGCACAATACTACTTTTGTATAATTTATGTACAAGGTATGTAGAACTTATAAAATATACTAGAATAATATCTTTTGATGTAAATATTAATATCAGCTATAAATAGAATTTTACTTAAAGATTTGATTACTGTGATAAGTGAGTGTTATAAAGGTATCGTAGACAGCCCAACCAACTGACTGTATATATGATTTATGGATATTTACTGTATATAACAAATGTTACAGTTTAATTGGTATCAGAGCAAAATTGATCTGATGTTTGTCAGTGTCTTTATGTCTAAATAGGAGTACATCTCCTATTGTACTATATAATCTGAATGTATAAATGAGTCAAGTTACTGAAAATCAATTTGAATGTCTATGTTGTGCAGAAATGAATGGGCGAAGGGTTACTTGTTAAGGTAAAGGATGAGGTAAGGCGGAGCTGACTATGGAGCCAACATCGAAACCCACCCCAAAATCAGCTCTCCCTCCGCAGCCCAAAAGTCCAAATACTAGAACAGATGTTAGCTGATTTTATAGTGATGTATAACGCTGATAGAGCTGCTAACAGTGCTAAAGTGGAAGCACCACAAGAAGTAGCACAACCCCCACCTTAGCCTGCACAGGCACTTGCATAGCCAGCTCCCAAGCCACAACCTACTCCACAGCTTGAGCCCCAGCCACAGACAGCACCACTGCCACTAGCCCAGCCACACCCTACAAGTATCGAGTCTTACTGTGATGAAAATATAATATGGTAGTTTAAGAAGTTGGATCCTTTGAAATTTAAGGAGGATAAGGATTCGATGGTGGCAGAGCATTATATTAATGCGATTGAGAAGCTATTTAAGTATATGTAGTGTTTTGAGACAGAGAAAGTGGGTCTACCTATCTTCTAGTTGATTGATAATGCAAAGCACTGGTGGAAGTCCACCCTGACAATATTGTTAGACCAGCATCCAGTGGTGACATGGACGATATTTTTGGAGTCTTTTTACAGACAGTATATTCCCCGGACTGCACAAAAGAAGTTACAACAGGAGTTTCTGGAGTTGACTCAGGGGAGTATGATTGTAGATCAGTACAAGTCCAGATTTACCACTTTGAGTCGTTTCGATCCTCAGACCCGGACGAGTGAGGAGCAATAGATTGACAGATTCATGGTGGGTTTGAGACCTTCTATCGAGACTTGGTTAGTCCCGTTCGATATCAGGTCATATGATGAGATGGTATGTCGAACCCAGCTTTGCGAATGGGACTATTAGTAGTTCCATGTTGACACTGGGTCTAAGGGTAAAGGGAAAGGGAAGGAGAAGGTTAAGAGGGGTTTCAAGGATCGGACAGGGAGATGGCAGCCTAAGAAGGCTAAAACATCGAGCATCCAGATTTCAGAGGATAAGCCAATTAAGTTTGCTTCTACTACACCTATTAGTAGCCCCAGCACCATTCAGAGGAGTATAGTGACTAGGTGTTTTCATTGTGGGTGGTCGCATGGTACTCGGCCGTGCTATATGCTTACTGAGGCCTGCCTCCGATGTTGATAGACGGGGCATCTGGTTAGGGATTACCTGATGTTCAAAGAGGCAGCTGCATCTACCGTTTCTGCTACAGTTTTACCTCTAGCAACACCAGTGCCGAGTGAGTCAGAGAAGGCGACACCCTCACAACCTAGGCAAACGATAGCAATAGAGAAGAGTAAGAAGGTTGTGACACAAGCTAGGGTGTACGCACTAGATCAGGAGGCTGCTGACACTTCCACAATGTTATTAAGGGTAATATATATATTTTTGACATTTTCATACTTACACTGTTTGATCTTCGTTTTACGTATTCTTTTGTGTCACTTGTGCTAGTAAAATATTTGTAAAACCTAAACCTTTAGGGTATACATTACAAATAAACACACCCTTTAAAAAGTCGCAAATGATTGATGTTGTATATAGAAATTGTAAAGTGACAGAAGGAGAAAAGGAAACGATAGCTAATCTAATTTTGTTAAACATGTGTGATTTTGATGTAATCTTAGAAATGGACTGGTTAGCTGCGAATTATGTTAGTCTAGACTGTTACACTATGTTTGTTACCTTCTCTCATCTTGAATGTTACATTATAAAGTTGTTAGGTAAGTAATGAAAGTAAAATATTTACTACTAAATTGTTTGAGTGTTGTGTTGATGTGTTTAAAGGATTTATTGCTTATGTTAAGGATGTAGAAAGGAGACGTCCGTAGTTGCATGAGATTCTTGTGGTCAGGGATTTCCCCGATGTGTTTTCAAATGAATTGCCATGATTACCTCCAGATCGGGAGATCGAGTTCACCACTGACTTGGTACCCGATACAGAACGATTTCGAAGCCCCCATACCGGATGGCATTAGTGGAGTTGGAGGGCTTAAGAAGCAGCTCCAGGAATTATTAGACAAGGGCTTCTTTCGCCCCAATATGTCTCCGTAGGGTGCGCCAGTACTGTTCATCCAAAAGAAGGATGGTAGCTTGAGATTGTGCATAGATTACTAGTTACGTAATAAAGTTACCATCAAGAATAAATATCCCTTGCCCAGGATCGATGATCTCTTTGATCAGCTTAACGGTGCACAGGTGTTTTCCAAGATTGATCTCTGATCATGGTACCATTAGTTGAAGATCTTGGAAGTTGATGTCCCTAAGATAGCATTCAGGACTCGGTATGGTCATTATGAGTTCTTGATAATGCCTTTCAGATTGACTAATGCCCCTGCAGCTTTTATCACGTGATGCTATCGGCAGCAATGGTAGAAAAATGATAGATAAGGGATGAGTATGGAAGATATAGGGATACTGTGAATGCATATTATGGTTGAAAATGATTTTATGAAATTGTTTTGAAGTCAATTGCTTTGGAATTGTTGAAATTGTGGACATTGGTTTGTTTATATACTATGTTTTTAATGCAAGAGGGCTAGGTTAGAAACAACTGTTATACTACTGCAAATTCTAAGAATTTTATAAAATTATCTTTTAATGTCCATGAATATTAGAAATAAAGAGTTTATTAAATTGATCTCACCTTATTTATAAAAATTGCATATTTTCATTAAATACTGAAAAACAATATTTAAAAATTCATGTTATTGAATTTTACGTATGTAAAGGTACCAGCATGTTCTTATAACTGTTCTATAGATAAATAGAACATTTTTAGAAAAGAATACCGAACTGTGAATTTTTATAAATTTTTATTATTGAACTGATTATATTTTCTAATATATGTATTTATGGACTGACTGAATATTTTATCTTTGAAATTGATTTATTAAATAGTGTTTCTAGTATTTATAAACTGTTTTGAGACTGTCAGGTCCTGTATCATGCTGACTGTTACTGTTGCTGATAGACCTGCTAGGTCTTCAGCTTCCGCAGCTGTCACCTGAAAAGTGTACACTGTGGACCCACTGTGACTATCGTCATATGTCTTACTGTTACTGTTTCTTCCTTCTTGGGATACTGTTATAGCATGATATTTATTGGGCATTGCCTAGTCTACACTGTACTATAATGTTTTACTGAACTGAATCTTTTACTAATACTGAAGTGAATGGTTTATACATCGACTGCACTATGGATTTCTAAGTGTTTATTGTACTGTTTATTAAATCTTTTTATAAGGAACTATTTCTTGAAGTGTTTCATTTGAACTGTTTATGTATTGAAAAGTGCATGAAATGATTTTAAAGTGATTTAAATTGTTTATACATATCATCTCTAGCTGTTTACTCCCTATAGTCGTAGTTAAGGACTGGGACACGAAAGGCACTTCAAAGTACCTCCTATACTCCATCCGGTTTCCTAGCCAACTATAGTATCCTTCCTAAAAATGTCCCTTAGTGTACTATTAGAAATTAAATATTTTTATGCATATAGATCTCATAGTATCAGTTCTTGCATACGAATTTCTTACTGAACACGTTAGCTCACCCCCTATTTTTTCACCTTACAGATTATCTGCAGTGATTTACCGTTCCACAAATTGGCTGCGCTTTTGGTACCCTGAGGCAACAGTTATTTGATCCTAGAGGTATATTTTATTTCCTTATATGCTCAAACTTTCATGTGCAGTACTACTTTTGTATAATTTATTTATAGGAGATGTAGAACTTGTAAAATATACTGGAATAATATCTTTTGATGTGAATATTAATATTAGCTATAGATAGAATTTTACTTAAAGATTTGATTATTGTGATAAGTGAGTGTTATAAAGGCATCGCAGACAATCTAACCAATTGATTGTATATGTGATTTATGGATATTTACTGTATATGACGGAATGTTAAATTTGTGGATCCAAAAATAATATCATCTACATAAATTTGAATCACTAACAAATCACTACCCTTAGATTGAATAAACAATGTTGTATCCACTTTGCCTCTTGCAAAACTTTTTTTAATAAAAAAACTTGGATAATCTTTCATACCAAGTTCTAAAAGCTTGTTTTAATTCATGCAAAGCCTTTGAAAATTTGAAAACATGATTGGGAAATTTTTGATTTTCAAAATCAAGGGTTGTTTTGCATAAACCTCTTCATTTATGAACCCATTTAGAAATGCACTTTTAACATATATTTGATAAAGTTTGAAATTTTGTAACATGGAAAGGCAACTAGCATCCTAATAGCTTCTAATCTAGCTACCAATACATAAGTCTCATCATAATCTATTCTTTCTTCTTGTCTGTGTGCCACTAATATAACCTTGTTTCTAATTATCACACTATTGTCATCATTTTATTCTTGAATATCCATTTGGTTCCTATAATTGGATGATCATTAGGTCTTTCCACAAGTTTCCAAACTTCTTTCAAATTGATTTAGTTCCTCTTGCATAGCAATAATCCAATTTTCATCCTTTAAAGCTTCATGCACATTCGTTGGTTTAAATTGAGACACAAAAGCTACATGATGACAAATATTTCTATAGGATGATCTAGTTCTAACTCCAAATTTGGATCTCCAACAATGTTATTATTTTTCACATAATTAAGTTCTCTAAAACATTTAGATTCTTTCTTTATTGTCTCTTGATCTAATGACTCCTCCTTTATATTTATATCAAGATCTTCTAATTGTTTGATAACATCTTTATCTTGAGATGGATTAATTATTAGTTCATCAAATATTTCCACATCATCATCAAGATTTGTTTTACTAGAGTAATTTGACTCACCAAATATTACAAGTATTGATCTTCTACAACAAGTGTTCTTTTGTTGAAAAACCTATAAGCCTTAGAATTTATGAAATATCCAAGAAAAATTCCTTCATCACTTTTTGCATCAAACTTTCCTAAATTATCTTTTTCATTATTCAAAACCAAACAATTGCATCCAAAAGGATGGAAATAGCTAATGTTAGGTCTTTTTCTTTATAAAGTTCATATGATGTTTTTTTTAGATTGGCCTAACCATAGCTTTATTTACAACATAGCATGAAGTGTTAATAGCTTCAGCCCAAAAATATTTTGATAAATTAGTTTCACAAAGCATGGTTTTAACCATTTCCTCTAAAGTTCTATTTCTCCTTTCAACCATCCAATTTTGTTGAGATGTTCTAGGAGTTGAAAAATTAGGACTAATACCATTATCATTACAATAAGTATCAAAACCAAAATTTTTAAATTCTTTTTTATGATCACTTCTAATATTAGTGATTGAATAACCCTTTTCATTTTGAGTGATTTTTTAAAAAGTAATGAATTTGTTTAAGGCTTCATTCTTAACACTTTAGAAGAGTACACATGTGAATCTAGTAAAATCATTAACTATAACAAATCCATAGTGTTTTCCTCATAAGCTAGTTATTTTAGGTGGTCTAAAGAGATTTAACTGAAGAAGTTGGAGTGGCCTAGATGTGGAAACATACTTCTTAGATTTGAAGGAAATTCGCTTGTGCTTTCTTCTTACACAAGCCTCACATACTTTATTATTTTCAAATTGAAGGTTGGGCAATCCTACCAACTAGGTCTCTTTTAGCTAATTTGGACAATAAATGCATGCTAACATGCACTAATCTCCTATGCCAAAACTAAGGTTCATCTTCCTTAGTGGCCATAAAGCATACATTTTTGTTATTTAGTTCATTTAAGTGTACAATGTAAATGTTTCCTTGTAAATGTCTAATGAAAAGTATTTGGTTGATTTTGGCATCAATAACATGGCAACACAAAGCATCAAACATTACTTTAAAGCCTCTATCACATAATTGACTAATACTAAGTAAGTTATGCTTTAATCCTCTAACATACAACACATTTTCAATAGTAGAAGAAGAGTTACCAATGAGCCAATCCCTTCAATTTGCCCTTTGGAGTTGTCTCCAAATGTGACTTCTCCACCACTTTTAGGCTTTAGAATTTTGAATTAGCTCGTCACCAGTCATGTGTCTTGAGCATCCACTATCAAGATACCAATACTCTTTTGACCTTGCTTTGTTGTGATAACCGTAAATTTTCTATTTATTGAAAATTATAAATATTGAAAATAAATATTGGAGAAAATAAATCAGAGGAAATACATAAAATTTGCGAGAACGAGATATTGGTGAAAATCTCGAGAATTGAGGAAGTGAAAGAATCGGGAAATTCGTGTAAAGGAAATTAAATTGAAAGTGAAAATAAAAATAATAGAGAGAGAAAAAATTAATTTGGATAAATTAAAATCCAAATTAAATAAGAAAAATGAGAAATGAGAATAAAGTATGTCTATATAATTACAAATTATAGAAATGTATTTTATACAAATACATATGTTTTAAAATACTATATAGTATATTTTAATATACGTTGGTATATATATGGAAATATATACTATTTCATAAATTTAAATAATACATATGTATATAAACCTATTATGTTATGTGTATATATAATTATATAAATACATATAGAAGAGAGGTAAATGTGATTTTATATTAAAGTTTATATGTATATATGTTGTATTATAACATTTATATAATTTGTATATGTAAATGTTATTTATTTTAAAGTATATAAATATACACATATATATTCTAGATATATGTTTTGTAATATACAATATATATAATTTATACATAATATATATTGTATTACATTATATATGAAATAATATATGTATAATATATAGTATATATTATATGTATAAAATATAAATTATAGTGTATAATGTATAGTATATTATATACTAAAAAGGGAAAGGAAAATAAAACTAAAAGAGGAAAGAAAAAAAAAGGAAGGAGAAAAGGGAAGAATCGGGACAGAGCCCGATTTCTTCCTAGTCGGAGGCCGCTGGCAACATCCTGCCACTGTCGGAGGGGCAAGACAAAAGAAGAGAAGTGAACGACGCCGACGACGGAAAAAGGAAACGGAAAGCAAAACGGAAAATAGAAATGAAGGAAGTCATAAGAGAAAAGAAAATGGGAGACAGCGGTGCTGGCCAAATCGGTGGCCGCCATTGCAATCGAAGCTTCACCGGAGGAAGAGGAAGACGTGGGAAGCCACTGGAGGTGCAATGAACGGCGGAGGAGGGCTGGCGAAGAGGAAGGAGAAACCGAACCTATTCCGCCGTCGTGCCGTCGATCCAGGCCAAGTTGAAGCCACCGACAAGTTCGTCTCGACGCCGGCCAGCTGAAGGATGCCCGAACCGCCAGAGAACTGGCCGTCGACGAGGAACCGGCAAGGAAGGGAACTGGACCGGTCTGACCGAGAAAGGAAGAGGAAAAAAGAAAAGAAAAAGAAAAGAAAAAGGAAAAAGAAAAAGAAAAAGAAAAGAAAGAGAAAGAAAAGAAAAAGAAAGAAAGAAAAAGAAAAGAGGAAAAAGGAAGAAAAAGAGGAAAAAGAAGAATTTCGAGAATTTGAAGATTTCGGAAATTCGACAACCCAGAAATTTACGGAAATTCGATAAGAAATTCCCGAAAATTTAATTTCAGAAAAATTTAATAAATTATGAAAAAATTCTAAAATTTAGAATTTTTATTTCTAGAAATTATTTTCAGCGATCGAGATGAGGAATTGGGAGAGATGGAGTACGAGCGCGACCGAGAAGAGGAAGTCGTCGACCCGAAAAAAGGTAAGGGATGCATGTGCAGTACTGTAAGGATATTCAGTCTGCATAATTTAATTTTAAAATATTTTATGGAAATTTTATGAAAATTATTATGATGCATGATTGTCCAAAAAAATTTTTGGGATGAAGTACTGGTGGAAATTATAAATTGTATTTTTCGTGCAGGAAGTTAGTAAATCGGCAGCCGTTATGCTGCTGAAAATTTTAGAAAAATTTCATAAAATCATATTAAATGATTTTATTTTTGAAAATCGATATTAAATCACGAAAAATGAGGAAATTACTAAATTTCATAAAACATGAATATAATGAGATGAATTTTAAAATATTCATGTTTTCGAGAATGGTGATAATGAAATCATCGAAAATTCTCGGGATAGATAAATCACACGTAATTACGAGACGAAAGATGAAGTGAAATACAGTGAATATTTTATGAATATTTTTATAAATATTCACTAAATGATTTTTAACCTTTATGGTTTTTAATTATGAAATTATATATTTTTATAAATTCCATAAAGGTTTATTTTATGATGAAAAATAGGGTTTTGAGACTAATTGGCATCCTATTATGCTGATGTGTGATATGTGATATGTTTAGTCTCGGTCGACACCTGATCAGTGATCCACCGAGGACGATATAGATTATGGTCATAGATTTGACACGTTTATTTCTTTACCCTCCGGGGTCTATAGTATGATAAGATTGATGATTATCTTAGACTCCATAAATGATCGGTGACATGTTAAAAAGGAAAGTGTTTTATACGATATGGGTTATGTAAAAAAGGAAAATGTGTTATAGGATGCGTGACATGTGAAAAGAATATGTTTAAATGATATAAGAAGAAAATCAATTGAATTATAGCATTTTTACAAAATGCTCATTTCGGTATTGATTATAGTACTGTGAGATGATTTTCATAAGACATGTGATACGAACATGTAATATGTTTTCAAAAAGGAAGAACTGATAAATCTAATATTCTTACTATGATTTTAAATGGAATATTAGATTATAAGTACTACACGAGTTCTGATGTGTTAGTAGTCAGTCTAAGTCCTAAAGGCCAAATCGAGAAAAGACTCGATTTCTGTACCGTGTGAGCCACCTTTAGAAGACTCAAGGGACCCACGTGCTACATAGATTCTTCGGAAAACTATAGGAGCCACCTCTAGAATCCTTTGAGCACTAAGTGCTACACGAGTTCTGATTAGATAGTAGAAAGTATAAGGCATAAAGGCCAATCCGAGTAAAGACTCGATCTTTGTACCGTGTGAGCCACCTCTAGAAGACTCAAGGGACCTACGTGCTACATAGATTCTTCGGAAACTATGGGAGCCACCTCTAGAATCTTTTGAGCACTAAGTGCTACACGAGTTCTGATAAGATAGTGGAAAGTATAAGGCATAAAGGCCAATCCGAGTAAAGACTCTATCTTTGTACCGTGGGAGCCACCTCTAGAATCCTAAGGGACCTACGTGCTACACGGATACTAGTTGGACCGTGGGAGCCACCTCTAGAATCCCGAAGGACCTACATGCTACACTGATATTGTTTGGATCGTGGGAGCCACCTCTAGAATCCCAAGGGACCTACGTGCTACATGGATACCAGTTGGACCGTGGGAGCCACCTCTAGAATCTCGAAGGACCTACGTGCTACACGAGTTCCTCGATATGACACTTAACTCCATTGCTAGTTAGAATGGATGTCGTAATTGAATCAGTGAACCGGGGCTTACGCCTAAAGTGATTAAGTGATCGGTTATATGAAACTGTTTTCAGTGAGTTAAGCTATATGCTTAAAGTTTATTGACTTTCATTTTGTAAATGGATTGATTTATTAACTTGCATAGTAATTGAATTATCGACATGTATAGTGACTAATCTACCGAAGTGCTTGTTGCTTTGCTAATGTGATAAGTGGAATAGATTTTAATAGCTTACTTTGCTATTTAAAGTACTGTACTAATTATGAGAGTACAGTAAAACATGAAATGAGTTTTAAAGAAAAATGATGATGATTTAACTAATATTCCTTTCAAAGAATATATGAATATTAGTTATTTTATTTAAATGCTTTCTTTCATAAAAGCATTATTTTGAAAAGAATTTGAAAAGGTTATGGGATGAAAAGGAAAAGGATTTATAAATTCAAAAATAAATGAAGATTTTTATCTACAGTTGCTTATAGGTTCTGAAACAAGTATGGTATTCTAAAATACCTACCTTACTACATCCGGATCCCTAGTCGACTGTAGTATTCTTCCTACATACGAGCCTAGAGCCCATAAGAAAAATGAAAAAGATTTTCAGCATATAGGAAGCTGAATATCAAGTATGCATATAATTCCCTTACTGAGCCGTGGTTTTGCTCACCCTTTAATTTTAAACATTTCAGGTTTTGATGATCGTGAGATCAGTTTATTGTGGATCACGACTGTACACAAAGGACAATGTGACAGATCGACTGAATTATTTGAGGTATGATCATTTATTCTCTGTATTTAGACATGTCTACAGTACTACTTATCTGATTAAATATGATAAGGGGATGTGTATAATATAAACAATATTATGTAAAATTGTTTAACAGTTAGTACAAGTGAAGTATCACAGACAGCCCAACCGGTTAAGTTGTGTACAATAAGGTGAAAAATGTGGTCACGGGTCGTGACATTTGTAGCAATGCTCTTCCTCCTATAATCAAACACATCAAACTTTTGCCTTAGGTACCAAAATTTTCTTAGGTCCTTCAAAGTTAGTACAAATTATTTTTGATCCTTTAGGGATCCATTTCATTTTCAAAGATTCATCATTTGAATTTACAACATGTTTTGATATCCAAATCTTCTTAACTATTTTTCCTCTAAAAGAAGTTTATCTAGTTGTGTATACTTGTAAGGAGTGTCTTAGTCTATTACATAAAGGCACAAAAGTGATTTTTCACTTATGATAAGAAAATTTTTACGGTGAGTTTCCTTATTCGATGCCTTAAAACCTACTCCTTCTTTGTCAAAGAATGCTCTTTGGGTCTCTAGCATGTGATCAAGTTTTTGTTGACCCATATAAAATCTAGAAAAGGAGTTATGCAAATTAATGTTCTTTTTATTTAACTCATCTATTTCTAGATTGGCATTTTCTAACTTCTTTTCACATTCTAATTTAGTATTCATAAACATTTCATTTTCTATTTTCAATTTTGAAATCATTATCTTATATTTTATATTCATGTTTTCAAATTCACTAGCTAAATCATTAAAGGCATCTTACAACTCATCAAAAGTGTATTTATTAGTATCAAGTGAGTTGGAGTTTACCTTATCATCATCAATAGCCATAAAGCAAAGATTGGCCACTACATCTTCAACATTTTTCTCATCGGAACAATTACTATCGCTCCATGTGGCCAACATTGCATTCTTCTTTGGTTTCTTCTCACTTTGTTTTCTATAAAAAGGACAATCAAATTTAATGTAACCATGTTTCTTGCATTCATAACAAATAATGGGTTATTTTTCTTTCCTACTAGATTCTCCCTTGCTAGAGTCTTTCCTAGGAGGTCTCCTAGAATTTCTACTAGTTCTTATTCTCATGAATTTATTAAACCTTTTAGCAAACATAGCTATCCCAATGTCCTCATCATCGCCACTTTCATCATTATCTTCCTTACATTCCTTATGTGTGGTGGATTTTAATGCAAGTCCAACTTTCTTAGGAGTTTCTTGATTTCTTTTGGTTTTCATTCCATAAGTAAGAAGAAATCTAAGAAGAAATCCCATGAGTTCATCTAAAAATAGTGTATGTGGATCCTTTGACTCCTCAATAGTAGTTACTTTAGCTTCCCATGATTTAGGTAAGCTATTAAAGATCTTTTTTATCATTTCAACATTAGAGTATGTCTTGCCTAATAACTTGAGACCATTTATGATATTAGTGAACTTAGTAAATATGTCACTAATAGTTTATTCATTTTTCATTTTGAATAGTTTATAATCTTGAGTGAGCATGCTTACTTTAGTCTCCTTAACTTGAGTTGTTCCCTCATGAGTTTATCCCAAATTTGTTTTGCATTCTCACAGAATAACACTATTGTATTCATTAGGCCTTAGTACACAATAGAGTGTGTGCATTGCCTTCACATTTAATTGTGTCATTCTAAAGTCATTTGTATCCTACTCATCCACTTTCTTTGGAACATCTTCCCCATCAACTTTCTTAATTGGAATTAAGGGACCTTTTACAATTATTCTCCAAACTTCATAATCATTAACTTGAATGAACAATATCATTCTAGTCTTTCAAAATGCATAGTTTTCACCATTAAAGAGTGGTGGTCTAACTGTAGAGTGTCCCTCTCCTACTAAGGGTGTAGCTATACTAGTTTGAGCCATCTAGATCGTTTATAATCGATGAATGCTAATCAAAATCAATCTCGAGCCCAACTTCTTATACCAATTGTTGGCTCATTGAGAAGGGGTGAATCGATTTTTGAACTAAATTCTAGATTTTAAAGCTTAACAAGCTATTTTAACAAATTGCACAATAAATTCACAAAAATAGTAAATAAAGAATAAGGAAGAAAATGCAAACACAAGATTTATAGAGGTTCGACCAATCACTTGCCTATGTCCTCTCTCCTTGATCCTTTTGTCAAGGTGTTGATTCCACTCTTTTTTAAGATTCAGTACAAACTACTTCAAGTTGTGGTAAGACCTCTAACACTTCTTTTTGTAGGCTTGAAAAGAAACCTTTTGAACCCTTTCTAGAATAACTACCCAATCACTCACAAAATGAACCTTACTAGGTTACTCTTCCCTTTAGTATAAAGGGGTGATTTGTAGAGAAAGGCTGAATACAAAATAAGCCTCTTGTAGGCTGCATTTTACAAGATGAAATAGCAATGTGATTGAAAAAGATTGAATTTGAGCATTGTAATGCTTGCTTGAATATAGAAAAGGATGAATAGTACTTATTCTTCTCTTTAAGCTCATAAATACTTGTATTTATAGTCCACCTAGAGTTGAGGACGATTGTTGGAGTATTTAATGCAAAGTTTTCCGTTGAAACCCTAAAAAACTAGCCGTTGGGCACATTTTGCGTGGTAGGGGATCAATCCTACAAATTTCGACAACTTTCTTTGAGGTTTTGCCATCTTGGGATCGATCCTCTAGGTGTAAGGATCGATCCTCCTAGTCTTGACTTGCCTTTGGGACCTTTCTGCCATTCAGGGATTGATCTATTGAAGGGGGAATTGATCCTTTCATTCAAAAATCTGAATTTTCTAGGCAATTTTAAGTTGAAATACATGTAATCTTTGGTCCCAAATCATTTTTCAATTTCATGTAAGCATTTCTAACTTAGGCAAGTGAAAATTTAATCCAAACATTTATTAAGTAATTTTCTCAAGATTTTAATCAATTAGTTCAATAGAAAATTACTTAATCTCATATTTATCAAGTGCATTATAATAAAACAATTTCAATATACACCTGCACGTGATATTGTTGTAAAAGCTTTATGCAAATTTACACATAAATATTAAGCATTTAATTGTGTTCAAGTTTTTGTCATTTCAAAATATTTAATTATCATTTTAAAGCTAACAAAATCCTATTGGCCGAATTTCATGGATGGTGATTCAAGTGCTTTTATTTCAATTTAACATCATACACATGCTTAAACGTTGAAGAACGGTCGTTTGGAATCGACAGAATTGAAAACTAAACACGCATTCTCTTACCTCCATAGTGGTCGAAACTTTGAGAGCCTTTTTCACCCTTCAAATGGCCTTTCCAATGGCTAGTTTGGAGGTATTTGATAAAGCTTGAGGAGTGGAACAACTTTCGTTTAGTATGTTTTTCGGTTTGGGCTTGTATACTAGGGTTTTATAAGTTTCTCTCTCTAAAACTTAAGAAAATATGAGATTTTCTCACTCTAGATCACCATGGCTGGCCATAAAGAAGAAGAAGAAGATTTTTATGGCTTTTAATAATATCTTATGGGCCAAATGACCAGTTTACCCTTAACAATTTTAAAAATTTCCTTTATGTCCTAACAATTTCAATATTCAATTAAATATTCAATTTAATTTCAAACTATTTTCATTTCAGTGCCAATTATATCTATTTGATATAATCTAGTCAAAACATCAACTTTTATTGGGGTTTGACTACTCATTTTAGTGAAATTACCAAAATACTCCTGATTATTCATTCGCGGTATTTTTAACATTTTCATATGATTTAGTCTAGAGTTGGAATCATGTAAGACTTCTTCACATGAGGACTCACCTATGCCGTCAATTGGTCATAAATCAAATTAGATTAACTGTTATTTACAGAAGTTTCTCAGCCTATAGACGTAACTATCATTTTCGAAATTATTACACGCTTTTCAAAACATGCGCAAACGAAGGAATTTTGAGATGCAAATTCTTGCCATCTCAATGTTTCACTTCAAATATATCATTACTCTAATGTCTCATTTTGAACTGGATAGTAAAAGTCCTTGTGAGGCCCATATTGGGTACTTTCCCAATCCTTACCAAATAGATCCTCTATTTAGAAATCTTAGCAATCAACTCTCACTTTTCGATTTGTACAGTCTTTAACTTATATTGGGTATTGGAAAAACGGAGTTCTTACATTGCGTAATCTCTATTTGAGCTTTAGATCAATTTCTTTTGTTCGTGTCTTTAAAGAGGTTAATCATTTTGTGGATTATCTTGTAAAATTAGGAGGTCTTTGAAACTTAAATTTTAAGGCTTGGTTGTAATTTTTCTTGCAATCAATTTAATATAATCTCTTCAATTTCAAAAAAAAAAGAATAAAGGGGTTGTGTAAAAAAATAATAATAGAAAATAAAGCTATTGGAAAATATAAACAGCTTAAATTAGTAATACACTACTATATTTTGATTAATATTTATTATATTATCTACTAAAAAAATATTTATTATATAATGATAATTTTAAAAACTAGTTTAACAAGTTACCAGGTTTGTGGGTTTTTTTTATTTTTAAAATTTAATCAATGGTTCAGATAAATATTACTTATCTAAGAGCTATAGTTCATTGACCTTACAATAATATCAATTTTTGTAAACTTACTATAAAAGTCCCCCTTGACTATTGTATAATATTCAAAATTCATATTTTGTATTTAATTATTTGTTAAAGTTTCCAAATCTACTAAGGAAACTTCTTTCTGTACTGTCATAACGGCTTCGCGCTCGACGATTCTGAAAACATTTAAAAACAAAGGGAGTCACCACCAATCTTTTTTTATTAGGTGTGATTGGCCACCTGAAAACATTTATCTTTTCAACAAAATCTCAAAATTAATTAAGTTTAATTAAAAAGATAATCTTTGGTCTGCGAAAACAAAATCGGGTCCGGGAGTACGGTTACGCATGGGGAAGGATTAGCACCCCCACGACGCCCGTTAAAAAACGGTACCATAATAATCATGTGTTATCTTTTGATTTTAATAAGAGAGTCTTGGTTTAACACTAATTTGCTTATTTAGAAAACTCGTGTATTGGCTTAAAAATTACTATTACATATATGTTTAAAAACTTCCTTTGAAAATTAACATGGACTCCATTTATTGAAAAATTAAATCAAATATTCCAATACTTTTGGCAACATTTGAAACAATTCTCCTCACCTAGAGATTTCTAAAAATCACTACTTGTGACTTCTATAGAATCTCATCCTCGGTGGGACCCACATTATTTGCATAATTGATCGAAGATTAACTCTTATATTAAAATAGGTTTTATTTTGAAAATAACATGAATCCCTTTTATTGAAAAATTAAATCAAATATCCCAATACTTTTGGTGACATTTGAAATAATTCTCCTCACCTAAAGATTTCTAAAGAATCACTACTTGTGATTTCTATAGAATCTCATCCTCGGAGGATTCACATTTTTTTGTGTAATTGAATAAAAAGTTATTATATATTTTAAAATAAGTTTTATTTTGAAAATAAACATGAACCCCTTTTATTGAAGAATTAAATCAAATATTCCAATACTTTTGGCAACATTTGAAATAATTCTCCTCACCTAGAGATTTCTAAAGAATCACTACTTGTGACTTCTATAGTGACTTCTATAGAATCTCATCCTCGGAGAATTCACTTTTTTTGATTCGCGTGAATGCATGTGATGTAAACAGATAATAAATGATGCGCAATGCATGTCTATTTAATGTATTTATCATTTCTTTATTTTTTTATATTATTTATTTTTTATTTTTGAAAAAATGAAGATACGTGTATTGAAAAATCATACTAAATATTCCAATACTTTTGGCAATATTTAGTAGGACCCTTCTCACCTAGGGATCAGTTAGGAATCACTACTTGTGACTTCCGTAACATCCCATCATCGGACGAACTCCATTCTTTAATATTAACATTGAAGCATATCATGCAAATATATAATATATAATGCCTATAGATTTTTACTTTTTATTTAACATGTTCATTGTTTATCTTCATTTTGTTATTTTACATTATTTATTTTGTTATTTTTGTTGATCTTATTATTTTTTTTATATTTATTACTAAATATTTTTAAGGTAAAAGCTTATGTATTGAAAAACCTCTCTAAATATTCCAATACTTTTGGCAACATTTAGTGAAATTTCTCTTACCTAGGGATCAGTTAGGAATCACTACTTGTGACCTCCGTAACGTCCCATCATCGGGCATTAGCTTTTACCTCTTATGAATTATTTTATCTCCATTAATTCTTGTCTTTATTTATTTAGATTTATTAAATTAATCCCTTTTGTTATCCTTTTTTATTAAAATCCTATTACCATTTATTTGGTTAATTTAATCACTTTTGAAACTTTATTATTATTAATTTTTATTGGTTTAATTATTTTATATTCATATATCTCTAAAATCCCTTTTTCTTTTATTAATTTCTCCCCCTATCTCCATTACCTCTTTGTGTTTATTAATTTTCATTTAATTAGTATTTTTTTCTAAATATTCTTTATTACAAAATATATTATTATATATTTTTAAAATAAGCACGAATTTGAATATTGAGAAATTAAATTGAATATCTCAATACTTTTGGCGACGTTCGATAAGTTCCTCTCACCTAGAGATATTCGAAGAATCACTATTTGTGACTTCTACGATATCTCATCATCGGAACAATTCTATGCTTACTTTATTTTATTCTATTCTATATTTATTTGTTTTTATTTGTTAACTTCCTAAAATATTCCTTTATAGCAAATTGTTTAATAAAAGAAAATTATATATAAAAAACTATTTGATTACATTTTATACTTATTTACATTTTTTTTATTTCCTATGCACATCCCAAAATTATATATATTTCCTAGCTTTCTAAAAAGATCTTTATAGTAAATTGTTTAAGAAAATATTTATTATATGTAGAAAAACAACTATATGGTTATATGTGTTTTGTATACTTATTTTATATTCTTTATTTACATATGTAATATATATTTATTTTTTATTTTTATTTTATGTACTTTATATATATTTAAAAACTATATACATTTCCTTCATTTACAAATTTTATTATTTATGTGTATATCTTAAAACTATATATTTATTATAATTCCATGATCAAACTTATGATTATTAAATCCTTGAGAATTTTATAAATAAATATTTTTTTTGTGTTATGGAAACATACATAAAATAATATATTTAACAGAACTAATAACTAAGTAACCACAAGATAAATAAATAAACAAATAAACAGAAGAAAATATACCAAACGGGTGGGCTTGAAGCCCAAAGGAGGCCTTCCCAGTGGGCCCAAGATCTAGCCCAAAACCAAGTGAGGCGGGCTAAGGTTGCTGGGCTGAATCAGAAGGGATGGCTGGGGCAGGTCAGAACGCGGGTCGCCGATTTGGATCAGGCGAGACACGCGGGTCGCGAGATGTGAAATCCCCAATTTCAGGAAATTCCTCCATAATTATAAAGTATGTTAGCTTAAATGAAAAATAAGTAGATATGAGAATTATGAAGTATGAAGGATGTATGGAACATGGAAGAAGTAATGAGATGAAAGATTAAATAGTCAAGGAAATTAAATTGATGTTATAAGAGTAATGGAGGTATGAGCAAAGAATTAATATCAAAAAATTAAGTGTAACTAAAGACAAGTGTTATATGGGAGAAAGAAGACCAATTAAATGAATATGAAGTTTAATGTATGAATGATGTATGCATGATGTATGGAAGAAATAAGAAAGTTGATAGTCAATAAGACAAATGATTTATTAGGTTGATATCAGAAAAATATTAAGAGTATGAGACAAGAAACAAAATCAGATTTTAATTGGTGTAATGAGATGTGGCTGATATAAAAAGGGAAGAAGAGAATTAATGGTCAAATGAGTCAAAAGGGGTCAAGGAGTAAAGCATGGCTGAGATTGATAATGGGATAAGAAGCAATTAATGCATGTAGCATGACTCATCATCCCCTCCATCACCCTTACGGCAGCAAACCATCACAGCCCTCTCTCTCGTTGCCTCTCGTTCATTCCAGAAATTCCTAAGTTTTCTCCATAGTTGCCTTGACAAACCATCATCTCCTTCCATCAAATCGATAAATCTCCTTAACGAAAAACGCTTCTCATCACTAGCTTAAGCTATATCTGAAGTTTGGTGAATTGAATCCAAGTATTGGAGGAGATCTCAAAGTTTGAGATTTTGGTCACTAGCAAAAGGTAAAAGAAGAAGATGATTTGTTCAAGTATGTTCATGGTATGGTGTTGTACTGAATTAGTATAACATGTTTATGGCAAATTCTTAAAGGTTTGCTTTGATATGATGATTTCAGATTTGAAGGAGTGAAAACTAGGGTTACACGCCAAGTGATTTCGCGTTTCCGAAGGAATCAAGGTAAGGAATTTATGTAACGGACGTAAGGTGGCTATGTCCGCATGTTTTACAATGTTTTTATGTGGTTTGGAGAGAAACATCAGTTGGTTTTGTGCAGGAAAAGATGCATTTTTGGACTTGTCTCCTAGTACCGATTAGGCTAGGAGCAGCCGACTACCATAAAGGGAAGTCGATTGCCTAGAGACAACCAAAACGCCATTTTTCGAAAACCGACTCAAACCAGTCGACTGCTATTTTCCAGAAAAGCATTCTATTTCAAACCAGTCGACTGCTATATGGAACAGTCGACTGCTATTTGCTAAATTGCATTCTGTTTCAAAAACAGTCGACTGCTATATGTACCAGTCGACTGCTATTTCTTAAGAAGCATTCTGTTTGAAAACCAGTCGACTGCTATATGGACCAGTCGACTGCCCTCATGCGTTTTCAAAATGAAAAATATCAGAATTTTAAATGAAAATAATTTCGGTAAATGAAAGTATGAAGAAGCAGCCGACTGCCCTATTAAGCCAGTCGACTGCCCTGTTTTGGAAAGAGGTTTTCAAACCTATTTTCAGAAAGTATGAAATGTCATGGCAAGAAGCTAGATGGCATATGTTTTGAGATTATGCACTTTCATGTTACTAGTAGGGGCTCTGATCAAGTCCTGAAATGATATATGTTATGGGCTGAGGAACCATAAGTCAGGCCTCAGTCGCTACAGAAAGACACCTGACTAGTGTTAACTGTAGCCACCCACAATTGGCCAATCTGTCTATATTTCATGTTCGGCTAAGGGAGGATTCCTGGCCCTACGGGGTACGCCACATGATGATGATGATGATGATGATGATGATGATGATGATGCAGTGCATAACCTCCATAAAAGTACAAATAGTTTTTATGTTATCAAAAACTATATGTATATGTGATTTCAAAGGATAAAGAAATCGAAAGTACTTGGTGTACTTGTATAAGAAGTTTTAAAAGAAGTATATGATGTATGGTTTCAAGAAAGTATAAGATGTTTTAAGAGAAGTATGTATGTATGTAAATGATGATTTAAAAGAAGTATATGATGTATGTTTTAAAGTATGTATGAAGTATGAAGTATGATGTTTTAAAGAAAGAAGTTTATGCATGATGTTTTAAAGAAAGTATAAGAAGAAGAAGTATGTGATGCATGTTTTATACGTATGCTATTTTAAAGAAGCGTACAAAGTATGTTTGCCATGTCAATTGAAATAAATATGCATGGTTGCAAACAATGCATGAAAGGTGTTTATGATGCATGCTTTATAATGCTTTACATGACATTATAGAGCCAAGTAGGAAAAATGCATATAGAGGCATAGCACGCTCTTTTACATATTTTTCTTACTGAGCGTAAACTCACCCTTTTACGAACATTTTTCATACAGACTATCTGAAGTAATCCTTCGCTCTCGATAGAAGAGCCTACGGGTGGATCTTGAAAGTTTACCTTCAAGAGACGCTTCCCAAGTAGTATAGAAGGTATACTTATACGATTATGCAAAGTAAATTGTAATTCAGCTATGGTACAGTACAACTAACATTAATGTATATAAGATGTTGGGGATTTAAGTTAAGATGATGTACGAGATCCTGTGGAAACGGATGATACATATATACATGTATCATTAATCTGTTTTATTGAAACTGAATCATTCATATTGAGCTATTAGATATTAAGCTTAAGAAAGAAAAGTATGATTGACATTGACAAGCAAATCGAATCAAGTTAAGTGAAAAGGGAAAAAGGTGAAAAATGAAATGTATGGTGACTGGGACATCACACGAGAAGGGAGAGCCGAGTCGCGCGGGTTTCGGATCCGGGTCGGGTTGGCATTCGGGTCAGAGCGAGGGTCAGGCCTCCAAAACGTACCGTTTTGCTTCCTATAAAAGCCCTCTTTTTTTTTTAATTCCACATTTCCAGCGGCCTTTCCAAAAAAAAATCCCTAAACCCTCCAAACAATCCTCTCACCCCCTAGCCTTGCCGGGTGACTTCCGCCGTGCCGGCTGCCTTGCGCCGCTGTACGCCGGTCACCGGTGGTCTCCCCGAGGGCCAAAAAGTGCTCTACTCTTCCCCCTCTACTTCGATCTAACCTCCGTTTATCCTGAAAACACTCCCAACCCCATAGATCTGACCTTCTCCGAAGCCTCCTCTCTCCCTTTTTTTATTTTTTTTTAATTTTTTGGTTTTCTTCTCTTCTTTTTTTTTTCTTTTTTTGTGGTTGATGGCTCAACTGTTGTGGTTTTGTTGTTTTTTGTTTGTCTTTTGCAGGTTTGAGATCTAGGGTTCTGGGGGTCTCGGTTTTGAGATACGGGGTTTTGGGTTGTCGGGATCTAAGGTTTCGGTGGTGGTGGTGGTGGTGGTGGTTAGGGTAAAGATGACTTTCGGTGCAGGGTAGATCGTAGAGACTGGGATAGGGGCGGTGAAATGGTGGTTCACGGTGGTGAATGGAAGATGTTTTGAGAGTGATGAGGGGACAAGGGTCTCGGATGAGTGATGGTGATGAGTGGCTGTGGTGATGCTGGTGGGTAGACAGTGATGATGGTGGTGAGTGGCTTCGGTGGTAATGCTTAGGGTTTCGGGGTTGATACTAGTGGGTAGACGATGATGAGTTTAGGGTTTTTGGTTCTCTTCTCTCTGAAGAAGAAGCTCAAGATCCTTGCTTGGGGTCTTCTTAAACGATGTTGGAGCCCCCTCTAGCCTTTCAGAATCACAGAATCGATAGACTCCTGTTGGAGCGGGATTCACGGCACGGTGTTTCTGGATCTGGGTTGGAGGTTGAGGCGCCGGCGGCTAGAGCAGGGAACCGGCAGATCTAGTAGATATGGAGCATTTAATGCGATGGGAAAAGGGACTGATAATAATAATAATAATAATAATAATAATAATAATAATAATAATAATAATAATAATAATAATAATAATAGAAATATGAAATATATAATAATAATAATAAAAGGTAAAAATAAAGAAAATAAATAGTATATAAGTATATTAATAATAATAACACAAAAGTAACAATCATAATAATAATAATAACAATAATAATAATAAAAATAACAATAAAAACAAAAACAAATAATAATAATAATAATAATAATAACAGTAATAATAATAATAATAATAATAATAAAAAATAATATTAATATTAGAAAAGATAATAATAATAAAACTAATAATAATAGTGATATGAATAATAACAAAATAAATAAGAAAAATGAAAATAAAAGAAAATAATAATAAAATTTGTCAAAATAATTTGTAAAACCTGGACAAAATTAGGTGTTTACAGCTGCCCCTCTTTGCTTATTGCTGAGGATCAGGAATAAAGCAAAGACAATAGACAATAATTTTGTCCAACTTAAAACCTAATCTTTTTTCTTTTTCTTCTTCTTTTTTTTTCCCTTTTTTTTAGTGGGTGTTCCTTTTACAACAGGGGTAGCGAAATTTTAAAATTCTTCCTGAAAAGCTCCTCTTGCAACAGAGGCGATGAAACTTTAAATTCTTTTTCTGGAAATGTGCTCCTCTTGCAGCAGAGGCGATGAAACTTTAAATTTTTCCTGGAAATGGGCTCCTCTTGTAGCAGAGGCGATGAAACTTTAAATTCTTTTTCTGAAATATGCTCCTCTTGCAGTAGAGGCGATGAAACTTTAAATTTTTTTTTCTAAAAAATGCTCATCTTGCAGCAGAGGCGATGAAACTTTAAATTCCTTTTCTGAAAATGTGCTCCTCTTGCAGTAGAGGCGATGAAACTTTAAATTCCTTTTTTGAAAATGTGCTCCTCTTGCAGCAGAGACGATGAAACTTTAAATTTTCTTTTCTAAAAAATGCTCCTCTTGCAGCAGAGGCGATGAAACTTTAAATTCCTTTTCTGAAAATGTGCTCCTCTTGCAGCAGAGGCGATGAAACTTTAAATTCTTTTTCTGAAATGTGCTCCTCTTGCAGCAGAGGCGATGAAACTTTAAATTCCTTTTCTGAAAACGTGCTCCTCTTGCAGCAGAGGCGATGAAACTTTAAATTCCTTTTCTGAAAATGTTCTCCTCTTGCAGCAGAGGCGATGAAACTTTAAATTTTCTTTTCTAAAAAATGCTCCTCTTGCAGCAAAGGCGATGAAACTTTAAATTCTTTTTCTGAAATATGCTCCTCTTGCAGCAGAGGCGATGAAACTTTAAATTCCTTCTGGAAATGTGCTCCTCTTGCAGCAGAGGCGATGAAACTTTAAATTCTTTTTCCCTTTTTTATTTTTCTTTCTCTTCTTTCCTTTTTTTTTTGAATTTGAACAAATTTTCCTCAAAATTTTTTTTAATCCAAAATCTCCTATATTCACATTTTTCAATGTTTGTCAGATGCAATGCTCACTGATGCAGATACAAATGCAATATCAATAATGCCAATGCAAATTTCTTTATCAATGATGTTAATGCCTTTTTTTTTTTAACCTTGTGCTTGATCTCTTATAATATGAATGAAATGCGAATGCATGTTATAGACAAAATCATGCGATCCTATTGTGGTAATCAAATTCTCAGAATTGTCCTTTTCGTGTCCCTTGATCTTTTTTCCTGCATTTCATAAAATAGTTGTCACCAATTTCGAATCGGAACTGGTTTGCAACATGTACTTGTCACAATTTTCAATTTCCTTTGTTTCATTCCCTTATTTCTCTCTTTTCCTCCTTTCTCTTCTTTTTGTTCTTCTTTCTCTTTGTCTTTAATAATGTTAGCAGGTAGATTATCATTTTAATCATCATCTTCCTTTCAATTTTGTTAACAAGAGCAATGCATTCTTGCACTTTATCGGTTGGTTATGGAATGACCAAAAGAACAACCAAATTTAGGAGAGAAGCATTTATTATTGGGCTGACAAGATACAACGACAGCAAAAGTACAGTTGGGTAGCGAATGCCATAAGGGTTAAGTGATGAATTTCAAAACAAATAATGAATGTCTAGATAACCCTTCACGAACCAGACCGGTGCTTTCTTTGGAAAAAACTAATCCGTTGATGCCCCCTGTCACACTGAGTTCATCCGACTGATGCCATGCTCCGTATGATTTCAATCCAGGTGTTGATCTTTTCTGCATCCAAGCCGCTTTTTCAGATTTTCAACTTAGATATCTCCCTTTAATCCAACTACCCTTTTTGGGTTTTCAGTTTGAATTCCCCTTTCATTTTCTTTCTCTTTTTTTTTGTTTTGTTTTGTTTTTTTTCTTCTTTTGTTTTCTTCTTTTTTTTCTTCAAGCATAGTATTTCTTCACAGCATCAGAATTTATCGGATTAGGCATATCATTCCCATTCATCTCTGTCAAGATCAACTCCCCACCTGAGAACTCTCTTTTCACGCGTAGGGTCCTTCCCAATTTGGTGTCCATTTGCCCCGATTATCGTGGTGATTTGGGAGGATCTTTTTCAACACCAATTCTCCCTCTCGGAAATGCTTGGGTCGAACCTTTTTATCATGGGCTCGCATCATTCTCTTCTGGTACATCTGACCATGACATAGTGCTGTAAGCCTTTTCTCTTCTATAAGATTCAACTGTTCAAAGCGATTTCGAACCCATTCAGCCTCATCCAAGTCTAACTCCATTAAGACTCTTAGGGAGGAGATTTCTACCTCAACAGGGAGCACTGCTTCCATGCCGTAAACCAAAGAAAAAGGAGTTGCCCCAGTAGAAGTGCGTACTGACGTTCTATAAGCATGCAAAGCAAAGGGTAGCTTCTCGTGCCAGTCTTTGTATGTGCTGGTCATCTTTCCCACAATCCTCTTAATATTCTTGTTGGCAGCCTCAACGGCTCCATTCATCTTCGGGCGATACGGGGCTGAGTTGTGATGCTTGATCTTGAATTGTGCACATACTTCCTTCATCATGTCATTGTTCAAGTTGAGGGCGTTGTCTGATATGATCCTTTTCGGGAGCCTGTACCGGCATATTATCTCCTTCTTTAGGAACTTACAAATAGTAGACTTAGTCACATTCGCATAAGAGGCAGCTTCAACCCATTTTGTAAAGTAATCTATCATCACGAAAATGAATCTGTGCCCATTTGATGCCTTGGGAGAGATGGGTCCAATCACATCCATTCCCTACATAGAGAAAGGCCACGGTGGTGCCATGACGTTCAGTGAAGTTGGGGGGACTTGGATCTTGTCCACATAGATTTGACACTTGTGGCATTTTCTAGCATAATCTATGCAATCTCTTTCAATAATAGCCTGCCCTCATAATCTGTCTAGCCATGAAATGACCATTTGCATGTGTCCCACAAATTCCATCATGTACCTCCTTAAGAATCCTTTTGGCTTCAGATGTGTTTACACATCTCAACAACATCTGATCCCGACCTCTTTTATACAAAACATCTCCATCAACAAGGAATCCCATTGCTAATCTTCTGGGGATCTTTTTGTCATTCTCCGATGCATGCTCTGGGTATTGTTGATTCTTAAGGTATTGCATGATGTCATAATACCAAGAATGTCCATCCACTTCCTCTTCAATACTAGAACAGTGGACTGGAGAATCTCTCATGCGCAGTTTGATTGGTGAAACATTTGCTTCTGTCTCCATTTTAAACATCGCAGCTAGTGTTGCCAAGGCATCGGCAACTTGGTTTTCTTCTCGAGATAAATGCTGGAAGATGATATCGTCAAATTGTTGTACAAGGTCAGCTATGTACTTCTGGTACTGAACTAGCTTCTGATCCCTTGTTTCCCATTCACCTCGTAACTGATAAATAACCAGTGCTGAATCTCCATAAACTTCCAAGTTCTTGATTCCCCTCTCGATTGCAGCTTCTAAGCCCATTGCACAAGCTTCGTATTCAGCCATGTTGTTGGTGCAGTTGAAATTTAATCTGGCTGTGGACGGGTAATACTTTCCATTTGGAGATATTAAAACTACCCCTATCCCATGCCCTAAGGCAATGGACGCACCGTCAAAGAACGTTCTCCACTGTCTGCTATCAGGCTCTTCTTTCTCTGCTTGAAAGACAGACATTATATCTTCATCTGGAAAATCTAGCTTGATAGGCTCATACTCGTCAGTAGCACGATCCTCCAGGAAGTCAGCTATTGCCCCACCTTTGATTGCCTTTTGGGACACATACACAATGTCATATTCGATAGCATAACTTGCCACCTAGCTAGTCTTCTTGACAATGAAGGTTTCTCAAAGATGTATTTGAGGGGATCCAATCTAGTTATCAACCAAGTCGAATGATACAACATATACTGCCTCAATCTACGAGCAACCCAAGCCAATGCGCAACACATTTTTTCTATTGTAATGTACTTGGCCTCGTAATCAGTGAACTTCTTGCTCAAGTAGTAGATAGCCTGTTCTTTCTTACTCGTATCACCATGTTGGCCCAGTACGCATCCCATAGAGTGTTCATTGACAGTCATGTATAACAACAAGGGTCTTCCAGCCGTCGGCGATACTAGAACAGGTGGATTTGACAAGTACCTTTTCACCTTTTCAAAAGCCTCTTGGCATGCCTCATTCCATTCTCCCGGATCTTGTTTCCGAAGCAACTTAAAAATAGGATCGCATTTAAGCGTAAGTTGCGAGATGAAGCGGGAAATATAGTTCAATCTTCCCAAAAAGCCTCTTACTTCCCTCTGTGTGTGTGGAGGCGACAGATTTTGTATCGCGTTGATTTTGTCCAGGTCCACTTCAATTCTCTTTTCGCTGACTACAAACCCCAACAACTTTCCCGATTTAACGCAAAAAGTGCATTTGGCAGGGTTCAACTTGAGCTGAAACTTCCGTAGCCTTTCGAACAGCTTTCGAAGGTTGGCTACATGATCCTCTTCTCCTCGGGACTTGGCAATCATGTCATCTACATACACCTCTACCTCTTTATGCATCATATCATGAAAGAGAGTTACCATTGCCCTTTGGTAGGTGGCCCCGGCATTCTTTAAACCGAAAGGCATAACTTTATAGCAAAATGTTCCCCAAACTGTTACAAAAGTGGTTTTCTCCATGTCATCCTCGGCCATTTTAATCTGATTGTAGCCCGAAAAACCATCCATGAACGAAAACATGTAGTGTTGGGCTGTATTATCCACCAGGGTATCAATATGCGGCAATGGGAAATTATCCTTGGGACTAGCTCTGTTTAAGTCCCGATAATCTACACACATCCTTACTTTCCCATCCTTTTTTGGTACCGGGACTATATTAGCCACCCATTCCGGATACTTGGCTACTTTTAAGAACCCTGCATCGAATTGCTTTTTTACTTCTTCCTTCACCTTCAACAACATCTCCGGCTTCATGCGCCTAAGCTTCTGTTGTATTGGCTTACATTCCGTTTTCAAGGGCAGACGGTGCTCCACAACATCAGTGTTTAACCTAGGCATGTCTTGATAAGACCAAGCAAACACATCAACGTATTCACGAAGTAATTCCTCTAGTCTTTGCCTCTCAACCAATGGAAGTGATATGCCCACTTTGATTTCTTTGACGTTCTCATCATCCCCTAGGTTGACTTTATCGATTACCTCTTTGTGGGGTTCAATTGGTTTTTTCTCTTGCTCAATCATTTTCAATAGATCTGGTGACAAAGCATCATCGTCTGAATCTTCATTGTTATTGAGTTCACCAACGTAGAATTTTCAAAATCAAACCCCGGATAGTCGCTAGGGTTATCTTCACATTCATTATTCATTTTCCTGAAAAAGTAAAGATTTGACAGATATGGTTGGTTGTTCTTACCAATTGTAGTGAAGGAAAAGAAAAAAAAAACAGTTATAGATATGATGAGGGATGAGAAGAAAGTGCTCAAAATGCATTGAACTTGTTAATTTATTGAAATGATGATGAAGATCGAGTTTACAAAAAATCTTCTAGAGCTCTCTAGACCGAGATGTTGATAATCTACCTCACTACATTACAAAAGAAAAACAAAAGATAGAAGGTATCCTTTCAACAATTCAGTCTTTCAGCTTTGTGCCCAATCAACACAATCATTTCTATAACAAAAGTTGTCATTTTCCCATGCACCATTTAGACTATGAACCCATGCAAGGATCCTTTCATAGGTCCCGCTTCCACTGCCTCTAACGAATCGGGGTGATAACATCCGCCAAAGTGAAAAGTGTCATAGAGGTACAAGATCACCATCTTCTCTGATTCTTCTTCGTAGCCTTGGAGGCGGGCTATTCTTTTCTTCCTTCTCTCTTCTAGAATCCTTTTTCTTTCTGAACTAGTGGCCTTGTATCCGAGGCCGAACCTATCCTTGTTCTTCTCAATCTTCACAGGCTTCTTTTGTCCTTGGAGATTTTTCCCTAAGCCTCTTCCGACACGCTAGCCCTTTTGCAGTATTTGTTTAACGATCATCTTAGTAGTGGTTGACAACCGAGGGGTGGGTATTCTTGATCCTTCTCCCACATATGTTGCATTCACTATCTCAAAAGCCCTGAAAGAACACTCTAACGCTTCCTCGGCTGCCTCAATGTAGGGCACAGATAAGGGCTTGGTGATCAAGAGGTCTTCTTCTCCGGAGACAGAAATTTGCTTATCATAGACGACAAACTTCACTTTCTGATGCAACGACGAAGGAACAGCACCTGCCGTATGGATCCATGGTCTCCCCAATAGGAAACTGTATGACGGGGAAATATCCATCACTTGAAACTGGATATTAAAAGTGACTGGCCCGATGTTAATTGGGATCTCGATATCACCTATGACGTCCCTTCTAGAACCATCAAATGCCCTTACAACCATGTGACTAGGTTGTATACAAGAAATGTCAATTGGCATCTTTGCCAGCGTGGCCATAGGTAGAACATTGATCGATGACCCACTGTCAATCAAGACTTTGGCAATTGTGTGGCCCTTGCAGCTGGTAGTGATGTTCAAGGCATTAATACTCCCTCGCCCTTCCGACGGAATTTCGTCATCGATGAAAGATATGAAGTTGGCTGCTGTGATGTTTCCCGCCAACTGGTCCATACTGTCAACCGGGATGTCATGAGGCACATAGGCTTGATTCAACACCTTCATTAAGGCGTTCCGATGCGATTCTGAATTTAACAGCAGAGATAATAATGAAATTCGAGCAGACATCTTATTCAATTGCTCGTCCTCACTATATTCACTGTGCTTGATCAACTTTAAAAACTCCTTTGCATCGTCCTTCGATACTGGCTTTTGCAAGTTTCCTCCTTGGTCTTTGGAAAACAGGCCTGTTCCTCTTCTTTCTCCGCCTGGTTGTCTTCCTCTTTCTCCTTTCCTTTCCCTTTTCGGGCCCTATCTAACATCTTCGGTGTGTAGCATCTTTTGCTTCGTGTGATTCCTCCTACCCCACTTATGTTTGCATTATCGGGCATATCTGACTTGTCTGAGCCCGTTTCGCCTGACCCTCTAATTACTGCTTTGAACTCATATTTCCAAGGGACAGCCTTATTGCTCTTGTAAGGGAAGGATCTCGGGACTTTGATTGTCATGGTCGAAAGAGCGATAAAGCTAGATTCCTCCTTCCTGAGACTGGGCTTATCCTTGTAAAACACGGTCATTGGTTTTCCCCATGGATAATCATTTTCTGAAGATTCACTTGAAGCAGTACTCACTATACCCTCCTCCTCCTCCGTACAGAATTCAATCAAAAATGAATCCATCATCGATTGGACTTCATGCCGAAATTGAGGGCAATTTTGGACCGAATGGCCAACAGATCCCATATGGTACTCACAAGTCTGGCTTAAACTGAATCCATCTTGACAGACATCCGAGCCCAACGGTAGAGGATGAATCATCTTGGCTTTGAATAAAACATCGAATACTAGACTCATGGGAGTCTTAATTTCATCCACATGTCTCTTTATATAACACTTCTTTCCAACTTCAACCGCGTTAACTGATCCCCCACTGTGACTGGGCAGCGGGTTAGCATTGATACTGGGCTCCTCTTCCTTGGAAAAAGTCAATCTCCCTGACTTAACCAGATCTTGCACCTTATACTTTAGAGCCGTGCAGTTTTCGATTGAATGACCCGGGTTTCCACCATGATAGTCACATCGAGCGGTGGGGTCATACCATCTTGGGAAAGGTGGTTTCATTGGCTCCATGTAAAGAGGTGCGATCATGTGTCCTTTCACTAGTTGTGGGAATAAGTCTGTATAGGACATAGGGATTGGATCAATAGGAGGTCTTTCAATATTTCTTCGGGGAGGCCTTTGGTTAGCAGTTGGGTTACTGTTTGGTTGGTAAGAATGGGCCACAGGTGTTGGTGTATAGTACGGTGCTGGTGGACGAAGATTTGGCCGAAAAGTTGGTGGTTGTAATGGGCTTTGGTAGGGAGCGGGAGAGACATTGTTTGAGGTCGGGATATAGGGTTGGTAATATGGGTAAGGTTGAGGCTGTGGTCGAAATCGAGGTGGGTAAGGTGTATATCCCCTATACCGAGGTGCTGTATGGGCGATTGCTTGGGTTTCAACCTCTTTCTTCTTGGACACTCCACCCTTCTTCGAATCACTGCCTTCCAACTTCCCACTCTTAATTGCATTTTCGATTATTTCACCGGTGATGACCATGTCAGCGAAATTTTTTGTTGCGTTCCCTATCATACGTTCATAATAGGGGGCCTTCAGAGTATTAACAAATAGCACTGTAATCTCCTTCTCAGTCAAAGGCGGCTGGACTTGCGCAGCCGAGTCTCTCCATCGTTGAGCATACTCCTTGAAGCTTTCATTGGCCTTCTTTTCGATGTTTTGCAGAGATAACCTATCTGGGGCCATATCCGTGACATGCTTGTACTGTGCAATAAATGCTCTAGCTAAGTCACTCCAATTGTGAATGCGTGTACGATCTAGCTGCACATACCACCTAGCAGCGGACCCTATGAGGCTGTCTTGGAACACATGTACCAACAGCTTGTCGTCATGATTATAAGCGGCCATTTTGCGACAGTACATTGTCACATGAGTAATGGGGCACTTGGTCCCATCGTACTTCTCGAACTCAGGAGTTTTGAACTTAGGAGGGATTACCACATCCGAAACTAAGCACAATCCCATTGCATCCACTAATCTGTAGAAATCACTGCCCTCGATTGCCCGTAACCTTTCTTCTATAATGCTGAATTTCTTAGAGTCGGAATCACCTTTAACCTCCGACACGCTACCCCTTAATTTCTCTTGCTCTCTTGGATCATCTAAGTCAGGGACTTGAATTGGATCCGCAGGTCTTGTCCCTTGAGTGGGAGGTATAGGCACTGTGATATGAGGTTGTGCTGAGGCGCTCGGTGCTCCCGGATACACATAAGCGTAGCTGCCCATAGGCTGTGGAGGAGGTGGAGGTGGAGGTATGCCTTGTGAGGATTGGACATAAGGTGGAGGTGGAGGTATGCCTTGTGAGGATTGGGCATAAGGTGGAGGTGGAGGTATGCCATGTGAGGATTGGACATAAGGTGGAGGTGGAGGTATGCCTTGTGAGGATTGGGCATAAGGTGGAGGTGGAGGTATGCCATGTGAGGATTGGGCATGAAATGGGGTAAACCCTAAAGGGTATTGGGGATCATCATCTTCCCGGGGCTGATCTGTCCTTGGGTTAGCTGTTTCTCTAGCCACTTCTTTCTCTCGGTTCATCCTTGTCATCATTTCTATTAAAGCGGCTAACTGCCCTCGGATTTCTTCTTGCGCTTTCTCCATCCTATCCATCCTATTACCATGTTCTTCCTCCATTGCTCTTGAGCGTGACTGGGTATTGTATGAGTGTTTGGGAATTTGGGCTGGAATCTTGAATGTTGAAGCTACCCTTGAATCTTGATTACCACAATAAGAAACTAATTACTACATGATGCAATCTTTGAAATATTACATTTTATTTAAACTATATGAAGGAATGAATGAATGTGATGTTAGATGAATGAATGTGATGTTAAATAAATGATACTTTAAGGGATATTTAAGCCATAACAATTTCAACAAAAAGGAACTTTCATTCATTCAAAAAGTCACTTGTTACATTCTGATCATATTCTGATTAAATCCATAAAAACGACTAACTTGCTGATATTGATCCCTAGCCTCGTCTAAAAAGTTCAGCAGCCTTTGCCCATATTTTTCTGTCGGAAGGATTTCTTGTCTCAGAGCTTCAGCTTTATCAACCATTTCCCTTGCCTTTGTCACAGCCTTGCAAACTTGAGTGGCCATATGCTCTATATATTGCTGTCACCCCAGATTTTCCACTCTCCACGTCATGCTTGCATCCTGTGCCATGTCATATCCATAAGTCCAGTTGTTTTCACTTTGTTCCCAATCTTCTATTATTACTTTGATGTGGTTCTTATGTTCTTGTAGTTGCTCCTCTACCTCCACTTGCTTTCCTTTTTTCAATTTCTCCCTTAGTTCCTCGTTCTCCTTTTGGTATTGATTCAACTTTGTTGCATTTGCTGAATACATGCTTTCCCATTTTTGCCGCTCCTGAGACAGATAGGACACTTCTTCTTCACTTTTCTTTGCTTTGTGTGCCCAATGTTCAGCTCTTTTGTGCAAGTCTTCTAATTCCCTTTTCCTTTCATTTGAAGTTTGCATAATTCCTCCAACCCTCATCTCAGATCTCAACTTCTTGTTCTCTAGGTGCAAACTTCTGAGATCCTTGCTGGTGACATTGTGTTCTTGTTGGACCTTCTTGAGCTTGGCTTCTCGCATTTCTGCCTCGTATCTGAGCTGTTCCATTTCTTTTCGAAGCTTCAAATTCTCTTGCCTCCACCTTTCCTCCTCTATCTTGTATTGCTGCCTAGCGATCTCAACCTCGAATATTTCTACTTCCGGTTCTAGAGGCATGTTGCATTCTTTTGGGAGAAAGACTACCTCCCTCACTTGCTTTTGAAGGAAACCGAAAACAAACACACAGTGGAATTTAAATCATTCGACCTCCACCAGGATCGATTCAGAGGGTTGCCTGATTAGGGTTTCGAGATTTTACCTAACATTTTCTATGATTTTTTTGTCTTTGGTCGAATCACAAGCAGCAACTTTTCGTTCCTGCCTCTATGGTATCCAAACGAACGGATCTCACGACCCTTGAATGTCTCACGATCAGAAGCCTTAAAGAGCGTTTTTGATTCTTATAATCGATTTGCTAGCTTCGATTAAAAGAATACCTTTTCTGTTATATTTTGTGCAGCTCTGTTTTTTAGAAAAAAAATCCTTTTATAGGCAGTAAATTTTACCCTAAAATTTACTGCCAAACAGAACTCTAATCCTACTTAGAATAGGATTAGCTATATCCTTAATCCAATTCAGAATAGGATTAGACATATCCTTAATCCAATTCAGAGTAGGATTAATTAAGCTCCTCATTGATTCTTTCTAAGTGTGCGACCCAATAGGTTCTCAAAACAATGGCAATGACAAAATTGTCACAGGCAATGAGCGGTATCTAGCAACACATCATTGCTACCCATGTAACGAGAATGTCAATGACTCGACATAACCTTACTCGTGATAGATGTTACCGTGTAGTCTAATCCCTTTATCCTTTGATGTCTTGATTAGACACAAGTCATGGAATGTGTCACACTTGTATAGTCTAATCAGCGTTTCTTGATTCCTGAGTAGACTAATTAAACAAATAAAATCAATATCTCATATTGACTTATTCGAGCACGGCCATGCATTTCTTAGTCTCACTCTATCAAAGGGCCCAAGACATCACTCTTGTTATATAAGAGGGATAAATCCTATCTTGATCACTCAACATCCCTCTACATAGATCAAGGCATACCCAATTACTACCTTTATAGTCCATCCTGTTACAAATGACATCTAGCAGCATTAAAGTATGCAATTCTCTGTGTTGGGATCTCTGATGATCTCAAGTCAAAGGATCACATACACCATCATCACTATGAGAATCGCTTATGACACTCATATAACAATCCATGTAGCGTTCTCATGGAGGGTCGATCCAGTACATAGTTCTCTAACACGTACCTATGTGATGACTTGATATCCTATATCCATGACAATGGTCATCAGTCAACCACATACTAGTCTTATCGTACATTGTTATCCTTGTTCACAATAATACTTGACTAGGGATATTTTAAGAATAGTGTGTTATTACTATTCTAAGGACATTATCATATAAGATTACATTACGCAGTTATAAGACAAATATAATAATGAGCTATAAATAAAATGTCATGATACATAAAAAAATGCCAAAGTCAATCATCTAATGAATGGTTCTAAGGGCATAATCCAACAATCTCCCAATTGCACTAAGACCATTCACTCATGTATCTAATACCTAGTGACCTAGTGTGACGATCATGTCTTTGCTGCGTCAAAGGCTTCGTCAGTGGGTCGGCGATGTTATCGTCAGTTGGTACTTTGCATATCTTCACATCTCCTCTCTCGATGATATCTTGAATGAGATGGAAGTGCCGTAGTATATGTTTGGATCGTTGGTGAGATCTAGACTCCTTAGCTTGTGCGATGGCTCCATTGTTGTCACAATAGAGCTCAATTGGATCAATAATGCTAGGAACAACTTCAAGCTTAGTAATGAACTTCCTGATCCAAACAGCCTCCTTAGCAGCTTCAGAGGCAGCTATATACTCAGCCTCTGTTGTAGAATCGGCCACTGTCGCCTGCTTTGAACTCTTCTAGCTCACAGCACCACCATTAAGGCAAAACACATAACCGGATTGCGATCTATAGTCATCTTTATCAGTTTTGAAGCTAGCATCAGTGTAACCTGTTACAATGAGCTCTTCCTCACCTCCATATATCAAGAATGTATCCTTAGTCTTTCTCAAGTACTTAAGAATATTCTTGACAGTGATCTAGTGACGTTCACCAGGATCAACTTGATATCTACTCGTCATGCTCAAGGCATACGAGACATCAGGACGTGTGCATAACATGGCATACATAATGGATCCAATAGCAGATGCATATGGAACTTTACTTATACGTTCTCTCTCTTCTTGTGTTGTAGGACACTGTTCTTTTGAGAGAGTAATGCCATGTGTCATAGGTAAGAATCCTTTCTTGGAATCCTGCATGCTAAACCTCTTTAGCACTTTATCTATGTATGCACTTTGACTTAGGCCAATTAATTTCCTTGATCTATCTCTATAAATTCTTATACCCAGTACATAGGTAGCTTCGCCCAAGTCCTTCATTGAAAAGCAATTCCCTAACCAAGTCTTTACAGACTGAAGGGTAGGGATGTCATTCCCAATGAGTAGTATGTCATCTACATACAACACCAGGAAGACAATAGTGCTCCCACTGACCTTCTTGTAGACACAAGGTTCATCTTTGTTCTTGATGAAACCAAACTCTTTGATTGCATCATCAAAACGAAGATTCCAACTTCGAGAAGCTTGCTTTAGTCCATAAATAGAACGTTGCAGCTTACAAACCTTTCCAGCATTTTTTGGATCAACAAAACCCTCAGGTTGTGTCATGTACACATCCTCGAGTAGCTTTCCATTAAGAAAAGCGGTCTTGACGTCCATTTGCCAGATTTCATAATCATGGTATGCAGCTATCGCAAGCAAGATCCTAATGGATTTGATCATCGCGACTGGTGAAAAAGTTTCATCATAGTCAATACCATGAATTTGTTTAAAACCTTTGCAACCAATCGCCCTTTATAGGTATGAACATTTCCTTCCATGTCGGTTTTCTTCTTAAAAACCCATTTACACCCTACAGGTTTTACCCTTTCGGGTAAGTCAACCAAGGTCCAAACTTGGTTGGCATACATGGATTCCATCTCAGATCTCATTGCTTCAAGCCATTTCTCAGAGTCTGGCCCTATAATAGCCTCTTGATAGGTAGTAGGCTCATCTTGGTCCATGAGCAATACATCACCGTTCTGAGTCATTAGAAATCCATATCTCTGTGGCTCACAATGTGTTCTAACTGATCTACGCAAGGCTTGTGTCTCTTGAGCAGGCGGTTGCTCCACAACAGCTTGTGGTTCTGGTTCCACAACAACTTGTGGTGCTTGCTCAGGCTCCATCTCAACATCGGGTGCGCTATCTTGTATCTCTTGAATTTCTTCAAGTTCTACTTTTCTCCCACTAGTTCTTCTAGAAATGAATTCTCTTTTTAGAAAGACACCTGTTCGAGCTACAAACACTTTGCGCTCAGTGGGATTGTAAAATTAATATCCTTTAGTTAGTTTAGGATGTACCACAAAATAGCACTTATCAGATTTAGGTGCAAGTTTGTTAGAGACTTGACGTCTTACATAAGCCTCACAACCCCAAATCTTCATAAAAGACATACTGGGACGTTTACCAGTCCATATCTCATATGGTGTCTTTGGAACCGATTTAGATGGAACACGGTTCAATGTAAAAGCAGCTGTTTCTAATGCATGTCCCCAAAAGGATTCTGGAAGATCTGTATGACTCATCATTGATCGAACCATATCTAATAAAGTTCGGTTTCTCCTTTCAGATACACCATTCCATTGTGGTGTACCTGGAGGAGTGAGTTGTGAGACAATCCTACACTCTTTAAGATAGTCATAAAATTCTTGGTTTAAGTATTCACCACCTCGATCTGATCGAAGTGCCTTAATGCTCTTGCCAAGTTGGTTTTGTACTTCATTCTTGAATTCTTTGAACTTTTCAAAAGATTCTGACTTGTGTCTCATAAGATACACATAGCCATATCTACTGAAATCATCAGTAAATGTAACAAAGTACATAACCCACCTCTGGCCTGTGTGTTTAAAGGTCCACATACATCTGTATGTACTGAGCCCAATAAATCACTTGCCCTTTTCACTATGTCCTTTGAAAGGGGCTTTAGTCATCTTACCCATCAAACAAGATTCACATGTCTCATACGATTCAAAATCAAATGAGTCCAAAATTCCATCTTTATGGAGTTTGGAAATGCGATTCTCATTTATGTGTCCCAAGCGACAATGCCAGAGATATGTTGGATTTTGATCATTAGATTTAATCCTCTTAGCATTTATGTTATAAATAGGCATATCAAGATTTAGAATGTAAAGACCATTAATTAGTTGTGCACTACCATAAAAGATATCATTTAAATAAATGGAGCAACAGTTGTCCTTTATTATAAATGAAAAACCCTTCTTGTCTAAACAAGAAATAGAAATAATGTTTTTAGTGATGGAAGGCACATAATAACAATCGTCTAATTCTAAAACAAGCCCTGTGGGCAATGTCAAAATATAAGTTCCTACAGCTAATGCAGCAACCCTTGCTCCATTTCCCACTCGTAGGTCGACCTCGCCCTTAGTCAACGATCTACTCCTTTTGAGTTCTTGCACATTTACACAAATGTGAGAACCACATCCAGTATCTAATACCCATGATGAAGAAGTAGATAGATTAACTTCTATAACATAAATACCTGAAGTGGTAGTCTCACTTCCTCTCTTCTTCTTTAGCTCTTCCAGGTATTTGTTGCAGTTCCTCTTTCAATGTTCGGTCTCACCGCAATGGAAGCATTTCCCTTCTTTGGCAACCCCACCTTTAGGCTTCAGTGTAGTATCATTGGGCTTGAACTTGCCATTGGCTTTATTACCCTTTTTCTTGCCCTTTGCATTAGCCCTGGCTTTAGCTTTCTTAACTATTAAGACATCTTTGGGCTTGGCCTTTTTCATGTTGGATTCAGCTGTTTTCAACATGCTAAGTAACTGTGGCAGAGTCTTGTCAATTTCATTCATGTTGTAATTAACAACAAACTGACTGTAACTGTTTGGCAACGATTGCATAATCACATCAGTGGCCAACTCTTGGCCCAAAGGAAATCCCAATCTTTCAAGGTTTTCAATGTACCCAATCATCTTGAGCACATGAGTACCAACGGGAGTCCCCTATGCCATCCTACACTGAAACAATGCCTTAGAGACATTGTACCTTTCTTGCCTAGCTTCCTCTTGATAGAGTTGCTTGAGATGCTCGATCATATCGAACGCATCCATTTCCTCATGTTGCTTTTGAAGCTCAGGATTCATGGAGGCAAGCATAAGGCAACTAACATCCAATGCATCATCTTGATGCTTCTTATAAGCATCTCTTTCTGCCCTTGGAGCATTAGAGGGTAGTTCCTCAGGTAAGGGAATCTCAAGGACATACAACTTCTTTCTTGCTTGAGGACTATCCTCAGGTTCCTGTACCAATCCAGGAAGTTTGTCCCATTCAACTTTTCCTTCTCAAGGACAGATCACAATGAAAGTGTGTTATTTGTGTTTGATGCCATGGTAATCTACAACAAAAATATGCAAAATATAAGTATCATGAATGCATTCATTTAATTAAATATTTATTAAATGATGCTCCCACTATTTTTATCGAATCAACAACCCTCACTATTAATTCGGAAAAATTATCACATAATTTCTCTAGTGGGCCAAGATCCATATTTCACCTTATCTAGAGTTAGCTTTGGCTAATCACCCAAGATTTGGCTATTTAGGTAAGCAACACTTACCAATTACATCTCATGTAACTCTTGGATAGTTGGGTGAACAACACTTGTTCTAATTCATCTCATGAATGAAAGCCCAACTTTATGCCTCTAAATTCCCAATCCTATTGAGGAAATCTAGTTAAGTCAACCCAATTTATAGCCTTTGGATATCACTAATATCCCATCGCGTCTTACTAAGATAGATATGATATTTTGCTTTGGCAAACATAACAAAATCGATTCTAGTCTTGACGAGTGCTATTCATTGGTAGGCATCTATTATTGACTTAATTTAATTTGAGGGATTTTCTAAGTTTATTGAATAAGATCTCACCAATTTTACTTTCTAAAATTATCATATGATTTTCATATCATAAACGTACAAAATAAACCATGCATCTCATGCAATTAAGCAATAAAATAAACGTGACATAGTTATAGCCCAAACTAAATGGATTTCCCAAGCCAATGAGAAACCCTAAGGGTTAACCTAAGGGTAATAGCATCTTCTCCAAGTGCCTCTTTGGTCATCCTTTGCATGGTTGTCAGCTCCATTAGTGTTGATCACCATCAACTCATACTTAGCTAAATTCTAACCCTATACTACATTACAATTACATAGTTTAAGAGAAACCTCGAGTTACATTCGAGGGGAGTAAGATGAGAAAAGAATGTACAACTAGAATTTCAAGAACAGGGCACGACATGCAGGTCGTATTTATTAAAATTTACAACCACCAAAATACAATCATATTGGGCTAGGGCTATAACTATGCACCATGCTCAAACAACAACCACCGTGTTTATACAAACAAGTGTAATGCAATTTCAACTTTTAATTTATTAATGAGGCACATTTGAAAAGAATTATGACCCGACTGCGGGGTTCCCAGGAGCGGCACCCCCGAAAAAAAAAGGTCAACAGTATTGACATTGCCAACGCCCCTTATCCAGAAGTGTCCTAATCTTATCAGGATGTTCCAGCCAGTATCTCATACTGACTATGATTTTAGTCGCATTAGAACACTTTCGACATTATTCTGTTTCTTCCATAACGTTTATGCAGAACAGAAACCGCCATTAATAATTCGCATCACAGATTATATCTCACATATAAGTTGAATCGAAATTGATATATATCATATATATAATTTCAACAATTCGATTTCTAGCCTCTGAATATATCATATACATTCTAATCCGTATTAATCTCATTAAAACGATTGCATGTAATCATAAACAGAAAGTAACCAGAGATCATGCTATTATCAAAACAAATCAGGGACTCCGAATCTGGCTCGGATACCAATGAAGGAAACCGAAAACAAACACACAGCGAAATTTAAATCATTCGGCCTCCACCAAGATCGATTCGGAGGGTTGCCTGATTAGGGTTTCGAGATTTTACCTAACGTTTTCTCTGATTTTTTTTGTCTTTGGTCGAATCACAAGCAGCAACTTTTTGTTCCTGCCTCTATGGTATCCACACGAACGGATCTCACGACCCTTGAACGTCTCACGATCAGAAGCCTTAAAGAGTGTTTTTGATTCTTATAATCGATTTGCTAGCTTCGATTAAAAGAATACCTTTTTTGTTATATTTTGTGTAGCTCTGTTTTTTAGAAAAAAAACATCCTTTTATAGGCAGTAAATTTTACCCTAAAATTTACTGCCAAACAGAACTCTAATCCTACTTAGAATAGGATTAGCTATATCATTAATCCAATTCAGAATAGGATTAGATATATCCTTAATCCAATTCAGAGTAGGATTAATTAAGCTCCTCATTGATCCGTTCTAAGTGTGCGACCCAATAGGTTCTCAAAATAATGGCAATGACAAAATTGTCACAGGCAATGAGCGGTATCTAGCAACACATCATTGCTACCCATGTAACGAGAATGTCAATGACTCGACATAACCTTACTCGTGATAGATGTTACCGTGTAGTCTAATCCCTTTATCCTTTGATGTCTTGATTAGACACAAGTCATGGAATGTGTCACACTTGTATAGTCTAATCAGCGTTTCTTGATTCCTGAGTAGACTAATTAAACAAATAAAATCAATATCTCATATTGACTTATTCGAGCACGGCCATGCATTTCTTAGTCTCACTCTATCAAAGGGCCCAAGACATCACTCTTGTTATATAAGAGGGATAAATCCTATCTTGATCACTCAACATCCCTCTACATAGATCAAGGCATACCCAATTACTACCTTTATAGTCCATCCTGTTACAAATGACATCTAGCAGCATTAAAGTATGCAATTCTCTGTGTTGGGATCTCTGATGATCTCAAGTCAAAGGATCACATACACCATCATCACTATGAGAATCGCTTATGACACTCATATAACAATCCATGTAGCGTTCTCATGGAGGGTCGATCCAGTACATAGTTCTCTAACACGTACCTATGTGATGACTTGATATCCTATATCCATGACAATGGTCATCAGTCAACCACATACTAGTCTTATCGTACATTGTTATCCTTGTTCACAATAATACTTGACTAGGGATATTTTAAGAATAGTGTGTTATTACTATTCTAAGGACATTATCATATAAGATTACATTACGCAGTTATAAGACAAATATAATAATGAGCTATAAATAAAATGTCATGATACATAAAAAAATGCCAAAGTCAATCATCTAATGAATGGTTCTAAGGGCATAATCCAACAGCTTTGTCCTCCACACCAAGTATTCCGGGGTAGCCTTATCAGAGAGGGGTCCAAGATTAACTCTTCGGGTTTGTTTCCACGATCGAACAGCTTGATCGACTTCCTTCATTGCCTTGGATTCACCATAAGAAAATTCCATATCATTGAGCCGTTGTGTCAGAGGAATGAATTGTTTTGCTCCAAATTGTCGTAGTACCATAAGCGGTGCGTAGCTCACTATTCCCCACGGTCCCAAAAGTTGTACCCACGACTCTTCTCCACATCGATATAATATGGGTACATGAGGCATCCATGGTGCCATCCACACTACTTGATTTTCCCCGAGTCTTTATAGAAACTCGGCCCATTCTTCCTTGTTCTTCGATTTCGGCCACTTACTGTTGCAGAACTCTTTGACCGGGGCACGGTGATGGATGAATGTTCTCTTGAACACTTTTTCCTCGCACTTGAAATGGCTCTTCACCTAAACATGAAGTAACTGTATACATCCCACAAATCGGCCTTCTTCATTTCGCCTAAAATGATTCAAAGATCTAAAAGTTTCAGCTAGAATAGCAAGCGATGGATTTCCATTGTTCTCAATTTGCTCAAAAAGATCTATTACAGCTATTTCGATGTGTCCTAATACCTTCGGGAAGATAACCAGACCATAGACTGCCAAAGCAAAAACTATCAACCCTTGCTCGTCATTAATGTGCCCCTTGATGAATTCATGAAGAAAATCCCACTGCACACAGATGTTGGACCCTTTATGCTTCACATGGAGATCTACATCCTCCGGTCTGACTCCCAAAAGCTTAGCTAGCTTCTTACGAAATTCAGACTTTGGCTTCTGAACGTAATCTTATCCGGACTTTTCAAATATATTCCCAACAAAACGGAGTATTCCTTGACCGTAGGTGTTAAGTCCAACCCATTGAAAGAAAAGCACCTATGAGAAGGATCCCAAAACTGTATGGCTGCTCTAATCATAGGTTCTTCAACTTTCACAACAATCAAGGATTCTATTTGGCCATATTTCTCCCGGAAATCCTTCTTCCCCTCCTCGCTGATTGGATTCCATAAATTGGCTAAGTCTATTAGGTTGTTTTGTTTCAAATTCAAATTCACCTCTTGCGGTAGTGGGGACACAAAATCTCCAGTCAAACAATCTCCTTTCACTTGCTGAACTCTTTCGGACCACATTTGCACTTCTCTATAGGAATCACACGAAACATTCACGGATGATGAACAAGCCAACCTTTCTATGGATTCTGTGAAAAATTCCTCGTTGAAGAGAGCCATGGCTAAAAACACCCCTTATGTGACTATGTGATGCAAGGTGATTTATGCAAAAGAAAAAAGGAAAACAAATACGAATCAGTTTGTGTATAAAACATATAAACAAAAGAAATAATAGCAGACAAAAAATGAAATGCTTATTTATGCACTATCAAAGGTCACTCTCAAAAAGGTGGAAATGGCTCTATCCTAGGTGGGTCTCCTCACAACACACTCTATGCTTGTTTGAGGTATCACCCATCTAACAGGTTCCCAAACCATTCTCTACTGTCGTCCACACTAGACTAGTAAGGAACAGATTTGAGTGGGAGTATTTCGCTTGCCATTGCGGAGGTGATTACCTCACGAGAGCATAGGTACTTTACTCCCTCCTAAGGAGGATAGAGCCCGGGTATAGAGCTCATGTTATGCCAATGCATTTATGTATGTAAAATGAATGAGCATATATTCTACTTATTTACAATACCTTCACACATAAAGAATGTAATGAATCAAAAGTTCAAAAATGAATGAAAGGATTACTATTTTTGGTTTTAAAGAAATTTGTTTTAAAATGAAAAACTAGACTTAAATGTTAACCAAGACTATCAAATTAAAATTTAAGACACCACATGGTTAATTAATGGCCTGACCCTCTTAGCGTCCCCAGTAGAGTCGCCAAGCTGTTGTAATGGCTTCGCGCTCGACGATTTTGAAAACATTTAAAAACAAAGGGAGTTGCCACCAATCTTTTTTTATTAGGTGTGATTGGCCACCTGAAAACGTTTATCTTTTCAACAAAATCTCAAAATTAATTAAGTTTTATTAAAAAGATAATCTTTGGTCTGCGAAAACAAAATCGGGTCCGAGAGTACGGTTACGTATGGGGAAGGATTAGCACCCTCACGACGCCCGTTAAAAAAAGGTACCATAATAATCATGTGTTATCTTTTGATTTTAATAAGAGAGTCTTGGTTTAACACTAATTTGCTTATTTAGAAAACTCGTGTATTGGCTTAAAAATTACTATTACATGTATGTTTAAAAACTTCCTTTGAAAATTAACATGGACTCCATTTATTGAAAAATTAAATCAAATATTCCAATACTTTTGGCAACATTTGAAATAATTCTCCTCACCTAGAGATTTCTAAAGAATCACTACTTGTAACTTCTATAGAATCTCATCCTCGGTAGGACCCACATTATTTGCATAATTGATCGAAGATTAACACTTATATTAAAATAGGTTTTATTTTGAAAATAACATGAATCCCTTTTATTGAAAAATTAAATCAAATATCCCAATACTTTTGGCGACATTTGAAATAATTCTCCTCACCTAGAGATTTCTAAAGAATCACTACTTGTGACTTCTATAGAATCTCATCCTCGGAGGATTCACATTTTTTTGTGTAATTGAATAAAAAGTTATTATATATTTTAAAATAAGTTTTATTTTGAAAATAAACATGAACCCCTTTTATTGAAGAATTAAATCAAATATTCCAATACTTTTGGCAACATTTGAAATAATTTTCCTCACCTAGAGATTTCTAAAGAATCACTACTTGTGACTTCTATAGAATCTCATCCTCGGAGAATTCACATTTTTTGATTCACGTGAATGCATGTGATGTAAACAGATAATAAATGATGCGCAATGCATGTCTATTTAATGTATTTATCATTTCTTTATTTTTTTATATTATTTATTTTTTATTTTTGAAAAAATGAAGATACGTGTATTGAAAAATCATACTAAATATTCCAATACTTTTGGCAACATTTAGTAGGACGCTTCTCACCTAGGGATCAGTTAGGAATCACTACTTGTGACTTCCGTAACATCCCATCATCGGACAAACTCCATTCTTTAATATTAACATTGAAGCATATGATGCAAACATATAATATATAATGCCTATAGATTTTTACTTTCTTATTTAACATGTTCATTGTTTATCTTCATTTTGTTATTTTACATTATTTATTTTGTTATTTTTGTTGATCTTATTATTTTTTATTATTATTATTTTTTTTATATTTATTACTAAATATTTTTAAGGTAAAAGCTTATGTATTGAAAAACCTCTCTAAATATTTCAATACTTTTGGCAACATTTAGTGAAATTTCTCTTACCTAGGGATTAGTTAGGAATCACTACTTGTGACCTCCGTAACGTCCCATCATCGGGTATTAGCTTTTACCTCTTATGAAATATTTTATCTCCATTAATTCTTGTCTTTATTTATTTAGATTTATTAAATTAATCCCTTTTGTTATCCTTTTTTATTAAAATCCTATTACCATTTATTTGGTTAATTTAATCACTTTTGAAACTTTATTATTATTAATTTTTATTGGTTTAATTATTTTATATTCATATATCTCTAAAATCCCTTTTTCTTTTATTAATTTCTCCCCTATCTCCATTACCTCTTTGTGTTTATTAATTTTCATTTAACTAGTATTTTTATCTAAATATTCTTTATTACAAAATATATTATTATATATTTTTAAAATAAGCACGAATTTGAATATTGAAAAATTAAATCGAATATCCCAATACTTTTGGCGACGTTTGATAAGTTCCTCTCACCTAGAGATATTCGAAGAATCACTACTTGTGACTTCTACGATATCTCATCATCGAATAATTCTATGCTTACTTTATTTTATTCTATTCTATATTTATTTGTTGTTATTTGTTAGCTTCCAAAAATATTCGTTTATAGCAAATTGTTTAATAAAAGAAAATTATATATAAAAAACTATTTGGTTGCATTTTATACTTATTTACATTTTTTTATTTCCTATGTACATCCCAAAATTATATATATTTCCTAGCTTTCTAAAAAGATCTTTATAGTAAATTGTTTAAGAAAATATTTATTATATGTAGAAAAACAACTATATGGTTATATGTGTTTTGTATACTTATTTTATATTCTTTATTTACATATGTAATATATATATATATTTTTTATTTTTATTTTATGTACTTTATATATATTTAAAAACTATATACATTTCCTTCATTTACAAATTTTATTATTTATGTGTATATCTTAAAACTATATATTTATTATAATTCCATGATCAAACTTATGATTATTAAATCCTTGAGAATTTTATAAATAAATATTTTTTTTGTGTTATGCAAACATACATAAAATAATATATTTAACAGAACTAATAACTAAGTAATCACAAGATAAATACATAAACAAATAAACAGAAGAAAATATACTAAACGGGTGGGCTTGAAGCGCAAAGGAGGCCTTCTCAGCCTGGCCCAAGATCTAGCCCAAAACCAAGTGAGGCGGGCTAAGGTTGCTGGGCCAAATCAGATGGGGTGGCTGGGGCGGGTCGGAACGCGGGTCGCGGATCCGGATCGGGCGAGACACGCGGGTCGCGAAAAGGGAGAGCCGGGTCGCGCGAGTTTCGGATCCGAGTCAGGTTGGCACGCGGGTCAGAGCGCGGGTCAGGCCTCCAAAATGCACCATTTTGCTTCTTATAAAAGCCCTTTTTTTTAATTCCACATTTCCACTGGCCTTTCGAAAAAAAAATCCCTAAACCCTCCAAACAATCCTCTCACCCCCTAGCCTTGCCGGGTGACTTCCGCCGTGCCGGCTGCCGTGCGCCGCCGTACGCCGGTCACCGGTGGTCTCCCCGAGGGCCAAAAAGTGCTCTACTCTTCCCCCTCTACTTTGATCTAACCTCCGTTTATCCCGAAAACACTCCCAACCCCATATATCTGACCTTCTCCGAAGCCTCCTCTCTCCCTTTTTTTTATTTCTTTTTATTTTTTGGTTTTCTTCTTTGCTTCTTTTTTTTTCTTTTTTTGTGGTTGATGGCTCAACTGTTGTGGTTTTGTTGTTTTTTGTTTATCTTTTACAGGTTTGAGATCTAGGGTTCTGGGGGTCTCGGTTTTGAGATATGGGGTTTTGGATTGTTGGGATCTAAGGTTTCGATGGTGGTGGTTAGGGTAAAGATGATTTTCGGTGCAGGGTAGATCGTAGAGACTGGGATAGGGGCGGTGAAATGGTAGTTAACGGTGGTGAATGGAAGATGTTTTGAGAGTGATGAAGGGGACAAAGGTCTCGGATGAGTGATGGTGATGAGTGGTTGTGGTGATGCTGGTGGGTAGACAGTGAAGATGGTGGTGAGTGGCTTCAGTGGTAATGCTTAGGGTTTCGGGGTTGATACTGGTGGGTAGATGATGATGAGTTTAGGGTTTTCGGTTCTCTTCTCTCCGAAGAAGAAGCTCAAGATCCTTGCTTGGGGTCTTCTTAAACGATGTTGGAGCCCCCTCTAGCCTTTCAGAATCACAGAATCGATAGGCTCCTGTTGGAGCGGGATTCACGGCACGGTGTTTCTAGATCTGGGTTGGAGGTTGAGGCGTCGGCGGCTAGAGCAAGGAACCGGCAGATTTGGTAGATATGGAGCATTTAATGTGATGGGAAAAGGGACTGATAATAATAATAATAATAATAGAAATAATAGAAATATGAAATATATAATAATAATAATAATAAAAGGTAAAAATAAATAGTATATAAGTATATTAATAATAATAACACAAAAGTAACAATCATAATAATAATAATGACAATAATAATAATAATAATAATATTAATATTAATATTAGAAAAGATAATAATAATAAAACTAATAATAATAGTGATATGAATAATAACAAAATAAATAAGAAAAATGAAAATAAAAGAAAATAATAATAAAATTTGTCAAAATAATTTGTAAAACCTGGACAAAATTAATTGTCTACATGTACTATAATTTTTTCTCTATATAAAGGAAGGACAAGTTCTTAAAGACTCACTCAACAACTTGGTGAAAACCTACAGATACTAATGGGCCAGTTTGGACCAGTTCTAGGCCGATTTCAATTGGTTCCAACCCACAAGCATCGAAAATCGATTTAAACCAGTTGACGAACTGGTCTGAGCCGGACCGGTTCATAGTTATAACTATTATAAACTTGTTCTGCTTGATAGTCCAATTCATCATAAACCTGGTCGATCCGAGCCGAACCGGGCAGCCCTGGTTTTTTCTAATTTATTTAAAATTTTTTATTAATATATTTATTTTAAAATTTTATTTATTAATATATTAATTCGAAATAAATATTTATTAATATATTTTTTTGATTTAACCTAATAAATGTATTTCTATAATAACTTATGTTAATAGTAATTATAAATTTATAATATATAAAGTTATTATAATTTATTTAATTAAAGTAATTGTAATTTAAAAGTCATTATAAAATTATCTTATAATTAACAATATAATAATAAATAATGATATTATGATATTATGATAAAGTTATTATAACTTATTTAATAAAGCTATTAGTTTAAAAAATTATAATACTTCTAAAATTTTTTTAATTTTATTAAACTTATTTAGTTATTTATTACATTTGAAATATAATTATCCTTATCGTTAAAATATAAGTAAACTTATCATTTTGCATTTAAAATATAACTTGTTCTGCTTGATAGTCCAATTCATCATAAACCTGGTCGATCCGAGCCGAACCGAGCAGCCCTGGTTTTTTCTAATTTATTTAAAATTTTTTATTAATATATTTATTTTAAAATTTTATTTATTAATATATTAATTTGAAATAAATATTTATTAATATATTTTTTTGATTTAACCTAATAAATGTATTTCTATAATAACTTATGTTAATAGTAATTATAAATTTATAATATATAAAGTTATTATAATTTATTTAATTAAAGTAATTGTAATTTAAAAGTCATTATAAAATTATCTTATAATTAACAATATAATAATAAATAATGATATTATGATATTATGATAAAGTTATTATAACTTATTTAATAAAGCTATTAGTTTAAAAAATTATAATACTTCTAAAATTTTTTTAATTTTATTAAACTTATTTAGTTATTTATTACATTTGAAATATAATTATCCTTATCGTTAAAATATAAGCAAACTTATTATTTTGCATTTAAAATATTTAGTCATTTATTTAGTATGATTTTAAAATATTCATTCATTTTGTATTTTAAATATTTATTTATTTTTTAAACATAGTAATAGTATAAGTATAACATTAATTAATTTGGTATTTAACAATAATAACAAATGCAAATAATAAAGGAGAAAAAGGAGAGAGTAGGAGACTAAAGATTTTTTACTTAGAAAACCCCTTCAAAAGTTAGAAGGGTAAAACCACGGGATCGTAGTCGATAAAAATATTTACTATGATTGCACTTATTTAAAATTTTACATAAAATTTACAAAAGAAAAAATTTAGATTATTATCTATCCCTCATAATTTATACGTATTGCCCTTGAAGTTTCTTTCTCTTCCTTTGAATTATTATCGGCAAATTCATTGGTCATTCCAAGTTCGATATTGCAGGATTCTACGTCAAACCAATCTTTAAGGCATGTTAACATGCATAATGAATATGGATTAAGAGTGGTTCGATGGTCTCCAATAATTCTTCCATATGTCGAATATGTAGATACTGAAGCAACGGAAGAAACTTAGATCGCAAAAACATCTCGAGCCATTGAAGCTAAAATTGGAAATTGGCTTTGATTTTCTTTCCACATTGGAGAAGATCAAAGTTTTCACCTATAGAAAGTCTTGACTTAAGAAAAAATCATATCTCATTGAAGTTAGAACTTTGTCAAGTTGTTGATGATCCAGATCCGTCGGCATTTCCTTTTAGCTTCATTCTTTTCTTTGTTGCTTCCTTAACTGCATTCAAAATGCCTTTTCCTTTGCTGCTGCCACCACTCTCGGTTTATTCGTACGATTCTTCTTATCCTTGGTTGAAATTGAACTGCTCCTCCCTTTCTACTTCATAAATATTAAACAATTCTCGAAAAAGATTATTAATTGAGGACTTTCGGCCCTCAATAGAATCAAGACCAAGAAATTCTTTGCAACAAAAAAAAATCTCCATATTTACCTGCCATTGACTAGGATCTAGTAATATTGCAATAAATTAAATAGGAATTGTCTTCCAATATTTTTAAAATTTTTCTTCCGTATCATATACAAAAAAAGATAAAGTTTCATGATCCCTAAATTTTAAAAATTTATCAAGCATTGTATAAATAATAGGAACAAAGTAAGGTGTAATTGGATAAAGTTAAGTTGAAAATCTTTCGATTGTGTCTTTAAAAGTATATAATAAATCAACACAACATTCAATAAAAATCCAATCTTAATTATAAAGTGAAAAATACGGGCTACTCGTATAATTATTATAAAAAGGAGTAATAAGTTTTTTATAAGATAAAACAGAAGAAAGTAAACGATAAAGTGAGTTCTACCTTGTTTCCCCGAAAAGTAGAAACGCTTTAACAGATATATTATTTGCTAGACAAAGTTGCTTCCATTAATGTTTATTATTTGGGGTGCGGATCCATTTTGCTAATATTTTAATTTTATCAATTGGACCAATGCCACTAGTACTACCACTACTAGCAGCACTAAAACCACTTTGAACATACAAATTTATAATATGGCATACACATCTAGCATGAAAAAATACACCTTGTATAATTGGGTTAAAACTTTTAATTAACATAGGAATAGTTGCGACATTACTTGGAGCATTATCTACAGTAATAGCAAAAACTTCATTATTTTCAAGTCCATACAATTTACAAACTTTAGTAATATATTTATGAATAGTATATCAATTATGTGCTTCTTCTATTATATCTAAGGATAAAATTCGTTTTTGCATGCACTAATTTTCATCTACCCAATGACAAGTTATAACAAGATAACTTATACCGTTAGTACTAGTTCATATATCACTAGTTAAACTAACCCTACATGAAATATTACTAAGTTTATCAATTAAAGCTTACCTATATTCTTTAAACATATACATACAATCTTTTTTTAATTACAAACAAATTCTCAATATCCTACTTTTTCACAAATTGTGAATGGTTGTTCAATCCTAACTACAAATCTAACTAAACCACGTCTAGCTTGAACATTATCAAAATTAAATTTTTTTCCACCATCATGTATATTTCAGTAATTTCATTTTCTTCAACATTTGGATAATTTTATGTGCACCAAATAAATGTCTTTTATACGTACCGCCACCACTTCCACCGAAGCTATAAGTGTAAACGCCTTTACCCAATTTACATATAGCACAATATTCATCCGTCGTGCCTTCTTTTACTACAATGTTGAAATACTCCCATACCTTGCTCCTTTTTTTTAGTAATCTTCATTTTCTTCGGTCTTGGATGTAGTAGCAGTGGTGGCAGCTAATGATTGTGTTTGAATACACCACCACGACTAGTAGTACAATCTATCGGTGGTGCCGAAGGAAGCTCCTCCTATTCCGAATGAATATCGGGTCCAATTTCATTGAATAATTCATCATCCAAATTAGGGATTTCAATAGAACCGAAAGGGTGAGAAACGGAACATAAACGATAAAAGAAATTTGACATTTTTATATTTTTTGAAAATAAATATATTTTAAAATTTGAAAAAAATTAGATGTAGGATATATATTGGAAGTTGGAACTTGGAAGTTGAAAGTAAAATTTGTAAAATTGTAAAACAAAAAGAAAAATGAATTTTAGAGAGAAAAATGATAATATTATAAATTTAGAGTAAGAGAATTTGAGTGAATTTGAGAGAGTTTGAGTGAGTATTGAAAGAATATGAGTAAGTATTGAGAGAGTATGAATGTTGAGATTTGAGAGAAAATGAGAGAAAATGTAATGAAAAAAATGAAGGAAATGAATAGGTTTTTATAGAAAAAAATATTGAATTTAAAAAATTAAAAAACTAAAAATGAATGGCAAGGCTGCTGCAGCCATAGCCTGCCACTGCGTAGGCCTACGCAGTGACAGGCTTTATTTTAAAAAATTTTGAATCCAGACCAATTCAACCCAAAACCAATCCTTATTGGGTCGAGCTCTTATCGGGCTCGATTTTGAATTTTTTGAATCGGTGAATCCGGTTCTAGTTATTGGGCTGAATTAACCCGGTCTAATTTCGAGATGGACGGGGCCAACTCGGCCCATTAACTAGCTCAGAGAACCTATAATTTTTTATTTTCTTAAAAATTCTTCATATGTATGTACACATGGATAATTGGGCTTTCGGGTGAATGTAGTGATCAATGAGTTAGAAGTAGTAGGCTTGAACTAGCTCTCATTGTTGGACTACACTGACCCGGCCCCGCTCTCTTCGACGAGACTACACTGACACTCGGTTCTCTAAGCCATCCAAGAAACCGACTTCCAGTCGGTTCAAAGCAGACAGAATGATTCCTTGGGCCGAGCTGGGTTTCTTCTAAAGATTTCAAGGAGACCTCTATCTGTCCCATTATCTGGGCCCAACTGATTGATCACAATCAAGGTCAACATATCGAAATTGGCTGGTTACTGATCTGGCATTCAGGCCTAAGAGTGAATTGGCAATAATTGATTTGGAAAGTTTACATTACAAGAACAGGAATCAGGCCGCATCCGAATGACAAGAAGAGAATGAGCCAAGCAAGATTTTTTAACACGTCAGGCTTAGACGACTGCTATGATCAAGCTGCATGTGCAATTAATGTTTGACGAAGCTGATATGGATGACTGGTGAGCATGATTAAATGCCATTATGGGTCGTCCCCGTAACAAAGAACGTTAAGAAACTGGCATTCAGATCTTGTACTTGGTTGTACCAACATCATCATGAATCATGATCCACACGGTGATGATGGACTAGCAAATATGGTCCATGAGATGATGCCTCAAGCATGCCTCATATCCAAAGAAATTAAACAATGAAAAAAGATTAATTTGTATCGAAATCTTTCTTTTCCCCAACAATTTCCTCCCTCCCAAATCATGGTTTTGCTTAGGCAATAAATAAGCATTTTGAACAAGAGAGCGAAATCTTTCAAAGGGAATGTCTGTTTGTAAACCCTTTTGAGGGTTTTATTTCTACGTTGATATAGCTTCGAAAGCTGCCCATGCTCCCTCGGACAAAATCATTGCTCAACATTTGGTGTTTCATGCTTGAAATCCTTTTGCGATTCCTCTTTTTCTACCTTTCAAGAGCTTTTTGCATTAAAAATTATATTCTACACAAATATAGAGGGAGAGAGAATCAAATGAACCGTATCATATAGAAGTATTGAGATACAGTGTCTTTGAATTGATTATTTAATAAACTTTATATAACTACCACTCTTCCTCATGATTCTATTCTCTTCTTTTCATGAGGGAGTCCAAGTGGAATTCACTTTACTGTTATTCCAACTCCTATTCTAAAGCTCGATTCTTTGATTCTTTTCTTTTTACTAAAAATGTTAACGTACCAATTTTTTTTCAAAAAAGAAAAATCTTGGATTTCTTGCTCCTTTATTTATTTGTTTTTGCTTTATGCTTTGATTGTTTCTGCGAAGATTGAGGAAAAGAATTTGAGAACTACAAAAACCATTAAAGTTCCATTTTAATTTTGAGAAAAATTCTAATTTTTTGTTGTTTTTTTCCTTCTCTTTTGGACCTTCTTAGAGAGAGAAAAGCATTGTCCAAGGAACAAAGTTCATTTTTTAAGCCATTATCCCTTATCTTACAAGCTCAGTTATCCTGTTTAAGTGGGATCGAATAATTATATATGCCAAAGTTGTGAAGGTTTCTTTTAGGATTTAATTTGAAATGAAAGATCGGCTGGCTGACCAAAACTTTGCCATCCCATCTTATAAGTCAAGAAATTACAACAATGTCATCATTACAAAGCCCCGTTGTAATCCTTGAAGACAGCATTTAGTCAGCCAACAGCCCACTAAATTATGGAGTTGAACCTTACATTCACTTTCACATTCAATGGTCATTAAGCCCTCGAGGCTTCCAGGATTAGACTTTCGTCTTTAATTGGTTCTTTTTGGGGTTTCAAAGAAACTAGTCCTGCTCTTCTTGTCTCTAAATGTAAGCCGCTGCAGTGAAAAGTCTTTGGTCAACTGGCTTCTAAAACCACCGGACAAAAGTTCTTTGAATTCTGGAATCTCACTATTAAACAGTTTATTATTCTCAAACTTAATAAAATTTGTTTCAGACAGTAAAACAAATAAAAATATTACTGATTATAAAAAAAAATCTTGAATTTTGGTTTAAGTGGTCGTATATTTATTAATAAAAAAAAATCTGTAAGTTCTGAAACTTAAATTTTAATAAAAAATTAAACGCAAAATTTTTTCCTTTGTACACCCATTTTTCTTTGCGTTTGAACAGTAATATATGAGGAAAATAGGGTGCAAAGAGAAAAGAATTGGATTCATTCAGAAATTCTCATTTCAATATCTATAATTTTTTTTCAGATTAAAGACTTGTTATAAAAAAATCACATAAAATATAGTCTTTGGTCTATTGGATCTCAGCTTTTAAGTAGGAGCAGGACCCATCTGGCTATATGGACTTGTGATCAAGAACATGTTTTTAATGGCTGGGGCTGCCGACAGTGTCCAGCAGCTAAAGGGCAATTGCCAGATCAATTTGTACTGATTTTACATTATTAATAAAGAAAATGAAATATCGAAAATGGAGCAAAGCAAAAAAATTATTTTGAAGTGACTGGCCTTACATGTCATTCCTCATCTAGAGTCAATGCAAACCCAATAAAACAGGCACTGAAATGTCAAAAAAGGGGACCTTTGGCTTCCACTCTGAAATGTCTATAAAATTGTAGAATGTGGACCTTACGTGAATACTTAGCCATTCTTCTTTTCATTTATGCCTTGAAAGCAAGCCCTTCATCTTCAACATGGTGACACTATGATTGTATCTTGGCATTAATTTTCTTAAAAATTCAACGCTAGAGATATAACTATTCATGAACAGAAATTAATGCAGCTGCTCAGTACCTTCAATTTTCAATTTCAGAAATTTCTGCTACTTATTAGTATATTAGAATTACAAAATGAAAAATGCTTTAATAATTTTACATTTATTATTGTATGTTTACGATACTTCTAATATATTTTAAATTTATGGACACTAAATTTATACTTTTTGCCCCCAACTCTAAGTTTATACTCATTTGCATGTGTTTTACCCTTATTAGCATGTGTTTACATCTATTAACACTAAATTTATGCTTTTTCTTTTATGCTTACGACACTTCTAACATATTTTACTTCTATTAAAATTATGTTTATGTTTATTCTCATTGTCTAGGATACTTATAATATATTTTACATTTGTTGACATTAAATTTACACTTACTATCATGTGTCAATTGGTATAGCCATATGAAAATAAGTGTAAAATTAGTATCAATAAACTTTATTTTAAAAATATGCTAAGATAGCTAACTCACTTTTTTGAACATTTGACTAAAGAGTCTAAATTTTAGAAAATTTTATGCTTTATTTTACTAAAATTTTATGGAAAACAGTAGACTATCCTATAAAATTTTAGAGTAAGACAAATTTTTTTCGTGTAAACTGTAGATAACTTCATCCGTTTTAACTAGAGGTATCAAAAGGGCTGGGTGGCCCATGGCATGACACGATTCGACACGGTATGGATCGTGCTTGGCACGACTCATATTTAAATGAGCGGGTTGGGCGAAGCACGATATACATATATGTGCCGTGCTGGGCTAAAGGTTTTCAAGCACATAGATTGGCATGACACGACCCATGAAGGGCTAGTGCTAGCACGTAGCATGTGAGTTAGCACGGCACGACAAGTAAGCCCATGTGCCGTACTATATTGGCCCATTTATATAAATAAAATTATATTTAATAAATCCAATTATGCAGTATTTCAGTTATTGATATATAAATTTATAATATTTTCATTTTGAATATAAAATGTATGATATGTCACATTTTTTATATATAACTTTTTATTAAATACACTTCTAATAAAAACTCATCAAAAAATATATTATTCTAGCTATTGTCGGAGTGATGGAAAAACAGAACTTACCTCCACTAAACTGCACGGAAATGGAGGATCTGAAAGTGCGAAGTGTGAAGAGAACGAAAAATGGAGAAATCAAACAGTCGGATCAGGCTGTAACAGAAAAACAAGAACATGCAAATTCCTACAGGGATTCCTTGATGAGCGGCCAAACAAGAATAGAGTTCACTTTCTTTACTCAGCCTAATTTTTTGGAAGAAGAATCAGATAGTGAAGATCTTACTGGACATGATATCCCAACAATCTTACTATCAAAAGAGGAAAAGAAGAGAATTAGAGCACCCTGGAAAAATGCTCTCATAGTTAAGACCTTTGGAAAGACAGTGGGATATAACTACCTATACCCAAAGGTGCGTGCCCAGTGGAAACCAAAAGGGGATCTTGAATGTATTGACCTTGGCCTGGATTTTTTTGTCTTCATATTTCAAAATGTTGATGACTTCCAAAGAGTCTAACATGGAGGACCCTGGTTCATCGGTCCATATTACTTGACGATGCGACTGTGGGAACCAGGATTTATACGGAGAAGAACGTGCACTGCACCACCACGGCAGCATGGGTTCGATTACCTGGATTGCCGCTAGAATATTTTGACAGAAATATTCTTCAAAGAGTTGGAAATCAATTGGGGAACCTTCTCAAAATTGATACATACACGGAACAAAACTCTAGGGGCAGATATGCCCGATTCTGCATTCAACTTGATGTTGAAAAACCGTTGACACCCAAGATAAGAATTGGCAAACATATACAGCCAATTCTATATGAAGGGGTAAACCTCTGCTTTTCTTGTGGCATGGTGGGACACAGGAAAGACAAATGCTTGTCAACAAATGCTGAAGTGAAGCAAACAAGCATGGGTAGCCAATCCCAATCTAACAATGAGATGTCAGATGCGAGCATTGAAACAAACAACAAAACTGACAAGGATTTGAATGAATATGGACCATGGATGGTGGTCAGCAGCACTACAAAAAAATGAACTTTCAGCGACGGAATTAGCGACGGAAAATTCCGTCACTGATAGTTAAATTCCGTCGCTAATGGTCTTCAGCGACGGATTACCTACGGATTACCGACGGAAATTTTTCTGTTGGAAAAATCGATGTCGCTGATGCTCACTCCGTCGCTAAAACTTCATTTCCGTCGGTAATTCCGTCGCTAATTAGCAACGGAATTTTTTTACATCAACGACGGATTTTATGTCATTAGTGACGAAAAATTCCGTCGCTAAAAACATAATTTCGTCTTTTAATTTACATGAAAATCCGTTGCTAAAAAGCATCAGCGACAGAAAATTCCGTCACTGATAGTTTTATTATTATTTTATTTTATAAAAAAATCCGTAGCTAAAAAGCATCAACGACGGAATTTCCGTCACTAATTCCGTCGCTAATAGTTTGTTATTTTTGTTAATTCAATAAATATTCTGTCACTAAAGAGCATCAGTGACGAAAATTTCGTCGCTAATGTTATGAATTCCGTAGCTAATTTGACGAATTTTTTCACTTATTTAACAGATTTTGTTGCTAATTTCTATGAATTTTGTCAAAAAAAATGTTCTGAAATTAATTATTTATATTTATATATATATATATATATATAGAGAGAGAGAGAGAGAGAGAGAGAGAGAGAGAAAGAGAAACATTTAAAATAAACCTAATATTTATACTTAAATCCATAAACATTATCTTAAAATAAATTAACTAAAAAAACAAAAATACATTATCTTCAACATCATTATCACCACTACCACCAGCACCTCACAGTATCATCATCATCATCTGCAAGTAAAAAACAAAAAACAAAAATATAAGTATTAAAGTTTATCATATAAAAAAATTGACAACATAAATATAAAAGAAAAATAGAATAAATTTACAAAAAAAAAAGGAAAAAAATAAAAGGAAAGAGAGATAAAGAAGAAAAACTAAGAAAAAAACAAGAAGATGGACAAAAAAGAAGATAGGGAGGAGTGAAGAGGAGAGAAAACAGAGAATATGAGAATATATAGTCTTTGGCGCACATACAGAGGAATTACCGACGGATTAGCGATGAAAATTCCGTCGCTAATGCTATGTCAAAATATTTCCCGCTACAGCTCATGCGGGAAAAATTCAAAATATTTTTTTATTTTTTTCAAATTTAAGCCATTAGCGACGGATTTTTTCCGTAGCTAATTCCGTCGCTGTCGCTTTTTAGCGATGGAAAAAATCCGTCGCTGATGCTTAATGAAGGAAATTTATTTATTTTTTATTTTTTTCAAATTTAAGGCATCAGCGACGGATTTATTCCGTCGCTAATTCCGTCGCTAAAAAGCAACAGCGACGGAATTAGCTACGGAAAAAATCCGTCGCTAATGGATTAAATTGAAAAAAATAAAAATAAATAAACAAATAAATTTCTTTCATTAAGCATCAGCGACGGATTTTTTCCGTCGCTAATTCCGTCGCTAAAAAGCATTAGCGACGGAAAAATTCCGTCGCTAAGTTCTATACACTTATTTCTTTGAAATTATGAAGGGAAATTAGCGACGAAAAAATTTTATCGCTAAGTTCTATACACTTATTTCACCGAAATGTTGAAGGGAAATTAGCGACGGGATTTTTCTATCTCTAATTCCGTAGCTAAAGGTCATTAGCTACGGAATTAGTGACGGAAAAATTCCGTCGCTAATTGCTATACACTTATTTTCTCAGGCATTATAAAGGAAAATTAGCGACGGAATTTTTTCGTCGCTAATTCCGTAGCTAATGACCTTTAGCTACGGAATTAGCGACGGAAAAATTCCGTCGCTAAGTTCTATACACTTATTTCACCAAAATGTTGAAGGGAAATTAGCGACGAAATTTTTCCGTAGCTAAAGGTCATTAGCTACGGAATTAGCGACGGAAAAGTTCCGTCGCTAATTGCTATACACTTATTTTCTCAGGCATTGTGAAGGGAAATTAGCGACGAAATTTTTCCGTCGCTAATTCCATAATTCCGTAGCTAAAGGTTATTAGCTACGGAATTAGCGACGGAAAAATTCCGTCGCTAATTGCTATACACTTATTTTCTCAGGAAAATTAGCGACGGAATTTTTCCGTCGCTAATTCCGTAGCTAATGACCTTTAGCTACGGAATTAGCGACGGAAAAATTTCGTCGCTAACTTCTATACACTTATTTTCTCCGAAATTATGAAAGGAAATTAGCGACGGAATTTTTCCGTCGCTAATTTCTATCCATGTTTTGGGTTTAGCGACAGACAATTCCGTCGCTAATAATTTGGCGCAATTGAACAGTATCTCCCGCCATAATTAGCGACGGAAGATATTTTGTCGCTAATTACCGACGAATTTCTGTCGCTAATCCGTCGCTAATTCCGTCGCTAACCTCGGTATAAATTCCGTCGCTAATCTGTCGCTAATACTACTTATCAGCGACGGAAAAATTCCGTAGCTAAATTTCCGTCGCTGAAAATCAATTTTCTTGTAGTGTAGGAGGAAAAACAAACAGAGGAATAACATGCAGCCGGGTAAGGAAGACCCGAAATCAGACTCGGGTCAAGATCCAAAAGATAAAGGTAAAGCAAAGATGTCTGATGGTTCAGAAAGGTCTCTTCAACAACGGCTAAATAACCAGACTTTTCTGCAAGGAGGTCAGAGTTCAAAGAATAATCACGTGAGTAACAGTAGTGTGATGAGACAGAAACTACAAAGTAACCAAACTACCATGGTTCAAACGGAACCAAATAACACACAAGACATGGACATATTCCTTTTTTCGAGTAAATCTGAAGACACCCAAACCTCCCTCAAGCTAGAAGCAAGGAAAATCACAAAAAAGACTTCAACCCCAAACAATAGTTCCAACAATGGAAGAGAACCAAGAAAAATTCAGATATCTGGAAGATATGCTTCTAGTGAAAGGAAAGAAGGAGATAAGGGTTACAACGGCTTTGGAAACTCTGACAAAGTGCAGACCATATGTAGAGGGCTGGACGGAGGACATTATGAAGGCGTGGAACAACCTACACATAGCGCTGGAAATATTGGATCCAACCCCTATTTCACATCTGGCCGCAAGTCAATCACAAGACACAGAAGTGAGACAAACAATGGTCCTACCTTCATGCAAGGGTGTGGGACTTATGCGGACACCTCTAGACACAATCATGAGAATGGAGATACAAACGGACAGCAACAATGCATTCCTAATCCAAGCTCTGCCTATGATCAAAACTATCAGGATACTCTTATGACCAGCAACGATGGGATCGGAGAACTTGAGGAAGCACTCTTTGTTATGCATTCCTCATCAGCACCAATATCCAAAGCTGATCTGCAAAATGAAAACGAGGGAGATCAAGGCCCTCCCAGAGCTAGCTGACTGGTTGTTTAACCAGAATCTCCAAAACATTTATCCAATGAGATACATTTCCTGGAATGCAAGGGGAGTTGGGAGCACTAACTTTCGAAGCACCTTCATGGATCTGGTTCGCATTAATAACCCCTGCCTAGCAATTGTGGTGGAAACAAGAATTTCTGGAGACAGAGAAGAACAAATTAGCAACTCCTTAGGTTTTGATAAGGTCTTTAGAGTGGATGCGGAGGGCTTCTCTGGCGGAATATGGGTGCTATGGCATTCCAGAGAGATCAATGTGGATATTCTCCAGTGGTCAACTCAAGTTATTCATGCCTCTGTTCAGGTAAATGATGTTAACCCTCCTCATCTTAATTCTTGTTCAACTTACCCTCTTAGAAAGTGGATTGTGTCTACAGTCTATGCCAACCCTAAGTATGAAATCAGAAGGAGATTATGGGATGATCTTTCTACTTTCGCACACTCACATAATCTCCCTTGGATCATGCTTGGGGACTTCAATGACATGATCTGTGATGCGGACAAACTTGGAGGTAAACCGGTGAACCTAACAAAAGCTCGTGCATATAATGACTGCATGTCGAGCTGTGGCATGATCGATATGGGATTTGTTGGAAATAGGTTTACATGGACTAATAAAAACCACTTCGGACAGATCATTAGAGAAAGAATAGATAGAGTATGGGGCAACGGGGAATGGAAAGTTATTTGGCCAAGCACAACAGTTTTCCATCTAACTAAAGTTCATTCTGACCATAATCCGTTACTTCTTGATACCAATCCTGTCTCACCAAAGTTTGGAGCCAGACCTTTTCGCTTTGAGCCTATCTGGTTCTCTCATCTAGAGTTCATGGAACTAGTAAAACATTCTTGGGATAAAGCACAACACTCCCTTCTGACTGCGATTCCGGATTTTACCAAAGCTGTCACCATTCGGAATAAACAGGTCTTTGGAAATATTATTTGGAAAAAGAAAAGAACTAGAGCGTGCCTCAATGGTATACAAAGAGCACTTGAATCATCCTCAAATAGTTGGCTCCAGAACTTGGAGGATTTGCTTATGGAGGAATATCAACAGCTTCTAAAACTAGAAGAAGAATTGTGGGCTATGAAATCAAGAGTTGATTGGATATCAGATGGTGACAGAAATACCAAGTTTTATCATATCACCACCATCCAACATAGAAAATATAACAAAATCATGGCTCTTCAAGATGGAGGAGGAAACTAGGTTGAGGACGCAAATGGGATTCAAAGGCTCATTTCAAAGCACTTCAAAACCTTTTTTCAACCTCCCACGAAGTCAGTAGTAGAAGGTCATCTCTGGAGTGCAAGTTTGAACATGAGATGAATGAAGATGAAATGGAGGCACTCAACAAACAAGTAACACCCCAAGAAGTCCATAAAGCTCTTTTTGGAATGAAACCATATAAAGCCCCTGGTCCTGATGGCCTACATCCCATCTTCTACCAAAAGTGCTGGAATATTGTAGGAAATTCTCTTTTTAATTTTATAGAGAAGGTCTTTGAAACAAGTGGAATTCCAGAAACTATCAATGAAAGCTTCATCTGTCTTATTCCTAAGGTCTAGAGCCCAAACTCGATTAGTCAGTTCAGGCCAATTGGATTATGTAATACCGTCTATAAAGTTATTACTAAAATCTTGGTTAATAGGATTAGGCCATTCTTACCAAGATGGATCAATCCTATACAAGCAAGCTTTATAAAAGGAAGACGGGCGCAAGATAATGTGATAATTGCTCAAGAGATCATGCACACTTTTAGGAAAAAGAAAGCGAAACAAGGATTTATGGTGATAAAAATTGATCTTGAGAAAGCTTATGATAGGTTGGAATGGAGTTTTATTCGAGAGGTCTTGGAATTCTTTAAATTCCATCCTAAATGGATTAAACTTATCATGTCATGTGTTGCTTCTGTTAACTTGACAGTTTTAGTTAATGGGGAAAAGAGCATGAAGATTCAACCGACAAGGGGGATTAGACAAGGAGACCTCCTATCTCCATATCTGTTTATTCTTTGTATGGAATATTTATCTCGATTGATTTTGGAAGAAAGTGAGAGCGGCAACTAGGAGCCAATTAAATTATCTAGACAGGGGCCCCAACTATCTCATCTGTTCTTTGCTGATGACCTCCTTTTATTAGGGAAGGCTACGGAAAGAACTACTAATGCTATGCTTAGAGTGCTTAATAAGTTTTGTGCGCAGTCTGGACAATCAATCAATCTTGATAAATCCAGTATTTGCTTCTCCAACAATATGGATAATGCAAGGAAAGAAGTTATATGCAACATTATGAGAATGTCTCAAGCTATTGAAATTGGTAAATACTTGGGCTTTCCTATTGGTGAAAGACAAAGGAATAGCAATTTCAACTTTATTATTGAGAAGATTAAAAATAAGCTTGCTAGTTGGAAGACTAGAACTTTATCCTTCGCTGGCAGAACTACTCTTATTCAATCAGTAATCAACTCTATTCCCATGTATTATATGCAAGGGACACCTCTTCCTATAAAGACATGTAATGAGATTGATAGGCTGAGTAGAAAATTCCTTTGGGGATCTACGGATGAACATAAGAAAGTCCATCTTGTGAATTGGAATATTGTGACCTCACCTAAAGAAGAAGGAGGACTGGGACTCAAGGAAATGAGAAAACTTAATGAAGCTAACATGGTGAAACTTGGCTGGTTAATGCTAAATGACAAGGGAAGCCTATGGTCAAACATTCTCAGGAAAAAGTACATTCGAAATGGGACGATAATAAGGAGAAATACCTCATCAGTTTGGGCGGATATTAATAAAGCAACTCCTTGGCTCAAGCAGGGCACAAGATGGATCATTAAGTCAGGTCACAAGACCTCACTTTGGTTCGATAATTGGCTGGGAATGGGACCTCTCAACAAAATTGTGTTTGGACCTAGAACACCTCAAGAAGAAAATATGAAGGTCAGAGATTTGATTGCGGCAGATGGAAGCTGGAATCTCAATATAGTTAATGCAAGTATTCCTACAGAAATTCAAGAGAGGATTGTGTCAATACCAATTCAAATGGAGGAAAATAAAGAAGACACAATAACTGGAAATTCTCTACAACAGGGTTATTCAAACTCAATTCTGCCTACAATTTAATAAAGGGTACAAGCAGTAATGAGGAAAAAGATTGGAAATCTGTCTGGAAGACACCTACAATTCCTAAGATTAAACATTTCTTGTGGTTATGTCAGCATAATAAAATTCCTACCAGAGACAACTTGGCCAGACGGGGAATCCAAATTCAAATTAATTGTCCAAGATGTTACACTGCTGAGGAAACCCCTGTTCATTGTTTAAGGGACTGTCCGGAATCAAAACTGCTTTGGGAGCTTTTCCATATACCAGATTCTGGCAAGGAATCCTTTTCGATGGACATTGAGCAATGGATTAAGTCTAATATTAGATCAAACTCCCCCTCTTTTCTGCCCTCCATTCCGTGGAAAGTTATCTTCTCCTTTTGTTTGTGGAATATTTGGACTCGCAGAAATCAGAAAATTTTTTCAAATAGGTTGGACAGTTTGGATAGCTGGAGGAACAAAGTCACAAGAGCAATCAAGGAATACTGGGCAATATCGGGGAAGAAGGAAAGTGTTACTTATATGATGAATATTGATGTTAGATGGAATTCTCCTCCCGTTAACTATATCAAGCTCAATACCGATGGGTCAGCAAAAGGCAATCCAGGAGACGCCGGAGCAGGAGGATTGACTAGAGACCAAGATGGAAATTGGCTTGGCGGCTTCTCTCGTAACCTTGGCAAAACAACCAATGTTTGTGCAGAACTGTGGGGGCTCAGAGATGGGCTTCAATCTATTGTCCAAAGAAACTATGTTAATGTGCTCGTTGAAGTGGATTCTCAAGTTGTTATAAGGTATGTTGAGCAAGGAGTTCCATATACTCATACTTACTGTCCTTTGATTGATGATTGCAGGTCTCTGTTGCAGAAAATTCCAAATGTGCAGCTGAAGCATGTTTTCAGGGAAGCGAATAAGGTTGCAGACGTGCTTGCAAAGATGGGAGCAACTATGAGGGACCATTTTGTTTGGCTCGATGACCCTCCTGATTCTCTCCAACCTTATCTACCAGCGGATAGATTGGGAATATGTTTCCCTAGGACTATTAGATGTAATACGATTAATAGGACAAACGATCTGTAACCCTCTCTAGAGGAATTTTGTTTTATGCACCTTTATTCACCCAAAAAAAATATATATTATTAAAGATTATTTTATTTAAAGATTGATTAAATGTAGAAGGTGGAGCACTAGATAAACCATATTATATAAGTGAATAAATTAGGTGAAGAGAATGAAAAATAAAATAATAATCTTTTGTGTTTTATAGTCTTGTATTTGTGTATTTATGTGTGTGTGTGTCTGTATTTTTAAATATTAGGATTGTAAATTTCAAAGGAGAACGTTGGTGCAATGGTAAATATTATTCCTTTGTGACTTGGAGATCACCAGTTCAAGGCAAAATACTCTCTTAATGTAGAGGGAATGTTGTATACAATGATCCTCTCTAGACCTTACAAAGTGGAAGCTTTTTGGTTATGTACAATGACCCTCTCCAAACCCCACAAAGTGGAGCTTTTTTCATCGTGTTGCTCTTTCTTTTAGGATTGTAAATTTCGATATCTTTATTAAGTAGATTTTATTATGTTTTCTCTTGGACATAGACATTTTGCCTTTTAGGATTATAAATTTCAATATCTTTATTTAATATATATTATATTATGTTTTCTTATGGATAGAGGCATTTTGCCAAAGTGAATTATGTGTCTTTTTATTTTATTTTTATTTATCTTGCATGTTTTTAAATTAATAAATAAAAACTTTAAAAATAATAAAAAATGTAAAAATTTATTAATGAACCGTGCTTGGCACGATAAGGCACGAAAATTAATGCTGGACTTGGCCCAGCACGACCCATTAGTGCTATGGGCCATGTGCCGTACTGGGCCACGTCCTTAAATTTCATGGACCGTGCCAGCACGACCCATTAAAAAATAGTGCTGTGCCAATACGAATCTATTAATACATGGACTAATATTTAAATGAGTTGTGCCAGCCCAGCAAGACCCTTTTGACACCTCTAGTTTTAGTGATTTGAGACTAATCCGTCATCCGCTTTAACGGTCTGAGACTAATCTGTTTTAGAGTAAGACAAAATTTACTTTACTGCAAAAGTAACCTATTTATTCTAGATTTAATTCTAAATCATTAATTTAATCACTTAAAAAACATGACCAATTAAATTAATTGGCAATTTAAAACCTTCAAAGCTTTGACACTATAAAACATTTTTAGATCTTATTAAACCATGTCCATAACTTCTTCATTGAAAGCAAAAACCAGTAAAACTAAGTATACAACTGCAACTATGATGACTAGACATCTAGTATTTCAAGAATAATATTCTGAATATCCAAATCAGGAGCAATCTCTTAATTAATTTGGCAAATTGGGTTTCTTTATGGTCATCTTTTTGAAGTTTCAAAGAATTTCAGGTTCAGCTTTTCCTTCTCTGAAGATGTCGAAAAGGGGAACACTGAATTTTAGTGTAAAGATTACATCACATGGTTTACAACAAAATCAACGTCAGCCTCTTCTCCATCGAAAGAGGCAATTATATATTCGTTTGCAGCAGTAACGACTGTTGGGTCGAGTGAAAAGAGTTCAATATCTTTTAAGCAAAGCTTCGAGTTCGAATATTGTAAATGAAAAAAATAATATGAAAAGAACTCTTCTGTTTGAGGTCCAATAGTAACTCAACTCCAAATTAATAGGGATTCAAGGTGATATTCAAATACCGAAAAATTTCGAAAAAAAATCTCACTTCAAATTTTCATTAGTGTCCTCAATCTCAAAAGATTTTGAAATAATTAAAAAACAAACAAGATTAGAAAAGAAGAAACCCAACCATTTTCTCGAAAGATCTCTGCTTTAGTTTTAAGCACATTACTGTTAGTTCCTGTCAGCATGTGACCCGTGCCAATAAGGAAACAGCACAAAGTCTAGATTCCTGTCATGTGTATTTATTTTATTTTATTTTATTTTATTTTACATATTACTGTCTAACAGTCTCATTGATTTATTCTTTTTCATCGGAAATGGAATTGATCATCACTTCAAAAAATATGTTTGCCATGCATATACAAGGCATGCATGAAAATCTAAAATGGACCTATATGCTAATTAATAAAAAATGTCAACTTCACCTAAAGGTTGTGGTTCATTTGACAAAGCAAGTTGAGTTTGTAAGAAGAGTTTTTGGGTTCGACTCTCACTAAACATATCTTTGGAGAGGGGTGAAGAGCCTTAACTGTGACTAAACCTCGAAAAAGATTAATCTCAGACCGTTAAAACGAATGAAAATACCTATGATTTACATAAAAAAAAATTGTCAACTTCCATTTCCACTTAGATAAAACAAAGGTTTACCATATTATACATATTGGGAGTTGGGACACAGCGTGCTATGTTTTGTTTCAGGTTTTCCTCTTTTGTGTCTAGTTTCTTTTCCAAAATTAATTCTATTCGACCTACCTACCTATAATAATTGTATTCATCTAATTAATTATTTTTTTGGCCCAATAATATTCATCTAATTATTACTATAAGTTAATGTTTATAGAAAAATAATTATCATGTGCATGATGTGCCCCCATCAAAAAAGCATCTGCAGATTGTTTTAGCAGCATTTGAGTGCCAACTTTCTATGGATTTTGACATGGTTAGCTTCTTGTGTTTTGATCCCATATTACACTGATTAATTCTTCCATTATTATGTTGACTTTAATTTGCAGGCTCTTGGTCAATTAATCAACCTCCAAATGAAACTCATTTTGAGAGATGGGTCCATACAAAATGCATTGAAGATCAACATATTAATTTCTTTCTTTTTTTTTTAGCCCGGGGTGGGGGGCAAAGAAATGTGCAAAAAGATAATTGTAAATTGAAACTATTTCGTAAAATTAATGTGGCCAAGTATCTAATATTTTAATAAAATATATTTAAATAAATAATTGCTAAAATCCTATTAGTTTGATTTGAAAAGTGGTAGCTAGTTTTATAAAAGATAAATGCACCTTGATGGGATATAACTTTTTAATTAGAACTCTATTAAAATTGATTCTTTCTTTATCATATGACAATTCCGTATCTTCTTGAAAGAAATTACGAAAAAAAAAAAAAGAGAAATTCAGTTTTTTCATTGCTTGACTACTGATAGCCTTCTTCAATTTAAGATTCTTCATGGAGCAATTTACACTTATTAGTTTTTTATTTTAGTGGAAAATCATTAAATTTGAGGATAGTTTAATTGAGAATAATGATTTATACAGTAATGAAGTTTTGCACAATATTATTAAAATTTCTTATAAGGGGTATTAGAGTGAGATTTGAGAATTAATGATTTTTCATTAAGTGTTAATTATCTCTTACTCTTCCTTTTTCTTTTCCAAATTTATTTGGTTAGAATCCTATAACATAAAATACTAATCGTGGTTTAATTTTGTGTGATTGTTGAATGCACTTTGAATTAACCACTAATGCTAAGTGGTTAGATCGGTTAACCGAATTAACAGTAAACACCCCGTCCATTACTATCAAAATCAAATATTATTTTTTGAGTTGGTAGCCATGAGGATGATGTAGTAAGATGTTTTTTATTGGAAAAAGAAAATGGTGAGATGTCTTTTACATGAAACATAGTATGTTTATGGATAACCAAAGCCTAAACGTTAAGTTTATGTTTATTCTTTGGGCTTAGATGCTGAATCGTTTAGGTTGACTATATGAGTTAGCTTCTAAATTCACATGTTTCATATGCATTTTTTTCTAGCCTTAGTTTTGGTTTGGTGTTAAATGTGGTACTAATGTGAATAAGGCATAAATTATTCTATTTTTCTGCCCATATTCTTGGTGCTTAATATTCTGGTGAGCTTAGAAAGAAGTAAGAAATTTTATAACAAGGTTGACCTTATTGTAAGGTTAATATATTTTATATTAATTTTACAATAAGATCGAATTTATTGTAAGCTTAACTTATTTTATACACAGGTCAAATTCACGGGTAAACAACAAGTTGGATCGGATCACATGTTCTATTATGGGCTACCCAACCCGGCCCGCATTTAAAATATTTTTATTTGAATGTAAAATGTCATCATCGAGAGCCTTTAAGCTGTGCAAACATGGTTCCATGGGTTGGCTGTTATTAGTCCCAACTCGATAGATATTTCCTCAATAGATTTTGAAGATTTGTTGGGAAATTCTTTAAATGAGTCTACATATATTAATTAATTTATAGTACACGCTATCTGATGTGTTTAGTCTATTTAAAAGTGATCAAATAAGTTTAAGTTATTGGATTTTAGGGCGCTCATTTAGTATGGGCTTTGCAATTTGTAAAAACCTAATATTTTATTTTATTTTCATTATAGGCCAAAATAAAATAAAATAAAATATACTACAGGTACAAATAGGTTATAGTTCCTAATCTAAATATAAGGTAATTCTCATTCGCAAATCTCATCATTGAGTGAGATACAGATCTTTCAAAAGATTAGATGTGGAAGACTCTAACTCCAGGAAATTAATTTCAATAGATTCAGGTACGCTTCTGTATTAATCTTTTCTTAATAATTGAACATGAGACCCTATATGTATTTATCTTTATGATTTTCCTACAAGTGGTATCAAGAGTGTGTTCACGTTTGATCATTGAGAATAAAAATTTTTCTTTGAAACCTTAGGGCTTTTAGTCCCTATAAAATAAAAATTAAAATCGTGTAAACAATTTTATGAATTTTGTTTCATGATTCAAGTAATTTATTCTTTAAGTTTTTTAAATCCTAAATTAAATATTCAACCAAAACAATTATGTTTTGTATGTTTTGATTCAAATTGTTGAATGTTTACTGTTTCTTGTGACTTATATGGTTGAAACAAAGTTACAACTTCGGCAATTTTTTTTGTTTTTGTTGAAAGAAATCAATAAAAGGGATAAAGGTTCTTTCATTGAGTATTCTTGAAATTTTTGATCAAATTAAACACCAATCATTGATGTTTTGGTCGATTTTTTACATGGGTTTCGTAGAAAAACATTTTACTTTCATCATTGTGTGTTTAATTTTGAATTCGGGAAAGAAAAGGGGTTAAAAGACCCAAAAGGAGCATGAATAGAACTAAACGGGTCTAACCTGGCTGGAGGTAGAAGAAAGGGATCCTGCGTGGGATCCCTTCCCCCAAGTTCATAGGTGGCGCATGGGGCCCACACACCACGCTCCGATGGCCGAATGGCCACCAGTTTTTCCAAAATAGTATTAAATGTTATTTCCTAATTTTTGGGTATTTTTATGGAATTTTTTTAAACTTTTAAATATTTATTATTTAATATTCTTGATAATTTCAGAAATTTGATGTATTATGCACATATTTTTTATATTTTATTTCATGATATTACAAGTTGATTGGTAGTACTCACTCTCCCTAATAATGTGAATATATTTGTGTACTCTAATGTTTTGTATATGTGCATGATGTGTTAAAAATAAAGTTAAAAATAAATTAAATTAATATAAAATGCCACTAAAGTGACCTCTTTTATGTTAATTTATTTATTTTGAAAATTAGGGTTGTCATTTAAGAATTTAAATGACTATGTTTTTAATCCCTGAGGAAAACAATCGGCCCAAAAGAAAGTTATTTTTTAGCCAGATTACAAACACAATAAAATAGTAAATATATGGTAAAATTAATTTTTTTACTATGCATGTAATATGTCGATCCAAAAAAAGACATATTGTTGGTAGGATTTTGTTATCAATATTTACTAATTAAGTTTAAGAATACCGCTTACAAACCGAAATTTTCGTCCAAAGACTAAATTTCAATGTGGTGCTTGGTATCTTATATGGCCCAAAATTATTGTTTATTAATTGTGAGCTTATTATTTTTTATTTTCTGCTTTCAGTTAATGCTTCTTCTGTATGTGTCAATTTGAATAATATTTCATTGCTTAACGGCACTAACTTTAAAAAATGGAAGGGGCATATTACTATTGTACTTAGGTGTCTGGATATAGACTATGCGATCTAGTCTAACAAACCTCCTACCCTTGCTCATAATAGTACATCTATGAAAAGGGTACTTTATGAGAAATGGGAGCATTTAAGTCGCATGAGTCTAATGATCATGAAGCACTCAATTCTAGATGCCATCAAGGCGTAATGCCTAGGAAGAAAATGATAAAGGTTTCCTACAGTAAATTGCAGACAGATTTGTTGCCAATGAAAAGGTCGAAACAAGCACCATCCTGTCTAAGCTTGTTTCAATGCAATATAATAACAAAGGAAACATAAGAGAATACATTATGGAAATGTCTAATCTTGTTACAAGACTAAAGGCACTAAAGTTAGAGTTATCTGAGGACATTCTCGTGCACTTGGTCTTAATATTTCTTCTTGCATCATTCAGTCTTTTTAAGATAAGTTATGATATTCAAAAGTAGAAATGGACTCTTAATGAGCTCATTGCTCAGTGTGTGCAAGATGAAGAGAGGTTGAAACAAGAGAAGATAGAAAGTGTTCACTTAGCATCTTCTTCCAATGATAATGCTGCCAACAGAAAATAGAAAAGGAACACAGGAAAAGGCACTGCAAATACTGAAACTTCACAGCCTAAAGGGCAGTAGAAACAAGATAAGGTAATTACCTGTTTCTTTTGTCATAAAGATAGTCATGTGAAGAAAGATTGTTCCAAGTATGAAAATGGCTTGCCAAAAAGGGTAAACTTCTAAATTTTGTTTGTTCTAAAGTTCATTTAGTTTTAGTACCTAATCACACTTGGTGGATAGATACGGGTGCAACTATACACATAAGTGTGACAATGCAGGGTTGTTTAAGGAGCAAAAAGCCAATTGATACTGAAAGATTCATCTATGTAGAAAATAGCGAAAAGGTTTCTGTTGAAGCTGTTTGTCTATTAAGATTAAAGTTAGAATCTGATTGTTATTTAAATTTGAATGAGACTTTTTATGAACCGTTATTTTGACAAAATTTGATTTCTGTTTCTTATTTGGACAAATCCGGATATTCTTATTCATTTGGAAATGAAAAGTTTAGTCTTTTTCAGTTTTTAAATCTTATTATTATAGGTTCTTTAGTTTATAATCTATATAAATTGGATCTTCATGCCTCACACATGAATAAATCCTTGCATATAAGTAATTGTGGTATACAGCACAAATTAATTAATGAGAATTCTTCCATATTATGGCACAGGCGTTTAGCACATATTTCTTAACAAAGAATAAAGAGACTTGCGTCAAATGGAATTCTCGATTCCCTTGATTTTTCAGATTTCAAAATCTGTGTTGAGTGTATTAAGGGAAAACAAACAAATATCAAGAAAACTGGTGCTAACAACAGTTTAAATGTCTGGAATTTAATTCATACTGATATTCGTGGTCCATTCCCTACGGCCTCTTAGAATGGTTAACAATATTTTTATTATTTTCATAGATAATTATTCTCATTATGGGTACTTATACTTGGTTCATAAGAAGTCTCAATCACTGCACATTTTCAAGACTTTTAAAGTTGAAGTTGAAAATCAACTCAGTAAAAAAATTAAAGCCATTAAATCTGACCATGGTAGTAAATATTATGGTAGATATGATGGCTCAAGTGAACAATGTCCAAAACCTTTTGCAAGATATTAGCAGAATGTGACATCGTTCCTCAATATACCATGCCCAGGACTCTTAGTCAAAATGGTGTAGCTGAGAGACCTAATTGGACCCTAAAGGATATAGCTAAAAGTATGATTAGTCATTCTTCTTTGTCAGAGTCACTTTGGGGAAAAGCCTTAAAGACTGCAATGTATATTCTTAATTGAGTTCCAAGCAAAGCAGTTGCTAAAACCCCATATGAGTTATGGATAGGAAAGAAGCTTAGTATTAGGCATTTATATATTGGGGCTGTCCAGCTGAGGTTAGGCCATACAAGCCTAATGAAAGGAAATTGGACTTAAGAACAATAAGATGCTACTTTGTTAGATACTCATAAAGATAGAAGGATTTCATGTTTTATGATTCCTCAAATAATCCTTTTTCGAAACTGAGAATGCTAAGTTTATTGAGGATGTTGAATATAATGAGAGTGCCAAACTTAGGAGCTTTGTTTTTTAGGAAGAACATGTTACTTTTTGTACAATTACAATTGAAAATGATCATATCAGACAATTATATCTGATATTATTCAGGATGCAAATCAGGATTATCAAGACATTCTTAAGTTGCCTACTACTCATATTAAAGAGCCTACTCCTATTCAATTGGAGAAGTAACAACAACCTCAATTGGAATTGCCATTAAGGAGATCCTTTAAAGAGAGGAGATTGGCGATTCTAGGTGATTATATCGTATATCTCCAAGAACATGAGTTTGATATAGGATTGGACGATGATCCAAAATTTATTAGTTAAGCCAAACAAAGTGTTTCACTCTTATAAATGGATTGAAGCCATGAAAGATGAGATGAAATCAATGTAGTATAATGACGTTTGGGATTTTGTCGACTTGCCTAGAGGAGTGAAATCGATTGGTTGTAAATGGATTTTCAAAACCAAGCAGGATTCGAAAGGCAATGTTAAAAGAAATAAAGCACATCTAGTTGCCAAAGGTTTCACTCAAAAGGAAGGCATTGATTATAAAGAGATTTTCTCTCCGTTTTCATCGAAAGACTCTTTTAGAATCATTATGGCACTCGTACCTCATTATTATTTGAAGCTACATCAAACGGATGTAAAAACAGCTTTTCTCAATAGTGACATTGAATAAACAATTTATATGGTGCTCGAAACATCTGGTGTACAAATTAAAGAAATCCATCTATGATTTAAAGCAAGCATTCCGTTAATGGTATCGAAAATTTGATCAAGTGATCACCTCTTTTGGTTTTAAGAAGGACATTATTGATCAATGTATTTATCATAAGATTAGTGGGAGCAAGTTTATTCTTCTAGTATTATATATCAATGACATCCTGCTGGCAAGCAACGATATAGGCCTATTACATTACACCAAGAGATTTCTTTCGAATAAATTTCAGATAAAAGATCTTGGGAATGCATCTTTTATGTTGGGCATATAGATACATTAAGATTGTTCTTGAGGTATACTTGGCTTATCACAAAAAGCATATATCGATAAGGTGTTTAGCAAATTTGACATGAAAAATTATTTATCAGGAGACACGTTTATTGCTAAAGGTGATAAATTCAGTTTACTGCAATGCCTAAGAAATAAGATTGAAAAAGAAGAGATGTAGAAGATTCCTTATGCGTCAGTAGTATGAAATCTCATGTATGCTTAAGTTTGTACACTTCTGGATATTATGTACATAGTTGGTATGCTGAGTAGATATTTAAGTAACTCCGAAATGAATCATTGGAAAGCAGTAAAGAGGGTTATGTGGTATCTACAAAAAACTAAAGATTACATGCTCACATATCACTACCTCCAACTGTGCGACCCTTAACAACTTCCTCGCTTCCTGAACCGACAGTTCCGGCACATCCTGCGCCGCTGATTGCGCCGCCAAGTGCGGGCTTAGGCCGTCCAACCGAATCCGATTCTTGGAAATATCAAATTCCCTTAACCTCTCCATTAAATTCTCCCCCATCGGTAACCTCCTCATTGCCGGTGAAACCATAGCTCCTTTATGAAGAAACCGCCTAAACATGCCATTGCCATTGCCGTTAACGTTACCGTTGCCATCTCCTGGATCCGGCGCCATGGCGGTTGTAGCTTTCCCAGCCTTTTGCGAGATTCGTTTTTGAACCGTCGACGAGGAAATCCGGCAATTAGTAAGAGCTTGCGAAGAAATTTTCGATATATTTAAAAGCTTCTCCGCCAAGGTTTTCTTCAACGCCATTGCAAGAAATTAAAACAAAAAAATAAAAACAAAGGGCTTTTCTTTTCAAAGCTTGTCAAAGTCAAAGCATATTGACATCAAGTTTTTTGTTTTTAAAGAGAGAGTTCAGAATCTTTAGATATCTATTGACTATATCAGTACAAACTCCACGATTGTGGATCCGTTTACTAAGGGTGTATCACCTAAGGTGTTTCATAAGCATGTAGCTCGTATGGGTGTGGTTCACTTTGATGATATGCTTGTATAGTGGGAGTTTGTTTTATTTATATTCATTTGTTATTAAGACATTTTTCTTATCAGACTAAAGTATTGTTATCATTGCTAAAACTCTAAAATAAAGTTTTATTATTTCAAATTGCGTTGAGCATAAAGTTTTTGAAAGTAGGACCAGTTGAAAATAGGCATGTTTAAGGGATCACGTTGCATATAATTTCCATGATACACAATCCATACTTCATCTATGTCGTTGAATATATTAATATACATAATCATTGGTGGGTCTAGTTATGAAATATATGTAACGGAGATCGTTTTGATCTTATCTTAGTATAATTGATGGACCAGATTGTTTAGAGATATTACCTTGTGAAGATAGCAAGTTTAGAGTTCTTAAAGTTATTTTATAATGTACAATTATCAGGTGACATATGTGGCCCAAGTGGGAGATTGTTGAGAAATTCTTTAGGTGGGCTTACATAGATCAATTATTTGCACATTATAGGCTATTTGATGTGTTTAGTTCATTTAAAAGTGATTAAATAGAGTTTAAGTTATTGAAATTTAGGGCATCTCATTTAGTATGAGCTTTATAATGTGTGAAGACTCAATATTTTATTTTATTTTCATGGCAGGCCAAAATAAAATAAAATATACTACATGTATAAATAGGTTATAGTCCCCAGTCTGAATATAAGGTAATTCTCATTCTCAAATCTCATCATTGAATGAGATACAGATTTTCTTAAAGGTTTAAACGTGAAAAACTCTAACCCCAAGAAATCAATTCCAATGAATTCATATACATTTTCATATTAATCTTTTCTTAATGATTGAATATGAGATACTGTGTGTATTTATCTGTATAATTTTCTTACAGTTATTAGTTCCAACTCAACAGATATTTCCTCAATAGATTTCCCAGATTTGTGGTTTGTCTCACTAACAGAACTTTTGTCCTAATTGGGATTTGGCCAAGCTCCACCAAATTCCGCCGGTGATTTGTTGTTACTTGTTATCAATTTTTTTTTTTCGTTTGCTAGAGGCTTTATTGTTGGTTTGTCAGTTCTTTTTTTTTTATTTCATTTGTCAGTTCTTCAAACATGTTGAAGTAAAAATATTTCTTTGCTGCTTCTTTTTCCTTAAGCTTCAGTGCTTTTAACACAAACTGCAATCCTTACATTACAGATTTCTTACTGAAAGTATACTCAAAAGCTTGGAATAAAGAGATCCATGCCTTAAAATTAAATATTTAACCATACATGTGTTTTAGTATATGTGAGTGAAGTTCATTTAATTATTAAATTTAAAAAAATGAATTGAAATTGGAAAACTCAACCAAATAATTTTTTAACAAAAGTTATAAAGTTTGAGTCATTAATCAATAAAATTGAATTGAAATCGGAAAACACAACCACGTAACTTTTTAACAAACGTGATAAAGTTTGAGTCATTAATCAATATTAAAATAGTTTTAAAAAGTAAAATTATATGAAAAAAATCCGTAAAAAAAGATTATAATAATTTTTTAAAAAATCATGAAACCAACCTGACAACCCGACCCTATTTTGTTTGAGTCGGATCGTGTCGGATTGGTCCAAATAAAAGTAGGTTTGCCAGTTACATAATCCAGAGACTGAACTACTCGGATGGAGTCCAAATCGAATCCAACCCTAAGAACCTAACGAAAGTTGCACCCTTACATAGGAGCAGAAAAACAACAATTTCACAGCAGCAATTAGCAAACAAATTAAAGTTGAGCCCCTAAACACAAGCACAAACGAGACATGCATAGGTGGAGTTCAATGAAATGAAATTGAGCATGCAATGCATTGCATGGGTGTCTGCATAGGCATGCCGTAGCAGTGCACATAACCAAGTGCGCGTGCAGGCCAACACATTAAGAAATTGCTTCAGCCTCAGAAAACGACAGCTTTAAAATGTTTTGCCTACTTAACAGAAACAAAAAGATAGAAAAAATCCGCATCAGTTAAAGTCTCAAACTAAAACCACGGACAGCGATGATTGATTGGTTTCTTTCTCCTATTTATGTTAACCGTCCATGAGTTGACCCACCAAATCTGCAACCCTCCATCTCAGGTACATTTTGACTACTGTAGTGTTGGCAACAGCTGATTACCTTTTTTTTTCTTGTGTGTAGCTTAAAAATGCGAACGAATCAAGTTATTCATCAGTTATTTGAGTTTGATTTTATTATTATTCAAGATTGACTCGTTTATTTTCAAATCAAGCTCGAACTATTTGAGTAACAAGTCGAACCGAGTTCAAACTTTTTAATACTAAGCTCGAGCCACTTACAAGTTTTATTTAACTTTTTTTAATATATATTTTTAATATATTATTATTAATTTACTATTTTACTCTCATAATATATAATTAAAATTTGATAAATCGAGCCTCTCACGTGAAGCTCGAATAGTTCAAGCATTTTATCAAATTAAGCTTCAATAACCAAATTTGATCGAGCTCGAATTTAATATTAAATCGTCTCCCTTGTATCTCTATTTAGGCTTTAAATAATTTTAGGAAAATCAAAGTGAGTAAGCTTTAGTTTGCTAAATTATGATGGTTTATTTGGGATAATAAAAACGGAGTAGCTGACACAGAACATCTAGGGAAGTGCGAAAGAGAACACCCTAAAGCAAAGTAACTATGGAAACCCAGAGTCAAGTGTAATTCCTATCCGTCCTCAGACACCAAAGTAGAGAATAACAGAAATCAGTACTATTTTTCCCTATAAAATTAACACAAAAGCTAAAGTTTCAGTCCTTGTATTGGAGACTGGAAACACAACCTTCACCTCTCTCTCTCTCTCTCTCTCTCTCTCTCTCCAAAATTCTTTTTTCAAAAATATTAAATCCTAAGCACGATTTCATCACTACTGTATTTATATGACCACACCCACATGGGCAAAACTTTAAGAAAACTCAACCCCATTTCTATGTGTTTCTAATCAGGCAAATGCTTAGAAGTTCAAGCCAAGGTGTCAGGACATAAAAACCAAGACATTAGAAGCTGTGAGAGAAGAAGGAAGCCGAAGACAAAGAAGAAATGGAAGTGTTCTGTTTTATAAATTATTTTTTGTCATTCTCGGGTGTTTTCAAGAGCTTCGGAAATGGTGAGTGAGTGAAGTACTCAAGAAAGTTTTCTTAGAATGGTGATCTTGTGTTGATGGACTTGGTGGGAGCTTCATTTCCAAAGGAAATAACTATGAATGGATGGTGCCGTTTCGATCACAGAAGAAGACAATACCAATGTAAACAAATGGAAACCAATATAGCGCAAGAAACAACACGGGCAAATTTCTCAAACATGGCTTCTTGCTGTTGTAAGATCTCACCAATCATTCCTATTTTTGTATTCTTTCTTCTTGTTTGTTCTTCAATTTGTCCTGTCTATTCGTCGGAAACCGGCAATCTCCATGCAAAAAATCAAAGTTTCGGGCCAGAAGAAGAGCTACAGAAGCTGAAAATAATAAGAGAACGTCTCAACAAGATCAACAAGCCAGCAGTCAAGACAATTCAGGCAATTAATCTATTTTGCCTCAGTTGTTAGACATTGACTTCCAATCTCTGTTTTTGTTCTGTTTTCTCTAACAACCTTAGGCTGTCTTTTGGTTTGCTGGTACAGAGTCCAGATGGCGATATTATAGATTGCGTTTTATTGCATCATCAACCAGCCTTTGATCATCCTCAATTAAAAGGACAAAAGCCATTGGTAATTATCAAAATTTACTAGCATGCATTTGATTTTGGTTTTTTATGATGAACACTGAAAACAAATGAATTTATGGAATTTAACACCTTTAATGATTCTTAAATTTTCAGGATCCACCAGAAAGGCCAAATGGTCATAACCCAAATGGGATGGCGGCAGAAGATTTTCAGCTGTGGAGCATGTCGGGTGAATCATGTCCGAAAGGAACAATTCCAATCAGAAAAACAACCGAACAAGACATGTTGAGGGCTAGTTCTGTTAGAAGATTTGGAAGGAAACCAAGAAGACATGTTAGAAGAGACTCAACTAGCAATGGCCATGAGGTAGGTGCCTTGACAAATATGCTTTAGAAAACAAAAATTAATCCTACAATTCTTTTACTATTTTTTCTTTGCTTTCTTTTGTCCTTTTTTCTTCTTTTTTGTCCCGCAAAAGTTTGTAAAAACAGCATACAAATGATCAGCTAAGGCCATTCAAAATCAAAAGACACTAATATAAAGAAAGTAGTCAAAGTGAATAGCAAAACGAGGCTAGCCAATTGTCTCCTTTTCTTTGCCTACTTAATTAAAGATAACCTTATCGAAATTTGAAAAGAAAAGAGGAAGAGGATTCCAAAAAACTGCTTTCTCAAACAAAAAAAATGTATTTTCTATTGCTCAAACCAGAGAAGCTCATCTTTTACTTGCTTCTCTTTCTTCCCTCTATTTTATATTCGATTTTTTCCCCCTGGTTTTCTGTTGGTTTTTTCATTCCGTATTTCTTTAGACTTGACTGAAATGAGTGGGCAAAAAACTAACAGTTCACGAAATTCTAGTCATTTTCTATTTGGAACCTGAACTAAAAGCATGAAAAAGAAAGTAGGAGGTTTAACATGGCTCAAACCATGAAGAAAATAGCACAGCATGATCAATTTTGTACTAGTTGATCAAAATTCGATCAGTGAAATTCCCTACTTTCAGTAACTACAGACTTTCATGGTTCCCCTGGCTAACTGTATCAGACTTCACTTTGACACTTGGTTCAATGTAGAATAATATATTTTCATTGTTAAGTCATCTGCAATTCTCTGTTTCACCTGGCTGTCACAGCCTGCATTTAGAAATTTCTACTATTTTTTTGTCAGAATTAAACTTTTAAAAGTGAATTTAATAAAATTCATAGAAAATCTAATGGTATTGGGTTACAGCATGCAGTTGGGTATGTGACCGGAGATCAATATTATGGAGGAAAAGCAAGCATAAATGTGTGGGCACCTCGCGTCTCTAATCAGTATGAATTCAGCTTATCACAACTGTGGGTCATCTCTGGTTCATTCGGCGACGATCTCAATACCATTGAAGCTGGCTGGCAGGCATGTAATTAATTACCCTTCATAACTATATTTTCGGCATTTTCAAAGAACATAGTCTTCCATACTATACCATTGGCAGCGTATTTAACAAAGAAATTATATAAAAATATTTTGCTAATGTAATTCTTATAGTCAAATCCTTTATACTCTAGATGTAAACACGGCATTAAATATGGTTTCAAAGTATCTGTACACGTTCAGACCGAAAAAAAAAAGTATCGTAGGCGTTGAATTCTAAGCACTCGTTAGTTTTCACATTTAAAGCAACTTTCACAACTCAACTACCTCTCACTTTCTTTGTAAGTTTAGTTATTTTTTTTTGTATGAATCATAAAGTGCTTTTTGATTACATTATATATGAAACTAATTTTCGTTTACGTCACGTGGTTAGCATTAACTCAAAAAAATTTAATTGAATGAAGATTCGAATACGAAATTTTTCATTATTGATCATTTTTACTCAAAAACGTAGTAAAATGTTAAACCACAGAACCAATCTTTTAATTTTTTGTAGTTTAATTTTGTATATTGTAGCCATTGATGCTACATTAGCTAACAATCTTATTCATTTTGTTTTTTTATGCAGGTTAGCCCAGAGCTATATGGGGACAATTATCCTAGATTCTTTACTTATTGGACCGTAAGTATGCTAAAATGATTTGCAAAGAACATAGCTTCCTCTTTTCTTTGCTTTATCAAGCTCTATCTTAAAGCGTAAGATACATGAGTCGAAGTTTCAAAAGAAATTAATGATTTAGCATGATTTTTTGCAGACCGACGCATACCAAGCGACAGGCTGTTATAATTTGCTGTGCTCAGGATTTGTTCAAACTAATAATAGAATTGCAATTGGAGCTGCAATCTCCCCAACCTCATCATACAATGGTGGACAGTTTGATATTAGCCTCTTGGTTTGGAAGGTAAAAACACCAACTTGCATTTATTATAATTTCAGAAAAAAAAAGCCCTTATTATTTGGTAAATTTATGCTTGCTTTCAACACTTAGGCGACACACGTGCGTTGTGATTTTGCCTCCCTAGATTTTGTCGTGAATTCCCATGAACCCTGGTCCATTGGATCCTATTACTTTTTCTTGAATTAAGAAATTTTCATCAAAGAAAATTAAAGCTCTCTTTGATAAGAAAGATGAAAAAGTAATTATAAAATAACATTAGTGATTGTGAAATATAATTAATTATTATTACATTAAAAGCTTTTCATTATTTTTAATATTTTTAATTAGACCTGTTTACTATTTGGGATTAGTTCGACTTGGTCCACGTTCAAGATAAGGCAAGGTTTTTGAAGCTCAGCCTCGCTTGAAACATATATTTCATCTACTTTTAGTTTTAATTATAAAATATTAATAATGTTAAAATTTTCAATATTTTAATATATTTTTAAAAAATCGTAAGACCTATTAAATTCGAAGAGTCAAATTGAGCTTTGGATTAAAATTTTTAGAAGTTAATTGAGTTTGATTGATCTATAAACACTTCAACATTATATTTTCACTTGTTCTATGTGATAGACGGTGGATCGTTCACAAATTATACAGTATAACCGTATGAGTAATATACAACATAAAATTCCAAAAATTCCATTTGGCATCAAACAAAATCATACATGAAAACTTTATTCGTGGCTAGCAATAAATTCGTGCACTACAATGGTGCGCTTACCCGCGTGCACTGTTAACCCCGAAATGTCTGTAATTCCTTATTCCCTACTGCTTTTTTGCTTTGCAAGATTCTATTCTTTTCCAAGTAAAGGAGCTTCTTGGGTGCCCCGACTGACCCGTCTACTTTTTTCATTGTTTCCTGTTTGTTTGTTTGTTTTACAATCAACTTTGTGAAGAAGAGAATCATTCATTTTACCATGGAACTTCCTTTTCATAATTAACCTTTACTTTTAACATACTAATTAACCTAGCATGCATTGCACTTAATGAGTGCTAAAGGATGAAAAACTTAACAGCTTTTAAACACTGTATTTGGTGTAGGATCCAAAGCATGGAAATTGGTGGCTGGAATTCGGATCGGGGATTCTGGTAGGATACTGGCCATCGTTTTTGTTTTCTCACCTAAGGGATCATGCAAGCATGGTACAATTCGGTGGAGAAATTGTGAATTCGAGGACCGATGGTTTTCACACCTCGACAGAAATGGGCAGTGGTCATTTTGCTGGGGAAGGCTTTGGAAAGGCCTCCTATTTCCGAAATCTGCAAGTTGTTGATTGGGATAATAACTTAATCCCATTGGCAAATCTTCGGGTCCTGGCAGATCATCCCAACTGCTATGATATCCAAGGAGGGATTAATAGAGTTTGGGGGAATTATTTTTACTATGGAGGACCTGGAAGAAATGTGAGGTGTCCCTAAAGGGAAGGGTATAGGCTGGAATTTCCTCTTTTCCCGCTTGATATATAGTTTCTTCTTCTATACTTATTGGGTGAATTTGGGTTTGGGCCTTTGGGTTATTCTCATAGTAATCATTTTCCTTGTTAAATTGCTCTTTCTTTTCAACTAACCGATGTCCATTAATTATACTGTCTTTAGGGACTTTTATGTAAATGTGGAAAACAAATGATGGAATATAATGAATACGGTATGGGTTGTGAACATTTTTCCTCTTTTCCCTCTGTTGTCCCGGCTGGGATGATTTCAAGAATGCTCTCAAAGGTTTAAGAACTGGGACATCATTTTCGTTTTGGCAACTAAATGATTAAATAGAGCATTTAATCCCAATAAGGACCACTCGAATGGCCAGAGATCTAACCACTGTCTTAATTAGATGCAGTTACCAGCCTCATGCCTTCAACTCGATCAATGCTTCAGGGTCATTAACATGTCTCTATACATTTTTTTTCCAATGTCCTTTTGATGTTACGCTATGTTAGGAACTGATGTAAAGTTTTGGGACTACTAATGTTGGCAGCCATTTCCCAGCTTTATAAATATCTAGATTATCAATAGCTAAGGCTTATGTGAGATAGCTGTTGTTATCCCTCTTTTAGGAGAAATTAAATTCAAGATTCGAATTATCTTTCTTCTGTTGTATCTTTCTATGAACTAAAGCTTAACACTTATTATTCCTCCTTAAAAGAAATTAGATCCAAAGTTCAAATCTCCTTTTTCTTGTACTTCCCTATGAGCAAAAAAAAGAATATTTCCCTTGAAAAAAAATTTAAGAACCAATATATAATATAGTAAAATAATTTGGGTCTATATAATTAATAAAAAATTAAAAATTACATAAACAGTAGTTAAGAGAAAAAATATTATTAGTATATTTATACAGTAATTATTTTCATACTAAAACTAGCTTGATTTTACCAATTGTGAATGTAAGTACACAAATTTTTTTGATATTTTTAGTACAAAATAAATTACGATCATATTCTATAACACATAAGAAATTAATTAATTACATCAAATAGATAAGCCAACCCAAAACGAACAATTATATACAAGTTAGATAAATGCAACATAAAATTGGACTAAACTCACATATGATAAGACTTACTCAAAGTTCCAATATCTGCTTATTGCCATTAAATCAAAGCTTCAATTGTAGTACATAAGGAACTCTTTTAGCCATAAAAATAATGAAAATTTTTATTTAAACCATTAGTAGATAACTTAATGAATAATTGTTTGATTACATGTATTGAAAAAAAATTGATATGTTAGCGGTTATTTTCAAAATATGAAAAGTTTTCACTGCAATTGTAAAAAGATATCTCTCTGTCGAAAATTTTCTTTTGGATTTTTTTTGAAATACCATTTGGATTGTTATTCTCCATATTGATGATTGAGTAATTAAACTCCACTTGTGAGATTAAATGGTTACTATATATTTATTTAATAATTGAATATTTTATTATTTTCTTAAATAAATCTCAATGGATATATGTTAACTCTTCAATCTCACTTATGAATTTTAAAATTTACTTATCATTTTCATTTTGCTATTTTTTACTTAATTTTAGCAATAATATTGTAATTATTTAAAGATTTTGTATAAAAAAATTTTTATATACATAAGTTTGTGCATTTTAAAATATAATTTGCATTCTCTTTTTATACAATTTTTTTTATGGATTAAGAAATACAAAGTAATAGATGATTGAAAAAAATAGAAAAAAAATATCGAATGTTTGAGAAATAAAAGATGATACAAATTTAAGAAATTCAACACAAAATAGATAAAAATGTAATGACAATAGTGTGCGTACATATATATATATATATATATATATATATATATATATATATATATACCTTTTTAATATTACTGAATAATATTTCTGGTTACTTCCCTGTTAATCATGTTTATGCAACTCACTTATATGTACATTAAGCATTCCACTAGTATAAAGTGCTGATAATGGACGTTTATTACTAAATATTGTCAACGTAAAAGAAGTCATGATGAGAAGTAAAGCCTAATTAAAGCTTATAATAAATTATGAACTATTTCTTTGAAACATTTTGCCTTCGAATTATTAGTTTACAAAGAAAACTATAGCCAGATAAAATCATGGATCACTAAAATTAATTACCATCATCTCAAATCTCAATTTAACAAAATTGACCTTTACTCAAACGTTTCTTTAATTCCTAGCGGCTAGAAAATAATTAACCTTTTAGAACCGAAATCTTCTCAACCATCGAAAGATACAAAATCACAAGTACAGCTAGAATTAATCGCATTTATATTTTACTTTATTAGGGTGCTTTCGGCTTTGGATGATGTATAATCCTTCCCGCCGGCAACTACCGCAGCATGCGTATATTATATTAGCTATTAGGAAATTCCATGCATGCTTTATGCTATTATAGGGACAAAAATATCATTATCCTATGCGCCTTTTTATAAATTCTCTTTACATTTAATTTTTTAAACGATTAAGGTAATTCCCTATTTTGTACGAATATAATTGTTTTCGAATAATTTTAAAGATATAATTTTTTACATCAATTTCATATATTTAAGATATTAAAGAGCTTCTTATACTACAAATTAGTTTTTCTTGCAAAAAAATTAATATCATTATTATTACTAGAATTAAATACACTTTGTCATTTAATATTTCGCATACAATTGAACTGTGAATTTTGTAATATATTAACTTTTCACTTAAAAATTAAAAGATAAAATTCAATTTAAAAACTTTCGCTTACAATAATTATATTCTACTTTTACGCATCATCCCAGCACTTTTTTTTAAATTTTTTTACTTGTACTACTTTACAAGCAAAATGCTTAAAAAAGTAAACATAAAATAATATAAATTTCTTCGTGTTTATAAACTAGGTAAAATAACATCTAACTTTAAATCCAAACTTGCTTGTTTTGCCATTATTGCCTAATTTTAGATATTTCCCATTCATTTAAATAAATTAACTGTTGTCGCACAAAACAACAATAAAGGTATGCTGACGTCGATGTTCGTACTTAGTTCCACGTGTCTCCAAAAAGCTTCTGTAAAACAAGAAAAGTCAGAGAGATGAAGGGGTGGTTCCCTGCGTAGACACTCCGATGCTTAAGTCAGCAGAAAGTTCTTCAGTATTGGGAAGCGTAAAAGCCAGTAGTTAAAAATTAGAGAGTAAGATTGTACCTGAGGCCTATTTATAGGCCAATATTCTAGGTTAATTACTTGAGGATAAGTCCATTATCTTGCTGAAAGTTTGTGTCCCGATATAACACAAGTTCCTCGGGAGAAATCGAAGCCTGTCGTTAGCGAAAGACACATACCGCGAGCACGTTGTGGGGTCAGGGGTCTGTCGCCAGCGGAGCCAAATGTGACGCCACATGTTGCATTATGATTATAGGCGATAGACCGAGAGTCTGTCGCCCATCGATAGGTGTAATTCGCAGCTTTACCTTCTGTCACTGAAGGCCACGTGGCCCAGTTATCCTTTGCCATGTGGTGGTTTCTGACGCTATTGGGCCTGGCCCAACGTAGGTAGACTTTGTCATATCAATTGCTTCCCACTCTCTTGTTGGATTTCTCCAACCAAGAGAGTATAAATATGTTTTTGGGCCTTAGCCCACCGTGAATAGTCCTCTTTGTTTTTTTTGTGATTTCTTCTGGTATTTTTTGCAGGTGGAAAAAGCTCTATTTCGCGAGAGACGCGATCAGGCGCGACATTTGGCATTCCCTGTAATGGCTATATAAACCGCTGGGACCCGACGAGAGAGTGCACGAAAACCTCACGAACAGCCGTCTGTCGCCAATTTTTAGCTCTCTCGCCAAAGAGTCTGTCGCCAAAAGAGTTTTTCGCTCTCATACCAGGAGTCTCTCGCTTACTTCAGTGACAGTAAGTACGCATCTGTCGCCTCATTTATCACCTCTCGCAGCTAGATTTAGGTCTCTCGCAGGTGCTTAGTCTTCCGCGTAGAGTTTTTAGGTCTTCCGCAAGTGTCTTACTCAATAGATCTATTGCCTAATTGGTTTGTTGCCCAACAGGTCTGTCGCCTATCGGTAGAGCTAGTTACGGGCCGGTTCAGACCGGTTTTCACCGGTTCCGACCCTAACCAAAGAAGAACCGGTCTGAACCGGTAGTAAACCGGTCCGGTTCGGACCGGTTCTATATTATTAAAGAGGCGAACCGGCCCTGTTCGTTGGACCGGTTCGCCCAAAAACCGGACTGAACTGGTTTAAACCGGTTCGGTCCATTTTTTTCATTTAAAATTTTTATTTTTTAACATTAATATTAATTTATTTTAATATATATTAATATATTTTAATAATTTAATCTAATAAATTTATTTTTATACTAAATAATGTTATTAATTTAATTTAACAATAATTTATTATAAAGTTATATTATAATTTATTTAATTAATGTAATAATAATGTAAAAATAAACTACTATAAAATTATCTAATAAAATTATTGTTATAATAAAATAAAGTTATATTATGAATATAATATTATAATAAAGTTATTATGATAAAATGATATTTGATTCAAAATACAAATAATGATATTATGAATATTATTATTATATTCATTTTGCAATATCATTTTGCATATCTTTATTTTTGTTCATTTATTATATTCATTTTGCATTTAAAAATAATTTATTATATTTGAAATATCATTTACTTAATTTTTATTTATTTATTTATTTATTCATTTATTTAATATGTTTTTAAAATATTAATTCATTTTGTATTTTAAATATTTATTTATTTTAAACATAGATAAGTATTAATTTGATATGTAATAATAATAATAATAATAATTGTTAGCTTTAAATTGCCATATATTTTGAAATGACAAAAACTTAAGTAAGCTTTAATGTTTTAATTCATATTGTAAATTTGCCTTATCACACATGATTTTCTCAATATATTTCAAGTGATCATATCAAACATTAAGACCATAATTTAATGATACATCCTTATTGGTTTTAATACTTTATAAATGTTTTGAATATATTAGAAAATCACTTGATGAATTTTTGGACTATGTTTTCATTTGAGAAAGTCAAGAAAAACTTCCACAAAAGAGCCAAAATGTTTTGGGTTGGATTAGGATCAAAGACCACATCATTTCTAACTCAAAAAGTGCAGGAAATCACCTTCTGGAAAGAAGGGATCGATCCCCTAAGGGAAGGGATCGATCCCCTTTTAGCAGTAAGTTGGACAAGCACCTGGAACAAGTTGAAATGCTCTTGCAATAAAAAGGATCGATCCCCTATGGAAAGGGATCAATCCCTTTGCACGAAAATAGCCTATAACGGTTAGTTTTTGTAAGACAACGGTAATATTCGAGATTTGGCTCCACCCAACGGCTAGAATACATCCAAGGGACTATAAATAGAGGCTTAGAAGCTAAAGGAAGCAAGAGGAACTACTCAATCAACTCCAATACTCATTTTCCTCAAATCTTCAAGCCTCAACAACAAATCAAGAGCTACAAAGTTTCATTTTCTATCACTCTCATATTCCTTGTATAGAATAGCACAAATATTGTATAGGTTTTTCCTTGTGCTTAATTTCTGTAATCACTTACCTATCTAGAGGCTTTCTTTGATTACTCATTTGTAAACTCACTTCATTCCTTGTAAAGGGGAGGTTTCTCTTAAGCCTTGAAAAAGAGGGAGGTTACTCTTTAGCCTAAGAAAAAGAGGGAGGTTACTCTTGAGCCTAGAAAAAGAGAGAGGTTTCTCTTGATCCTTGAAAAGAGGGAGTGTAACAAATTCAAGGATAGTGAATTTGGGGAAAATCCTTGGGAGCGTCTCAAGGTAGAGGATGTAGGCAAGGTTGCGGAACCTCTATAAATCACTTGTGTACATTTCTCTATCCTTACTCTCTTTACTTATTTGCAATTATATTTGTGTTTATTGCTTTGAATTTATATTGCATAATTGAGTAGCCAAGAGAACTTAGAAAATATCAATATAGGCTAGAGAATTTAGAAAAACCGAAAAACGAACCTAAGGTTAGTGAAAAACCGATTCACCCCCCTCTCGGTATAGCTTATAGAGCCAACAATAATAATAATAACAACAACAACAACAACAACAACAACAACAACCACAACAACAACAAAGGAGAAAAAGAAGAGAGTAGGAGACCAAAGATTTTTTACGTGGAAAACCCCTTCAAAAGTTAGAAGGGTAAAAACCACGGGACCGTAGTCCATAAAAATATTCACTATGACTAAACTTATTTACAATTTTACATACAATTTACAAAAAAAAAATTATTCTCTACTCTTCATAATTTATACGGATTGCCTTGGAAATTTCTTCCTCCTCTTCTGAATTATTATCAACGAATTCATTGATCATTCCAAGTTCGACATTGCGTGATTCCGCATCAAACCAATATTTAAGGCATGTTAACATGCACAATGAATCGGATTAAGAGTGGTTCGATGGTCTCCAATAATTCTTTCACACATCGAGAATGCAGATTCTGAAGCAACAGAAGAAACTTACACCGCAAAAACATCTCGAGCCATGGAAGCTAAAACTGGAAATTGTTTTTGGTTTTCTTTCCACCATTGGAGAAGATCAAAGTTTTCATCTACAGAAAAATCTTGACTTAAGAAAAATCCTAACTCATTGAAGCTAGAACTTCTTCGAGTTGTTGATCCCGATCCTGATCCGCTCGCTTTTCCTTTAGCTTCATTCTCTTTTTTGCTGCTTCCTTAATTGCATTTAAAATTCCTTTTCCTTTTTTGCTACTTTTGGTTTCTTCATATAAATCTTCTTCTCCTCAATTAAAGTTGAATTGCTCCCTTTCTGTTTCATAAACATAAAAAATTCTCGAAAAAGATTGTTAATTGAGGACTTTTGATCCTCAATAGAATCAAGACCAAGAAATTCTTTATAACAATCAAAAAAATTTCTATATTCTTTAAACATATCCATGCAATCTCTTTTTAATGTATGTCTAGAAATAGATTTATATGCGGGTTGTAAATAGTTACAAACAAATTCTAAATATCCTGTTTTTTCACAAATTGTGAATGGTTGTTCAGTCCTAATTACAAATCTAACTAAACCACGTCTAGCTTGAACATTATCAAAATAAATTTTTTTCCACCATCACGTGTATTAATTTGAGATTGTTTACCTTCTAAAATTTCATCTTTTTCGGCATCAGGATTAATTTTATGTGCAGTAATTAAATGTCTTTTATACGTACCTATACCGCCAGCACCTCCACCGGACTTATAAGAGTAAACGCCTTGGCACAATTTACAGATAGCACAATATTTATTCGTCTCACCTTCTTTTGCTACAATATCGAAATACTCCCATACCCTGCTCGTTTTTTTTCGACTAAACTTCGGCCTTGATGTTGTAGCAGCAGTGATGGCAGCTGATGATTGTGTTTGAGCATGACCTCCACGTCGATCACGACCAACCGATGGCGCCGCCAAAGGAAGCTCCTCCTCCGGATGAATATCGAGTTCGATTTCATTAAATGATTCGTCACCCAAATTAGGAATTTCAGTGGAACCAAAAGGTCGAGAAACAAAGCATGAACGACGAAAGAAATTTGACATTTTTATATTTTTTTGAAATAAATATATGTTAAGAATTAAAAAAAAATAGATGTATGATATATATAATATATTGGAATTTGGAAATTGAAACTTGAAACTTGAAACTTGAAAATTAAAAGTAAAATTTGCAAAATTATAAAATAAAAAGAAAAATGAAATTTAGAAAGAAAATGATGATATTATAAATTTGGAATAAAAGATATATATAATATATTAGAATTTGAAAATTAAAAGTAAAATTTGCAAAATTATAAAATAAAAAGAAAAATGAAATTTAGAAAGAAAATGATGAGATTATAAATTTGGAATAAGGGAATTTGAGTGAATATTGAGAGAGTATGTGAGTGAATATTGAGAGAGTATGTGAGTAAAGAGAATAAGAGTAGATGAATATAGATAGTAGGTAGATTTGAGAGAAAATATAGAAGAAATGTAAAGAAAAATAGAAGATAGAAGAAGTATTTATAGAAAAAAATTAGAATAAAAAATTTAAAAAAAAATTTAAAAAAAAATTGATGGCCAACAGCCAAATGGTCGTTGCCCATCAAAGAGGCAAGTCACAGAACTGAATCTGCGCAGTGGCAGCCTTTTTTTTTATTTTTTTTTTATTTTTTTGAACCGAACCGTTCAACCGGAACCGGAACCAGTTCGGTTCTGGACCGGAACAGTCCGGTTCAGGTCCTTAATGGACCGGGCCCTTAGCGGCACAGTGCTAATAATCTAAAACCGGCCTAGCCCGGTAACGTACCCGCTGGGCCGGTTCGGATTATGGGCCTGATTAACCCGATCCGATTACGTATCGGGTCAGGCTAATCCGGCCCAATAAGCAGCTCTACCTATCGGGTCTATCTCCCAACAAGTCTATTGCCTATCGGGTCTGTCGTTTGTAGTGTCTGTAGGGTCTGTCGGCGGGTAGTTTTTACCTTTTTGCCATGTCTTTGCTACGCCCGGGTAAAACACTTAGAACGGGTGGTCTCGTGTGTTCTTTGACAAATGATGACTTAGAGGATATCAGGACTCGTTTCCCTCTTCCTTTGGGCTATAGCTATAGACTTCCAGTTCAAGGGGAGGTTACGCCTGACTTGGTTAGAAACGGTGTAGCCGTTCATAAGGCTTCTTTGTCTTTCGGTTTTCGCTTTCCTCTTCCGAAGTTTGGCGAAGCATTTCATAGATATAAGGACATCGTCCCGTGTCAACTCCATCCCCATGCGTGGGCTCAGCTGGTAGCATTTTCCATAGTGTGTCATAACTTGGGTATTGTTCCGACAATTCCTCTCTTAAGTGCCTTTTTCGAGGTTCGTGGGTTAAAAGGGTTAATAACGTTCTCCCTTCAACGGTTAAAGGTCGACGAGTTTCCTAACAATAAAATCTTCTCGGATCTCCTCAATAAATTATGTGGCTTTGAGAGCGAGTGGGTCGTTGTTGAGATTCCAAGTGACTTGCGAATTCGCTCTAGATGGAATCGTGATAGCTCTGACCACTCACAACGCTCGGAAAGGTTCAGAACAGAAATTTTAAGAGACCAATTTGGTGAGCCTATTCGGTGAATCTGTTCTACTGGGGAGCGTAATTTATTTTCCTTTTTAACCTCGGAGAATATTGCCGCAGTCGGTTGGGGGTGAGCAGGGCCGTTCTTGGGGCTTCTACTACTCCATCTGACCTCCCTACAACTCCACGTGTATCTGATGCTAGTCCTAGTCAGCCATCCCCGGTACTAGTAGCTGAAGCATCCACCCCCATAGACCGCCTTGTAGATGAATCCTCTTCAGATTCAGAGGACGAGACCCCTGAGGTTGCGGGTACTAGTGGTCAAATAGAGGAGAACCCTGAGTGGGCTCAGGCTGACACCTTTGGGAGTCCTTTTGTCGATTTTCCGTTGGATTCAAACTTGGATAGTCTAGAGGATTTTGGTGGGTTTCTAGGTTTCCAATCCTTTTTTTACTTCTTGTATGTATGTGCGTAGCGTTTTACTTGGTCGACTAATCTTTTCTTTTTATATTGTGCAGGCATGAATTTTCGAGATTTACTGCGTAGGAGGGATGCCAGTGCTGCTACTCAAGCGACCCCTCCTCCTTAATCGTAGGTTAGAGCCCCATCTGGACCAACTCGTGCTCCTCCTCCTCCTCCGACCACTGGTGAATCCAACCGTCCTACACAAGAGGCCGGGAGAAATAAACGGAAGAGGCCTTTTGTCCATGATCGTGGTTTGGGCGATCGCGAGAGCTCCAAGTCTCAAAGGAGTGATTCAACCCCTCAAGAAGGTGGCTCTCGTGTCGTTAAGGGTAGGTCAGCTCCTCGCCAGCCTAGGCGCAAATATAGGAAGAGGTTGATTATTGAAGCCTTAATGCCTACAAGACCAATCTTGCCTAAGGTGGCCGATCCGACTTTGAGGCACTATACAGTCATAGCGGGGTCGTCGTTGGTGGAGAATATTTCCAAACCTATCCCAGAGTAAACGACAATGACAGTATCGAGGATGCCAGGATAGCGTCTCGACTGGCTTGGAGCACCATCCTTCCTTGTGACGAGGCGGGGCTTTTCACAACATCTTAGAAGCAGAGGATAATTATGATTATCTCGTTATGAAGGTAAGAGTTTTGTGCTCGTTTGGTAATTAATTTCCCGTTTTAACCTTTTTCGTCAAGTTTTTTGAGTTACTTCTGTTTTTCGTCTTATCAGTCTGCTCAACAAATTGCGACTGTCAATGCTCGACACAGGGCTCTCCGGGAGCAAGCTGACAAAGACATTCGTGAGCTTTGAGAGCAAAGAATGGAGCTTTTAACGAGGTTGGCTAGCTTCGTCCTTATGCCAAAAGGGTGGAGGAGTTGGCAAAAAGGAATGTGATCTCGAGCAGAGGCTCCAAGAAGAGCAAGCAAAGGTGGCTTCCCTTCAGGGGTATCAGGCAGCTTACAATAAGGTCGTTAATGACCGGGGGCTATGGAGAGGCAGCGGGATGAGGCCATTGAGGAGCTGCACAACGTACTGGATTGTCAAAGAGAAGCTCGAATCGAGGCCGTTCGTGAATACCGCTTGTCCCAGCACTGTTTTGACAAGAAAACAGAGTTTGCGACGGGATTTATTAAGTACGGTTTCTACTTGGCTCGTGCTTGGCTGGAGAAGCATCGACCTAGTGAGGCTTTTCCTGAATTGCTCTTTACTGAGGAGGCCAAGTACTATGAAGCTCCTTCCTGGACCAAGTATGAGCCCAACTCGCAAAGTTCGAATGCCTATTTAGCGGAGGGAGCTACAGATGAACTGGACAATCTTGAGGGTCCATGGCCTCCTCGACAGCCACAACATTAGCCTGAGTCTTTTGAGGCACTTGATCGATCTGAGCCTCCAACAGTGCGTGACATTTTTGAGTCTATCGAGGCAGGTGATCAGCCTGAGTCTATCGAGGCATTGCTGGGGTTAGATTGCGATGAATTCCAAATTTCTGATTCTGCAGCCGTTGATCCCGTGTTAGACTCTGCGGCTGTGGTAGGGCCTTCAGGTGATGTTCCTTCTTCCGGGATGGCTTCTTCGGCTCTTCAGGATCCTGATTCTTCGACTCCTCCAGTTCCTGAGCCTCAAGCTTCTCAAGACGTTAGTGCTGATGTAGCGCCTTCTTAGCCGGCTAACTCGGTCATTGCCGTAGATTAGATTTTAGTATTTTTTTTTGTTTGTTAACTCTAATGTACAGATTCATTTTTAATGAAAAGTACCATTTCATTATGTAGCTCTTTCTTTTGCTTATGTGAATTCAGTAGAATACCTTGTATTACTGTTGCATCACAAAGTTCTGAAGTGATATTAGAAAGATCGAATAATTCTATTTTTTGCGGTGAAAGCGTACCTTTACCTTTACACCATGTTGCTCCCCAAGTTCTACTTTGAAACAGCGTTTTTTTCCTGTTCAAAGATGAACTTTTCTCGAGTGTTGTACCTATCTTGCGCTTTTTCGCTTAAGGGCTTTTTTGAATAATGACTAAAATGTCAAGGTGTTAACCATAATTTGTCAACTTATTATAACATAATAGTCTGAAAATTTTAACGTACCTCGTAACGTGCTATATAGTTTTACCTTTTGTGTTACTTAGGTATCGCACGTGTCCGTTTGCTCGTTGCTTGATGATTTCGAGGTTTTGCCTTTTTTGTGCACTTTTCGCGTTTAAGGACTGGTTTTTGCCCATCTCACACCTTTTTGTGCTTAGGGACTTTTAGATGTGCCCGTCTCGTGCATTTTTCGCTTAGGGACTTTTGTGTTTGCCCGTCTCACGCATTTTTCGCTTAGGGACTTTAGTTTTGCCCGTCTCGCGCATTTTTCGCTTAGGGACTTTAGTTTTGCCCGTCTCGCGCATTTTTCGCTTAGGGACTTTAGTTTTTGCCCGTCTCGCGCATTTTTCGCTTAAGGACTTTTATGTTTGCCCATCTCGCACATTTTTCGTTTAGGGACTTTAGTTTGCCCGTCTCGCGCATTTTTCGCTTTGGGACTTTTGTTGACACCTAATTTTGTCCGGGTTTACAAACTATTTTGATAAATTCAATACTTATTAATATTATTATTATTATTTAAATTTAAATTTTATAATTTTATTTTATTTTATTTTATTTTATTTTATTTGTTTTTGTTTTTATTTGGTTCCATCAGCATTGAATGAGGTTTTCCCTTCACCATAACCGCCAGCCTTCCTTCCTGCCAGACCATCCCATCCGCCGGTCACCAGCTACTCTACCCCATCCTGTCACAGCAAACCCTACACCAGTCCCCTCACAAAAACCTACCGTTCTCGGCTAAAAAAGGAAGGGGCATTTGGATTTTTCTTCTGGCTCGACCTCACCATCCTCTGCTCACCATCAAGAGGGCTCACCATTTTTCGAACCCCCACCTTGAGCCTTCAATACCATCATCATTCAACCATCACCAACATCACCATCCTAGCTACTGCCCACCACTCAACGACAACCCCTAACCTACTTCGGCCACATCCCCTTAGCCAGCCCCGTTCGACCACCCAACCGTGAGCCACCACTGTGTCACCAACCCAAATCACCACCAAACCGAACCACCACTGCAACCTTCATTCACCACCACACAGCATACAAACCAAACCCAAGATTTGAACCATAAACAAAAACCGGATCTAAGGCCTTCCTAAACTTGCAAAAAAAAAAAACAAAGCCACAACAGAACCAACATCCAACAGATCGACCAAAAAAAAGAAAAAAAAGAAACCCCAGAATCCGAAACCCCCAAAACCTAAATCTAGATCTAAGATCCAAATACCTGCAAAATAAAAAAAACAGCAACCCCAATAGCAATAACAACAAAAAAGAAGCAAAACAAAAAAAGAAAAAAAAGAGAGAAGAGGGTTTTCGGGGAAGGTCAGATTTGTGAGGTTAGGAGGTTTTTCTGGTGAAACGGGAGCTAGATCTAGTTAGAGGGAGCCGAGGAGAGCTTTTTGGTCTCGGGAGGATTACCAGAGACGGCGGACGGCGGCGGCCGGCGGTGGCGCAGAAGGCTGCAGGAAATCGCCCGAGGGAGAGCTTTTGAAAGCTTAAAATTTTTTTCTGTTTTGGGATGAAAATGGGTTAGAAAAAAAAAGGTTATCATTTTATAGTTTGTAAAAAAAAAAAAGAAAAGAAAAGGCAGACCCACGTGCTTGACCCGGACCCGATTCGGGACCCGCGCGCCCGACTCGCGTGCCAGCCTCGCCTGACCCGAGAACACCTCGCCGACCCGACCCGATCCGGCCTGCCAATTTTGGGCCTCAACTGCAGGGTTCTGACCCGCGAATTTTGGGCCCCTCTTAGGCTGCCTTTGCTGGGCCATTTTGCAAGTTTCCCTTGGGTTTTCTAAAGCCCAAGACCATTTAGGTATATTTATTTTAATTTTAGTAATTTTGGTTATTGTTATTATTATTATTATTATTATTATTATTATTATTATTATTATTATTATTATTATTATTATTATTATTATTAATGCATGTCATAAAATAGAAGTTTTGGAAAATTTTCTTTTACTTGTATTTTCATTAATTATTATTGATTAGAAAATGTATAAAAAATATATATATATAAAAAACAAAGAAAAAGGAAATCAAAGAAAATTTAAATTTAAATTAAATAAACATCCGATGATGGGATGTCATGAAACTCACAAGTAGTGATTTCTTGACTGATCCCTAGGTGAGAGAAGTTCACCAAGTGTTACCAGAGTATTGGGATACTTAGTGCAATTTTTCAATAATAAAAATTTTTATTTAAAATAAATAAAGAAATATTTATATAAAAAATTAATTAAAAAATTCATTTGCATCATTCATAATCTGTTTGCATCATATGCATTCATAATAATTTTCGAAGCGAGTGTGAATCTTCCGATGATGAGATTATATAGAACTCACAAGTAGTGATTCTTAAGAAATCTCTAGGTGAGGAAATTATCCGAAATGCTACCAAAGTATTGGGGTACTTCGGAATAATTTTCAATACAAAAGATTTTCACTTATTTCAAATAAAAAAATAAAACTTAAATGTTTCAAAATTAATACAAATAAAAAATGATTTCAAAATAAATGGAGTTCTTTTTAAATATTAATTCAAGACCATTTCATTAAAATCAAAGGATAACACATGACTATTGTGGTATCGTTTTTTAAACGGGCGTTGTGGGGGTGCTAATCCTTCCCCACACGTAACTGTACTCCCGAACCCAACCTTGTTTTCGTAGACCAAAATTGTCTTTTTAATAAAACTTAATTAATTTTGAGATTTTGTTAAGAAGATAAATGTTTTAGGTGACCAATCACACCTAGTCAAAAAAGATTGGTGGCGACTCCTTTTGTTTTTTTAAATGTTTTCAAATTCGTCGAGCGCGAAGCCGTTACGACAACTTTAGTTTGCCAGCTGTTGCCGTATTTCAATTCCTGTAACACATAGTCTGTCTCACACATTGCATTAGAGAATATAGAAAATGATGGATTGGCCTTTATTCATGAATCAGATAATTGCAAAACAATAATATCTGTAAAGTAACGGAGCAATAGATGGAAAAGTAAAGACAAGAATAATAACAATCAGAAAAAAGTACAATGTTTACTGCCAATATAGCTTAAGATGGTTGGCATTCCAAGTCTTTGAGATCTTCTTTCCTTGCAAGGTTTCCAAGGTGCATGTGCTAGGTCCGACCATCTTCTGATTCTGTATGGTCCTTCCCAATTAGCGCGGAGCTTTCCATCCTCCTTATGGGCGTTTGTAATTGCCGACTTTCTTAATACCAGGTCTCCTTCTTGCAATTCTCTGTTCTTCACCCGTTCACTGTAATAAGTGGCTACCCTCTGTTGGTAAGCAGTTAATCTCATTTTTGCCTTGTCTCTCAGCTCATCTATCAGGTCTAGATTCTCCCTTAATCCCTGAGAAGTAAGCTCTTCAATGTAAGGGACCAATCTGGGTGACTCAGTTCCAACTTCTACTGGGATGAGGGCTTCGGTCCCATACACCAAATTGAACGGTGTTTCTCCTGTCGACACTTTACTTGTCATTCTGTAGGCCCATAGGACACTCGGGAGCTCATCTACCCATGCTCCCTTTGCCTTATCTAGTCTGGTCTTCAAACCGTGTAGTATAGTTCGATTACTCACCTCTGCTTGCCCATTGGCCTGTGGGTAAGACACAGAAGATATTCTTAGGAGAATATTCAGGCCTTTACAGAAATCCCGAAAAGCATCACAGTCGAACTGCTTCCCATGGTCTGCATTTATCACACAGGGGATCCCAAATCGGTAAATTATCTCCATCCACACCATCGCTTCCACCTTCTTCTCAGAGATTGTAGCCAAAGGCTCGGCCTCTATCCACTTCGTGAAGTAATCCGTGGCCACAAGTAAGTATTTTCATTGTCCTGAGCCTAGTGGAAAAATTCCCAAGATATCTAGTTCCCACTGTGCGAATGGAGTTGGCTGGAGGGTGTTCTGAAGGGCCGAGACAGGCACAGTAGTTATAGGAGCGAATTTTTGACACTTCTCGCATCTTCTTACTTTGTCTGTGGCATCCTTCCTCAGTGTAGGCCAATAAAACCCCGCTCGTAGTTTTTTCGAGGCCAAGGCACAAGCCCCCAAGTGCTCACTGCATATTTTCTCATGAACTTCGGTTAAGGTGTATTCAGCTTGTTGGGGCCCTAGACACTTCAGCAAGGGCATTGTGAATTCCCGCCTGTAGAGTTCTCCATTTACCATGGTAAACCTGGCACTTTTCAATTTCAACCTTCGAGCTTCCTCTCTATTAGTTAGGAGTGTGTTTCCCAATATATAGTCTTTGATCGGGACTCTCCAATCATCTCTGATCTTGATATCGCAATCATCTTCTTCTTCCATACTTGGCTTAGCAAGGGATTCCACTTTGACCATTCCCCCTTTGACTCTTCTTGAAGAAGCCAACTTTGAAAGAGCATCTGCATAGTTGTTCTCTGACCGGTTTATCTGAGTCAATTTGAAGTGTTTAAACGACTGTGCCAATAATTGCACCTTCTGCAGATAAGGGACTAAAGCGGGTTCTCGTGCTTCATACTCACCCGAGAACTGGTTTACCACCAATTGCGAATCGCTATGGGCCATTAAGTTGCTGACTCCTAGTTTATCAGCAAGTTTCATCCCAGCTATCAAGGCCTCGTACTCGGCTGTATTATTCGAACTTGGAAATTCAAAACGTAGGGAATACTCATAAGTTTCCCCTTCAAGCGAGGTTAGCACAATTTCAACTCCACTGCCATCCATGTTACGAGCCTCATCCACAAATAATTTCCACCAGACTAACTCTGTTTCTTCTCGGACTTCTCGACCAGTGCATTCTACAATGAAATCTGTCAACGCCTGCCCTTTTATTGCTTGGCGAGGATGGAAGTGTATGTCATATTCACTCAATTCGATAGCCCATTTGATTAGACGTCCGGAGTGTTCTGAATTCTGCAGTATTTACCTCAAAGGCTGATCCGTTAAGATAGTCACCAACTGAGCTTGGAAGTAAGGTCGTAACTTCCAAGTTGCCATTACCAAGGATAAAGCTATTATTTCAACTAAGGGGTACCTTGTCTCAACATCCAGCAGGACTTTGCTTACATAATAGATCGGGCAATCCTTGTCCCCTTCTTTCCTTAGTAGGACTGCACTTACAGCTTTCTCTCCTACACCGAGGTACATGAGGAGGTGGTCTCCGGGCTGTGGCCGAGATAATAGAGGCAACTCTTTCAGGTAGTCTTTCAAACTTTCAAAGGCGTCGTTGCACTCTTCCATCCACTTGAAGTTCTTTCCTGCCTTTATTGCCTTAAAGAATGGTAGACTTCTTTCAGCTGACTTGGACAAGAAACGAGTCAAGGCTGCTATCCTCCCTGTTAGCCTTTGGACTTCTCTTACAGTATTAGGTGGCCTCATGTCCAAAATAGCTTGAACTTTCTTGGGATTAGCCTCTATCCCTCGATTAGTAATCATGAATCCCAAGAACTTTCCAGATCTCACCCCGAATGAGCATTTATTGGGATTCAACTTCATCTCGTACTGTCGCAGCACATTGAATACCTTAGTCATTTTCTCAGCATGTGATTCTCCCTGTCGACTTTTGATGATCATATCATCAACATAAGCTTCCATGGTATTGCCCAACAAGTCTTGGAACACCTTATTTACCATGCGCTGGTAGGTTGCCCCCGCGTTTTTCAAACCGAATGGCATTACTGGATAGCAATATGTTCCACTATCGGTAATGAACGAAGTCTTCTCCTCATCATCTGGATGCATCATGATTTAGTGGTACCCCAAAAAGGCATCCAAGAAACTAAACAATTCATACTCACAAGTTTCATCTACCAACTTGTCAATTCGGGGTAGTGGATACGAATCCTTAGGGCAAGCTTTGTTTAGATTCGTGAAGTCCACACACATTCTCCATTTCTCGTTGGCTTTCTTCACCATCACAACGTTAGCCAACCACTATGGATAGTTAACTTCTCGAATGAATTTCGCTTGCAACAACTTCGAAATTTCTTCGTTTATTGCCTGTTGCCTCTCTGGAGCAAAATTCCTTTTCTTTTGCTTTATCAGCCTTGCTCCCGAGACTACGTTCAACCGATGACAAACAACTTCAGGGTTAATTCCGGGCATATCGGCTGGGGTCCATGCGAACACATCACTATTCTCTTTTAGGCATCAGATTATTTCCCCTTTCACTTCTTTAGGCAACTGGCTCCCCACATACACTATTCTTTCTTCATCTTTCTCATCCAACCGGATTGCCTCCATCTCCTCATCAGGTTTTGGCTTAGGCGGTTCTTCAATTGTGAGGGTTTCCTTCCTCTGAATCCCCTTACATGTGGTAGATGCGACATTACACGTTTTGGCTTTCCTTTGATCTCCCCTCACTTGTCCAACACCATGGGGAGTCGAAAACATTCATTAACAAATAGCAGGGATGCACCACCGCTCTCATGTCATTTAACAACGGCCGCCCGAAGATCATATTGTAAGCCACAGACGTTGATCTCACCACCATAAACAATGCTTGTCGGATGACATCTTTTGGGCTCTCCCCCAATGTAACAGGTAGCTGAATGGCGCCTGCTACCTTTACCTTCTCTCCAGAGAAACCGTATAAGGGTGTAGGTACTGGCTTCAACCTGTCCTCCGTGATATTCATCCTCTCGAAGCAGTTCCAGTAGATTAAGTTCACCGAACTCCCATTGTCGACCAAGATTCGACTCACTGGGTGCTTTGCTACCACGGCTGTAATTACCATCGGGTCATCATGAGGAACCACTACATCTCCTCTATCGGCTGGTGTAAAAGTAATAGGTTCCTCATCCTGCTTTTCCTCCATTACTGAGTTGATTTGGTGGGCCTGTCGAGCGTAAGATTTTCGAGATGAGGAAGAAGTACCAGCTAATGATTCACCTCCGGATATTACGTTAATAGCTGGCCCTGTGGGTTCATTATCTTCTTTTCGATTTCTTCTTTCTATTCTTCTGTCATTATCTCTCCTGTCACCTTCATTTCATCTCACAGGTCCCTTGTTTTCACTTCTTCTGTCTCTAAATTGGTTTCCTCTGTTCCTGTAGGATAGTTGTTTTTGTCACCTCTCCACACGAAACAGTTTATTTTTCCCTCTCGCGCTAGCTTTTCTAGCTGATTCATCAACTCCCTACACTTTTCGGTCGTGTGCCCATGCGCTGAGTGGTAATTGCAATACGACCTTAAATCACGGCCTAGATTCCCCGACGCCTTCTTTGGAGTATTTATAAGCCTTGATCCTTCAATAGCTGCCAACACTGAAGCCCGGGATTTAGTGAGTGGGGTATAGGAAGTGTATTTTAGTGCGGGAGCTTTCTCAAACTTTCTCGGTTGGCTAGAAGATGCTTCAGTGACCTCTCTTCCTCGTTTCCTTCCATCCTTGGATTCTCCTATCGCCACCATTTTCATTACTTCCTCCTGGGTTACGTACTTATGTGCGCGGGAAAGCAGGTCTGAGATGGTAGTTGGCTAGTCTAGTGACAGGGATTCTTGCAATTTCTCAGACCTTGTCCCCTGTAGCATGGCTGCCACGGCTATACCGACTTGCAGATCTCGCACCTCTAAAGTAGCATCTCAGAACCGATCCACATAACTCTTCAAGGACTCCTTAGCTCCCTGCTTAATAGTGAGCAAATAGGTCGGTTCTTTCCTTCTCTGACTATTCACCGCAAACGCCTTGAGAAACTCGCTTCGCAGTTGGTCAAAAGAGACAATGGACCCTTCAGGCAGGTTATTGAACCATTTCATCACATGTCCGGATAGAGTTAAGGAAAAGGCTCTGCACATTATCTCATCTTCCCATCCGTGTAGCAACATTAGGGCCTCATAGTTTTGCATGTTGTCGTAGGAGTCCATCTTTCCGGTGTATGCGGCCATCTACGGCATTTTGAACTTTGGGGGTAGAGGTTTTTGTATGATGGTCGTGCAGAACGGTATTCTTTTTCTCTGGCTCTCTTCTGCAGACACTAATTTTTTCTCTTCTAGTACCTGTTCTATCATCTTCTTCATGTCCACAGGGGGAGCGAGATAATTTCTGGCACGAGACGAATCAGGTATGTCTTCGACTATTTCCTTGCCCTTTGCTTGAGGTGCGTTTGTCCGTACCATTTGCGTGCACCAAGTGGGGTCAAACTCTGACCCCGCTCCCAAAGTTCTTTGATCTTCAATACCGTTCTTTCCAGCACCTCCAACACCATGGTCTAAGTTACTACCATCAAAATTTGATAAGTCATGGTGGTGGGCGGTAGACCCTGTCGCCCTGTCAACGTCTTGTCGCCCAGACATCTGCCGCCCTACCTGTGGAGCCTATCACCTGACCCTTGTCGCAGGGTCTAAGCCTGCTGCTTACTCAGTCTCTCGCTGGGTACCTGCGACAGGCCCCCTGTTCCCCTGTCCTGTCGCACCCTGTTGAATGTCATTCTCTTCCATAGGGGGAACCTCTTGATGTCGAAAGGGGTCTGCCGCCGTCGCGTCCTCCTGTCGCCCAAACACCTGCGGCGGGACCCCTCAATTCGTTCCTCCTACCAAGCTCTACACGACAGGCGGCAGATTCAATGTCGAGAGAGCTCCTTGGAATAGTCCACCATGGCTTGCAGCGCTTGGGTAGTTTCTTCACTCTGTCGTCTCAAAGCTTCGAATTCTGCCGCCGACACAGTAATTCTTTCTTCCTCCTTGTTCACCTAGTTCGTCTGGCGAATCTGCTGTTCAGGGGAGCTCACAGAGTTTTCCTCACTTCGGTCCTTACGTTTGTCGATCTTGTTCTCACCATCTTAGAAAATCTTGGTTGGCTTTTTATATGGTTCCCACAGATGACGCCAATTGTTGTTGCACAAAACAACAATAAAGGTATGTTAACGTCGATGTTCGTACTTAGCCTCCACGTGTCTCTAAGAAGCTTCTGTAAAACAAGAAAAGTCAGAGAGACGCAGGGGTGGTTCCCTGCGTAGACACTCCGATGCTTAAGTCAGCAGAAAGTTCTTCAGTATTGGGAAGCGTAAAAGCCAGTAGTTAAAAATTAGAGAGTAAGATTGTACCTGGGGCCTATTTATAGGCCAATATTCTAGGTTAATTACTTGAGGATAAGTCCATTATCTTGCTGAGAGTTTGTGTCCCGATATAACACAAGTTCTTCGGGAGAAATCGAAGCCTGTCATCAGCGAGAGACACATACCGCGAGCACGTTGTGGCGTCAGGGGTCTGTTGCCAGCGGAGCCGAATGTGACGCCACGTGTCGCATTATGATTATAGGCGATAGACCGAGAGTCTGTCGCCCATCGACAGGTGTCATTCGCAGCTTTGCCTTCTGTCGCCGAAGGCCACGTGGCCTAGTGATCCTTTGCCACGTGGTGATTTCTGATGCTATTGGGCCTGGCCCAACTATGTAGACTTTGTCATATCATTAACTAATGGCGATTTGCCAACTTGTCATTGCTAACATGGTCGCCCTTGTCCTATGAGATGATTTTTTTCTTTTTTAATTTTGCTTAATGTGATTATTCCCTAACATGTTTGATGCAATAAGCATATTTTCTTGAAGATGTAAGTCAAACTATTCGTGAGTTATTTGAATTTAATTTGATGTTCACTTGAGTTTAATTTGTTTATTTTTTAGTCAAACTTGAATTACTCAAGTAATAAGTTAAATCGAGTAATATTTGATTATAAATTTACTATTTTACTCTAATAATATGTGATAGAAAAAGAATAAATTAAGTTTATTAATTCGAGTTTGAACTATCGAGTTAAGTTTGAACAATTCAAATATTCTATCAAATAAAGTTCGAACATCAAAAGTTAAACTTGATCAAGTTGAATCCAAATTTTAGATTTTCGCATTGAACTCAAATTTGATTGAATTATCATGATTCAACTTGATTATATCCTTATTATGCATGAGTTGCAAATATACAGCAGGTCAAAAATAATAGCGGAATTATGATGTAACCAAAAGAATGATTTTACTTGAGACGCAAAGTGGTGGTACCATATACGAGCATTCTTTCAAACCAAACTACTCGCTTGAACCACAATCAAATACATATAATAGTAAAAAATACGCGATACACCAAAGCCGGATAGTTATGTTAAGCCGAGTTTGGCAAAGCTTTCAATTGCAGATTTGCAATATTGTTGATGGATCATTGTAGCCGCTATGTGCTTCCCTCTTTAATTCAGCTTGCCAACCATCACCAATATTGACGATGACTGTTTTATAAGCCGCTGGGTGATTACTGTTTTCAATTGAACCGCCTCAGAATTAGAATAAGTGGACTGGGGGAGCTCTAATGACATTGTACTATCGCTCACACAATGCTAGATTAGTGTATTTGATGTAATGGATATGATGGAATAAAAGGACAAAAGCCAACCAGAGAATGGAAATGTGAAGAAACTTGAAACTGACTCTGTATCAGACACAGCAAGCCAATTGGACCACAGGACCACAGACAGACAGGGCTTAACTTGGGTACAAGCGGTTAAAAATAGGAAGGTCCATGTATCCTGAGTTGTCAGAGAACGAGAATCTCTGTTTTCCTGATATCGTGACCTTTCAATTTGATGATCTGACTTGATTCTTATGGTAAGGGCTATGAAGCTGTTTATGAAGTTTTGGGCTTAAAATCTTACTTTAGCCCTCTCACTTTGTTTCACCAAGCAAAAGCAATGTTTAGGTCTGTTGGAATATTGAACCGAGTTGTCAATTTAAAGGCACGGCTTTCAAAAACTTTACTCATCCACTGGACAATTGAGATTCTAAGGAAGCCTTTGCTTTCTTGCGGCCCATTTGGTGGTCCAAGATAAAATTGAGCATCAAGGCATATGTGTACCAAATACATTCTCAACATTACCAACCAGGATAGGGATGAGAAACTTGTCCTGCTTTTGTATGATACAAGAGGAGTTTTAGGGCTTTGACGACAAGAGGACATGGCAGCTTTTAATATGCCCTTGCTTCACTTAAGGGACCAAGACAACCTTTTACAGCCAGTTAGCCTTATAGGAGTGCCACAACACACCAATTGGCTGTAGTAACATAAGCATGCAATGTAATTGTGTAAACTCATTTATCTTATCTCGACTGAGCATGCAGTAACTGTCGGGTCATGGATTATAAAGTCTTCAGTAATGACAGCCAAGGAGCTCAATGTGATAAACTTTCTAAGAAATAGAAAGTGCTACATAGGACGTCATTGAGGCACAACCATTTTGACAGCAATGTATACAACATAAGGCCCTGCTAGAGAATTCTTACCAAGGGCTTAGATAGCTTCATTTGAATTTATGCCTGATCGGTCAACTATGGAAACAATACACTTGGTTTAAACAATTTGTGAAACATTCTTGAGTACAAGATAAATATCTTCATATAGTTTTTATAGATTTAAAGAAAACATATGATAAAGTGCCTAATGATGTGTTATATTGACTCTTGATGAAGAAAAGAATCCCTGTGAAATGTATTGAAATAATTAAAGACATGTATGAAAATGCAAAGGCACATATGAGGACATGTGGAGGGTAAACAAGCAAATTTCCTATCATAGTAAGACTATAATCAAAGGTTGGCGTTGAACCCATTCTTGCTCCCTATAGACATGAACGACTTGACAAAATCCATTCAAGATAATGTGCCTTGATGTATGATTTTTTGCAAATGATAGTGTTTAGTGTGCTTAAACTAAAGCGGAAGTCAATGTGAAGTTTGAACTGTGGAGACAAATGCTAGAATTAAGAAAATTCAGACTAAGCACAATGAAGACTAATACAAGGAATGTAAATTCAGTTCATAAAAAAAAAAGATCAAAACATAGTGATGCTTGATGGGATAATAATCCCTAAGCGGAATCATTCAGATTCTTAGGATCAATTGTACAAATGGATGGAGAAATTGATAGTGATATGACCTACAGGATCACAGCTAGTTGGAGCAAGTGAAGAAACGTTACGAGCGTATTGTGCAATAAAATGATTACTATATGGTTGAAAGACAAATTTTACAAGACAATTGTTAGACCAACATTGCTTTATAGTAGTGAATGATGGATGACTAAAAGGCTACATGCACAAAAGATAAGTGTAGAAAAAATATGAATGGTGTGATGGATGTCTGGATATACATAAATAGAATGAAAAATGATTACATTCTCAAATTGAGTACTTATCAATATCTAAGTGTTATTAATACGAGATTGAGGGATAAAATCTTGGTGTAAGGTTTGCTTTGGAAGTGATAAGGAAGGAGAACGATACGAAATTTAGCAAAAAGATGATTTTTGAAAGTGAGGATCAAGCATTGACTCATGTGGATGAGCATGTATATAAATATATATTCAAAAAATTTAGAATATGTATTTATATTTGAATATATATATATATATATATATATATATATAAAGATGAGTATCTATAAGTATGTCTCGAATGATAATAAGGAGTTAGTCTTGTATTTGGTAGAAAATTGAGTTTAATTGTAATTCTATAGTATACGCTTTTAGTTTGTGATTAAGCATCGTACACATTTGTTAGTGTGATGGTGATAAATTGGTTTGTATTGACTAGGAGCAGTGTAGAGGCTCGAGTACGAATTTGGAAGCTTAGGAAATTTGCTAAACTGTGAGGTAAGTGGATTAAGTAAAGCCTGTTAGCACCATCTCGTAGGAATGGTTTAAATTTTATAAATATTTAAATTACTTTTTACGCTAAGTGATGCGAATGCAATGGTTAGACATTGAAGTAAGTAAGCTAAGAGCAAAAGTATAATTAGTTTACAAATACGGTTTATACTTGGGCTGGATTGAAACTTGTTTTTTGCCTTTGTGTTATGGCCAGTTAAGTGTGCATGTTAAATGAAGTGAATTGATGCATGTTTGCATTCATGTATAACATGTTTTGAGTCAAGTTATGTTATAACGACTTGCCTTATGTTTTAAATTGTAAAGTCCTGGTTTGAACTAACCTTTGAAACAAATCGAAACTTTCGTATATTGGAAACTCAAAACTGGTTTAATAAGTATTTTGAAATCTGTGAAATCTAAGTGCTACATGAGAAATATGTTTTCAAATCCATTTTTGATTGCAAGCAAACACATTGACCCTCGGGTCACTTTGAGCCTATCGAGTTTGCTCTAGATTCTATTACCTGTCTATCAAGCTTTGTGCTCTAGACTATCAGTGCAGTATGCCTATCAAGCCTAGTGCTCTAGGCAAATCATACTTGTTTGGAAAACTAACAGTCAGGTTTCAGTTCTTGACTAATCAGCTAGACTGGAGTATTCTATGGTCATAGATATTGTGCCGTAGGAGCCACCTCTACAATCTTAAGGGGCCTACGTGTTACAAGAATACCTTTTGGACCGTGGGAGCCACCTTTAGAATCCTAAAGGACCTACATGCTACATGGATATCGCTCAGATCGTGGGAGCCACATCTAGAATCCTAAGGGACCTACGTGCTACACAGATACCTTTTGGATTATGAAAGCCGCCTCTAGGATCCTAAAGGACCTACGCTCTACATGAGTTCTTTGTTTCGACAATTTCTCCATCACTAGCTAGGATGGATGTCGTAACAGTATCAGTGAGTAAAGTCTTTGCCAAAACTCTATCAGATATCTGTTGATATCATTTTTCAGTAAATTGAGGCTTACGTCTAAAGTGATAAGTGATCAATTTGAAATTGTTTTCAGTGAATTGAGGCTTACGCCTAAAGTGATAAGTGAACGATTTGAAATCGTTTTCAATGAATTGAGACTTAGGCCGAAACTGATAAGTGATCGACTTGAAATCGTTTTCAGTGAATTGAGGCTTAAGCCTAAAGTGAAAGTGATCGATTTGAAATCGTTTTAAGTAATTTAAGGCTACGCTTAAAGTGATAAGTGATCGGTTTTGAAATCGTTTTAAGTGATTTAAGTCTTACGCCTAAAGTGCTAAGTGATCGGTTTTGAAATAGTTTTCAGTGAATCGAGGCTATATGCCTAACTTTTATTGATTATCATTTTGTGAACTGATTGATTTATCGAAGTGTATAGTGATTGACTTATCAAAGTGCATAGTTATTTATTTAAAATGAAGTGCATAGTAATTGATTTAATGAAGTGTTTTGTGGTTTGATTTAATTGTAGTGCATAGTGAAAGTGAATTAAATAAAGTGCATCATGAAAGTGTTTTAAATTGAAGTGCATAACAAAAGTGTTTTGATTAAAGTTCATATTAAATCATTAGTATCATGACATAATACCATGCATACATGTCACTCTAATGCTGCTTATCTCTGCACTTGCATGTAGATTGACATGAGTCTAACATGCATTTACTTAAACTACTTACTGAGTCGTGGTTTGCTTACTCCTTTCTCACATCCTTGCAGATTATATCAGTTAGAGTCCACACTCGGAGTTTCTATGCGAGGCCTTGGGGACAGTACCTATTAATGCTACTTGTCTAAGACCTTCGAGCCCTATATTTGTTTCTTTTGAGGTATACAAAACTTGTATATCATTTTGGTTATCATGTATGGACATTTTAAAGTACACAGTACGTGTTTATTGGAAATATTTTAGGATGTAACTTAGGATTACTTTAGATTACTATATAGACTAGTATGATTATCAAGTGTGAAGAACTTGTGGATTATGGATATGTTGATTGTAATGATTTTAGGAATGTGTGTTGTATATGGTGATATAGACTGTGGATTATGAAATTAGGCTGTGTTGTTGGAAATAGCTGTGTATTTTGCTAGTTATTTACTGAGGGAATTAATTATGTATAAGAGGGAGGTTTTTGATCTTTTTCTTTTGCTAGTTTAATCTTGAATTAAATTATTGAGAAAGTACGTTGATTCGCTTTAGGAGTTAACAATTTAAATGGTAAAGTAAAGTTAAATTGAATTGAGAAAGGCAAAAATTGTTTAGCGATGACATTGACACTGAATACAAATCTTACAGTGAAAAGAAAATTTTAGTTTGTAAATTTGAGAAACAGTATAAGTGTGATTATTAAGTGTACGTCGCGACCTTCGAGTCGTGACAATGACTAAGTTGCCCAGTATAATGGATGCATTACCACTGAGAGCTTGTCCACTAATTTGAGAACTTACTCCTTTGAGTAAAATGGCTAAGCACCCACTACATATAAGCTTTTCTAGCCATCAGTAACTTAATCTAGGTGAGGTCTAACTCTTTGTATAAAAACCTGATAAGTTCAAAGAATCATGTTAATTAAAAGAACACTATAATAAAATTTGTTCAATTAAAAAGGTCACTCGCAAAAACAACCAAAATCAAAGAAAATAATGAAAGTAACCCTAACTTTACAAAACTTGAGATGAAATATTTATCGCCAATAGTGTTCCCAAAATCCCTTTTTAGAGATTTTCTGGTATAAAAGCTAATTTGCAACAACAAAGTACCAAAGAACCTCAAACCAAATGACATGCAGCTAAAAATTACCTTTAAATCTTATAAAAAAAAGAGGTTAAACTAAACAAAGTTAAAAGAAAAAAAAAAAAAACCCTAAAATTTAAAATTAGCAAAAATAAAATTCAAAAAATTGAACAAAGAGATTTTGGAAAGCAAACCTCCTTTGTGTAAGAATCAAATGAGGTAAGTGAAAAATGCCTATCAAATATATAGAAATAAGTGACAAATAAAAAATTATTAAGAATCAAAATAATAAAATAAAACATAGACTTTGGAAAATGGATTACACCACATATAAAAGGAAATAATTAATCATCTCTACTATAATTGTTTTATGGTGTTTCATCTATCATGAGAGTCAATCTAAAAATGAAAATGGTTTCCTATAAATTTTTTTTGTTCAAAATGATGTTATGCTAAAAATGGTTTGTAGAGTAAACAACATCTCATGTAGGTTGCCAATAACTATAGCTAATGTTTTTACATAACCATAGTTTTTGAGCTTTTTTTTTAGTAGTGTATTGGTCTTTATATGTATAAAAGGATAAATTAATCTAGTTTCAAAAACTTCAAATGAATTATGATTTTACATTTTGCAGCTCAAGATATGGTTAATGTAGTAAGTAGTGTACATATAGTTATTACTCCAAAAAAAATTACCTTGACCATTCAAATGCTTACACTAAGGAATTCGAATAACTATATGTACAAAGCTCGAAAAAGATATGTACATTTTTTTATAACTATATGTACATCATAATATAAACATATGTATATTTGTTCCAAGAGAGAAATCAGTTTTAGGTAATCAAATTCTTATAGTAAGGCATTCGACTACCTATATGTGAAACTATATATAAAAATGTGTATATTTTATAATAATTATATATAAAATTTGATATATAGTATATGTACACATATTTATAGAACCATATAAACCTTCTTAATTTATTATAAAAGATTAACTAATTATAATTAAATAAAAAATTTAATTATTATATAAAAATAATCAATAATTATTATTTATTAGTTAATTATTTTTTAATAATTAATAAATACTAATTATTCTTAATTAATAATAAATATTTATTTAATTATCAATTTTCTAAATTCTTAAATTTTTTAATAATTAATTATTAATAATTAATACTTAATGTATAATTAATATTAATTAATTTTACAATATAAAATGAAAACAACGTATTTTGAAAATTAAGCATGATAAAGGCTAGATTAATAGTCACAAGAGTTATGCCCCGCTTCTTCGCGGGCAAAAAAATTTTTAATTTAAATAACATTAAAAAGTAAGGATAATTATTACATACACTGACAGTGGAGTTTTTTTACTCCACAAGCAGCGTTAAGATCATGACATGTGTCTTATAAAAATATTAAAATAAATAAAACAGGACATGTGTTACGATCTTAACGCTGCTTGTGGAGTAAAAAAACTCCACTGTCAGTGTATGTAATAATTATCCAAAAAGTAATTTACTTAAATAATTTATTTAGGTTTTATTATATATATTTAATATTAAAATAACTATTTTATTAATTATTAAAATTAAATATATAAAAATTAATAATTTATAAATTTCATGATACAAACACATTTATAAATGTAATTTATACGAATTTTTAAGAAATGTGTGTTTTATATGAATTTTCAAGCATTATTTAAATACTTAATATTCCCCATATGTCAGTTAATCAATATATTTGAAGAATGTTCTTATATCTTAAAATTTATTAGGATGATTGATAAACATTAATAAAAAAATATTTTTAAAAATTATCTAACTGCAATTGAAAAAGCTTACTGTGGGATTGTCAAATAATCATTGGGATTTGTTTTTATTACAGCTAAAAAATTTTTGGCTTTACGTAACTGAAATTGTAAGAGTAATAATTTTACATCTGTCAGTGAAGATTTAATTAAAAAAATTAATCTAAACTCTTTTAATAAAAATCAGATCATTTTTTTTGTTGTTTATCTTCTTTCTTATTATATTTATATTTATATTTATATTTATATTTATATTCTTGTATTTTTATAGTGCAATATTTTTAAGTTTTTTAATCTATTTTTCATTTTTGAATTTTTTAATTTACATGTAATTGAATATTGTCACCGAAAAAAAATTGAACATTATTTTTAAAAAACAAGTTAGAGTGTCTTGACCAAAAATATTCAAAAGTAAAAAAATAATGATCAGAAGTTATAATCAGAGAAAATATGAAACAGGTGTATGTTAGCAAACCAATATTGTTGTTCTTGACTTTTCCATCCGTCGTTTTCAATTATGTCTAGTATGTGGTTGTTGTCCTCCAAAACATGCATTACATATTGTCTTTTCAATGTTCAGTGCACGCCATGAATACCGAAGTGAAATGTCTAGAAATATTAAACACATATTTTAATTTTATGCTTGAAAGAAAACATCTCTATAAAAAAAAATAAAAAAAGAAGGTCAATAATTAAATACATTTTTTTACGTTTATCACAAAATATAGTTAAGTTTTCAACATTTAATTGCATCAAAATCAAGCTTAAACTTTTCAAAATAATTGAATTAAAGACATTTTCATTAAATCTTTTAATTTTCGTTACCCTTGCACACACATGAACAGTAATAAAACTTAACAGTGTTAGAAGAAATTAATGAAAATGTCTTTAATTCAATTTTTTAAAATATTTAAGACTGATTTTGACACAATTAAATGTTGAGGACTTAGTTCTATTTTGTGACAAATGTGAAGGACGTATTTGACTATTAAACAAAAAAAAAGAAAACATCTCACTTATGGTCAACTCTTTTTAATTTTTTCGTTTTTGTTACATTTTAGAACCAATATTGATGTAACACTTGGCATTAAATTGAAAGTTCAGGTCGAACAGTGCGGACTTGGAAGATGGATTTATATATTAGTTATAGATTTTCATTTTCTTATCACTAATTTTTAATCTATTTATTGATTTTCTGGTATTTAAGATCTCACATTATATCAACTATTAAATATTCCGGTCCAATACATCTTTACAAAGTATGATTGTCATTTAAAGTTGCGTGCACCCAAAGTTTGGAAGCTGTACGGTACAGCTTTCACGTGATCATCCGTGGAGTAGGTTTCTTATTTTCTCAAATTATTTTACCTTAGCTCTTCCAATCATTTTCTGTTTTTCTTTATTCTTTAATCAAATAGGTTAATTCTTTCTCTTTATTTTATTTGCACTAAAATAGGTTAATTCTTTCATTCCTGATTAATAATAAAAAATATTATGGGATTATTTAACTGATAATCTTAAAATGATTGACTATTAAAAATGGAAAATCTTTATTTCTCTTTAATTATTTAAAAGTTCTAGTTCCTTTGATAATCAAACTTGAATAGATTTTTTTTCTAGAAATTGTCGGTACTCGGAAGCCTAAATTTCCATTGCTTTTTTTGTTTTTTTCATCCATTCAGTAGGTAGACTGCAGAGCAGACCATCTTATGATCAATCTGTTAGAAATTGATGCAAACAATTATTAGTTTAAGTTGAATAAGTCTTCCACTATGTGTATAACATGGAAGAGTGGTTTCTAGATTTTAGGAGTTAAGTTCCCACTAACCCACTTTATGTTTGTGTACTTAGTGGGTGAATATCATCCCATGAAGTGAGAACATGGGGGAGTGGCTTTCATTTCAGTTCATCTATTTATAGTGTTGCAAATTGAGTTTTTAGTAATGAGAAGATTCTTTGAATTCTTAGCCAATATTCTTTCTTCTGTCGTTTTTCTTTCCTTACTCATACTTTGCTCAATATTCGTTTGTTCTTGTCAAATACATCCTTATTCTTCGAAACCAACATTTTGGTATCCGAGCCAGGTTCGATTAAATTGGGTGTTATTCTGTTGTGTGATCTTTGCTGAAGCAAGTGATCTTTAGTTTGTATTCATCATGTCTAATGGTATGAATACTTTGAATGTTTCTCAATCATTGGTGCCCATCTTCAATGGAGAAAGTTATGCTTTTTGGAGCATTAAAATGAAGACCTTTTTCATTTCTCAAGATTTGTGGGATCTTGTAGAAAATGGGTATACAGAATCTGACAAGGCAGAGAAGGCAGCGGAGATGAAGGAGTTTCGAAAGAAGGATGCAAAGGCGTTGCTCGTATTGCAGCAAGCAGTGACAGACTCAATTTTTCCTCGAATCTCGAATGCAGCAAAATCGAATGAAGCTTGGACCATTCTACATAAAGAGTTCCATGGAGATAACAAGGTAACTGTAGTGAAACTCCAAACTCTTCGTAGAGAATTTGAGAACTTGTGTATGAAAAGTAGTGAGTCGGTTCAAGATTATATTGGTAGAGTTTCTCTTATTATGAATCAATTGAGAACTTATGGAGAGAAAATTGAAGATCAAACAATTGTAGAAAAAGTTTTGAGGAGTTTACCTCCTAAATTTGATCATGTTGTTACTGCTATTGAAGAATCAAAGGATCTTTCTAAGTATTCTCTTAATGAGCTAATGGGTTCACTCTTAGCACATGAAGATAGGATGAACAGGTCTGCAGAGAAGAGTATGGAGCAGGCATTTCAGACAAAGATGGAGATCTCTAGCAAGGAGAAAAGCAATGATAATGGTTTTGCAGGTAGAGGTAGAGGAAGAGGTAAAGGTGGCTACCGTGGTCGTGGTAAAGGTCGTGGTAGATCAAATTCAAGTCGCCAAGAAACTGAGAGTGGTGACAGAGAGAATCAAAGGCAAAACCATAAGGACAAGCAGTGTTACTTTTGCAAAAAGATGGGGCACGTTGAGGCGAATTGTTGGAAAAAGGCTAAGCAACAGGCAAATTTCGTTGAAAAAGAAGAAGATGGTAACTTGTTTCTCACTTTTATGAATTCAAAGGAAAGTAACGGTGATCTTTGGTTTTTGGATGGTGGATGTAGCAATCACATGACAGGTGTTAGAAGTCTTTTTCAGAGTATAGATGAATCAGTAAAGTTGCAAGTCCGTCTTGGGAATGACAAACAAGTGCAGATTGAAGGTAAGGGAACAATAGCAGTGAGGACCAAGTCAGGTAATGAGAGGTTGATTCATGATGTTTATTACATTCCTAGCTTGGCACATAATTTACTCAGTGTGGGTCAATTGGTTAAAAAGGGATATTCAGTTTTATTTCATGATGGTGTGTGTGAAATTAAGGGTAAAAATTCTGATATGCCGTTTGTAAAAATTCCCATGGCTGAAAATAAGATGTTTCCTCTTGAGATTTCTTGTTTGGATGATTGTGCACTTGTTGCTAATGTTGAGCCACTTTGTTCTCGTCATCTTGTGACTCAATTAATTCATTTTCTTCACAAGACAAGTGCTGATTTTTGTCTGCATTCCACTCCCAAAAGCTGTTCTCATCAAAAATAACATCTCTATGAATGATTAGCTTCTTAGTAACTGGATTATACAATCTATACCCCTTTGTCTCATCACTATACCCAACAAAAATACATTTCTCACTCTTCTTGTCCATCTTTGTCCGATCATTAGAAGCTAACATGGCATAAGCAATACAACCAAAAATCTTCAAGTCACTTACATTAGGCTTGCGGTTCCACCAAGCTTCGTAAGGAGTCATACCACGCACCGCCTTCGTTGGAGAAATGTTGAGAAGGTGAACCGCTGTAGCTACTGCTTCAGCCCAAAAATCATTTGCAAGCCTTTTCTCATTCAACATACTCCTGGCCATCTCCAATACTGTTCGATTCTTCCTTTCAGCGACTCCATTCTGCTCTGGCGTTCTTCTCACTGTTAGCTGCCTTTTGATTCCATTTTGCTTGAAAAACAAGGTAAAATCATCGGATAAAAATTCTCCTCCCCTATCAGTTCGAAGAATTTTTAATTGATGACCAGATTCCTTTTCTGCAAAGGCCTTGAACTCTCGAAACTTATCAAGTGCTTCTGATTTCTGAACAAGAAAAAACACCCAACTCATACGAGTAAAATCATCAGTAAACAACAAAAAATATCTACTCTTGTTCAAAGACAGAGTATTCATTGGCCCACAAATGTCTGCATGCACCAACTCCAAAGGCTTCTTTGCTCTCCATGCTTTCCCAACCGGAAATGACTGTCTATGCTGTTTCCCATAAATACAACTTTCACACAAATCATTAGCAAAAGGAATTGTAGGCAAACCATGAACCATATTTTTCTGACACAACAACTTCAACCCATTAAAATGCAAGTGCCCATATCTCAAATGCCATAACCACGAATCACTTTCAACATTAGCAACAAGTGCACAATCATCCAAACGAGAAATCTCAAGAGGAAACATCTTATTTTCAGCCATGGGAATTTTTACAAACGGCATATCAGAATTTTTACCCTTAATTTCACAGCAAAGTATGAGTAAGGAAAGAAAAACGACAGAAGAAAGAATATTGGCTAAGAATTCAAAGAATCTTCTCATAACTAAAAACTCAATTTGCAACACTATAAATAGATGAACTGAAATGAAAGCCACTCCCCCATGTTCTCACTTCATGGGATGATATTCACCCACTAAGTACACAAACATAAAGTGGGTTAGTGGGAACTTAACTCCTAAAATCTAGAAACCACTCTTCCATGTTATACACATAGTGGAAGACTTATTCAACTTAAACTAATAATTGTTTGCATCAATTTCTAACATCCCCCCTTGATGCAAAATCTGCAACTCCAAGTGATAATCGAAACTTTGCAAACTTTGAATAACCAAGTCCCTTAGTAAAACCATCAGCAACTTGATCATTTGTTGAGCAGTACTTCATCACGATCAGTCCTTCAGCAACAGCATCTCGAATAAAGTGGTGGCGAAGCTCTATGTGCTTTGTCCTTCCATGGAACACTGGATTTTTGGTCATTAAAATGGTTGCTTTGTTATCACAGAAAATCTCAGTCGCCTTTCCTTGAACTTGATGCAAATCCTCCATGATTCTTCTCATCCAAATTGCTTGACAAGCAGCAGATGTAGCTGCAATATACTCAGCTTCCGAAGATGACAATGCCGTGCTTTCTTGTTTCTTTGAGCTCCATGACACAGCACCCGAACCAAAGTTGAAAATGAAACCACTTGTGCTTTTTCTATCATCTACACAACCTGCCCAATCACTATCAGTAAAACCAAACAATTTAAAGTTAGGAACTGGGTTGTACCAAATCCCAAAGTTACTTGTAGCTCGAATGTAGCGAAGAATTCGTTTTGCTGCCCCAAGATGATGCAAGGAGGGATTATGTATGAACCTTGAGACCAAACTGACAGGAAACATGATATCTGGACGAGTATGAGTCAAATACATCAACCCACCAACCAAGCCTCTGAAATACTTCTCATTTGCCCTTGGTGTTCCATCATTCATTGTCAACTTATCATTTGTATTCATGGGAGTAGAAAATGTCTTACAATTCTGCATGTTAAACCTCTTCAACAATTCCAGAGCATATTTTTCTTGTGAAACAAAAACACCATCATCAGTTTGAGAAATTTGTAAGCCAAGAAAATAATGCAACAACCCCAAATCTGACATATCAAATTCATCAGTCATGCTCTTCTTGAATTCTGTAATAAGAACTTCAGAAGAACTAGTATAGATAATGTCATCCACATAAACACAAACAATAAGAACATCATCACCTTTTTCCTTCACGTACAAAGTGGGCTCACTACTACTACGATGGAAACCATTTTCAAACAAGTAAGAATCAAGCCTACCATACCAAGCTCGTGGTGCTTGTTTGAGTCCATAAAGGGCCTTTTTGAGCTTGTACACCTTATCCTCTTTGCCTTCAACAACAAAACCTTGTGGCTGCTCGACATATACCTCTTCATCCAAATAACCATTCAAAAAGGCAGATTTGACATCAAACTGATAAACCTTCCACCTCATTTGAGCTGCTAATGCTAACAAAAATCTAACAGTTTCAAATCTAGCAACAGGAGAGAAGGTTTCAAAGAAATCTTTACCATACTCTTGCACATATCCTTTAGCAACCAACCTTGCCTTGAATTTTTGGACACTCCCATCTGCATTAAACTTCACCTTGTAAACCCACTTTAAACCAATTGTATCTCTTCCTTGCGGCTTGTCTACTAGCTCCCAAGTATCATGCTTCTCAATGGAAGCAATCTCCTCCTCCATGGCATGTTCCCATTCATCTTTTCCACATGCTTCATCAAAACTCATGGGTTCTATTACTAAAAGAGCAAACATGTTAGAGTTATAAACTTCTTCCCAAGGTTTTACCTTTCTGGGAAGAGCCCCAGACATACTTCTAGTAATCATCCTTGAAGGTTGAGGAGTTGGTGAAACTTGTGGTGACAACCTTGAAAGACTAGGTGTAGGGGAAACCTGTTGAGCCACTTTGTACGTGAAGGAAAAAGGTGATGGACAAGATGGACAAGAAGAGTGAGAAATGTATTTTTGTTGGGTATAGTGATGCGACAAAGGGGTATAGATTGTATAATCCAGTTACTAAGAAGCTAATCATTCGTAGAGATGTTATTTTTGATGATAACAGCTTTTGGGAGTGGAATGCAGACAAAAATCAGCACTTGTCTTGTGAAGAAAATGAATTAATTGAGTCACAAGATGACGAGAACAAAGTGGCTCAACAGGTTTCCCCTACACCTAGTCCTTCAAGGTTGTCACCACAAGTTTCACCAACTCCTCAACCTTCAAGGATGATTACTAGAAGTATGTCTGGGGCTCTTCCCAGAAAGGTAAAACCTTGGGAAGAAGTTTATAACTCTAACATGTTTGCTCTTTTAGTAATAGAACCCATGAGTTTTGATGAAGCATGTGGAAAAGATGAATGGGAACATGCCATGGAGGAGGAGATTGCTTCCATTGAGAAGCATGATACTTGGGAGCTAGTAGACAAGCCGCAAGGAAGAGATACAATTGGTTTAAAGTGGGTTTACAAGGTGAAGTTTAATGCAGATGGGAGTGTCCAAAAATTCAAGGCAAGGTTGGTTGCTAAAGGATATGTGCAAGAGTATGGTAAAGATTTCTTTGAAACCTTCTCTCCTGTTGCTAGATTTGAAACTGTTAGATTTTTGTTAGCATTGGCAGCTCAAATGAGGTGGAAGGTTTATCAGTTTGATGTCAAATCTGCCTTTTTGAATGGTTATTTGGATGAAGAGGTATATGTCGAGCAGCCACAAGGTTTTGTTGTTGAAGGCAAAGAGGATAAGGTGTACAAGCTCAAAAAGGCCCTTTATGGACTCAAACAAGCACCACGAGCTTGGTATGGTAGGCTTGATTCTTACTTGTTTGAAAATGGTTTCCATCGTAGTAGTAGTGAGCCCACTTTGTACGTGAAGGAAAAAGGTGATGATGTTCTTATTGTTTGTGTTTATGTGGATGACATTATCTATACTAGTTCTTCTGAAGTTCTTATTACAGAATTCAAGAAGAGCATGACTGATGAATTTGATATGTCAGATTTGGGGTTGTTGCATTTTTTTCTTGGCTTACAAATTTCTCAAACTGATGATGGTGTTTTTGTTTCACAAGAAAAATATGCTCTGGAATTGTTGAAGAGGTTTAACATGCAGAATTGTAAGACATTTTCTACTCCCATGAATACAAATGATAAGTTGACAATGAATGATGGAACACCAAGGGCAAATGAGAAGTATTTCAGAAGCTTGGTTGGTGGGTTGATGTATCTGACTCATACTCGTCCAGATATCATGTTTCCTGTCAGTTTGGTCTCAAGGTTCATGCATAATCCCTCCTTGCATCATCTTGGGGCAGCAAAACGAATTCTTCGCTACATTCGAGCTACAAGTAACTTTGGGATTTGGTACAACCCAGTTCCTAACTTTAAATTGTTTGGTTTTACTGATAGTGATTGGGCAGGTTGTGTAGATGATAGAAAAAGCACAAGTGGTTTCATTTTTAACTTTTGTTCGGGTGCTGTGTCATGGAGCTCAAAGAAACAAGCAAGCACGGCATTGTCATCTTCAGAAGCTGAGTATATTGCAGCTACATCTGCTGCTTGTCAAGCAATTTGGATGAGAAGAATCATGGAGGATTTGCATCAAGTTCAAGGAAAGGCGACTGAGATTTTCTGTGATAACAAAGCAACCATTTTAATGACCAAAAATCCAGTGTTCCATGGAAGGACAAAGCACATAGAGCTTCGCCACCACTTTATTCGAGATGCTGTTGTTGAAGGACTGATCGTGATGAAGTACTGCTCAACAAATGATCAAGTTGCTGATGGTTTTACTAAGGGACTTGGTTATTCAAAGTTTGCAAAGTTTCGATTATCACTTGGAGTTGCAGATTTTGCATCAATGGGGGATGTTAGAAATTGATGCAAACAATTATTAGTTTAAGTTGAATAAGTCTTCCACTATGTGTATAACATGGAAGAGTGGTTTCTAGATTTTAGGAGTTAAGTTCCCACTAACCCACTTTATGTTTGTGTACTTAGTGGGTGAATATCATCCCATGAAGTGAGAACATGGGGGAGTGGCTTTCATTTCAGTTCATCTATTTATAGTGTTGCAAATTGAGTTTTTAGTAATGAGAAGATTCTTTGAATTCTTAGCCAATATTCTTTCTTCTGTCGTTTTTCTTTCCTTACTCATACTTTGCTCAATATTCGTTTGTTCTTGTCAAATACATCCTTATTTTTCGAAACCAACACAATCACCATTCAAGTATATGATCTGATCTGATTCTAGTTTCTATCCTTCTTTCATTATCTTTGGATTGATAGGTTTTAGATCTTAAAGCACTTTTTTTAATCCTAAAACAATTATGTCAACCTAAATGATACGGTACGATACTTTCATTAATTTTGTTAATAACCTTTTGATTTTTTTATTTAAAATTAAAATTAAAAGCAGTATTCTATAAATATCTAAGAATTTTAAATTCAAGATTTAGACAACTACTAACACTTAATACAATACTAATATTTTTTTTTTGAAAGAGAAGAAATCAAACTCTTTTTAATACAAAACTATTTACATAAACCATAAAACCAAATATTCAAATATCATTTTACGTGTAAAACTTATCTTGGGAGTACTTTGTTGATCTTAATATTCTATATAGTAAGTTGATATTCACATGACATTTTTTCGTGCTGTAATTTCACTATCTTGCGTATCTTATCTCTCCTTCGCTTTCCAATATACTAATTTGATAGTTAAATGGTTTTAAGAATAAAAATTTTGAATCCACAATCATCTCTATCTTTTTTTCTTCTTTTTTTTGTTACAATCATTTCTATCTTTGTAAGTCTTTGGTTGAGCACGAGCATGGATAATCACAATGGATTTAACATCAATAATTCGTCATATAGTTGAATTTAATAAATATAAAGTTAAAGAATCATCTGCCTTGTAAGGAAAGCAACATATATATATATATATAATCTCACAAGTGTCATAAACACAAACTTACATGTGTCATCACAAATGAGATCTTAGCACATGGGATCTTGCACCCTTGACCTCACCATTCTTTGCTGCTTGCCCCGAATAAGTACCATGCGATGATGGAAGTTTAAGAGAATACAAATATTCTTGCCATTATATCTAGTGTCAAAATCAAAGCGTACATGGCATCTATTATATGAATAGGATAAGATTATATACTCATTTAACATGTGTATTTTAGGCATTTACATTAAAGATAAAATTTTAAAATTTTGATTATAACTTATAAAAGCTTTAATACTTTTCATTTAATTACACCAAAAAAAAACTCTTCATTTAAGTTTTTTAAATAAAAATAAATATGTAAACATATTATTTAAATACAAAATAGTTTAAATGTATACCACACTGTTCATATATACCCCGCTGATGTTCTCTCAACTAATAAAATAATGATTTCTCCCCAAAAAACATGTGCCATCATTAACACTTAATAGCTATTAAGGGCAAGAATTTGTTCCCGTGGAGAATAAGAGATTGAGGAGACTTTAACAGCTTTGGTTGCTTGCCAAATGCAATCTTACCCTTTGGGAGCATTTGGTTCGAAGAGTAACATCAATGGGGAGAATTTAATTTTACTTAATGTGATTATAATGTTTGGTTCCATAACTTTCTCAAAGTGTTGAAAATGTTAAATTATTATAGTACCTTTTGGTGGAAAGTTGTTGATATTCGATTCCCACCTCTTTATGGATTATTAAGTTTCATAGAAAAATTAAATTTTTTTTCTAATTCTCCTTCATTAAATAATATTTCGAAACGATTTTAAGTTTAAATGTTAGCAAAATTACAATCCAAATATCCCTATTTTTTTCTTCTTCTAATCTCAACAACTTAAACCCTCGAGACTTAACCATTCTCGTTTCAGCAACACCACACCTTTTGACCCAAGGCAATAACGAAGTTAATCGTCGCTTCCATTCTTCCCCAATTCTTTCCATTGATTTCAAATAAGATCATTGCCTTATTTCTCTCTTTTTTCCTCTTTCTTTCTGTTGTGCTTTCTACTTCACTTAATGCGTACTACTTCACTAAATGTTCTTGTTATTAACTAATAACCCAAGAAACGCTAGAGAGAAAAGCAAAAGAGACCAGAATAGGGAGAGAGGAATAAGAGGAAGAGAATTTGGACATACATGTTTTTTACTCTAAAGGGCATTGCTTCAAACTCATAGTGCCCTAGATCCTAAAGGCTGATTTAGGAATCTCTTCTTCCTTGGCTATAATCTTAGGGAATAGACTCATCTTATAGTATTTCAAGAAACAAAATAGTGTAGCTCAATCCACAACCGAAGCTGAATATATTGCATCTGGAAGCTGTTGATCTCAAGTATTATGGATTAAGCAACAAATGAGTGACTATGGAATAGAGATGAATCAAATTCCCATCAATTGTGATAATACTAGTGCTATTAATCTCATCAAAAATCCAATACAATACTCTAGAACTAAGCACATTGAAATAAGACATCATTTTATAAGAGATCATGTGTAAAAAGGTGATACTGTTCTGGAGTATGTAGATACTTTGCATTAATTGGCTGATATTTTTATTAAACCTTTAGATAAAGAAAGATTTTGCACACTTAGAGGTGAACTTGGCCTAATAAATGCACTTTGAACTTGAATGTCATCTTTTTATTTTTGAATGAATGGTTTAAGTTGTTAATGATGGATGCAAGTTAGGAATTTAGAGAATATCTTAACTACTTGCTGATCACATACTTAACTTACCATATCTCTTTAAGAATTGTGATGAACTTTAGTCATTAAGATGATTTGATGAATTGTGTGCTTAACACTTATGTGATTATGTTCTAAATTTCTTGTTAAGTGTTCAACACTTATTTATTTTTAAAAAGGGAATAAATTTAGCAAAATCACCATGTTAACTCTTAAAAAGGCATTTCTCATACCAAAATTGTCACAAAACATACCAAAATGCATTTTCAATGATTTTACTAAGTGTTTTTGCCTTCTACATGTCATACAAGATGGTTTCAACTTGCTCAAATCCTGTTTTGATCTTAAAACACTAAAAATACATGATATCACTTGTTTTCAAAACATTTTTCTACATAAAAATTGAGGCAAACAACTAAGGGATTGATTCCTAATGATATAGGATCGATTCCCTGGGTTTTTCTCGCCTAAAATATCGGGTTTAGCATTGAGGTATTGATCCTCTTTGTCATGGGATCGATCCCCTAGCTTCGCATTTTTCTAGTATGCTTTCTGGCTTGAAGGGATAGATCCCTTCATTAAAGGGATCAATCCCATCAATTTTAAACGTGCAATCAGGGTTTATAAAATCTGATTTTTCAAAATGTAAATTCATTTTCTTCTTCTTCCTCGTGTTTTCTTCCTAAAAACCACTTCTTTTTGACCTAAAATTTCAAACTCTTTCATTTCTCCATCAAACTTCATTATTTTTCTTGCATTCTTCATCATTTTCATCATACTTTCCAAATACATTTCATTTTCTTCCATATTTTCTCATTCTTACATCTTTCCAATTCATTTCCAAATCCACAAAACCCAATTTTTGCATACAACTTCTAGCTCTCATATCTTTCAATCCATTCCATATTTCATAACACTTCCTTCATCGATCTTACTCACTTTAATCATCTCTATGTTGATCTGTTGATTGTGTGATCTAACTCCTCCCATAAACTCATCACCACTTCCCCAAAGTAGTGACCACCAAATGTTTGCTGAAATTCTTCAACCAACTTTTCCTTGTTTTCCACACTCCAAACTTGCTCACAATGCCTCCTAGAGTAAAACATATAGCCAAGAAGCGCAAATCTATAGCTCCCTCCTCCTCTTCTTCATCCATACCTATAGCTTTCAATTAGAGTTTTCGCAATGCGGAAGAAAAAAACCGCTTCCATGAATACTTTGCCAATATGAAAATCAAACATTGGTAACCCATCAACTTCACATTTCCAAAAAAAAATTGAATTCTCTTACCTTGCTTGGTTCAAAGCCTTCAAGCGGATCACATTCCTTCGCATCAATACTCTCGTTCCATGTAATATTATCCGAGCCTTTTTCTCAAATGCTGAACTCATCCATGATCCTAATGATCGAGGCAAAGTTGTTGGGATTAAGTCATTCATTATGAGATAGTCCATTGAAGTTACTCCAGACAAGACTTCTATAGCCTTTTGCATTCCCAACGATGAAAATTCCACAAGTAATTTCCGTTAGTAATTATTTTATCGAAATAATTATGGATATTACCGATAAAAAATTTGTCTGAATACTCTTAAATTTTATCGTTATTGATAAGGCTTTTTTATGTATATCTTGATGTTATTTACTTTTCTTTTTAATCTTGATGTAGCAGTGAAATTGGATACTATAACAATGAGATTAAAATCAATAATATTATGTGTTTGGGTGCAAATATAGCAATGGAGGTGAGGTGAAGTATGTAGAAAAGAAACAAAATGACTATTAAGGACATTAAATTAAAAATTGTATATTATAAAATTTATAATATGTATTTGATAATTATAAAATTAATGAACAATTTAAAATTATTTTATATCAAATAATATATTTTAATAAATTAAAAATTCCTAAAATTATTTTATATCAAAAAATAAATTAGTTATTAAATATTTAAAAGTTATTCTTAAATATATTAAATGAATAAAGAATTTTTTAAACTTTGAAAAGAAAATAAACAATTAATAAAATTAAAAAGAATTTGAAAAAAATGGAAAAAAATGTAAAATTTAATTCTTCCTCACCGTGCGGATATATCATCCAAATGCACCAATCAAAGCGTTTGGAGTAAAAAAGCGGTTGAATTGCATTGGATCGGAGGTCTAATGCAATCCAAATGTAGCTTTTATCTTTCGTTTGATTTATTTTTTTGAATTAATTATTTTTTGACATTATTGATTTATATAGTTGGGTATTAGTCTAGGGAGTTGGGATTTTCAAATTATATAATATTTTTATTAGTTGGATCTCAACTAGATTTGTTCATGGGTTGGCTACCTATTCAAGTTTGAAGCCTGATCCGATTTTTGGGTGACTTTAAACAAAAAAATTAACTCCATTAAATGGGTTCTGGATTTGGATATTGGAATTGGTTCGAGCTCAACATTTAAACTCTAAATCAAACCAAGTCCATTCCAATAATTATGCTTTTTTTCTATTTTTATAACTTAATTAATTTGCTATTTGATTAAAAAATGTATTGTATTTCTGTAAATGAAAAAAAATGAAAATTTGTCAAGTAAAAAAGCTATTGAAAAATATATTAATATATTTTTTAAATTATTTAATATTTTTTGTAAGTAATTTAATTTGAACTTGCATTGTTCTTTGGTTTAGATTTTCATGTTTTTTGTAATCTTCTTGTAAAAATTTATTTGAATTATTGTGTTATAGTTATTAACTAGTTTATATCCCGTGCGATGCACGGATTAATTTTATCTATTCTAATATATGTAACAAAAAAAATAACATTATTACCAAAATAAAATAGAATTGCTTCCAGCTAGCCACTTTCATCTATTCAACCATCCACTTTAGCACCCTTCAACCCGTAATAGTAGCAAGAACCCAATAAGAAGCACGTAGTTGCAGCATATATAACAGCAATCTCCGGTTAAAACTCTTCCAGTCTTGCAATCTACATGAAGCAAAAAAAAATAAAAAACATAAATTAGAAAATGCAAAGCAATGACAATAGTAAAATCAATAATTTAAATCAACTAATGAATAAAACTTGATTGTAAAATTGAACTACATTATTATTGTTCAAAATATAAGGTACTAAATGATCGAAATAAAATAGAAATTAAAGAAAACAATAAAAACTTGTCAAAACTAAAAGTGCAAAAAGGATACAAAAAATGGAAGAGAGAAATTGCAATGCAGGAATAGTGTCACTCAACCCTTTTTAGAAGCCGCGAAAACACATTTAGAAACAACCATGAATACCAACAACAAAATTCAATCAAACCAAAGCAGAAACCAAAGCAATGCAGAGACACAAACCTTAAAACGGTTTAATGTAGATTAAGTAAAAATTGAAATTTGAAATGGTGAATTGGGTATGATAGAAAGAAAACATTAGAAAGAGAAAATCGTGGAGTTACCACAAAGAGAAAATCTTGGAGTGTAAGTGAGATAAAAATTGAATTTTGAAACAGTGGATTGAATCTGATTAAAAAAAATCGTGGAATAAAACATAGGAGGATGTATCTGGATAACTCTCACGTTCAGTATTTGAATAATTATAGTTTTTAATATGGTTAAAAAATAATTTTCAATAGAATTAAAATTTGGAGATAATTGCAATTTTAAATTTGAATAAAAGAAAAATTATAGTTGGTTTTTTAATAAGTTTCAAACTGTTGTACTACTTCCTATTATTTAGGATGTGGATAATGGGTAGATATACAATAATAAAAAACTAATTTAATTTCAGTTTTAATAAAACCTACATTTATTCTAATCCTACGTTTCGTAAAAAGAACACGTCCATGTACGTGCTCTCGTGGCTTACTTATGAGGTTTTCATGTTTTTTGAAATATAATATATATGATTTATTAATTTGTTTAAAATAAATAATTAGTAGATAATTTAATAGGATAAGTAAATAATGTTTAAATTTTGAATAACAAATATTTAAAAAATTAAATTATTTAAAATAGATAATTTGATAAAGATTTGAATAAAAAAGATTTAAAAAATATTAATTTGCTTAAAATAGATAATTAGATCATACTTAAAATTAATAGTTGTTATGAATTATTAAAAATTTTAAAAATTAAAAAAATAATGATAGAAAGTTAACGTAGTGATGACACGTGTCATTATTGTTTTCTGAAATATAATATTATATATGATTATTATATTTTTTATGTTTTATATTTTATTTTTTAAAATTTAAAAGTGTTTGGACAGCTTGAATGGGTTTAAACTCATGCATTGTATGAAATTCAATTTTGTTAAAAAAATTAGGTTTAAAAAATCAGCTCAAGTTCGACTCAAGCTTGTTTTTAATCTTTTAATATTTTATGTAAAGCCAATAAATTTCAATCAAACCCAATTCATCAATATTTTTTGAATTTACATTTTCATTAGAAGTTTTAATCATTATGCATTTGAGACTCTCCCTTTAATATTGTTTGATAAACGAGAGACTCTCTTGTAAATGATTGGATATATATATATATATATATATATATATATATATATATATATATGGATTTATATGTAATGCATTAATAGTATATAGTCTCTATACACTGTTAATGCACAAGAGGTTGACACCTTATCAATAGGCTCTTATGAGCAAATTAAAAAAAATATTTATATTTAGTTTTAAGAGCTTGGCATATTTTTTAATTTGTCAATTGATAAGGTGTCAATCTCTGATGCATTGATAGTGTACTGTCAGTGCATCATATACAAACTATATATATATATATATATATATATATATATATATATGCGGAAGTTATATACATTGTTATCCTCACGACAAATGGCATTTTGCTAATTCACCCTCGGATCAGGGTTTATCTTCGATCTCACTGATAAACACATATTCTAATTGCACGTAGCTCTTTCTCTACTCTTATTTCTCTCCATTTATCAAAGCACCCACTAATTGAAGATAAATTAATTACTAGATTATAAAGCACTTTCGCTGCTAGTTTTATGAATACCGTGTTTTTTTTTTCTTTTTGACTGGATCTTTCATCTGCTGATCCCTTCTACTCATCCACGCGCATAATATTTCAGTGGATCATAACCAATTCTGGGTTTTTCTATGTTTTTGTTTCCTAGTAACATTTCTAAAAACGGCTTATCAACTGGCTCAATTTGGGGATTGCAGGTGCCATTTATGATTATAAATGAATTAGTACACTTAATGATTAGAGATTGACTGAAATATGCTCCATTGCTTTTGTTTTTACAAAGTGGGGCATAAATTGATAAAGTTAAATAACTTAGCCTGAGGCCACTTATGCTTTGATTAATGGTCATAAATCAGAACTTTGATTCTCCTGTCCGCCTTCTTTCAGGTGTCTAATTTGAAGAGTTCCAGGTTCCAGGTGCCATCTATCTTCGCTATATTGCAGATTTTGTGAGTGACTTGGTCACTTCTTAGGACGATGATGCTTGGATGACGAAGTGTCACTGTCAATACAGAGATTTTCTTCAACATGACAAGAACAATAAATATAATTTGTTATATATCTTACCATTTGCTTTATGCTCCGAGTCTTTAAAAAAAAAAAAAAAACCTTCGTGTTTTCTGCAGTGACTCAGATGTCACCTTATCATTGTGGCCTGTATATTATTCGGTGTACGAATGAATCAGCTGCACGGTTGCACCTACACCAAATATTATAGACTCATCAAAAAATAAAAATTAATAGCGGTAAATGATTGTATCTGATATTTTATAAGACTACGATTTTCCATCAGATTTTTTTATTTTAATTCTGGTAAATGGGAAAGGGGTGGCTTAGCATCAGTTATTAAGAGAGAGATATTTCCTGATGTAAAATCATATTAGAATGATCAATACTTAAAGAATCATTTTTCTAACAAATAATCCTATTCACTCTGCGAATTTGCTTTTGGCTAAAGGCTTATTAATTAAAGGTGTTATAAGTACTAATTGCTCAAATCTAAATTTTGTCGGTACATCTTCATTTTCAGTAACTTTGCCTGTGTGAGTTAACGCAACTAATCTCAAGCCCGAGTAAAGGAGGAGGATGACGGTAGGTTTGGACAACCAGCTATAAAAACTAGTCTAATCTCATGAAATAAACCAACATCAGAACATCATTGGGGCATCCCCTACTCAGCAACGTGCTACATCGGAGCTCGGGTGTAGTGAAAAGTGGGCAAGGGTTGCTAGGTCGTCGCCTGGAAGCAACGCGCCACATCGACGCCTGGATGTAGTGTTAAATAGGCAAAGGTTCCCACACCACAATGAATGGGAGTGGGTAAAGAAGTTAGTCCATAACCATAACCATAAGCTTAGGTTAGGATCTTGGAATATAGGTACGCTTAATGGTAAGTTAGCTGAGATTTGTGAGGTTATGAGTAGAAGAAAGGTTAACATCTTGTGTCTTCAAGAGACCAAATGGGTGGGTGAAAAGGCTAAGGAGATAGCACCCTGACAATATAAGCTTTGGTACACAAGGAAAGATAGAAACCGAAATGGAATAGGTATCATTATAGATAAAGAGTATCATATGGATGTTGTACAGATTAGGAGACAAGGGGATAGGCCTATTTTGGTTAAAGCTAGTTTTAGGAGAACATGTGTTGAATGTCATTAGCATGTATGCACCCCAGATAGGACTTGATGAGGTTAGTAAATGACAGTTTTGGGAGGATTTAGATAATGTAGTACAAGAAATGCCTTTAGAAGAAAACCTTTTTATTGGCGGCGACCTTAATGGACATGTAGGTACAAGTAGAGAGGGTTTTGAGAGCGTACATGGGGGTTTTAACTATGGTGTAAGAAACGAGGGTCGGGATGCTATCTTAGATTTTGCTTTATGTTATGATCTAATCCTAGTAAACACACTGTTTAAGAAGAGAGATTCTCATCTTATAACCTTTAGAAGTGGACTAAGAGTAAGTCAGATAGATTTCTTTTTAACTAAGAGTAGGGATAAACATGGATGTTTGGATTGTAAGGTTATCTTAGGTGAGAGTGTTACTGCACAACATAGACTCTTAGTACTAGATATGAAGATAGATAGACGACGTTGAAGGAACAAATAAAAAGGAATTGAAAGGATTCGATGGTGGAAGCTAAAAGAAGATTATCATACAACATGTAGAGATCGGTGGATTCAAAAAGAGGATAGGACAGCAGAATAGAACCCAAATGTAATGTGGAATAAGATGGCAAAATGCATTCGGAAGGTGGGCAAAGAGACATTAGGAGTATCAAACGGAAGAATGCCGACTGGAAATGACAGAACATGGTGGACTGCAGCAGTAAAAGACACTATAAAGACTAAGTGAGAGTGTTACAAGGCTTTGAAGAAGAACAATACAGAAGAGAGTTTTACGGAATATAAGTTAGCTAAAAAGGAGGCAAAGAAGGCTGTGGCAGAAGCTAAGACGAAGGTTGCGAGAGAGATTTACGACAAGTTGAACACAAAGGACGGAGAGAAAAAGATATACAGATTGATGCGAGCAAGAGAAAGGAGGAGACGAGACCTAGGAGTAGTGAAATGTATTAAGGATGAGTATCAAAGAACTCTCATTAAAGACAATGACATTAAGGACAGATGGCATGATTATTTTGACAAATTATTTAATGATAGACAAAATAAAGTTTTGGATAATATCTCGATGCCTCTCAAGGATTTAAATCGATGCTTTATGCGCAGAATCAAAGAGATAGAGGTAAAAGAGGCACTAAAGATGACGAAGAACGAAAAAGCTGTTGGATCTGATGACATCTCAATTGAAGTTTGGAAATGCCTTGGAGATGTAGGAGTTAGGTGGTTGACAAATCTGTTTAATAAGATTTGGAGCACTAACAAAATGCCGAAGGAATGGAGGAAGAGTGTCTTGATACCTCTATATAAGAACAAGGGAGATATTCAAGCAAAGAAGGTTGTGGTAGAAGCTAAGACGAAGGTTGCGAGAGAGATTTACGACAAGTTGAACACAAAGGAGGGAGAGAAAAAGATATACAAATTGATGGGAGCAAGAGAAAGGAGGAGACGCGACCTAGGAGTAGTGAAATGTATTAAGGATGAACATCAAAGAACTCTTGTTAAAGACAATGACATTAAGGACAGATGGCGTGATTATTTTGACAAATTATTTAATGATAGACAAAATAAAGTTTTGGATAATATCTCGGTGCCTATCAAGGATTTAAATCGATGCTTTATGCACAGAATCAAAGAGACAGAGGTAAAAGAGGCACTAAAGATGATGAAGAATGAAAAAGATGTTGGACCTGATGACATCTCAATTGAAGTTTGGAAATGCCTTGGAGATGTAGGAGTTGGGTGGTTGACAAATCTGTTTAATAAGATTTGGCACACTAAAAAATGCCGGAGGAATGGAAGAAGATTGTCTTGTTACCTCTATATAAGAACAAGGGAGATATTCAGGCAAAGAAGGCTGTGGCAGAAGCTAAGACGAAGGTTGCGAGGGAGATTTACGACAAGTTGAACATAAATGAGGGAGAGAAAAAGATATTCAGATTGACGCGAGTAAGAGAAAGGAGGAGACGCGACCTAGGAGTAGTGAAATGTATTAAGGATGAGCATCAAAGAACTCTCGTTAAAGACAATGACATTAAGGACGGATGGCATGATTATTTTGACAAATTATTTAATGATAGACAAAATAAAGTTTTGGATAATATCTCGGTGCCTCTCAAGGATTTAAATCGATGCTTTTTGCGCAGAATCAAAGAGATAGGTGTAAAAGAGGCACTAAAGATGATGAAGAACGAAAAAGCTGTTGGACTTGATGACATCCCAATTGAAGTTTGGAAATGCCTTAGAGATGTAGGAGTTAGGTGGTTGACAAATCTATTTAATAAGATTTGGCACACTAACAAAATGCTGGAGGAATGGAGGAAGAGTGTCTTGATACCTCTATATAAGAACAAGGGAGATATTCAAAGTTGCGTACCAAGGCATAAAATTGATGAGACACACGATGAAACTATGAGAGAGAGTGATAGAACGGAGATTAAGAAAGAATGTAGAGATATCGGAGAATCAATTTGGTTTTATGCCGGGTCGATCAACTATGGAGGCAATATATTTACTTAGACAACTTATGGAGCGCTCTCGAGTACTGGGTAAAGATCTCCATATGGTCTTTATAGATTTGGAGAAAGTATATGATAAAATGCCTAGGGAGGTACTATGGTGGTCCTTAATGAAGAAAAGAGTTCCTTTGAAATATATTGAACTAATTAAAGACATGTATAGAGATGCAAGGACACATGTGAAGACAAGTGGGGGGCAAACAAGTGAGTTTCCTATCGCGGTGGGATTACACCAAGGGTCAACATTGAGTCCATTCTTGTTTGTGGTAGTTATGGACGAACTGACAAAATCCATCCAAGATAAGGTGCTTTGGTGTATGATGTTTGCAGATGATATTGTCCTATGTGCAGAAACTAGAGTGGAGATAAATGCAAAGTTGAAATTATGGAGACAAACGTTGGAATCAAAAGGATTTAAACTAAGCAGAGTGAAGACTGAATACATAGAGTGTAAATTCAGCTCTAACCGAGTGGAAGAGCATAATGTAGTGACATTAGATGGGGTAACGATACCTAAGCGGGACCATTTTCGATATCTGGGATCGATAGTACAGATAGATGGAGAGATTGATGGTAATGTGACCTATAGGATCCAAGCTGGATGGAGTAAGTGGAGAAGTGCTACTGGTGTGTTGTGCGATAAAAGAATTCCTATATGGTTGAAAAGCAAGTTTTATAGAACAGTTGTTAGACCAATATTGTTATACGGTAGTGAATGTTGGGCGACTAAAAAGATACATACACAAAAGATGAATGTAACAGAAATGCGAATGTTGCGGTGGATATGTGGATATATAAGAAAGGATAGAATGAGAAATGAAGATATTCGTAAGATGGTTGGAGTGGTACCTATCGAAGACAAGATGTGTGAAAATCGTTTACGTTAGTTTGGACACGTAAGACGTAGACTTGTAGATGCTTCAGTTAGGAGAATAGAGGCAATGGATGTTGAGAGAAGTGTTAAGACTAGAGGAAGACTGAAAAAGACTTGGAAGGAAGTAGTTTGGAAAGATATGAAGGTTTTAGAGTTAGATGAACAAATAGCCTTAGATAGGAATATATAGAGAAGAAGAATACATATGGACGATCTAACGTGAATTCAGATATTGGTTCATATAGCCTACCCCAATCTCTTGGGATAAAAGCTCGATGATGATGATGATTATGATGATGATGATGACATCTTCATTTTCAGTGAGCAATCTTCATCATCATATTCTTTATCCCAATACTAAGATAGGCTATATGAACTTATATATAATCTTAAGATAAATTGTCATATGCTGACGTCCCAACAGACTTCATATAATGATTCATCTAACATATATATATATATATAGAAATATATATATATAGAAATATATATATATATATATATTTATATATGATGGAAGTGCGAAACAGAAAAAGCCAGTTAATAATGGAGACTTAGCGACAGTGCAGTTATGTTTAATGTGAAATAACAAGCATGAAGAGGATAAAACTGGCATTCCATGTAATATTCTGTCAGTTATATAAGCCAGAGCCAAGGCACTCTCGTTTACTTGTTCAGCATCAAGAAGAACAATCAAAAAATGGAAAAGCTGTTTCTCTTGATAGTGACAATGACAGCAGCAGTGAGTTATCTAGGTGGGAAGTGTTTGGTACTCTCAACCTACACTCCGGAATCTCCAGAATGCAGGGTGGTACACTTAGAGTCTGATTTTGAAATAAGATTGTACGAAGAAATGTCCTGGATGTCTGCTCTTGTCCATGGGACTTCCTTTCAGAATTCCACCAAAGATGGCTTTCACAGGTTTCATACCACAAAACAAACTTCATTTCTTTTGTCGTAACGATTTTCGTCCGAGGATCTAATCGCTAGACATTAAAAATTATGGAGTCGCCACCAATCTTTTTTACTTAGGTGTGATTGGCCACCTATTCAAAGCTAAAGATAAGTGCATTGATTTACGTTTCGAAATTTGGGTTCGGGAGTACGGTTACGTGTGAGGAAGATATTAGCACCCCCACAACGCCCGTCCAATAGACGGTACCAATTGATCATGTTTTATTTTAAGCAATCTTAATTTAAATGGTCTTTTATTCTTAATTGCAATTTTCTTTTTATTACTTAATATTCAATTATTTAAATACTGACATTTTTCTTAGGACATTCTTCAACTCTTTGATCGAATTCCCAAGTAATTTTGTACCTCAAGAATATTCACGGGACACACTCGTCCTCATGAAGAGGCTCAATTATCGAATTAATTTAATGTTTTATAAAAAATTAGTTAAAATTTATCATTTAATTTTAATTTATTAATTTTGCATAATTTTCTATTTAATTGTTAATTTATTTAAATATTGAAGGTTTCTTTAATGTTTCTTTAACATTTTAATCAAATATATAAGTAAATCTTTTAATCTCAAAAGTATTCACGGGACACACTCGTCCTCGTGAACAAGTTCTATTATCGAATTTTTATTTTATTAAATTTATCTTTAGATAATTTATTTCGTATCTTTTTTTAATTATTTAAATATTGAAAATTTCGTAAGGTACCCTCCAACACTTTGATTGAGTGCCTAAGGGAATTTTCTCACCTAAAGAGTATTTAAGGAAACACACTCATTTCCCTAAAGAGGCTCCGTCATCGGATTTTTTTTTTTTATGAAAAGATTTAATTAAAATTTGATTTATAAAAACCTTTAATATTAAAATTATTCCCACCAAATTTTCCAACACTTTGTCAAATTTAGAGGAAACATTTTTTCACTTAAAAATTATTTTAAGAATTCTATCGTTGAAAAATTCTTTATTTAAAAAAAACATACTTTTGGGTGATCAATTTCTTAAATTTTCAGATTTCTAATCGAACTAATTCTTAGTCTATTTATATCTTATTTAATCTGAAAATATTTATTAAAAATAATTTCTCTCTACATTTTTCAACACTTTGATCAAATGTAGAGATATTTATCATTAGGAGTTTCTAAAATCATCGCACACTCATAATTTTATTATTATTTTTTTTTAAATAATAATATTTATCATGAATCAAGCTCCCACTTATTCACAACTCCAAATATAATTATCCTCTTACAATAATTCTCACCATTCATTTTTTATCTTAAGTTTATTATTTATCAATTAATATTTAACAAGCCCAACTAAACATATATTCACGTGGGAAGCATGAACATACAAAGTAGGCTAAACCCACTTTTATTCAATAGTCTATATACGGGCCCACCATGTTAGCATGCAAAATGGAAAGAACCAAGGTGGCTTAGTTAACCAAACCCAACCCACGTATATGATAAGGATATAAGAGAATAAAAGTCAAAGGCTAAAAAAAATGCTCACAAAATCGGGTTCCTTTTGCTTTTGCAGTCTTTCTTTCTTTTCGCTTTCGCTGTTCTTCTTAGTTGAGTTCACCTTTCCTGAGTTTGTAGCAGCAACCGAACGATAGCCAGCACCGCCTTCCGCCGCGCCATCATCCAGCTCCACCGGTTTGAGTTGCCGTTCGCCTGGTACAGTATTGTCAGATCCTAGTGTCCGACAAAAACTAACTCCTGGCACCACCAAATCAGTCTCCAATTTCTTTTGCTATTTTTTATTTCCTGCTCTTATTTTGAATATATCTTGCGATTTTTGGATTGAATTTGGGGTTGATTGCTTTCGAATTGATTTTTGGATTTTTTTTTTCAATAGGTTGCGAACAAAATGGAAGTGGGATCGGTTGGCAGTGGAGATGTTGGATTCTTGGGTATTTTCAGTAGAAGGAATGGCTGTTTCAGAATGCGTGGGCTTTGGTGATGGAAGACAAAGGTGAAGGTCGGGTGGTTGGCAGAAAGTAATTCTCTTTGGGTTTTCTCTCAAACTCCTTTTCTCTCTGCTTCCGGCTCTCTATTTTTTTTATGTTTTTCTCTCTGTTTTTTCTGGGTTTTTCTCTGTATTTCCTTCTTCACTGTCTCTGTGTATTTCTCTCTTTTTTTCTTCGTCTCCGTCCTCCTTCAAGCTTATTTATAAGCAATTTTTAGTCAAAAAATCAGATGAAATCTTTGAAACCAGGGACTGTAATCCATTGTTCAGTTGGTTTTCTCTGAGCATTCTTAAATGCTTGCTTGAAAATTTTGATTCTTCCGTGTAGGTATAGAGCTATAGAGGAAAGACTTTAGGATCTTGAAACAGTAATCTTCCCGGAACCGATCCCCCCTTTTCTTCTTCTTCTTTTCCGAACAGCTTCTCAATGTGAATTTTTAGTCAATAAAAACGGATCAAATCTCTGAAATTTGATTTGTAAAAGACTTTCAATCTGAAATGGAGGTTTGTCAATGGAGTTGCTGGAGATGGCAGGGCGGCTAAAAAGATTCAAGGATATGGCCGGTGCCGACACCAACCTCTTCCGTCTTTTTTTATTTTTTATAAATAATCTAATAATAAAAAAAATAAATATTTAAAATACTAATTAATTTTTATTTTAATACAATAAAATAAGACATATGGGCTTAGATCTTTAAATCTAACAACCCAACTTCAATTTATTTGGGCCCATGAAATTTTGGGTTTTAGCAAAGCCCAAAATTAATAATAACAAATCAAAGAAAAAGGCCCGGTTATTTAAAACAAATTTGAAGTTGATCTCGATAGATAAAATTCGATTTTCACAATACTTGAATTAATTAATCTCAAACACGAGTTTACTCAAAGTCTGTTTTTGACAAATTAATTCAAGCGCATGATTAAACCGATTTGATTAATAAGCAAATTTCAATCTCAAATTACTAAGACTGAAAGAGATTCAATCCAAATATATTTACAATTTCGGACAAAATTTGGTATCTACATCTTTCTTTAATTCATTACAAGAAACTTTTCCCTACTGAATGTGGTATTAAAGTTTAAATTCTGACCTTATTTATTCCTTGTATTAATTGCTTGCTTCAGGTTGTATCAGTATATTCATGGGGCTAACCTCAACTCCACCCAGTTTATGATGACTGCTCCAGTAGTAACCAGCATCAATCCATCACCCCAGGGGACTGCATATATCGTAAGGTATTATATTCCTTCAAAATATGATAAGGCGTCCCCTCCACAGCCCTACGCTGAACTGAATTTGCGGTTGGACAAGTGGAAGAGTCACTGTATTGCTGTGAGAAAGTTTCCTGGATATGCCAGGGACGACAACATCGAGAAAGAAAAGGATGCTCTGGTTTCTAGACTTCGTAAACATTTGCAAAGATTAATTCAGGCAGTGGAAAACAACTATAACTACAGCATTGCTCAGTACAATGCTTCAAAACATCCCACAGGGCGCATAAACGAGGTGTGGTTAGATTTGGATGTGTCAGGTTTCACCGCAGAGGGCTGTCCAGTCTAGCCATAATAAGAGTTGGTTTGTTTCACTGCAGCAATATCTAATGCATTTGTGTGAGAAAATCCAAACATGTTTTGATCACGTTGCTGTCTAAAAGATTTTAGTAAATGAAGTGCTCAGTGAGGTTTGCTTTTACCCAATATTGGACATAATCGGATTGTCGAAGTCATATACTCGTAACAGCAACATACACGGTCAACTTCCTATGTTTCTTAATAGAGGTACCAAATCTGTATGAAAAGCAGGTCACATAAAGGTCTAAAACCTTCCAGTAAAGCTCTCTGTTATATATATAAATATATATATATATATATATATATTTATATTGACATGTTTCAGGTTGATTTTTGAGACGAAAAATAAAGTTCGGGAAATGTATAAAATTAAAATTTGCATTTACAAATCAACTTATTCCTTCATTTCGATTTCCCAATCATTCTCATCAGAGCATCTTGAACATTTGGAAATGGCTATTTTAACACTACCAATTTAAGTTTAATACTGCTTACGATAGTTTTAATCTGATTATAGGAAGCTTCTTTCCTTTACTTTTTTATTCTTTTTCAAGCAATGACCTCACAAGACATTCTCACCAAAATGAAGCAAATTGGTAACAATTGGCATGCACATATACATAACAATGTCCGGGCTTAATCCACCACTACAAATTATTAAATCTAGTAAAGCAATGTTGGAACTGAGCACAGAATGCGGTAAATACATAAATCTCTTTCTCGCAAGCTCTGAAGAGGCCACCTTGGGCAAATCTTAACATTATTGCATAGGAGCTTTTCATTCTGTGGTTTCATTGTCTTCTTTCCGCATTATGATTTTAAACTTCCTCTTTATTTTTTATTTTTCCTGCATCTTTTTTCTTCAGTTGCTCTTCCATATTGTTTTTCTCATTTTACAACCTTGGTATAGGCAAAAACACTGACAAAAGAATAATTATAGTCCACAGAAAGAGTATAATCACATCTGGGGCCTTGTCTGGACAACATAGAGCTTCCCATCCTTTATGACACCTTCGATGTCTTGTGGTGATCCATATAGTTCCTCGATAGCATTTCCTGCCCGAGCAATGCTAGAAAGGATTGATTGTTGAAAACTGCCATCATTTATCAAAGGGTCTGATGAGTAATCCAGCACAACTTTCTCTTCTTCATCCATCGGTACACTGCACAAAAAGAATTGTATTACTGAGCATAGATATTGACCAAAAAAAAAATCAAGGGCAAAACCATATGACAGAAGAATGAAATTCTTGAGATTTCGACTAGGAAATTTATAAACAATGGTTATACGGTAAAAAAGAATAAAGCTAAGGGGGCCAATAACCAAAGTACTAGACTAGGAGATTACCTATCATAAAGGCCAGCACCCGCATAACCTTCTAGATCTTCACCATTTGAATCAGATCTGAAGATAATGGAACGCCTTATAAAGAGACCAATTAGTTTGCTTGGATATCCCAATACCTGAAATATCATGGAAATCATCAGTAAAGACGATAGCGGCTTTGTGATCAAATCTACTTATACATCAACAATTATGATAACAGGCATTGCACTGACATTTAACTGACTGCGTTATTTTGTTAATTTGTGATCAAATCTAATTTTGTGTCAATAAATATGATAAAAGGCATTGTACTGAATTCTTTTATTCTGCATTACTTTGTTAATAGCATAAACAATATCAACATCAGACTTTTCATGCTTCAATATCCAATTTAAGTAAAAGCTCCACTAAATCTGCAGGCATATTTTACCTGAGGAGAATTGAGATTGTTTTTCTTGGAAACAAAACTCAGAGCACGACCTGGGTAAGCTCCAACGAGAGTTTCTCCAAGTCCCTTCACCACCTTTGTCAAACACAGTGCAAATAATAATTTTTTTTTCACAAGGTGAAAAAATTTACACAAGAGCATGACAAAAGATGAAAAATGGAGATACATACCTCAGCATAGATCTCTGATGAGTCACCTGAAGATGGATTATTAGTATGAATAACAAATGCATAATCAGGATTGATTATTTCTTGAACCAGGACAGCCATACAGAGATAGTCATGGTCCAGTTTGGCTTTCCGGGAGCTGAAATATGCTCTCTCATTCCATTTCGAAGCCCAAACCTGGGTTGAATGCATGTAATAAATAATCAATGCCATAAATCCAAATAGAAGCCTATAACTGAAAGTCTGCAAAACACTTAAATTTAAAATTATGTAAATATAAGGAATAAATTTTGAAAGGCAAAGTTACCAGTAAAAAGATAATGTTGTTGAATGCAAAATGAAATGTGTGTTTGGATCTTTAGAGAATTTAGAAAAAGAAAATTGGAAGAAAAAAGAAAAGCAGAAAAGAAAAAGGTATCCTCTTGTCTGGATATTTTTTAACAAAATATAAAAGAAAAAGAACATAATTCATAAGAAAAGAAAAAGGTTTTCCTTTTTTTGTTCTTTATCTTAATATTTTCCTTCCAAAGTTTTCCTCACTTCTTCCAAGATCCAAATAGTGCACAAATATTTCTAATTCTGATCCATAATATAGTTAGTTTATGGTTTCAAAAGCATCTCCTGGAGCCAAAAGTGGAGACAAAAATACTGGGAAGAGAAATTAGATCAACTGCATAATATGACTGCCTAACAACACTCCTGCTAGTTTCAGCCCTTTGGTTGCAAAAACAAGAATAATTGAGGAAATCAAGGTAGTTTATTTTTAATGAAATAAAATAGGCTAGATACACCCATACTATTACAAGAATTAATTCATTTTCAGGGTGATGTGAGTGAAAATAAATCCATAGAATATAGCAGTTAGCAAGAATTGAGGAGTTGGTGCCTGTTTAGCACAAACCATGCTAGCCTAGAAACGTTGATAAAACTTTAAAGGTAATGTAATGATATTGTAATGATATTGCTAGCCTAGAAACGTTGATAAAACTTTAAAGGTAATGTAATGATATTGTAATGATATTGCTAGTCCTGATCCTAAAATTGCAGTTAATGGAGTAAAATTATTTAATAGAAACTATTCAAATAAAGTGGCAAGATGTAGAAATAAAATTGGGAGATATGCTCTTCTCCATTCAGGATATATTGATATACCTTCTTTATAGCAGTCCATGCTTGCTCCCACCTCTGTTCACCTTCATCTCCAGGCCAAGGCATTCCAGAACTCTTCATCTTTGTCTTCAGCTCTAGCACCTAAAGGTAATAAGAAATTGAAATAAATCTGACTAACGGGCTCCCAAAACAATCTCAGATTCAAGTGCTATCAATTCCTTACATATTATCGAGATAGGAAGGCATAAAATTCTTTAAAAAAATTCTGATGCAAGTGGAAATACAGGTAATAGAGACGGAGAAGGGAGATTTTTCTTGGTCAAATACAGGATTTGAACAACCGAAAACATTCCTTATAACTCCACAAAAACAAGTTTTATGCGATCATAACTGCTTCAAATGATGCTATCAAACTGGGGATGAAAGCTTAGCAGAAGAAACATCTTAAGCAATAGGCAAAATACATACCAACTGGGGTGGCGCTGAGAGCTGTAAAACAGTCTGACGAATTTCACCGAGTGCACCAAAATCTCCTCCTCCTAACTTTCTTTTCAATATTTTCAATTTCCCATTCACTTCCTGAGAATTAAAGGGGAGAGAATAGGAGATAACTTGTCAAAAACAGGGCTATATTGACAAGTAAAGCAGAGGACCCTAAATGCATATTGACATACGTGAACATATTTTCCCATAGTAAATTTATTATTATTACTATCATTATTTTGGAAAGCAGCAGTAAATGGATTATTATTATTATTATCATTATTAGTATTGGTATTAGTATTAGTATTACTATTAGTATTAATCTTTTATACCAATTGTTTTGAAGTTATTAATATACTTAAACTAGAGGCACTAAGTGCTCTAAGGAATTTCACACCTCAATCTGAAGACAAAGTAAAGGAAATATCTGCCCTACTTGATTTTTTCTCTTATAAGTTAAATAAGTAAAGGAAATAATATTTAGAAGCTTTTGAGAAATGTTTTCAATTTAACTTATATATCACCGGTTTACTTGTGAACTCTGCTTCAGAAAATCTCTTTTGCTCACATGACACTAAAAACCCAGGAGCTTGATTTGATACCAATGTCAGTTTACAAAGCTACTTAACAAAATGGAAAACTAAACCCTGAATGAGGTATTGTAAACAGATTGCGTCTAAAATGAAATAAGGAAACAGGAGAGACATTATTGAAGTTCAGAACAAGAAATAACCTTGTTTACTTTATCCGCAAGAACCTTCTCAAACACTCCGAATGGAAGGGCAACTGATGTAGGAATCCCAACCCAAGATGGTACTTTTCCCTTTAGATATGAGATATTGCGTGATTTAGCACCAACCTACAAGCGAAAATATGTCCCCATGCATAAATTAGGCATTCATGATCCATAAACATAGTTCTGAGCTATAGCATGCGAAAAGCTTTAAAAAGTTCAATATTACTCTGTAGGCTAAGAAAGAAAGAAGAAAATAAAATTTTGTAGGTGAATCTGATTTTGCAAGTCTAACCATTTCAGGTGTAAACTCCTCTGCCGATATGGCATATTTACCACCAAACTGCTTTCTGACCAAAGTAATAGATGATGGACCATCTTCCTTCAAGTTACTTGAATCAGCTAGCTTACCCTCCTTCAACTCACTAATTAATGCATGAAAGAGAGAGAATCAAATTACTTTTGCTTATATGAATACAAAGGGTTTTTGTTTTTAATTTCACCTCATGGTACATGATGTATTAAAAGCACTTGTTTAATTTCACCTTGTGATACATTTTGTATTAGACATATTCAGTATTAAGTTAGAGATAGCAGTACCTATAAACCACATCAGCTGGCGAAGGTTTTAGACGCAATAATTTCCCTTTCTTTGCTTGAATGTCAGCTAGAATATTAGGATCAAAGCATGTAGCAAAGCAAACCTGCAGGTGATATAACGCCCATCTTAATACACAGTCAATTATCAGCATTGAGAAATCTCAATACACCAGGTAATCACCTTGCAGTTTCTTGCTCGTACAGAAACATGTGATAAAACGTCTGGCATGTCAGGTGTCAACACAGCAACTGTACCATCTGGAATTTCTTCCTCTCCTTTTACACTTTTTGCCACTAATATGGTAGGCCGATCATAAGATTTATTCTGTACAGCAAGCAGCCCATCTACAACATCAACATATCCAACAACTTCAACTGGACTAATAACTTGCCAACTGTTGCAGAACAGGAAAAGTTGCATTAGTAAGCTCCAGTAAATGACAGGCTGATATTTCTTTAATCCTATTCCAAGTCTCCTTAAGGTTGCATTTGGCGATTGGATTTACAAGAAAGGATTGGATTTCCAAGAAAAGATTTGGATTTCAAAGTTAAGAGTAAATTGTGTGATAATGCAAAATTAAATATAACCTACACGATTATTTTTCAAATTCATGGATTTGCTGGATGCCTATATAGTTATGAATTAGAAATGCCTATAGGTATTTGTGAATTTGAAATTCATCTTTTTCTATACCGTTCACATATATTACCATACTAAATCTTAACTAATTTGCGCGTAGTATGTGCATTTCATTCTCACCATTTACATAGCAAATGTAATCCAAATCCACTCTCAAATTCATCTTTCTAAACATAGCATTTCTAAACATAGCATAAATGAATTGAGCCTAGATATGATTACATAAGAATTTGTTTCACTGCCAATATTTTCTAAATTATGAGTTAGTTAGCAGGGCAATGATAATAGGATAATTATTCCATACATCACCAGTGAAGTTTTTTTACTCCACTAGCAGTACTAGGATCATGACACGTCCTATAAAAATATTTAAAAAATAAATAAATAAAATAGAATATGTGTCATGATCCTAACCCCGCTTGTGGAGTAGAAAAATTCCACCGGTGGCGTATGGAATAATTATTCATAATAATAATACCAACCTGCCAAGATGAGCAGTCTCCCGAAGAACAGGATCAAGTCGATTAACAAGTGAGGATAAACTTGCAGCTGATCCAGCACGGATAATTTCCTCAGTAAAAATGTTGATCTGGAAGAAAATTCAGCTAATGTACTTTATCTTTCCATTTTGGGTAACAAGATCAAAATCAACAGCAGAAAATTAATAGTGACCAAGTTTGAGACTTAAAACAATTAGTAACATACGGCCCACTTGTCTACTCCAAGCAATGAACCAAGATATACTGCTGATGGTTGCAAAATACGCTGGTACCACTCAGCCTTGCTAGCCAGTGCAAGGCGAGTTCTGTCAAGTACTGATTTTGCATACAGTGCCCAGTGAGCACTTTGACTCTTGCACATGCTTATGGCCTGATTCCATCCCTGCATAAGTAATGAAGAACAGTTTTGTCCATGAAACACGTAGAGAAATGTTTGTTTGATAACATGGCATAATAGAAGCATTTTCATCAAGATCTTGAAATTTTCTCTTTTTGCAAAGCACATAAGGGAGGCAATCATGCACGTTAATATGCTAGTAATTAATATCTCAACGGTGCATCTGACCATTAGTCACAGGAAGAAGGAAGATTGACTTAGTAAATGTAGAAATCTGAGCAGATTTTGTGTATTTACAGCTGTATATCTACAGTTGTATACCATTAAGTTTAGTTTATTTGTTTCCATGTTAAAGGAATCTGGTTTCCTTATTTGGCAGATTCCCATTAATAAGTGTTTTATTTTTTCCTGAGTTTCTCGCTGATTACTATCAGTCCACCTTGTAATATAAATAGGTCATATTTTAATTCATTAGACAAAGGAATAAGAGAAATTTTTCTATTCCAAATTCAACATGGCATCAGAGCCATCGTCCATCTCAGAAATTTCATCTTCTCAAGATCCCTCTATTACTAGTTCCAATGGAGGATCTGAAACTACTGCCTTCCTCATCACTGGACACAAACTAAATGGCCACAACTATCTCCAGTGGTCCCATTCAGTCATGATGTTCATATGCGGCTGAGGAAAAGATGATTACATCACTGGTGGAGTCACTAAACCGAAGCCTAATGAGTCAAGTTACAAGACCTGGAAGACAGAAAACAATCTTGTAATGTCATGGCTTATCAACTCCATGACTAATGAAGTTGGAGAGAATTTTATTCTCTATGAAACAGCACAAGAAATCTGGGATGCTGCACGGGAAACATTCTCTGATAAGGAAGACACAGCAGAGGCATTCGAGATTGAAGGTATTCTTCATGATCTCTGTCAAGGGGATCTCACAGTCACCCAATATTTTAGTCGCTTGACTGGATTGGCAACAACTTGATATGTATGAAACTACTCAATGGGACTGTCCAACTGATGCTCTTAAGTATAAAAAGATTGTTGAAAGGAAACGGATATACAAGTTTCTCTTGGGACTCAACAAGAACCTAGATGAGGTGCGCGGTCGAATTCTTGCAACAAAGCCTCTACCTAATCTACGTGTAGTCGCTTCTAAAGTTCGACGCGAAGAAAGCCGGAAGAAGGTAATGATGGGTAGTACAAGTCAGTCAACAACCACTGAAGCATCAGCTCTAGTTTCAAGAGGATCCAATGATAGTCGAACAAAGAAAGGGAGACCATGGTGTGATCACTGCAAGAAGACAGGTCACACCCGTGACACTTGCTGGAATATCCATGGGAAGCCACCTGATTGGAAACCAAAATATAAGAGAGAAAGTTGTGGAAATCACACTACAACTGAAGAAAGTTTTGCTGGTACACAACCTGGACAGTTCAATAAGGAACAAATGGAAATTCTTCAAAGGTTAATTAGTCAGACTCAGCAAACTTCAATCTCTCCAAATAACAACTCCTTGGCAACAGCAACAGTGGCTCAAAAAGGTAATTTTTTGACTGCTCTTAAGGTTAAAAAGGTGGACAGTAAAGAATCAAGGATTGTAGATTCTGGGGCTTCCGATCACATGACTGGTAATATATCTCTTTTTCAAAATTTCACACCTTGTTCTGAGAGTCACACTGTTCGAATAGCTGATGGTTCTATCTCAAAAGTGGTTGGTACTGGTTCTGTTGTTATCTCAGAAAACATCACACTTGAATCTGCTTTATTGGTTCCCAACTTGGATTGCAATCTTTTATCTATTAGTCAACTCACTCAGAAGAAGAATTGTGTTGCTAAATTTTTCTCTAATTACTGTGTTTTTCAGGATTTGAATTCGGGACAGACGATTGGCAGTGCTGAATTGCATTTGGGGCTCTACATGTTCAAAACAACCAAATCATCTAGAAGACAACCTCAAAAGTCAGTAGAAGAAAAAAGGTCATTTTCTATTCTTAGGTCAAATAAAGATAGTGAATTAATGTTATGGCACTATCGTTTGAGTCATCCTAGTCAGTTGTATCTTCAAGAACTCTTTCCTTTATTGTTCAATAAAAGTCCTTTTGATCTTCAATGTGAAACTTGTCAACTGTCTAAGCATGTTCGCAATTCCTATCCAATTCACAAATACAAAGAGTCACATCCTTTTTCTTTGATACACAGTGACGTTTGGGGACCACTAAAAATTAAAAGTGTAACTGGGGCCAGATGGTTTGTTTCTTTTATAGATGATCACTCACGTCTCACTTGGGTATTCCTCATGAAAGAAAAGTCTGAAGTTGGTCAATTGTTCAAAGCCTTCAATAACATGGTTCAAACTCAATTCAATACAAAAATCCAAATTCTTCACACAGACAATGCTAAGGATTACTTTAACTCTATTCTTGGGGAATACCTAAAACAAGAAGGCATTGTTCACCAAAGTTCTTACACCAACACCCCACAACAAAATGGGATAGCTGAACGGAAAAATAGACACTTACTAGAGGTTGCCCGAGCACTCATGATTCAGTCTCATGTTCCAAAAATTTTTTGGGGGGATGCTATACTCACTGCGACATATCTAATCAATAGAATGCCTTCTCGAGTCCTTAAATTTCAAACTCCCTGTCAAATTTTTCAAAAATCCTATCCATCAACCCGTCTTATTTCTTCTATTCCTCTCAAAGTGTTTGGGTGTTCATCATTTGTTCACATTCTCAGTCAATCCCGAGGAAAACTTGATCCTAAGGCCATAAAATGTATATTTCTCGGGTATACACCAAATCAAAAAGGTTATAAGTGTTATTCCCCACTCACAAAGAAATTTTACCACTCAATGGATGTCACTTTTCTGGAAAATCGGCCTTATTACTCCAAAACCGATGTTCAGGGGGAGAGTAGAAACTTAGAACATCACTTTTGGGAATTTGAGAGTGTACCCGAATGTCAAGTACCCACTCTTGGTGAGTCCGAACCATTTTCTGTTGTATCTAGTCCAGCTCCACTTGTCACTAAAAATCAATCTGATCTGCCCTCAAGTGTTCCCACAGAAAATCATTCTGATCTGCCCTCAAGTGTTCCTTCTATTGACAGCAAGAATGAGTTCATTGTCTACTCTAGAAGAAAGAAACATCAAAACCAGGAACAAGTAGAGGAACAAGTGCAGTCAGAGACTAGTCATGAAGCTGAACCGGACTCGATTCAAAACGAAACACAGCCAGGTAACACTGTTTTAAATTCTGATGAGTTGATTTTGGATAATCTTGATTTGCCGATTGCTAAGAGGAAAGGTGTAAGGTCCTGCACCAATTATCCCATTAGCAATTTTATGTCCTACAAGAAGTCCCCTGATTACCGTGCCTTTGCTACAAATCTCACAGATATTTAGGTTCCTAATAATATTCAAGAAACTCTTCAAGTACGTGAATGGAAACAAGCAGTTGAAGAGGAACTTAGAGCCCTTAAAAAGAATGGCACATGGGAAGTAGTCAACCGACCTCCAGGCAAGAATCCAGTGGGATGTAAATGGATTTTCACAGTCAAATACAATGCCAATGGCAGTGTTGAAAGGCTGAAGGCCCGTTTAGTTGCTAAAGGCTTTACACAAGCCTATGGCATTGACTACTAGGAGACCTTCGCTCCTGTCGCAAAACTAAATACTATTCAGGTTCTTCTATCACTTGCTGTGAACTGTGATTGGAAACTCCATCAACTAGACATCAAGAATGCATTTCTCAATGGAGATTTAGAAGAAGAGGTGTACATGGAGATTCCTACAGGCCTCAAGAATCAGACAAACATAGATAAGGTTTGTAAACTGAAAAAATCTCTTTATGGTCTCAAGCAATCTCCTAAAGCTTGGTTTGATCGTTTTACTAAAGCAGTGAAGAAGTTTGGTTATTCTCAATGTCAATTTGATCATACATTATTTGTCAAACACTCTCTTGGTGAAAGGATATCTATTATTGTTGTGTATGTGGATGATATAATCCTGACAGGGAATCACGAAGAGGAAAGTGAAGAATTGAAGAGATTTTTAGCTCATGAATTTGAGGTTAAAGATTTAGGAAATTTGAAATATTTCCTAGGGATGGAAATTGCAAGATCCAGAACAGGTATTGTTGTTTCTCAACGCAAGTATATTCTTGATTTACTCAAAGAAACCGGAATGCTTGGATGCAAACCTGCAGATACCCCAATGGAAGCTGTCACCAAAGGCAAAGAAGTAGAAAAAGGTGTTCCAGTTGATAAAGGAAGATATCAGAGATTGGTAGGAAGGCTCATTTATCTCTCACACACTAGACCAGACATTGGTTTTGCTGTCAGTGTTGCCAGCCAATTCATGAATAACCCTACTGTAGAACACATGGAACGGTTGTATCACATATTGAGGTATTTGAAGAAAACTCCAGGTGAAGGTCTCTACTTCAAGAAAACCGAGAAAAGGAACATTGAAGTATTTACTGATGCAGATTGGGTTGGTTCTATTACTGATCGGAGATCCACATCAGGATACAGCACTTATGTATGGGGGAATCTGGTCACTTGGCGAAGTAAGAAACAAACAGTTGTTTCAAGGAGTAGTGCAGAAGCAGAATTCCGAGCTATGGCTCATGGGATATGTGAAGGAATGTGGCTAAAACGATTACTCTTGGAACTCCAGGCTACAGTAAAAGGTCCTATCAACATGCTATGTGACAATCAAGCTGCCATTAGCATAGCTAAGAATCCCGTTCATCATGATCGAACGAAACATGTGGAGATAGATAGGCACTTTATCAAAGAAAAAGTTGAAGGTGGTATGATCAACATCTCCTACATACCCACGACTCTACAAATTGCAGACATCTTGACCAAGGCACTACCAAAGACAAAGTTTGAAGAGATGAAATCCAAGCTAGGCTTACTTGATATTTACAGCCCAGCTTGAGGGGGAGTGTAGAAATCTGAGCAGATTTTGTGTATTTACAGCTGTATATCTACAGTTGTATACCATTAAGTTCAGTTTAATTGTTTCCATGTTAAAGGAATCTGGTTTCCTTATTTGGCAGATTCCCATTAATAAGTGTTTTATTTTTTCCTGATTTTCTGGCTGATTACTATCAGTCCACCTTGTAATATAAATAGGTCATATTTTAATTCATTAGACAAAGGAATAAGAGAAATTTTTCTATTCCAAATTCAACAGTAAATGACCTTAAGAAATAAGAACCATCATAATTATCTATGACAAAAAGTATTTTACCTTCAAGCAATAGACCAGATCCTCATTATCATCTGATGAAAGTGCAAGGTTCTCTAGAACAAGAGTGATGAAATACATGATTTTCTGCAAGATGCACAAGAAGTCTAATCAGGAATTGATGTATATCATAGATGTAACTAAAATCTTCCACCATCATTACGATATAGATACCAAGCAGTAAAGAGCTTTGCACAGAAATACTAAATGTGTGGTACATAGGATTTGGTGAAGACAACATGTTTACCTCTGGTCCAGCATTATTCAGCTCCTCATAGCCTCTTTCAATAGCTGTCCTAACAGTAGAATCAAGGGCAATGTCTAAAAACAACAGATCCTTCAGACGATCACTAGACTTCAACAACAATGGTCGAAGCTCTTCACGGGCCTCAAGCAAACCCTGTGAAAGGAAGGTTGAAAGAGACTCAAGCAGGTTGAAAGCTCTTCACAGGCCTCAAGGTACACGGAGAAAATAAATAGACATATTGATTACAGATTTCCAATCAAAAGTCACACACCTCAAGCAGGGCTTCTACATTTCTGTCTTCAATGTGTCCAAGGACAAACGAAGCAATTCCTGTTAATTGTGTATCTCAAATATATGATCAACTTAAAAAAAAAAAAAATCAACCAGAGAACATTTGAAAGAAAACGGAAGATACAGTTAAACTTACTGGAAATCCTGATGGCAAGCCAGCTACAGGATTTATTTGCACCCCAACCATGAAACCTTCACCCTGAACACAAACAAAGCTCTTGTCAAATGCTGACAATAATTCTTTGAGCAGGCAATTTCAACCTAATTCTAATATTACCTCTGCTTTGTAGCCCATGCAAATTGAAATAGCAGACTCAAGATCTGCACCTGAATGAACAGCCTATACATAAATCACAATTAGAATAGAAATTATAGAGAATATAAGCCAAAGTAAGGAAATTGAAGAAAATTAATTCAGCATAAGCAGAGAACAGATGGAACATAAACACGAGCCTCAAAAGCGAAAACAGAAATCTCGATGATAATGAGACAAAAATACAGCTAAATAGCAGAATGATGGTGCTTAGAACCAATGTGTGAATGGATGTCTATATAATAGCCTGTTCACACATAAGGTGTTGATGACAAATCAGGAACATTTTAATCAATACAACCACAAAGGTATAAGCAAAAGACCTTCAAGGTTCTCATATAATGTCCAAGATCACGCAAAAGACCATCCTTCTGATCTCTCCTAAAACTTGGCTCAGAATGGATAGCACGGTCATAACTTAAAAGGCGCTCCTTTGTTATTCCATTCTCGTTTAGAGTCTTCCAGTAGACACTGATGTCAAAGTCACTTTTGACGTAATCAAGCAATGCCTGCAAGCACATGTTCTGTTAGCTGATGGAAACTACTTACAATTTTTCACTAAATTCAAAATCTGATACCTGACAGATTACAACATCATCTGGACTGGTATTGTTATGTAACTTCTGGTGCCATTCCTCCATCATTCCTCCCTTGCAATCATTCTTTCTCTGAAAAAAATAGACAGTAGGTCAAGTAAATAAAAAAAAAGAGTGGAAAAGAAAGTAACCTGTTCTTCAAGATTCACCTGGATGACCAGTATTTCATCCCTAATTCTCTGTCCCACATCCCCTTCACCTCCACGACCAACAGTAGACACAATCATTCGCAAAAGCTCCCGATGCTGTGGATGAGAGGTGTAGATACTCTGGAGCAAGTCAGTGAGTCTATCCTGTGCTCTACTTATCTCGCTGCACAAAATAAAAATAAACCACATTTGCATTCATACAAGCATCATGCATGATAGCAAAGAATTCGTACTAAAGGTTGACCACTAATAAACTCAGGCCACATCTAATCTGTACCGTGGTTTCACATTGTAGTTTTTGTTCCATATGAGCTGCCTTGTAGCCATAAACCTCATCCACACTAGGATCCCAGCAAGGCCCAATTCACCAGTATCTTTGGCTTGATCCATTAAGTCTGAAGCAATATTAAACCTAAGAAAGGGAAACAGCAAGACTTATTCCTTGAAGAACAATGAACAACTGAACATAATTAACAGCACATAAAACTCTGCAAGATCACTCTATTCAAAAAAAAAAAAAAACTCTGCAAGATCACATGTCAAGTAAAATATAAGTACATTAAGAGAGATTCAAAGATTTTAGAACTTTAACTGGCTTCATAAAAAAAAAAAAGAAAGGTTTGCACACATTTTAAGAATATTGACCATCACAGTAAGGAAGAAAACAATATGCTTTGCAAATCTTTCTTTCTATGCCTCTTTTTTCTATTGTTCCACTATCACCAGTACAGTGATATGTCCTGCCAATGTCTTAGGTAACCAGTAAGGCAAGATATCACAATTTGAACTAAATTTGAAAGAAACAATGATCTTGCTTTTAGCAAGAGAGAGAGAACCTAATAATCAAGAACCAGCTAACAGTTTTAAGCAAGATCCTTTTGGGCAGTCAAGGGATAGTTAAGGGAAATGCGCATTTGCAGTAACTATTGCAATTCAATTACATTTGAAGAACCTGGATAAGCTTTGCAACCAAATTGAACAGATTTCAAATTTTTAATGAAATTAAAGGTAGGAAAAAATTAAGGAAACTATGTTAAGTCTAAATTTCCTAAAACACATTACATCTTGGATATTGTGTATGCCCTACAGATTCTAAGTAAGGTGGGTTCCAAAAAGAAACGCCTAAAGCATGATGTTTGAGAAACAAAAAATCAAGACTGAAAGGAAGACATTAAATTGCTTTTATTTGATTTTGATTAACTAGCTTTATCAATAATATGCCCATAAGATGGACAAATTATCTGCATTTGCTAAGAGAGGAAAGACAACTCCAAATGGCATGGAATCTTAGAACTTTTAATTGTAGACTTCCAGAAGCTAAACAGATATTATAGTAATATTGCATGCTACAAGATATCAAAAATCCTAATAATTAACGCTGCAGTATCATAAAATGAGATACAGTTGACAACCAAAATGAAGTCTTTAAGGCCCAAAAGTTCACTGACCGGTGCATAAAAGACTTTTGCGCCTCACTCTCCATCTTTGCTATTCTATCCAACAAAGCTTTTGAAGTACCCTTTCCATCACCAGCATCCTTGTTTTTTAAAGAAAAATCCAGTTAAATCATACATTAAGGCACTTCAAACTGAAAAGCAAAATACGTAGAGAGACCCTGAAGTTTCCTGGTTGAAATCACCAGAGAGAAACAACCTTTTGAGCTTGCTTGAGTCTCTGGCTGAACTCCACATAGAAATCAGAGCCATTATTTTTTATCCACTTCCCACCAGAAAGAAGAACAAATGGCATTCCTCTAAAATTACCATCCTCAATCTCCATCTCAATGCATTGCACCTGCAGACGAGTTCACGGCATGAATATGAGGGCAGTTTTGTGTATCTTATTATATATTGAATCACAATAAATCTAACTTATGAGTATTATTGGACTTCATGCTAAGGAACACGTGATAAGATTGAAATCTATTTAGTAAACCTGTTTAGGAAGACCAGCAGAAGAAGTTGTCGAAAATTTTGATTCAGCAGCTCGATCTAAAGAAACTGAACCACGAGGGAGAACATTGGGAGGTGGTGGCTGAAAAATGTTAACATAAAGCAGTCTCAGATTCATACGAAAGAAATAGTGATTCAATCCCCGAGTCCAATGACTTCCTGAGGACTGTAAAAGTTTAAGGGATCTTACCAGCCACTCTCCAGCCATTTTGGATAAAGCCCAGTGAAGGGTAAGTGGTTCTTCAAAATCGGTAACTAGGTGAATCTTTATCTTACCAGCAGGTTTGGTTACAAGTACCTGGAATATTTGGAATGAGTCAAAGCTTTAAAATTTTTTGCAAGTGAACACCCTTAAAGAGAGAAGGCAGAATCAAAGAAACACTTGTTATCTTACCAAAAGCTCCCTCTCACCGAGTTTGTACATTATCTTGTTCATAACAGCGCTGCCATCCAGTTCCTTTTCCTTTGCAAAGTGTTCAACTGCTGTCAACAATTTTGGTTCAACAGATATACTTTCCACCACAGATTTTACCGCATGCTTATTAATAAGCTGCATCAAGTCTCTCTCCTTGCGCTGAATTCGTTCAATAATGAAATTTCCTTTGCTCTGCAGTTGCTTTGAAACCTTAGTCTCTATCTCTCCTTTAATAACCTTCTTTCGAATTTCATCTAGAGATACACCTTTCTTTAGTTCAGATTGCAAGTCTTTCCTTGCTTCCTCAAATTCCCTCTAATTATTGAAACACTACTTGAGTCAGTATTTAATACATGCAATAACTGAAAGCCTCATTGATCTTTTAAAAATAAATGAACAATCACTTAGTCCAATTGTCTTTGATAAATGAATTCAAAAAAACAAAAAAGACTCTTAAATCCAGTTAGAAAGAGATTAGAAAATTACAAGCTGTTGGTCTGGGGAATAATTAGGCTTCCCCGCTTTCTCCCATCGTATATAGGCTTGTATTTGGACAAGATCATCAGGTATCTTGTTCTCTGTCTCTTGGATAGAATTCTCCTTATATTCTTGTCCATTTCTTTTTGTTAGTTTTGCTCGAATATCGTCCAGAGAAGCACCCCTGGCTATTTCCTCCAATAGCTCAGCACGAGCTGCTTCATATTCCTCCTATGATAAGGGAAAGTTATCTGATACGAGTAAAGAAATTGCACAAAACCCACAAATAATAGTACCATTTCTTACTTCTTGGGAGATTTAGAGGAAAGAAAGCTATAATTCATGATTTGGATAAATGCATTAATAAATGATAATCCTGCTTTTCACTTAAGATTGCTCCACTAGTAATTGAAAAGTCTAAAATGAAATAACAGCAAGAACGCAGAACATTTCTTCAATTCTTAAACAAAGAGTTTGAAACTAATGTATTGCAGCCAAAACTATTTGATAACCACAGGGGCATGACTTCAAATTTTATCAGACATTGCAGAATAAATTGCTTCACTCCTTGAAAAAATAGTTTGCTAAAAGCACATCAATGGAGCTCCTTATCTAGCACATGAAAAATTAGTTTTAAGCGTTAATTAATTCCACAAAACAAGGAACATTAACACTTCGAATAGAGAAAGCAAATAATAATCCCTGAAACCTATTTCCATGAACTAATTAATGAGGGAATAGGAAAGTTAAATATCCAAGAATACCAAACATCATTAATCTGCTATCACACAAAAGGATAAGAACAAATGGAACAAGAACAAAGGACAAAAAAAAAGGAACAAACTGAAATGCAAAACTTAACTATAACAATACAAACAAGAAACTGTATTATTATTTAACTTATTACTTACCTTCTCATGCTCAGGAGTATACATTTGTTTACCCTTTCGCTCCCACCTCAAATATGCTTGAATCTGAACAAGATCTTCAGGAATTGAAATGTTTGAAATCAATGTTTCCCTTCGGGGTAACTTTACATGAAAATTTTGACCATTATTTTTTATCCTGCAAATGGGAAACAAGGGAGAGAGAAAAATAGCAAATTCATTTTACATAGCTTTTGTAGAGCTATGAATGTAGTAAAAACAAAATCAATGGATACTTGCCATTTATTTTGGGCTTCATCAAATATAAGAAACTCGATAGCTTGTATCCGGTGGTCATCAATTTCTAACTTTAAATATGAACCGGAGCCAGACTACAGAAAAGCAATGTGTAGACAAAATAAACAACTATTTGTTAATTAGGATCAGTCGAAAGTGAACTTTTTGTGATGTTTCTAACCTTCACGAATGGAGTTCTTAGGGCTCTATTCTTGTAGTTTTTAGTCCCTTTTGGTTGACGTGAAGGAAGTATCCACTTTCTATAAAAATAAATAAATAACTAAAGAAGGAACAGAGTTTCTCAAACTGTAATAATGGAACCAAAGTCCACACTTAAAAATTAAAGTCAAATGTAATGTTAACATAAATCACCAACTGGTAAGTGAACTTACTCATTTCTATCACGTATCACACCCCAGTGTAAGAACAAAGAGTCACTACCATACATGATTCTAAAATTTACTTGTGTAATAGACCCTGAAGTAGAAGCACTAGCATCAACCTGATCAATTACCGAAAAAAAAAAAGGGTCAATCTCAGTATAAGACCCAAAGGAGCAATAAATACCAAACTAAGGTCAATCCAACCAGTGGCTCAGACAGAGTATACATATTGGAACAAAGTATTTAACACCAAGCCATAATTACCTGCAATTCAATATTCCCATCGATGTTGAATTTTCCAGATGCTGCAGCAAAATAAGAATTGGTCAAAATTTTAATGATAAATAAAACAACACAACTGAGTGCCAATGAAGCTACTAACACATGCAAGTTTCTGAAAAAGGAAATCAACTCAAATATGGTTGGTTTGCTTCAAAAAAGATTATAGATGCTTCTTTATGCACCTCCACGCTGGAAAGGAACAAATAATATTTTAAAAAAGGATCTTCAAGTAAACAGGGAAGCCCGATTTAGACATCTGAGATAGTTAAAAGTAAATACTTATCCAATAAACTTCTTTTGTGTATATACTTGTTTTATGCAATTCATGGTCAACACCACTAAGGGAGATAACACAGATGTTCTCTATGCCTTCACGGTTGCAATAAGTTGATCCTAGATTTCAAGAGTTTAGGGAGTGATCCAGTGAAAGAATCCCTAATCTTCAAATTTGAAAAAAAAAGAAAAAACGTGAACTAAGCTCAATTGAGGGATTAACGAAACTAAAATAAAAACAAACTTTAATACGTACATTCTTTAGCAAATTGATATTTTGTTTTATGTCAGAAAAAGCAAAAACACAAAAATAAAACAAAGTTAATCTTCTCAATAAGCCACAAAAAAAAAATGGTTCAAAATATGCCGGAAATTTTGGCCCGCCCGAGGAAACTCTCTATGTGGATGTACATATATCCAAATCCACAGCATATTTGGAAGAAATAAAGAGAGAGAGGCGGGATTTCATCCTTACGACTTGCCAGTCTTACTTTCATGGGAATAATCACAAAACTTTGACAAAGGTCAATCAAGAGGTAAACTAACAGGAAATAATTCATTTCATCTTTAAATATACTTTAATTGGATTTTTCAAGGTCCATTAACTTAACAAAAGAAACTGGAAAAACAGACAGAGGACTGTCAACAACAAAAGTTCTTAAAAATCTACCGGAAGTCTGGAAGGTAAGCACTTAATATCATAGGAAGCAAACTTTGACTATGGAAAATTCAAATTACAGAAAAGAAAATTTAAAAAGAATCAAAACAGCTAGAATATAATCTCATTTAGATATCCATTCTTTAACAAAATAAGCACCGTAATTTCCTCGCAAATTTCTAAAATTTAAAAACAGAAAGCATAAGAAAGCAAACGATCGTTACCTCAGAAGCCGGATCAGTGGCTAGCACGGCTTGAGGGATGAACTTAACAGCCCGTCGGCTCTCCATGGCTAATTTCTGTTTCCTCTCAGTAATACCGTTACCATAAAATTTTGTGGATACTTTATACTTGCGTGGCTGAGCTTGTGATTGACTCAGGGAAGCAGTGGCACAGAAGGAATTCGTAGGGACGCCAGAAGAATTTTTGAGTTTGCTTTGATGCTCTAATACCGTGGGACGGAGGAAATGCTGCTGCATCAAATTATGGCCTAGGCTATTACTCATCTTCTTTGACAAGACTTCGTATCCCGGAAGAATTTCAACAGTTACTTTATTATCGTATTTTTCCGGATGAAAGAAATTCAAACGGACAGGATCCTAACACCTGTCGGCAACTGAACGAAGGAAAACCGAAGGCAAGCTCCAAGAAAGAAAAGAAATGAATTATCATTAAACATAACAATTCTTCCATAATTTCGCAAACAAACAAAAAAAGAAGATACAATACGTAAGTATAATTTTGGATAGCAAAGATTTTTAAGAATGATAAAGCGTTGAGAATGAATATGTGAATAATTACCTTGAAAGAGTTGGAAATCAAGACGGCGAAATGGAATGAATATACCTTTTTTTTTTTTTTTTGTATTTAGCAGATTGCGTAATTCAATTGAGAGTATGGGTTATGATGTTGAAACCACCAAAATTATTAGAATCTGGAACCAGACTCCCGTCAGTTCTGTGTGGCGATTTGTCATCATCTATGGACGCGTGGCAGGTTCTGAAACAGACACGTAGTAAACGTAGGGATTTGGCGTATGTCACGTGCTATATGGGGAAGGGGAGGGAACGCGTGGGGTCCGTGAACTTATGATATTTTAATTCTCGGTCTTTAATCGCCCCTTACTTTTGGACCGAATTTCAAGATTTACCCTTTCTCTTTTGGTATTTCTCTAATCTCTTTTCAAGGTTATCTAAAATTAAACCGGTTTTTAAGGAAATAACTAATTCATTTTCTTTTTGTAGTAAAAAAAATTTATTATTATACGATACAGTTACAGTAGAGGTTTTTTTAACTCAGAGATTAGAAAGATGATACATTTTTTGAGGAAATATTAAACAATATAAAAATTAATTAAAAAAATACATGTGATAACTTTTAATTTTAATTGTGAAATTAAAAAAAATTTATTGTCAGTATATAAAATAATAATTCAAAAAAATACGTCCTAATTAAATCATAATGGCATAATTATATGTTTGGTTCTTAGTTTTTATTTTAGTTATTTTGATTTTTTTTCTAAAACAAATGTTGTTTTGGTACTTTATTGTTTATTTTGGATAATTTATTCATATTTTAACAACAAAAATAATAAATTCATCAAATAAATCAAATTAAACATCACAGTATATTGTCACGTAAATTTTTATATCACATCATTATTACATAAATTTTTTGATATCACATCATTGCTACATAATATTTTGTATCACATCAAATGCCACATTATTATTACCACATAGTTTTATACCATATCATTATCATGTAAATTTTTTATGATATAATTTTTGATGTAGCGTACATGGCAATTTTATTGCTTTTTTGTTAAAATGTACTTAAATTAATCTAAAATAAAAGATGAAGGATAAAAAAGATCAAAATAAAAGATAGAATGCAAATCGAGTTTTTTGTTATAATTTGACGACAAAAAAACATTGTCTTATTTAATCATCTAATTTAAATGTAGATGTTTGCCTAATTTCAATATCCGAATGAAATAACGTCTAAATCAAGGAACACAATATGAATTTGTGAATTTTACAATATAGATTAAGCTATACTAGTTAAATTATTATATCAAATCATATATATTTTATTTAAAATAAAACTATTAATACTAACTATTTTTAAGATAAATACTAGAAACACCGAGATAGATTTATTCATTTTTTAAATAATAAATTTATTCATATTAAGTAACTTGAATTAAGTGAAATTCTAATCATTAAAACAAAGACTAAAGATTGAGCCGATAAGATAAGATTACTATTAATCTGGATTGAGAGAGAAAAAAAATCCAAGCATGAAAGAAAGAAAAGAAAGGAGGAAAATACCAAAGCTCATGAAGAGGTTGCGTGCACACGAACGATCCCAACTTGTCTGAGAGCATCATTATTTTAATTTAACGTATTTTAAGTATGAGTTTATATATGATGCACTGACAGTATAATTATACACTGTCAATACATCAGAGGTTGACACCTCATCAATAGGTCTTATGGGCAAATAAAAAAATTTATTTATATTTGCATATAAGACCTAATGATGAAGTGTCAACCTCTAATGCACTGACAGTGTATAGAAACTATACACTGTCAGTGCATTATATATAAATTCTTTAAGTAAAACTTCTAAATTTTTTCTCTATCAAGTTCATGTGCTTTTACGTAAATTAGGGTATAGCAATTTTAGATGCACGCCGCTGTGCCTGTACTGGTTGATAGATCCAAGATTTTTATAGGATTCTTATTAATTTATATACAACATTTATTTTTATAAAAAAATATAATATATAAGATCCATTTTTTTTTTGAAAGTAATATCTAAGATCCATTTGTATAAGAATATAGTAAGATAGAGATAGGAGGTCGGTTCCAAAACCCAAATATCTTCCTACTTTGCCAAAACGTGCTTATATAATATTGGCTTGGAATAAGGAATAAATTTCAACCCGAAACATGGCCTTAACATAATTCCAAAGTAGAAAAATAAATATCATCCAACTTGGAGGAGTACAATGAAAATGCATGCAACATGGATGTCTAAACATAACGAAAGGGATCGATCTAGGAAATATACATAAAAAAAAAAAAAGAAGAAGAAAATCAACGATGGATGCTAAAAGCCACATGAAATCATTGAAGAAGATTGGAGAAGAGTAAAAGACAAGTAATCTTTATCTCTTTTCGGCCAATAGTTTGTGATAAGGTTACTTTTCTTTATCATGAGAAACATGGTACACGTTAACATCTAGATTTTTCTTTTTGGGTTCATTTTGGAATGTTATAATTAAGCCCTTCAATTGAGTTTCAAAATCTCATTTGATTGATAATTTTATTATTTGTTATTTATTTTTAAAAAATAATAAAAATATCAAGCAAATGAAATTATCATTAAAGCTTATGTTGAAATATGCTAGTTTTTGTCAAAAAAAAAAAAAAGAAAGAAAGAAAGATGCTGGTTTAAAGAGGTAAAGCTGCTTGAACAAATATATTGCAGAACAACTAAAGCTGCTTTGCTTTGTGGCCGGAAACTCATGTTATTCAATATTCATTCCTGTAAAATTAAGAAATTATTTTTTTACCTTTTCTTTCCCTTCTTTTCCTTTTTACTGTTCCTTTTTCCTCTTTTGACAGATGTCCTCAGACCAGAACTTAACATACACAACTCATGTTATTCAAGTATTCATTCCTGTAAAATTAAGAAAACATTTTTTTACCTTTTCTTTCCTTTCTCTTCCTTTTTGTAGTTCATTTTTCCTCTTTTGACAAGATGTGCTCAGACCAAAACTTAACATACACCGTCTCTTTTGAGTTTTCATCATACGGCAAGTGAATCATTTCTCTTTTGACAAGATGTCCTTAGACCAGAACTTAACATACACCGTTTCTTTTGAGTTTTCATTATACGGCAAGTGAATCATTGTAGATATGTACATGTTTATTTGGGTGGAGCTGTTTGATGATAGATGATGAACTTGTTTTTCTTTGAGTATATCTATTATTCTAGTTTTTAAACTTTTAGTTAAACGTTGATAAAAAAAATGAACAAATATAAAAATGACTTCAAGGCATGCTATAAATGCCACCTTAGACTTATTTCACCCCAATCAATTACGGTTAGTAATAGAAATGTGTGGAATAGTCTTAGGATATAACAAAGCCACCATTTAAAATTATATTGCACTTATGAAATCAAATCATTCGCCCCCAAAAAGTGGGTTCAGTGGTAAGCGCTCGGTGCCATTGGCCCCATACCTGGGTTTGAGTCGCGCCATGGCTCTTTGGTGTGGTGGGCATCCCGATCTAGGAAGGACTAAAAACCTGAAGCCCTGCTTGGGGAGTGGGTCAGCCCATCCTATCCCCATTTTTTTCTTGAACCAAACAGAAATCAAATCATTCAACAGCATTGACAAGTACGAAAGTATCTTGTCTTGCCACTATTTTTTGTAGTAAACGATGTCTAATAAACTTGTTTCTACTTTTGAAAATAAGAGAAAAGATGGACAATATCACAAATTCGATATTCTTTTGTTTTTTCAAGTGTGTTCAAAATGAACCTTAACATCTCAATTTATAGAAATCAAATCCCAGATTTGTATAACTCAACTCAATATTGTGATCTTTCAATTGTATTGTTTAATTAAACAAACAAATATTTTTAATAAAATTACAACTTCTGGAAACTAGTAATTATGGTTTTTAACCATTCACAAGTAAAAGAACATAATTTCAAAAAATATGTAGCTCTTTGAAGAAGAAACTATTCATTGAATAATTGTATCTGTATTTTGTACTAGTTTATTATTCCATTGATTAAACATCACATTTAATCAATCATTCTTTCACTATTTTGAAAAAAAATTCCAAAAATCCCTCACCATTTTCAATATAAAGCAATTTCGATACTTAAGGAATCCATATGCATAAAATGCAAGTATAATTTTTGAAATAGATCATCACCTTAGAGAAAAAAAAACTTTTGGTTAATTAAAATGACATGGTGGAACTAAGCCTTTAAACCAATGGTTCTATATGATTAAACAATGACTAATCCTCACATAAGATTTCAAAAACTTGTCAAAAGTCATTTGGATGGAACCTAGACACTAATACTAGCAATGTTTCTTTTATCAACTCATGAGTGCTTGCAAAAATGTACACTCAGACTGTTACAGATTTTAATAAGAATATTAGATTTTATGTGACATGAATATGTGATATGTTTTCAAAAAGAAAAGAGGAAAGGAGGTTATAAATCTAATATTCTTATTATAAATTGAAATTGAATATTAGATTTAAATGATGTAAATGTTATATGGAAATGTTTTCAATAGCTTATTTTGCTATCTATAGTACTGTACTAATTATGATTTGTACAGTAAAATATAAAATGAGTTTAAATGAGGATGATGATGATTTAAACTAATATTCTTCTTGAAGAATATATGAATATTTGTTATTTAAATGCTTTGTTTCATAAAAGCATTAAATGAAAAGGATATGAAATTAAAAGGAAAAGGAATTGATTTCCACGAAATTAATTACTCCCTACAGTTGCTTCTAGGTTTCGGGACAAGACATGTATTTCAAAATACCTTCTGTACTCCGTCTGGATCCCTAGCCGACTGTAGTATCCTTTCTATATGAACCTAGTGTACTTATAGGAATAGGAAAAAGGTTTTGATAGCATATAGATATCTGGATATCAAGAGTTATATATAATTCCTTTACTGAGCCGTGGTTTGCTCACCCCCCTATTTTTAACATTTCAGATTTTCAGTGATTGCAAGATCTTGCATTCGAGGATCTTGGCTGCGCATCTGGGTGAATGTGACAACTAAATTTATTTCGAAGATATAATTATTTTATTTTATATGTTCAGACTTTTGATTTACAGTACTACAACATTGTATTAATAAAGGGATGTAAGTATTGTTTACAAATACAATTTGTAAATATGTAATTCTGTTACTTTTATGAAATTACGGATATTGTGTTTTCAATGAATTAAAGTGGAAAGTAAAGCGTCACAGACAGCCCAACCATATAAAATGTCTGTAAAAACGTGAAATAATGTGGTCACGGGATGTGACAGTGCTTGAGGCCAAATCCTTCGCTCCTAGAAATGACATCACTTCCATTCATATAAGTGAACTCCATAGCACTATGCTTACGTGTTATAGGTTCATTAAGAGTAATAACTCAACTTCTCCTTTATCATACTATTTCAAGCACTTGTTAATCTCGAGATGTGATTCTACATTTAAGTGCTTGCAATCACATTAAAATGATGTACTTGAACTCATTAAACTCAAGAGTTATTGTCCAATAAGCGTTGAATTGAGGTTCCACCATGTGTGACTAAAGTTAATGGGCTTTAGTCCTGTGAGACCCGATTTTATTACACTGTACATTATACCTTGTACATTATTGATAGTGGAATTAAATTATTTAGTGGAATTTAAATAAAGATTGAATGAATTTCCACTCTCAATTTGGAATTATTGGATTCATAAATTATAGTATAGTGTATAAAGTTGAAACAAATATGAAATGACGAATTAAAGAGCATATAATAAGAGAAGAAAAAGAAATCAGAAAATTTTTGAATGAAAGTGATATTTTATGGTATAAAAATACCAATAAATATATACTTTATTGTACATGTGAATTATTTTGATTTGATGAGATATTAAAGGAGGAGAAAAATTAAGTCCAAACCTTGCATCCAATTTGTGGTTGTCATGATGCACGGCTGAACACAAAATTTTTTCAGATTTTATGATGTAAAAATGGATGATAATGATAGATAAAGAGGACTTTATTAAGTAAGAATATGGTGGAATTTTATTGGTTAAAATATATACTAAAAGTAAGCAAGAGGAGTCAACAAAGTGTGCAGAAAATATGTACTGCACGTCACCCTTGCTGCCGTGAAGTGCATGGCTGGAAATTTGCTAAAGAATGATAAAAAGGCAATAGGAATAATATAGAAGGAAGGGGAGTTAACAATCTAACATGAAGTTAAATTTTATTGGATGAAATAGATAGCAAAAGAGGCCAAGAAAAGTCAAGAAAGTGCAGCCAAGTGTGGACGGTATGCTTTTTTATTTGCCATTATGCATGGCCAGCTGGAGACTTTTATTGAGTTCTTGACTATGAATTTTATACAATAAAATGCCAAATTAATAATATACAATAAAGAGAAGTTAACATATAAAGTAATGACTAAAATTTTATTGGATGGAGTATACAATGGGAAGAGAAAGAAGTCAAGAAACGGTGCAGCAAAAGTGGACTTCCACGCCACTTTCTGCTGCTATGGGACGTTCCTGTTCAGCCCTTTTTAAAGGCTGTTGAACTATTGCTTAAAAGATAGAGCATTTAAGGTTTACTAGGTGAGAAAATTTTATTGGCTGAGGTAAAACAAAAAGGAGAAGTGAGCTTGGTCAAAAACGGGACAGCAACAAGGAACCATTCCAACCGTTCCTTTATGCTACCAAAGTCTTCAAAATTTTAATGCTAATGAGACAAGGAATGATGAAAGAAATGGATAGGAAGCTAAGTGGCAAAGTGCTATTGGTTACCTTTAATAAAAAGAAGACTAACTTCAAGCAAAACTTAGCAATTTCCATATCTTCTCACCGAGTTTCTGTTGTCTACGAGAGCCAATTTTGAAGGATTTTGGTGTTTTGTTTTAGCTACCAATTTTCCAAGGAAAAAATTCAGCAAAAATCATACTTTGATAGCTAACCTCTTAACCATTATCATCCACCTTTCCTCCATCATTTAAACCATCAAAGAAACAAGAAACTAGGGGCTGACTTGAAACAGAATCTTGTTCTGTTTTGGAGTACATCATTCGGTTAAGGTAAGTTCCAATGATTTCCATGGTTTTGTTGATATTTAAGGATATATTTCCATGGTTCTGAACATTAGAAGCATGATTCTAGTATTAATTTTAGTTAAATCCTATTAAATCATGGAATTAGCATAAGTTGAGATCTTGATGTAAATGAAGAACAAGAAGGGAATTAGGCTGGAAATTTTATGAGAATGATAAGAAATGAATTTTAGAATATAAATAAAATGAAAAGGAAGCTTGAAAACTTGAAAGGATGAAGAATCCAAAAATTGGTAAATTATGGAAGGTTCAGTTGGCATGAAAGGATAAAGGAAATTGTGGTTTCATGCAACTAGAAGTCAAGGGAGGTACACGTGAACTATAAAAAACCAAATGGAAACAAGAAAATTGAAGAAAGATGGAAAAGTCAATGAAATGGCCAAAGAAGGGTTCAGCCATGACTTGATTTTTACATGAATTAATGCTGAAAATTAGGGATTTTGATAGAAAATAATTATAGAAATTAAAAGAGAAGGATTGCTGAAAATAAAACCGAAAAATGAACAAAAATGAGGAAGTTGAATTTTAGCACCAGTATAATTTATACTGGTTGTGCTTATCATATGACATTAGTGGCTTAAAATTAGAGGAAAAATATTAATAAATTTTGATAAAACTATTTTGCAGCCCGAATTGACGGAGTTCGATTAGCGTAACCGGGACGATCGGTGTCATAAGACTGGTAAGGGGAGAGTGTGTGAGTTGTAGTGATATAATGAATTGCATGTTTTCTCGAGCTAAATTTTATGAGAATATTGGATGCATGATTTGGTTTGAAAACATGCAAAATTGTGGTTGATAAGCTGCTTTAAATACTACAATATGTGTGTAGGAGGTTAGGAATCTACAGCCGTTATGTTGTCGGAATAAATTCCTAAAACATTCTAAAATATTTTAAAAGCATGAAATGATTTAAATGGAAAATTTTGAATATAATTTCCACCAATTTTCCATAAGTTGGAATTTATGAGAAAGTTATGAAAAATTTAAATATTCATGTTATATATATTTTTATTAAAGTGAGAACTTGATTTATTTTATATGATATTAAATATTCAAATGAATATTTATTTATTTTCTCACTTGATATATGAATATTTATTGATGGATTTACTGTACATGAAAATGGAGAATAAAATACCTTTTTGGAAATTAATTCTTTAAATAAATAATGAAATTTACAAAATGTTCCTTAAAGGTATTTTTGAGAAATAAATTGATTTTGAGACTTTAGGTCCCGAGATTTATGCTTTACTATTATACTGTTACTGTCACGTGGCTGATTGACCCGCCAGTCATCAGTGGTCCCGGAGTCACCTGGCAAGTGTACACCGAGGACCACCTATAGATTATGGCCATAGATCTAACTATATATTGTTACCGTGTTTCTTTGGGAATGATTATTGTGTCCCTAGTGGACAATTAGAGCATGATACCATGTAGGGTGATGCATAGTCTCAACTTATTGTTTACTGAACTGGTAGCTATTGATTACTGTTTATTGAACTAAAAGCTACGGATTACTGTTTACTGAATTGGTAACTATTGATTACGGTTTACTGAACTGAAACCTACTGATTACTGTTTACTGAACTGAATTGTATAGAATACTGTTTACTGAACTGGTAGCTATTGATTACTGTTTACTGAACTGAAAACTACTGATTACTATTTATTGAACTGGTAGCTACTAATTACTATTTACTGAACTGAAAGCTACGGATTACTGTTTACTGAATTGGTAACTATTGATTATGGTTTACTGAACTGAAACCTACTGATTACTATTTACTGAACTGAATTGTACGGAATACTGTTTACTGAACTAAAAGGAAACTTACTGTTATCGAGAAAGAATTCCTTGGAAAATTATTTCTAAAATAGAAATAATTATTTAACTATTATCTAGTGATTTGGATATTTATAAGCTACTGTACTGAAAAGACTATTTATTGTAACTACTGTTTTACCACTGTACTGCACGTGTTTTGAACTGTACTGAAAGGAAGGAAAATAAATGGTTTATCCCGTTTATGATTATGGAAAAATGGGTAATTAAATTGTTTTATAAAGAACAATTTATAAATTACTCCCTATAGTCGCTCTGGGTTTTTGGAACAAGACAGGTATTCCAAAATACCTTCCATACTCCATATGGATTTCTCGGCCAACTATAGTATCCTTCCTTTATTATGCCTAGTACACTGTAGGAAATAAATGTTTTACGGCATATAGTTTTCATTATATCAAGCAACATACGACTCCTTTACTGAGCATGTGGTTTGCTCACCCCTTACTTTCAAATTTTCCAGATTAGTTACGAGGATTTTTGATGGCTTCCTTGGATAAATATAGCTGCAAGTAGCCCACTGGGACAAGAGCATTGAAATTTAAAGGTACAGTTACTTCTCTTATATATTCAGACACTTGTATACAATACTACATTATTCTAAAATAGAAACAAGGGATGTAAAGTGTATGAAATATTGTAAAAAATTTTATATTCCAAATTTATTGAATAAATGTTTACCATTTATTACTGTTAATGATCAAGTGTTAAAGGCATCACAGACAGCCCAACCGGTAAAAATATGTAAAATACTAGTAAATATTGTGTAAAAATGTACACTCAGACTGTTACAAGTCCCAACCCGTATGAAAATTTTAGACATCATTTCCTGTAAATTCCTTTTGTCAAAGGATTTGTGAATTACTTTTCTTGACAAAATATATGGTGTGCACCTTTTTTCAAATACATAGTTATGCTTTAACCAATGTGTCTAGATTCCAATGTACTTGGCTTTTAGCCCTTGATAATATAACTTCACTATCAAAATAAATTTATATAACATTGGCTTAGGCCTTAAAGAAACTAAAACTTTACTTAAATACTTATTTGTCATTCAATGATATAAAATTCGCAAAATAGTAGAATACATTTTGTTTCTTTAAATACTAAGAAACACCACCCCCACCAATCATGGTAAGCAATTCATTTATGGACTCATTTTAATGCCATACTAATAACCAAATTACATTGATCTATCCTTCTATTATTAAAGGATTGCGATATACAATGTCATATTATATTGTCTTAAATATATTAAGACAATCCCAATACAATTTATGTTGGGACATTTGTATATCTACCAACTTTTACCAATCACAAAACTTAATACCCTGCTACATGTAATAGCAGACACAAAGTACATAATTACTTTTGTATTTTCCATTATGTAACTAACATATCTGATATAGTGTTATATCCATTGCACAACTAAAATAATAAATTCTTTTTAAAACGTTTCTAATATAGTGTAACTGGGAAAATTCACTTACAATTCTTTGATCTGTTATTCCAAAATCAAATATTCAACATGTATATCTTTTATAGTAACAATGCTAAACAAAGACTCTTTAGTTTATTTAATTTATTATTGATTATACCAAAATTAACATGTCATCTTCATAGTTGAACTTACTATAGAAACAATCATAAGCTAAAATTATCTTATTAAATTATCATGCCATTGCTTAAGATCTTGTTAAGTTCATTCAAGAACTTAACTACTTTACACACCTTAATTCTTTTCATGGAATCAATAACCTTTTAGGTTATTCATATACATCTCTTTTTATCTAATTTACTATTTTAAAATCATGTGAATTTACATCCTTTAATGAAAAACATCAATTTTTAAAATTGATATTAATGCAATAAACATCCTCTTTATAGTAATTAATTCTTGCTATAGCTTATATGTATTAATGTAAACATTCCATATATACGCAAATGTTTCCTTAGCAAAACATTTGGCTTCTTATTGATAATCCTATCAACTTTATAGTTAACTTCCTGATCCAAGTATATCCAATCATCATCTTTACATGTAATAATCATAGCACTACTTAAAAAATTAACATAGAAGTCATTGAAGGATTGTCACCTTATCATACTTTAGCTCATGTTAACATAATCATATTATAAGGCATAGCAATGCAGCAAAAATAAACAAACAAACACCAAACCATACGTAAGATCAACTTGATATTAAAGAATAGAAATTGATTTCATGATATATCAAGCAAACATGGGGTTTAAAATTTTTATCTTTATTCTTGAATTTTGTAATTCAAGAATCTTGATCCAAGTTGATTCCACACACATCTCGACTCTGTTATAGCCAAACCGAGGTCGTTCAAGTGCTTGACCTCTAATGATGATTTACACGAGCAACACTGAATCTTTCACTAAGGTTGAATTGTATTATGGCATCTTATATGTAGAATGTCACACTTTGATTTTAGCTCTACAAATTTGGTCAACCAAATGCCTAATCAGGGTGCTTTTGGGTGTAGCCTGAAGCACATAAAGATAGATGAGTGGTCCAGAGAAAATTCTTTACCTCAAGTGAATTAGGGAATATATCTCAATTGTTCTTGTCACGTTCCGATATAGACATTTTATACTAACAACTCATTCAATTTCAATATTTGGTTGGGCTATCTATAATGTCTTCTCTCAGTTGCTTTATCAATGACTAACTTTTATCTATAAGAAACCTCCTTTATTTATAAAATATAAATGTAAACAACAACCATCCATATAATATACTACGATACTTTTTACATCCCCCGTAATTGTTTACATATAGCAATACTTTATATACAATGTCTGAACATATAAAAACAAAACAGTATACCTGTACAGTCTTGAAGTAACCGCTTGAGGGATAACAAAACCACTCAACTTCCTTAATTGAACGGGCTACTGCAAATAATCTGGAGGAAGGAAAGAGGGGGTGAGCTTATGTCTAGTAAGAAATATATATAACAGAGTTGATACTATATATAGCTATATGCAACTATTTTTAAAACATCCTAATAATAAAATAATGGACATTTTGTCGGAAGGATACTATAATCTGTTAGGTAACCATGTTGAGTACAAAAGGATGCTTTAAAGCACCTCACTTGTCTTGATTTCTAATTGGACTGTTTGTTGATTCATCCTGATCACGTCATCAGCCATCCCAGTTGTCACCTGATCAATGTGTACGAAATCGTCGTTATACCTATTAAACATAAGGTATATAAATAGCTATGAGACAGGTTAATTATCTTAACTTTATTAACAATATGGAACAGTGTCATGAGAGATGAATCTCATTGTTCTAGACTTGAAATTGACTTGGTTAAATCCATGACCATGATTTTACTTAGATTCAATATTAAAGTTAAATTCTAAAGTTATAAGAACTAAAATGAGGAATTAAATAAGTAGACATTGCACCATGCTTATCTATTATTTGAGATATAGTTGATGGAAGGATATTAATTACACTAAAAGGTTATAAATGAAAGGCTTGAGTTAAGAATCACTTTTAAACTCTCTAATATTTGGGTGGTCATACGATATTGCTAGATGCCCAATTTGATCTATAAATTTGAATTACTATTCAAGTTCATTGCCATGATGTTAGGAACCTAATGAGTTGCACACAAAAAGAGTAGCTAATGGATTAAAATGGATTGGTCTTTCCTATTTGGACTTATTGGATAAGATTATAACTGGGTTTAATTAAATAAGTTGAATTAGGTAAACTTAATTAAAAGGATTTTAATTAAGTTATTGGGCTAAATTATAATTAAAAAAGATTATTAGACTTAATTAAAAAAGTCTAATTAAGTTGAGGTTTATTAACCTTAATTATAATTTGGATCTTACCTCTAATTAAATAGTTTAATAAAAAGGTTGACCCAATTGCAATTAAAAAAGTTTAAGGGTTAAAAGTAAATGCACCAATTAATGAAACACGTTTACCAAGTGCTTTCGTATGTTTTGACTCAAATTTGATAGAAATTCCTTATAATATTTGGTGGATTGATTCTAGTTGTACTACTTATGTTTCAAATACAATGTACGGATTTTTACATTCCAAACCATAACTTCAAATGAAAAGTTTGTTTTTATGGGATATAGAGTTAAAGCTTCGGCATATTAGAATCTATCATTTGATTTTAGATAGTAGACATCATTTATATGTTTTTCAAACTCTTTATGTTCCCTTGTTGCTCGAAATTTAGTTTCTTTATCTAAACGTGACACAACTTGATTCTCTTTTAAGCTTTGAAATGGATGTTTCGTTTATCTAAGTATAATCATTTTATTGGTTTCAATGTTTTTTGTGATGGTTTTTACAAATCAAAACTTGACAACCTTTTTGTTGAGATATTTTTTGACATTGCGTTATAATGTTTGAACTGTTTAGTGAATGAAAGTTCAGCTTACATGTGGCATAAACGTTTAGGTCATATATGTAAAGAAATAATATAAAAATTGATAATGAATGAAATCCTTCTAGATATGGATTTTATTGATCCTGGTTTTTATGTAGATTATATTAAAGGAAAACATATAAAATGCACAATTAAAAAAGCATCCATAAGAAGCACACAACTCCTTGAAATTATATGCACTGATATATGTGGACCTTTTGATGTTCCATCTATTGGTGGAAAAAAAGTATTTTATCACCTTCATTGATTGATTTTTCATTTTATGGCTATGTTTACTGGTTGCATGAAAAATCTCAATTAGCAAATGTCTTAAAAGTGTTTATTAACAAGGTTGAAATACAATTAAACAAGAAGGTAAAAGTTGTCAGATCTAATAGAGGTGGTGAATACTATGAAAGTTATGATGAAACTGGAAATGTCTTGGTCCATTTGCCAAATTGTTGAAAAGCATGGCATATGTGCTCAATCCATAATGCCAGATACACCACAACACAATGGTATTGTAGAAAGGCGTATTCGTACTTTAATTGATATAGTTAAGAGTATGTTGAACTATTTTTCTTTACCCTTATCCTTGTGGATAAATACTTTGAAAACTACCATGTATTTGTTACAAGGGTTTCGCGTAAGGCAATTCGAAGGATTCCTTTTGAATTATGGACAAGAAGAAAACTTAGTTTAAGACATCTTCATGTTTTGGGTTTTCCAACGTAAGTAGGAATTTATAATCTGCAAGAAATTGCACTTAAGAACAATCAGTGGCTTTTCATTGGTTATCTAGAAAAATCTAAATGGTATAGATTTTATTTTCCTAGCTACGGTACAACAATTATCGAAATTGAAAATGCTAGGTTCATTAAAAATGATGAAATTAATGGAAAGTAGAACCACGTAAAGTGGAAATATAAGAAGTTAGGGTGCCAATTCCTTTACCTATAACTTCTTCTCAAGTTGTTGTTTATATTGTTGTTAAATAGTTTGACAACTCACAACAATAACAAATAAATGACCACACACTCCATAATGAAATTGTTACCACATGAACTTGTAGTGGATGAATCACATTCTGTAGCATAAAGGTCTCAAAGGAAAAAGAGATCTTTTATTTTTTATGATTATGTGGTTTATCTACGAGAGTCAAATTTTGACTTAAGAATTGATGAAAATCTAGTTTCGGTCTCGCAAGCTACAGAAAGTACTAATTCAACTAAATGGTTAGTTGCTATGAAAGAAGAGCTGAAATCAATGGATTAAAATAAAGTCTAAGATATTGTTGAATTGCTTGAACGTTGTAAAATAATTGAGTGTAAATTGGTCTTTAAGATTGAGCGTGACTCAAATGGCAATATCGAATAATATAAAGCTAGACTTATTGCCACAGGTTTTACTCAGAAAAACAACGTTGAGTATAAAGAGTTCTTTTCTCCAATTTCTAAAAATGATTTATTTTAAATTATTATTGAAATAGTGGCTCACTATGACCTAGAGCTACATATCAAATGGATTTGAATATAATTTTTTTAATGAAAAATTAAAATAAGAGGTTTACATAGACAAATGTGTCACGGACAAAATTAGGGCCAAAATTTTCTTTTTCATTCATTTGGTTGTGCTGTACTCAATGTCATCAATTCAATATTAAGCTAAAACTTACTTAGCTAGATCAATATCTAATTATTCATATTAATCCCAATACAATCATTTACAATACACTTTTACTTTTCTATTACATTCTCCTTTCATTTACTTCAAGTCAAATATGATTACTTCATAACTATACTTAAATAAAAAACCTCAAACTATATAAATATCATGTGTCAAACTGTTAACCTCAGTATGCATTCATTCTATATCAAATTACTTAGCTAGATCAATATCCAATTATTCAAATTGGTCCCAGTACAATAATTTACAGTACACGTTTACTTTTCATTACATTCTCCTTTCATTTATATCAAGTACGATTACTTCATAACTAAACTTAAATAAACAACCTTAAACTATATAAATATCACGTGTCGAACTGTTAACCTAGTATGCATTCATTCTATATCAAATGACTATCTTTGACATTCAAACTCCTATAGTTTACATCCCTTTGATACACTAAAATATTGTACAATAAAGTCTGAATACATAAAGTAACTATACGATTATACCTCCATGGTACAATGCCAAAGTCTTGAAGGGATTTGATTAGAATCTCTCTTAACAAGGCAGCTACTATTGCAGATTATCTGTGAGGTGAAAGAAGGGGGTGAGCTTTAAGCCCAACAAGAAATATAAGGTGAGCTTTAAGCCCAGCAAGAAATATATATATATATATATATATAAAAGAGCAAATACCATGTTAACTATATGCACATATCTTATATATGTTCCTACAATGACAGTTTACCATCAATAACATTAGACCTAATACTTGGAAGAAATAGATACTATGCAACTAACATGCATGTATCCTAACTATATTTCTTACATTTACATTTACATTTACTATCAATAACCATAACATGGGACTCGGAAGGAAGGAATTGCTATAATTGGTTAGGGATACCAAGTTGAGTAGAGAAGGAAGCTTTGCAGCACCTCATTTGTCCCGGTCCTTAGGTCCGATAATAGTGAACCTAAGTAAACTTACAGAAATTGAATTCATGCGTTTAAACCAGAGTTTCAATATTTTTATAATCGTAACAATGCAATATAGTATAAAGACAATTATCATTAAATCATTATGCAGTAATAAACGATAAAGTCATATCAATAACAGTTTGGAAAAATCTTTTCTTTCAAACAATAAAATCATAAGCTCAGTACATTCACTGGCATTAAAACATTTCATCTGAATAATTGTAATTCAATACGATGCAATATAAAGCAATCAGTGAATTTGCAGAAATCGAATTCATGCATTTTCAAAACAATGAAATTTCAATATAATACTTTCAAAAATCATGACAATGTAATTGATTAACATTTTATTTCAAATCCATAATTCTAACTTTCAAATCAGTAACTATCAAAACGATAAAATCTGATAAACAGTTTCAATTCCAATTGATAAGAATTACAATGATATCATTCATTAGACAATGTACATTCAAATGATAATCATATCATATAAAATTATTCATCGAAGACAGTCACTAAATCATTATGTAGCAATAAGCGATAATATTATATCAATAATAGTTCGGAAAATTTTTTCTTTCAACAAGAAAACCATAACATAAATACATTTCTTTGTAGTAAAGCATTTCATTTCAATAGATAAGATTCAATAGAAATATTTCATTTCATTTCATTACATTTCATTTCATTTTAATATAACATTCGATAGAAACATTTCATTTCATTCCAATAAAACATTTAATAGAAACATTTCATTTTATTTCAAATAAACATTCGATGGAGACAGTCAACATCCCAATAGAATTATGCAACATTAGGTTCTCAAATGGAAATAATGTTAAGACATATGGCCATAGTCATAGGGGTGTCCATCCACTGTCACAGAGCTAGTGACATCTTGCGGACCGCTGAATACTTGCTCAGGGTTAACAACAAACATTACATTACATAAGCATGATTACCCAAAGGCAATTGTGGGAGCTAACAATCTCAAAACATTTACTTAATTCCCATGAAAATAATAAAATAATATTTCATGCTTTCAAACATTAAACAATAACATAGTCGAAATATAAACTTTTAGAGAACCAAGTTTCATTTTACCATTCCACGGATTCTAACTGTGACGTACACTATATAGAACTTAGCTCCCTTGAAATCCTAGAGGTGACTTTTACTATCTCAAAGGAACTCGTGTAGCACATAGGTCTTTTAAGACTCTAAAGGTGGCTTCCACAATATAACTCTCCAACGGTAGCATACATGTTAAAACATTCATCTTTCATCAAACATTTCATTCAATATAAAGCCAAAACATTTCATTTAAACCTCAAAACATTGCATATTCTTTTGATTTTCAAAACATTCAAAACTATACTTTCATTCAATCCAATTAAAACATTAAACAATGCACTTTAAATCCATTACATATTACAATTGAAAATCATCAAAACAATAGTTATGCACATGAGCGATGCAAGTGTGCATGATTGACACATGGCTATACATTATCATTTCATTTTCAATTATATACCGTTCTTATAGTTCTAAATTCAATACTTTCGATACGATTCATAACGTCCAATCATTAAGCTTATATGATCATTAACCAATCTCAAAACATTTTCTATCATTCAATAGCAATTAACTGTTTCAATCCTTCAAACTCTAAAATCTATTCTATTGTTTAGATAAACTTCATTTGCAAACGCTATACTTTAAAATCTTTCAGTACGTTTCATAACTTTTCAATCATGTACACCATTCAACACATTCAAAACATATACCTTTAAATCAATACCAATCATTATGATCTAAAGACACATTCTAAAAATCATAATTCACTATCAAAATCGAGCGATTCAAAAATGATCAATAGATATTAAAACCTTTTAAAATACATTAACTTATTTAAATTATTGCTTTGCCTAACACTTTTTTAAACCAAAACAATTCTAACTTAAGGCAATTGACTACCATACATTTCTTTAATTTTTCAAATTAAACATTCATTATATTTAAAACTACCATACAATGAACAGTCGACTGATTTTCAAACATAAAGCTTTTGGAAAAAAGCAATTTGCTGGCCTTTAGGGCAGTTGACTTTTTTTAGATAGTAAGTTTTTGGATAAGAGGCAGTCGATTGGTCTCTAACGTAGTCGGCTAGTTTAAGTCAGTTACATTAAAAACACCAAAATCCTATGTTTGAGCAGTTAACTACTCCCTTGGGCAATCAACTGCTCCTAAACAGAATACTATTTAGGTGTTAAAACCCATTTTCAAAACGTCCTGTAAAATCAAACACAGTTTAATATACTATAATTCAACCATAACTTAATGCAAACATGATATCCCTACATTCCTTTATACATATTCCTTACCAAACAATCGCGATTATGTGACAATAGTCTCTTTAGCACCAATCTTCAATGAGCAAGCCTAGGTGCCCAATTTGTTTCAGAGCTGCATAGATCAATTTCAAACACAGTTTTCAAATTAGACTTCATATTCATGCTCTACAGTTTCAGAACTATCACATGTATCTGATTAAATCAAAACCGAATTTTCTTTCTCTTATCTTCTCTTGGCTAAAACTTTGAGCTTGCTTTTCACTCTCCAAATGGTCACTCCAACACACCATACCACAATATGTTGTAGAGCTCATCGAGTTGAATAACTTTTTTTAGGTCACTTTTGGGTTTGGAGTGGTTACACTAAGGTTTTACATGTTTTCTCTCTCTAAAAACAATGAAGACATGAGACTTTCTCTCTCCTTCATCACACGGCTGGCCAACACATGGAGAAGATGATGAATTTTCACCTTTATAATATCTTTTTAACCAATTTACCATTTTGCCCTCATAATTTTAAAAATTCTCTTTAGTCTCAACTATTTTAATATTCATTTAAATATTCAATTAAACTTTAAACTGTTTTTATTTCAATGCTAAATATATCTATTTGACATAATTCAGTCAAAACATTAACTTTTATCAAGGTTTGATAGGTCATTTTGGCAAAATTACCAAAATGGTCCTAATTATTCATTTGTGTTATTTTTAGCATTTTCGTGTGATTCAGTTTACAAGTTAAAACAATGTGAGACATCTTCACATGAGGATTCATCTATGATAGCTTATGGGTCAAAAGACAAACTATGTTAATCGATTTTCACAAATTTTTGGTATATGGACACAATCGTCAATTTTAAATTTATTGCACGTTTCTCAAAACATGCACAAACGAAGGAATTTTGAGATGTATATTCTTAACATCTCATTATTTCACTCTAAATATCAATACTCTAGAGTTTCACCCCTATCTTGACTGTAGAATCCCAGTGGGACCCACATCATGATTTTTCCCCAATCCTTACAAAACACAACATTTACGATGGTTCTCTTCAATACTTCAAATTAAACTCCAATCAAGACGAGTTTCATACCATGGGTAAATCAATTCCCAAGTATCAATAATCTACTCTATTGTGGTCATTCCAAGTCCTAGCAATTCCCGTGTGCCTCACATCCAATTTTCTCTAGCATAACCACTATATAGAAATCTTAGCGATTAGCTTTCACTTTTCAAGTTCCATAATGAATAACTAATATTGGTTATTGGGAAAATGAGGTTCTTACAAAACGTGAGGGTTTTTCAGTTAAAGGAAGTGTAAACTTAGGAAATCAATATATGTACTTAAACAAGCTTTCTAACAATGGTATCTTAAGCTTAATGATACTATCATTTCTTTCGGATTTAAGGAAAACATAGTTGGTTGGTGTATATATCTAAATTTCAATGGAAAAAAAGTTTATATTTCTTATTCTGTATGATGATGACATCTTGCTTGCTACTAATGATCTTACCTTATTATATAAGACCAAGCAATTTCTTTCCAAGAACTTTGAATATAAGTGAGGCATTTTATGTGATTGCAATTGAAATATCTCATGATAAATCAGAAGGTTTATTAGAATTGTCTCAAAAAGCATATATTAATAAAGTTCTAGAGAATTTCAAGATGGAAAAGTGCTCTACAAGTATTATTTAAATTCAAAAATAGGTCAAATTTAGTCTTATGAAATATACAAAGAATGAATTCGAATGCAAACAAATAGAATGAATTCCTTATGCATCTTTTATTGGAAGCTTGATGTATGCCCAAACTTGTACTAGGCAAAACATCAATTCATTATTGGAATGCTTGGTAGATATCAGAGTAATCTAGGATGAGATCCCTTAAAACTTGCAAAGAAAGTTCTAAGATTAGGAATATAAAATGAGCATATCAAACTGAATCAGGCTTGCTTTGTACAGATACGGGCCTAAACGAGCTTAGTTCGTTTAGTCCTTTTTTTAAGTAGACCATGGACAATAAGTCTAATTTGGTCCTATTGTAGACTAGACTGGTCCACAGGCCAGCCCATTTTTTTATTTAATTTATTTATATAATTTGGATGATTTGATCTCCTGGCTTGATCCTTTTTATCATTTTCCTTATTAGGTTTTGGCTTGGAATGCCAAGGTGACAAGGACATATGCTTAGACAGGGGTCTAGTACTTGACTTATCTTCAAATTTAGCTTTGGTGACCTCATTAATAAATGGAATTGAAGTACAAGGAAGAGCAAGGGAAGTAGTTCTTTGAGTGGTGGATGTGTAGGATTGGTAAAGGGATTGACTTAGTGCTTCCAGTTCTTCTAAAAGCTTAGTACTGGAATTTTTCTGACCCACTGGTACATATTCTTTTGTCATATTGTTGAAAATAAAGAAAAGAAATTAAATTATGAAATCCATTTCCTACCAGAAAACTATTTATGATGCTGGAGTTTGAGTTTCTTCCAGAGAGTTGGAAAAAAGAAGAATAAGAAGATAAGGATTTTACATGGTTGAAATGTTGTATGGTTACTAGATGCTATTAACGATGATGAGATGTGGTTGTTGATTTTTTCAATACTAGCCACTAGCAAATTTGTAAGGGTAAACATGTGAAAGATAAGAGGAAACATTCGGCCTAGGCAGGCTACCTTAGGCTTGGGTAATTAGGTTAGGTTGGTTGAGATGGGGTGGATATAAGGGAGAACCATGGTCTGTGGACCAATTTACAACTAGTGATGACCCTCGATTTGTGTCTATCTAGACTGATTTGTACATTTGTCGATCTGTTGAATCAAGCCTGTTTAGGCTTATTTTAAATGGATCTAAGAATAAAAATCTAGTCTTAGGAAAGTCCGTAGGTTTAACGGATTGCTCCGCGGACTTTGATCCATTTTACACCTCTATCTAAGATTCTTGCAAGGAACGAAAAATTGCATGCTCACTTATGAGAGATACCATTAAGGTGATAGGAGATTCAGATTTTGTTGGATATGTGGATATCATAAAACCCTCATTTGGTTGTTTTTATCATTTAGTTGGAAGAGCTATCTCATGGAAAAGTACAAAGCAATCTGTAATTGCTACATCCACTATAGAAGTTGAATTTATGGCATGATTTGAGGCCACTATTCATAGTTTATAGTTGCGAAACTTTATTTCAAGACTTAGAATTGTCGATACTATTGTCAAACTGCTAAAAATTTATTGTGATATTGTCGCAACAATCTTCTTTTCTAAAAATGAAAAGTATTCAAAGGGTGCAAAACACATAGAGTTGAACTACTTTATTGTTAAAGAAGAAGTTCAAAAATAAAGAACGTTTATTGAGCACATTAGCACGAATCTTATGATTGCAGATTCATTAACAAAAGGTTGCCACAAGAGACATTTAATGAACATGTTGAAAGAATGAGCATTATTAAAATTATGTTAATGTTTTATGATTTTCTATATTAAACACTTTGAGCTCTTCTAAGTATTGTTTTTTATATATATATTAATGCATCCTATTTTAATATATTTATGTGTGTTTTTGTATGAATGAATTATGTGAATATTATTAGGTTTGTCTTTGACGAAGGCATTATTGTTTAGACCATAAAGGTATCTCTCATTATTGTAATGTTGAGTATAGAATTATATCGTGATACATAGAAGATGTCGAACTAATGACATACAACCGCTATAATTCTTATATGTTTTTGCTTAATAATGAGTTGTGATTTGACCAATTTAAGAAATGATTCAATTTATATTTTGTGCATTATGTTTTATTATTATTCATAGGATAATGTTTGACATTCAATGGCCCATATAAGTCTATATATAGGTCAATATTGAAGAGAGATTGATGGTTACTGTAACTGCACACTTGATGAAAGTGTGTTGTTAGTTTCCTTCAATAAAAATAAAAAACTCCTCTCCACTACCCTAAGGTCGGTGATTTTCTTTCCACTAAAAAATGAAACACACACACACACAAAAGAACAAAACCATAATGGATCAAGTGAGATGAATAAGTTTTTCTCAAGAGTTTCTTCAAAAATTTTCGTCATGGATCAAGGCATATCTATAGTATATACTATTTTTGTCTCCTCCTCTCCTTAAGCTTGACACATGTCCTTTTTTTCCCTTAACAACTTTTGTTTTTTTACTTAAGTCGTTTTGTTTTTTTTCTCAAGAAATTTTTTTTAGTTAAGTCTTTTATTTTTTTCTCAACAACTTTTTTTAGTTAAGTCCTCAATATGTTTTTTTTTTACATTGCTCTTTAACTCTTTTTAATCCAGTATTCTATCATTGTTTTGTAGTATTGCTTTATACTTTTATCTATTTGCTTCTTCTACTCACATATATTTTGCTTTCGAATGAAAAAAATTATATGAAATGATTTTTTTACCTCTAACTTTTCTAAAAAAAATACTTTTACTTTACATATTGTACTTTGGAGTAAATACATATAGTTCAATTAATTATTTTTAAAATAAAAATACTTACAGATGGGTTTAAAACTTTTCACTTGATTAATAATATAAACAAAGCATTCTTAGCTAATTTTTCTTACCTCTTTGTTAAATTGTTTAAACCACTGTGTCGTATATATATTTTGGTGCTTATACTTTTTATTGTTGTTGCATCATTATCTTAATTTGTTTGTTTTTAGCACAAATTATCTATTTGTCATATTATTTAACTTAAGCAGTGTGTATTTTTCTTTGAACCAAGCTTATCCAAATTTCTCAAAAAATTATTTTTGGACATTTTGTTTGATATATAAACTATTTCCTTAATAAACGTGTTTCTCTTTTTTACTAAATAATATGAAGGAAATAAATATTTTTTATGATCAATAACTCTTATTTAATAATCAATTTTACTAACTTTAAAAATTGCAAAATAAAAATACACCGTAGCATCGCGCGGGTATATATCTAATGTTATTCTAATTAAGTAATTGTGAAAATTGAAATGTTCCAAGACCTTGAGAATTAGGATTAGAATTAAGATTATATAAAGTTATGGTTTAATTGCATAATAAAAGTAAGTTTACAAGCAACTCATGTCCCCTTTTGGGGGTTGAGGTTCTAAGGTAAAAATTCAAGTCTTGGCTAGAGTGAAAACTTAGGTTACTTATAATATCACCATTCTATAAATTATTAAGGGATTTTTTAAATTTCACAAACGAAATCAAATTATGATAATATATTATTTTTATTTATCATATTCATTTATTAATTATTTCAATATATTTGAATAAAAAATATATGTGATAATTTTATGATTTTGTTAGAAAGTTTTAAAATATTCATTGATGATATATGAGATAATTTATTTTATATTATATTATCAGGAAAAAAAACCAACATATCAAAAAGAACTTAATTGAATACTTTGTAAATTGAAAAAGGACCAAAAATATTGAAGATATCACAATACAATGTTCTTACTTCTTTTCACATGTTTCAACTAGCATGTTTGAGTATATTAATTAATTTCACAATTGGATTCACTACACAATTAAGATTTTAACAGAAAATCCTTAATCCCAATATCATTATCAATTGCCAAGCCTCAGCCTAGAGAATGATTGAGAAATAAGCATAGAGGGTTTAATTATTTCCCTTTTTGGTTCGAGGCTCGGCCCCACGTTTCTTCTTTTGGTGTTGGTTTTCCTTACTGAAATTTTGTACTTTGAAGCTGTGCACGTGCAATGAGATTCTAAAAAAAGAATGGGTTATTGGACGGTGCACGCCACACCCCATCACCGCCATAGGACCTTTTCTATGAGCAACATCCTCCCAACTAACTCAAAAAGCCATCCCATTATCCGCCTTTGCAAGAAGGAAATAAAAATGATTTTTGTTAATACATGTTGAGTTTGATTTTGATGTGTGAATAACTTCTTACCGTTATTAGGGAATTTGGTTAATTAAGCCCTTAGGTTGAGGATCTCTTGTCTTGATCTCTAGCTTGTGGCTTTATATTAGGGCAAGAGAAATATGTTTTTGTCACCCTTTGATCAATTTGTTTTCATTTGTGTATAATATGACAAAGTCTACTTATGATGGGCCAGGCCTAATAACGTCAGAACTCACCATGTGGATGAGAATCATTGGGCCACCTGGCTTTCGGCAACAGAAGCCAAAATACCCGAATGACGCTTGTCGCCGGCGACAGACTCTAGGCCTGTCGCCTGTAATCATAATGCGACACGTGGTACCATATTTGGCTCCCGTTGGGGTCAAGGTCCTGTCGCCAGTCCTTACCCGTTTGCGACACGTGGCGCCATATTCATCTCTCGCTACGCGACAGACCCCTCACGCCACAACATCCCGCAATATGGGTCTCTCGTCGGTGACAAACCTTGATTTCTCCCGAGGAACTTGTGTTATATCGGGACACAAACTCTCAGCAAGATGAAGGACTTATCCTCAAATAATTAACCCAGAATATTGGCCTATAAATAGGCCCCCAGGTACAATCTTAGTCTCTAATTTTTGACTACTGGCTTTTACGTTTCCCAATACTAAGAACTTTTTGCTGACTTAAGCATCGGAGTGTCTACGCAAGGAACCACCCCTGCGTCTCTCTGACTTTTCTTGTTTTACAGAAACTTCTTGGAGACACGTGGAGACTAAGTACGAACATCGACGTCAACATACCTTTACTATTGTTTTGTGCAACAACAATTGGCGCCGTATGTGGGAAATGCATAAAAAGCCAATCAATACTTTCAAAGATGGTAAGAACAAGATCTACAAACGTGAGGACCGGGAGTGAGGAAAACTTTGTGAGCTCCCCTGAACAATGAATTCACCAGAGGAACCAGGTGAATAGGGAAGAAGAAAGAATTACTGTCTCGGTGGCAGAATTCGAAGCTCTGAGGCGACAGAGCGAAGAAACTACCCAGGCGCTGAAAGCCATGGTGGATCTGTTCCAAGGAGTTCTCCCGACATTGAATCTGCCGCCTGCCGTGCAGAACTTAGTAGGAGGAACGAACCACAGGGTTCCACCGCAGGTGTTTGGGCGACAGGAGGATGCGACAGCGACAGACCCCTATCGGCCACGAGAGGTTCCCCCTGTAGAAGAGAATGATATTCACCAGGATGCGGCAGGACAGGAGAGCGGGAGGCCTGTCGCAGGCACCCGACGAGAGACTGAGGAAGCGGTAGGCTTAGATCCTGCGGTAGGCTTAGATCCTGCTGCAGGAGAAAGGCGACAGACTCCAAATGTAGGGCGACAGGTGTCTGGGCGACAGGAAGCTGACCGAGCGACAGGATCTACCACCCACCACCATGACTTGTCAAATTTTACTTGCACCAACTTAGAACATGGTGTGGGAGGTACTGGAAAGAATGGTGGCGAAGATCAAAGCACTTGGGGAGCAAGGTCGGAGTTCGACCCCACTTGGTGCACGTAGATGGTACGAACAAATGCACCCCAAGCGAAAGGTAAGGAAGTAGTCGTAGACCTACCTGATTCATCTCATGCCAGAAATCAGCTTGCTCCCCCCGTAGACATGAAGAAGATGATTGAACAGGTGTTAGAAGAGAAAAAATTAGTGTCTGCAGAAGAGAGCCAGAGAAGAAGAGTATCGTTCTGCACAACCATCATGCAAAAACCTTTGCCCTCGAAGTTCAAAATGCCGCAGATGGTCGCATACACCGGGAACACGGATCCCTATGATCATAAGCAAAATTATGAGGCCCTAATGTTGCTACATGGATGGAAGGACGAGATAATGTGCAGGGCATTCTCCTTAACTCTGTCTGGACATGCGATGAAATGGTTTAATAACTTGCTTAAGGGTCTATTGCCTCTTTTGACCAATTGCGAAGTGAGTTTCTTAATGCTTTTGCGGTGAACAGTCAAAGAAGGAAGGAACCGACCTATTTGCTCACTATTAAGCAAGGAGCTAAGGAGTCTTTGAAGAGTTATGTGGATCGGTTCAGAGATGCTATCTTAGAGGTATGAGATCTACAAGTCGGTATAGCTGTGACAGCTATGTTACAGGAGACAAAGTCTGAGAAATTGCAAGAGTCCCTGTCGCTAGACCAACCAACCACCATCTCAGACCTGCTTTCCCGTGCAAATAAGTATGTAACCCAGGAAGAAGTAATGAAAATGGTGACGATAGGAGAAACCAAGGATGGAAGGAAACGAGGAAGAGAGGTCACTGAAGCATCTTCTAGCCAACCGAGAAAGTTTGAGAAAGCTCCGGCACTAAAATACAATTCCTATACCCCACTCACTGAATCTCGGGCCTCCATGTTAGCAGCTATTGAAGGATCAGGGTCATACAGACTCCAAAGAAGGCGTTAGGGAATTTGGGCCGTGATTTAAGGTCGTACTGCGATTACCACTCAGCGCATGGGCACACGACCGAGAAGTGTAGGGAGTTGATAAATCAGCTAGAAAAGCTAGCGCTAGAAGGAAAAATAAACTGTTTCGTATGGAGAGGTGATAGAACTAATTATTCTGCACAGAATAGAAGAAACAATTTCAGAGATAGAAGAGATGGAAACAGAGGACCTGTTAGACGAAATGAAGGTGAAAGAAGAGATAATGACAGAAGGGTAGAAAGAAGGAATCGAGAGGAAGATAGTGAACCCACAGGGCCAGCTATTAACGTGATATCCAGATGTGAGTCATTAGCTGGCACTTCTTCCTCGTCTCGAAAGACCTACACCCGACAGGCTTATTAAATTAATTCGGTGATGGAGGAAAAGCATGATGAAGAGCCCATTACTTTTACTCCAGCTGACAGAGGTGATGTAATGATCCCTCACGATGACCCAATGGTGATTTCGGCGGTAATAGCAAAACACCCAGTGAGTCGCATCCTAGTTGATAATGGGAGTTCGGTAAATTTGATTTACTAGAGTTGCTTTGAGAAAATGAACATCTCTAATGATAGACTGAAGCCAGTAACCACACCACTGTACGACTTCTCAGGAGAAAAAGTGAAGGTGGAGGGTTCAGTTCAGCTACCTGTGACATTAGGGGAAAACCTGAAGTGTGTCACTCGACAAGTGTTATTTATGGTGGTGAACTCAACGTCAGTGGCGTACAATATAATCCTCGGGCGGCCATTGTTAAATAACATGAGAGCGGTAGTGCACCCCTGCTATTTGTTAATGAAGTTTCCAACTCCTCACGGCGTTGGACAAGTGAGGGGAGATCAAAGGAAAGCCAGGACGTGTAATATCGCATCCACCACATGTAAAGGGATTCAAAGGAAGGAAACCCTTACAATTGAAGAACCACCTAAACCAAAACCTGATGAGGAAATGGAAACAATCCAGTTGGATGACGAAGATAAAGGGAAAATAGTATATGTGGGAAGCCGGCTGCCTGAAGAAGTAAAAAGTGAGATAGTCTGATGCTTAAAAGAGAATTCTGATGAGTTTGCATGGACCCCAGCCGATATGCCTGGAATAGACCTTGAAGTTATTTGCCATCGGTTGAACGTAATCTCAGGGGCAAAGCTGATAAAATAGAAGAAGAGGAATTTTGCTCCAGAGAGGCAACAGGCAATAAACGAAGAAATCTCGAAGTTGTTGCAAGCAGGATTCATCAGAGAAGTTAATTATCCGGAATGGTTGGCTAATGTTGTGATGGTGAAGAAAGCCAACGGGAAATGGAGAATGTGTGTGGACTTCACAGATCTGAATAAAGCTTGTCCTAAGGATTCGTATCCACTACCTCGAATTGACAAGTTGGTAAACAAAACTTGTGGGTATGAATTACTTAGCTTCTTGGATGCCTTCTCGGGATACCACCAAATCATGATGCATCCGGATGATGAGGAGAAGACTTCGTTCATTACCGATGTTGGGACATATTGTTATCGAGTAATGCCATTTAGTTTGAAGAATGCGGGGGCAACCTACCAGCGCATGGTAAATAGGGTGTTCCAAGACTTGTTGGGCAACACCATGGAAGCTTATGTCGATGATATGATCATCAAAAGCCGACAGGGAGAATCACATGCCAGAAAAATGACAAAGGTATTCAATGTGTTGCGACAGTACAAGATGAAGTTGAATCCTAATAAATGCTCATTCGGGGTGAGGACTGGAAAGTTTTTGGGATTCATGATTACTAATCGGGGGATAGAGGCTAATCCGGAGAAAGTTCAAGCTATTTTGGACATGAGGCCACCCAATACTGTAAGAGAAGTTCAAAGGCTGACAAGGAGGATAGCAGCCTTGAATCATTTTTTATCCAAATCAGCTGAAAGAAGTCTACCCTTTTTTAAGGCAATAAAAGCAGGAAAGAACTTTAATTGGACGGAAGAGTGCAACGACGCCTTTGAAAGGTTGAAAGACTACTTGAAAGAGTTGCCCCTGTTATCCCGACCACAACCCGGAGATCACCTCCTCATGTACCTCGGTGTAGGAGAGAAAGCTGTAAGTGCAGTCCTATTAAGGAAAGAAGGAGATAGGGATTGCACAATCTATTATGTGAGTAAAGTCCTGCTAGATGCCGAGACAAGGTACCCCTTAGTTGAAAGGGTAGCTTTATCCTTGGTGATGGCAACCTGGAAGTTACGACCTTACTTCCAAGCTCACTCGGTGACTATCTTAACGGATCAGCCTTTGAGACAAATACTGCAAAAACCAGAGCATTCTGGCTGTCTGATCAATTGGGCCATCGAATTAAGTGAATATGACATACACTTCCAGCCTCGCTAAGCAATAAAAGGGCAGGCGTTGGCAGATTTCATTATAGAATGCACTGGCCGAGAAGTCCGTGTAGAAACAGAGTTAGTTTGGTGGAAATTATTTGTGGATGGAGCTCGTAACATGGATGGCAGTGGAGCCGGAATTGTGCTAACTTCGCCTGAAGGGAAAACCTATGAGTATTCCCTGCGTTTCGACTTTCCAAGTTCGAACAATACAGCCGAGTACGAAGCCTTGATAGTTGGGATGAAACTTGCTGAGAAAATGAGAGTCAGCAACTTAATGGCCCATAGCGATTTGCAATTAGTAGTAAACCAGTTCTCGAGTGAGTATGAAGGACGAGAACCCGCTTTAGTCCCTTATCTGCAGAAAGTGCAATTATTGGCACAGTCATTTAAGAACTTCTAATTGACTCAGATAAATCGATCAGAGAATAACCATGCAGATGTCCTTTCAAAGTTGGCTTCTTCTAGAGGAGTCAAAGGGGGTATGGTCAAAGTGAAATCCCCCGCTAGGCCAAGTATTGAAGAAGAAGATGTCTGTGATGTTGAAATCGAAGGCGATTGGAGAAGCCCGATCAAAGACTACATACTGGGGGGTACACTCCCCACTAACAGAGACGAAGCTCGAAGGCTGAAGTTAAAAAGTGCCAGGTTTACCGTGGTGAATGGGGAACTCTATAAACGGGAATTCACAATGCCCCTGTTGAAGTGTCTAGGGCCCCAACAGGCTGAGTACACCTTAGCTGAAGTTCATGAGGGAATATGAGGTGAGCACTTAGGGGCTCGTGCCTTGGCCTCAAAAACACTGCGCGTAGGGTTTTATTGGCCTACACTGAGGAAGGATGCCACAGACAAAGTAAGAAAATGCGAAAAGTGTCAGAAATTCACTTCAATAACAACTGCGCTTGTTTCGGCCCTCCAGAATACTCTACAGCCAACTCAATTTGCACAGTGGGGACTAATATCCTGGGACCTTTTCCACTAGGCTCAGGACAACGGAAATACTTACTTGTGGCCACAGATTACTTCACGAAGTGGATAGAGGCCGAACCTTTAGCTACAATTTCTGAGAAAAAGATGGAAGCAATGGTGTGGAAGGATATAATTTGCCTATTTGGGCTCCCCGTATAATAAATGCAGACCATGTAAAGCAGTTCGACTGTGATGCTTTCCTAGATTTTTGCAAATGCCTGAACATTCTCTTAAGAATATCTTCTGTGTCTTACCCGCAAGCTAATGGGCAGGCAGAGGTGAGTAATCGAACTATACTACATGGGTTGAAGACCAGACTGGACAAAGCAAAAGGAGCATGGGTAGACGAGCTCTCGAGTGTCCTATGGGCCTACAGAACTACAAGCAAAGTGTCGACAGGGGAAACACTGTTTAATTTGGTGTATGGGACTGAAGCCGTCATCCCAGTAGAAATTGGAGCTGAATCACCCCGGTTGGTCCCCTACATTGAGGAGCTTAATTCTCAAAGACTAAGGGAGAATCTAGACCTGCTAGATGAGCTAAGAGACAAAGCAAAAATAAGACTGGCTGCTTACCAACAAAGGTAGCTACTTATTACAATGCACGAGTGAAGAACAGAGAAATGCAAGAAGGAGACCTGGTGTTGAGAAAGTCGGCAATCACAAACGCCCATAAGGAGGATGGAAAACTCTGGGCTAATTGGGAAGGACCATACAGAATCAGAAAAATGGTCGGACCTAGCACATGTACCTTGGAAACCTTGCAAGGAAAGAAGATCTCAAAGACTTGGAATGCCAACCATCTGAAGCTGTACTAGCAGTAAACATTGTACTTTTTCTGATTGTTATTATTCTTGTCTTTACTTTTCCATCTATTGCTCCGTTACTATTGTTTTGCAATAATCTGATTTCTGAATAAAGGCCAGCCCATCATTTTCTATGTTCTCTAATGCAATGTGTGAGACAGATTATGTGTTACAGGAATGGAAATGAGGCAACAGCTGGCAAACAAAAAAGTCCCTAAGCGAAAAATGCGCGAGACGGGCAAACAAAAAGTCCCTAAGCGAAAAATACGCGAGACGGGCAAACAAAAAAGTCCCTAAGCGAAAAATGCGCGAAATGGGCAAACAAAAAAGTCCCTAAGCGAAAAATGCGCGAGACAGGCAAACAAAAAAGTCCTTAAGCGAAAAAAGCGCAAGATAGACACAATGCTCGAGAGAAGTTCATCTTTGCACAGAAATAAGAACGCTGTCTCAAAGTAGAACTTGGGGTGCAACATGGTATAAAGGTAAAAGTATACAAAATATTATACTAAATTCACATAAACAGAAAGAAAGAGCTACAGAATGAAAACAATACTTTTCATTCAAAAATCTGTACAAGTACTAAACTTACAACAAACAAAAAGAAAGAGCTACAGAAAGAAACAGTACTCTTTATTAAAAATGAATCTATACATGGGAGTTACCAAACAAAGCAAAAAATACTAAATTCTAATCTACAGCAACGACCGGGTTAGCCGGCACTACATCAGCACTAGCATCTTGAGAAGCTTGAGGCTCAGGAACTGGAAGATTCGAAGGATCAGGATCTTGGGGAGCCGAAGAAGCAGTCCCGGAAGAAAGAACATCACCTGAAAGCCCTACCACAGCCGCAGAGTCTGGCACGGGATCAATGGCTACAAAATCAGAAATCTGGAACTCATCGCTGTCCAACCCCAGCAGTGCTTCGATAGACCCAGGCTGCTCGCCTGCCTCGATAGATTCAGAAGCGTTACCCGCTGCTGGAGGCTCAAATCGATCAAGTGCCTCAGAAGACTCGGACTGATGTTGTGGCTGTCGAGGAGGCCATGGACCTTCAAGATTGTCCAAATCATCCTCAGCTCCCTCCGCTAAATAGGCCTCCGGACCTTGCTAGTCGGGCTCATACTTGGTCCAAGAAGGAGCTTCGTAGTACCTAGCCTCCCCAGTAAAGAGCAATTTAGGGAAAGCCTCAGTAGGTCAATGCTTCTCCAGCCAAGCATGAGCCAAGTAGAAGGCGTACTTAATGAATCCCGTCGCGAACTCCGCTTTCTTGTCGAAACAATGCTGGGACAAGTGGTATTCACGAATGGCCTCGATTCGAGCTTCTCTCTGACGATCCAATACATTGTGCAGCCCCTCAATGGCCTCATCCCGCTGCCTCTCCATAACTCCCCGATCATCGACGGCCTTATTGTAAGCTTCTTGGTACCCTTGAAGGGAAGCCACCTTCGCCTGCTCTTCTCGGAGCCTTTGTTCGAGATCAGCATTCTTTTTACTCAGCTCCTCCATCCTTTTGGGATAAGGGCGAAGCTGGACAACCTCGTTCGTAAGCTCCATTCTCTGTTCTCGAAGCTCACGAATCTCTTTATCGGCTTGCTCCCTGAGGGCCCTATGTCGAGCATTGACCGCCGTAATTTGTTGGGCCGTCTGACAAAACAAAAAACAAACATAACTCAAAAAGCTTGATGAAAGAGCTTAAAAAGGGAGAATCTAATTACCAAACAAGCACAAAGTTCTCATCTTCATAGCTAAATAGTCAGAATTATCCTCCGCTCCTGCAAGATTCGTGAAAAGGCCCGCCTCGTCCCGAGGGAGGATGGTGCTCCAGGCCAGACGAGACGCTATCCCAGCATCCTCGATGCTGTCATTGTCATTTACTCGGGATAGGTCTGGAAGTCTTCTCCACCTACAACAACCCCGCTATCAACCAGATAGCGCCTCAAGGTCGGATCGGCTACCTTAGGCAAAATCGGTCTCGTAGGCATTGTGGCTTCAATAATCAGTCTCTTCCTGTATTTGTGCCTAGGCTGGCGAGGGGCAGACCGATCCTCAGCTACTTTAGAGCCGCCTTCTTGACGGGCTGAGTCACTCTTTTGGGACTCAGAGCTCTCGCGATCGCCCGAACCACGATCATAAACGAGAGGCCTCTTTCGTTTATTTCTCCCGGCCTCTTGTGTAGGACGACTGGATTCACCAGTAGAAGGTGGAGGAGGAGTAGGAGCACGAGCTGGTCCTGATGGGGCTCTAACTTGCAACTGAGGAGGAGGGGCCTCTCGAGCAGCAGCACTGGCATCCCTCCTACACATCAAGTCTCGGAAGTTCATGCCTGCACAATATAAGAAGAAAGTATTAGCTGGCCAAGTAAAAAACACCATGCACATGCATACGAGAAGTAAAAAAGGATTGGAAACCTAGAAAACCACCAAAATCCTCTAGACTATCCAAATTTGAATCTAACGGAAAATCAACGAAAGGACTCCCAAAGGCACCAGTCTGAGCCCACTCAGGGTTCTCCTCTAATTGACTACTAGTACCCGCAACCTCAGGGGTCTCACTTCCCGAATCGGAAGAGGATTCATCTACAAGGCGGCTTACGGGAGTGGATGCCTCAGCTGCGAGTATCGGGTACTACTAGCTAGGACCAGCATCAGAAACGCGCGGAGTCGTAGGGAGATCAAACGAAACAGCAGAAGCCTCAAGAACGGCTCTGCTTACCCCCCAACCGGCTGCGGCAATATTTTTTGTGGTTAAAAGGGAAAATAAATTACGCTCCCCAGTGGAACAGATTCGCCGAATAGGCTCACCAAACTGATCTCTTAATACTTCTATTTTGAATCTTTCCGAGCGCTGTGAGTGGTCGGAGGTATCACGATTCCATCTAGAGCGAATTCGCAGATCACTTGGAATCTCAACAATGACCCACTCGCTCTCAAAGTTACGCAATTTATTGGGAAGATCCGAGAAGATCTTATTGTTGGGAAACTCATCGACCTTTAACCGTTGAAGGGAGAACGTTATTAACCCTTTTAACCCACGAACTCTGAAAAAGGCGCTAAAGAGAGGGACTATGGGAACAATACCCAAATTATGACACACTATGGAAAACGCCACCAGCTGGGCCCACGCATGAGGGTGGAGTTGACACGGGACGATATCCTTATACCTAAGAAATGCTTCGCCAAACTCCGAGAGAGGGAAGCGAAAACCGAAAGATAAAGAGGCCTTATGAACTGCTACACCATTTCTAACCAAGTCGAGTGTAACCTCCCCTTGAACTGGAAGTCTATAGCTATAACCCGAAGGAAGAGGGAAACGAGTACTGATATCCTCTAAGTCAATATTTGTCAAAGAACACACGAGACCACCCGTTCTAAGTGTTTTACCCGGGCGTAGTAAAGACATGGCAAAAAGAAAAAAAACTACCTGGCGACAAACCCTACAGACGACAGACCCGATAGGCGACAGACCCGATAGGCGACAGACCTATTGGGCGACAGACCTACAGAATAAGACACTCGCAGGAGATCTAAACAACTATACGCGAAAGACTAAACACCTGCGAGAGACTTAAATCTAGTGCGAGAGGTGGTAAATAAAACGACAGATGTTTACTTACTGTCACTAAGGTAAGCGAGAGACTCTTTAGCGAAAGGGCTAAAAATGGGCGACAGACGGCTGTTCAGAGGTTTTAGTGCGCTCTCTCATTGGGTCCTAGTGGTTTATATATAGCTGCGACAGGGAATGTCAAACGTCGCGCCTGATCGTGTCTCTCGCAAGGTAGAGCTTTTTCCACCTGCAAAAAATACAAAAAATACAAGAAGAAATCACGAAAAAAAAACAAAGAGCACTATTCACGGTAGGCTAAGGCCCAAAAACATATATTTATACTCTCTTGGTTGGAGAAATCCAACAAGAGAGTGGGGAGCAATTGATATGACGAAGTCTACTTACGATGGGTCAGGCCTAATAACGTCAAAACTCACCACGTGGATGAGAATCATTGGGCCATGTGGCCTTCGGCAACAGAAGCCAAAATACCCGAATGACGCCTGTCGCCGGCGACAGACTCTAAGCCTGTCGCCTGTAATCATAATGCGACACGTGGTACCATATTCGGCTCCCGTTGGCGTCAGGGTCCTGTCGCCAGGCCTTACCCGTTTGCGACACGTGGCGCCATATTCATCTCCCGCTACGTGACAGACCCCTCATGCCACAACATCCCGCAATATGGGTCTCTCGCCGGCGACACACCTTGATTTCTCCTGAGGAACTTGTGTTATATCGGGACACAAACTCTCAACAAGATGAGGGACTTATCCTCAAATAATTAACCCAGAATATTGGCCTATAAATAAGCCCCCAGGTACAATCTTAGTCTTTAATTTTTGACTACTGGCTTTTACGTTTCCCAATACTAAGAACTTTTTGCTGACTTAAGCATCGGAGTGTCTACGCAGGGAACCACCCCTGCGTCTCTCTGACTTTTCTTGTTTTACAGAAACTTCTTGGAGACATGTGGAGACTAAGTACGAACATCGACGTCAGCATACCTTTATTGTTGTTTTGTGCAACAACAGTGTATATACAGCTCGAAGAGATATATTACTTTTCAGTCTGAAATTTGGCACTATATATTCATATTAAGTAATTGTTGTCAAATTTAAGTATCAAAATAGGACAATATTAAGGAATTAATTGGTAAAAAAGAAAAGGAATTTTCATTATTTGACATGCATGACTCCATCAAATTTTTTTTCGATTACCTCATTTATTCTTTTTATATTGTTGTTGTGTATATTTATTTGTGTATACATCCCTAATGCTAAATAAAACAAATTGAGTGTTTTTTCCCTTTTTGGCCTTGGAGATAATTTTATTTTTAATATATATAACATCTGGATAAAATATTTGTACCGTAACAATAGAATAGCCAGCTGAGGGTTAGGCCATAAGGGCAGGAGCTAGCCAGAATCCCCCATCCTCTCTTTATTGCATTGGTTGACCGTAAGCCTAAAGGTCGTTTGAGGCGCCATAGGTCTTATTTAGCTAGAACCTAAACAGTTTTTTGCCTGTCAAGAAATGGGAGCCCCTGTGCTTCCACAACCCTAATAATTGGGCAGTCCACTACCTAGCTATTTTGGATTTGGCCTTTCTTTTGTTTTCTTTCAAGGAGAAAAGAAGATTAATAATCAACCCCAGGCATCGCTCTCTTCCTCAGCACTGAAAGAGGTTTTTTAATCATGAAATAGGCAAAATAGATTAATTTCCAAGCTAGCATTTGTTATTTTTTTTAATGATACGTTATATGAGAAATGTGAATGTTAGGATAGATGTGTAAATATACAAGAAAAGATACAATGAAAAATAAAAACATTCAAAAAAATATTGGAGTGATGCTTATAAAAAATAAGATGAACGAAAGTTATTAACATTGATCTAGATACATATAACGTAAACTTTTGAATGCTCTAATTAAGAGAGTGGATATTATGAATGATGCAAAAAAGTATCAAGGTTGGCTTAGATAGGAGTGAGTATAGGAGAATTAATATTGACTATTTAGTATGAGTTCATATATTAGATTATATAACCTATTTCAGTATTGGAATAAAAGCTCTAATGATGATAATGATGACAAAAATGATGACCGTATCTTCAAATTTTATTTGAGTTTAATTTTTTTAAATGTATATTTCTCATAAATGTTTAATGCATAAAGGATTAGTTAGTTTTAATTATATATTAGATTCTTTGGTTACCTCTCACTAATTTGCTTGTTAAGATGATCATTTAGGTAATTGTACATATCTAAAAGGTTAGAAGTTTGCTTTTTTTTGTTTGGATTTGTTCCATATTTCATTATTTTGAGAAAGAGCCAATAATTTTTAACGCACATTGTAAATTCGAATGCCACTATTGTGAGTATTATATTATCGTTCCTCGTTAATTTGTACTTAATTTGTTTTTCCATTTCAATAATTGATGAATAATGATCTATATACCAACAAGATTACATTACTTTGCAAAGCAAATTAAATTTTTAAAGAGTATCACCTTCTTACAGTAAAAAATTTGTAGAAGGGAAGCGTCAAGTAGCATATAAACCAAGAAAACGGGGAACAAATGAAAAGAAGCCAATACATTGAACCTGACTATTCGACCTTAAAACAAACATGCTCGCCAGATCTGGCTATTCTCTTGACTGAGCCACCACCGCTTCTCAGGCAAGAGTCTATGCTTGAAGGGAGCAAAGGGGCCTGTGATTTCCCATAAGTGTTCCAGCACAACGCCTGATGGAAACCTCCATATGTAAAGGATGGTTTCAATTGAATACCGATAAGATCAACGTCGGTGCACGGGATGTCATTACTGCAAGCAAGATGAACTGGTTGTACCGAGTAAGTTCCGATAATTTGATCGTATTTAACACCAGATATTGCCACAGCCCCTGTTTGATTCTTGCAAACATTCTTGTCACAGTAGTACTGGTCGATTATTACAGGAATCTTCACGTCGGAGACTCGAATATTGGAAAATGACACGTTCTTGACAGTTCCCATACCACCCTGTTCCATAAAATTTAAAGGTTAAGCCCTCGTGAAAGCAGAATTGTACTCTGAAATTAAAGAAAAAAAAGTCGGCTTGCAGCATTATTTGCATCTAGATATTTTCAAGCTGAGCTCGAGTTTGAGTTATTTGACTAATAAATCGAATGAAATTCTCGGTTCAAACAACTTGTGAGCCTTTTCAAGTTTTTTTTATATATATTTTTAATATTTTATTATTAATTTACTATTTTATTCTTATAATATATAACTAAAAATTGACAGATAGAATCTATGGAATAAAATTTGAGCTGTTCGAGTATTTTGTCGAATTGAGTTTAAACTTCAAAAATCAAACTCAATCGACCTTGAGCTTTCGAGTGGAGTCAGGTTCGAGTCTGATACTATATCGTTTCGACTCAATTCGATTACACCCTTATGCAAAAACAAAACATTTTACCTGCCAGGTCTTGATTCTAACTCCAGCTAGTGTATTGAGCAATGAGATTTTCTCAACAACTATATCCGATACACATGCAGCACTCTTGTCTTTCCCCAGCCCTCCCAAACTGCGTTGATAAGGGAACGTCAGATTTCATTACAACATTATCAAAACGAGTCCATGTTGCATAAGCAAGCATTTCCAAAGCTCATCCTTAACTTTCATACATGGAATTTCAGTTTACCTAATCCCATGACCAGGGCCGCAATTAATGTGGTGTATATGAACGTTCGAGCAGCCCGTTTGAATGGATATACAGTCATCTCCTGCCAAAAAGACCCCAATAATTAATTAAATAAGTTTATTAAACCTCGGAACGATAAACTATGCCTAGAGGGCCCCCACAGGCTAGAGTCTACTTTTTGTTCATGCCTGTTTCGAAAGTTAATTTTGTGCGACAATTATTATACCGTTTAAAGGGTCTTCAAACCAATCATATTTCTTCACTATAAGATAACTTTTTTGCACTGAAAAAGTCCTAACGTGCCAGGCACTATCGCAAACTTATTATTTTTAGTGGCTATATGTAAGAGTACAACCTCTGTTTTCCCTAGCTAGTATATAACTACTGTTTTACGAGTGAAATTAATTAATATAAGATGAAATATTGTTCAAGGGACTTATAAATTTTCTTCTGGAGCTTACCACAGCTAATATTGGAATGCTGAATTTCTACAAATCTGGTGTTTTGCAGATGAATACCATCGGTATTTGGACTACTCCCCGGAGAAGATATTGTAATGTTGTTGACTTTAATTCCGCCTGAGCTGTCAAATTTTAGGTGGCATTGAGGGCTGTTTATGATCTTGATGTCGCGAACTGTCACATTGAAGCTTGAGTAGAATCTTAAAGCCTGTAATGGACATAAATCAGAATTGTAATTTATCACGGCATGCAGTGGTGATCAGTGGAATACGCGCACTGAAAAGAAGATAATTAGTTATAAAATGATCTCTCACAGTTGGTTTCCAATTTGGAATGTGCTTGAATTTCTTCTGCAAAAGATACATTTAAGAGATTAGGTTCAGTTTCTATTCCATTGAGGAACTAATTAAATTGTTAATAAGATGGTAATTAAGTAGATATATAACTAACCTGAGTGTAATAAATCTGATCAGATGCAGTCCACCACTGAGAGCCTTGACCGTCAACAACTCCAGAACCTTGAATAGTAAAATTATGAATCCATTTGAAGTTTATCCATTGAAACAAGCTGGACTTTGACCATGAACCCACTTCTGGGGGTGCTAAAAGGGCTCCATCGATCTGTTCGGAGCTAATTCCATTCGCATTAGCTTTGAGCATTGTGCATTTTAATAAAATTTTAATGTAAAGAGATATTATTAATAAAATATGACAAAGAATATACTTCTTGCCGTTTTTAGGTAAAATACTGTTTTGAGAGTCAGGGAGATCAGCTAAAAAGAAAGCATATACCTGCAAAACAAGGTGAGGCATGCATGGACCTTGAAGAGTTATGGGCTTGATCAGAAACTTGAATTCTGAGGGAATTTCTACAGTAGCCCCAGGCATTCTGCAGGCAGCTTTCCATGCTGCTAGAAGCGACTGTTATTTGACATTCTCAAGGATTATTACAACTTTTAGAACATTGTGTAGTTACAAAAATAAATTACTGTCTCACTCTGTCAAGTCTCAACAAAGATTTTGCAGTTTGCAGTTTGCACCATTGAGTTTACCTTTGAATCATCAGAAACTCCGTCACCCTTGGCTCCAAACGACAAAACATCAAAGATGTTAGAACCTTTGGGACAAGAGCCATAACCAGGAAAAGGCGCTGGTGCAGGGCCCGAGGCCGGAGCGGTACTATTGTCTTTGCTGTTCTTGTCTTTTTTATGCTTAGTCTTGCCTTTCTGGACATGATGCTTTCTTCCCTCGACAGAGGTTATAGAAGAAGTGATGAATGCAAGAAACATTAGAGCCATGAAAGCTAGATGACATAAACTCTTATCTCGCTTCATGGCTAGTGTCGATCTTCTCTTTGCTTTCTTAGCGAGTGATTATTAAGGCTGCTCGGGTGGCATACCTGCTTGAAACATGGAAAGGTACTTAAAAAGACAGCTTATATGGAGCTAGTTTTATAAAATAGCCCCGTTTTGGGTTTTAATTTGCAAGTATACCCTAAATGAGAACTTGTTAATTAATGCCCGTGTCATCCCAATGATACAAAAATGAAACGACCTACTTCCACTAGGATTGGAAATTGAAAGCCAAAAACTAGATTTTTATTTTGAAGGGAAATATTTGATAATTGAAATTGAGAGTTTGAATCCAAATTTTTAAATAAGTCACAATTTTTCTTTAATCACTCTACAAAGAAGTTGTTGACCAAAATTAACTTTTAATTTGTATGTGAAATTTAGCATAATATGTATAATATTTGATAATTAGTTTTATCTTCCTTTCTTTTTTTTTCTTAATTGTAGCAATTAATTCTTTTCAACTAAAGAGTGGATAATGTAGATAGAGTGCTAAGGATCAATATTAGTCACAGCTCGATACGCTAGTAATTGGATGGGAAACAAACCAATAAGGCCCGTTAGGATGCCCGGTGGATAGGGATGTAAACGGGTCGGGTACCCGCTAGATTTGGGATACCCGAACCCGAACCCGAACCCGATTAACTTTAATAATACCCTAACCCGATTAACTACCCGATTATTTTTATTTATGCTACCCGAACCCTAACCCTATAAAATATAAATACCCGTTTAACTACCCGAATCCGTTTAACTACTCGTTTATTAAGTCAAAGTTTGATTTTTAAATTTAAAATTAAAATTAATTTTAGAATAACTTAATTAAAACATTATATTAATAAATTTAATTTAACTCATAAAAATAAATTAAAGTTAAAAATCATAATTATAATATATAATGATTTAATTTAATTAAATAAAACATTAATAATAAATAATTGATATATAAAAAATATAAGTATTGTATTAATTAATTATTATTTATAATCGGGTTCGGGTAGCGGGTACCCTAAGGTAACTACCCGAACCCTACCCTAACCCGTGACGGGTAGTAATTTCACTACCCGAATCCTACCCGAACCCGATTATACACTACCCTAATCCTACTTAAACGGGTCGGGTAGCACCGGGTACCCGTTTATAGGGTACCCATTGCCATCCCTACCGGTGGATACCGACGCAGGCAAGTGAGAAAGATAAAGACAAAAAAAATTTGCAATATTATCCTTCTGCTCCTATTTTCATTTTTTTTTATTAAAAAGATATTTATAAACATTTTTTTCATTATTTTCAATTTCACTGAAATTAATCTTACTATCAATCCAAACTAACTCTAAGTGATAAATAATCAGTACTGTTATTTGTTGCAGCTCACCCACACCCTCACCTCATTTAACCTGCGTGCATACATAAGGTCATCCATTATTTGGATTAATGGGAGTTAGATAAAGAAAGAACTTTAAATTAGAATAATCTTTTGACTGGATAACTTTCTTAATATGTCCCCAGACTATATATTATTATTGGACAGTTTTCTAGTGGATAATGATCTGGACACCCCTTGCTAATTTGATAATGGAGGAATCATACCCTCACACTGAAAGGATAGTGCTATTCTACTCTTCTTTCCGTTAGAAGTTAATTACAAGAAAGTTCACGAATTTGATGCAAAATATTATTTTATCCCTTTGAAGGAACCTTAACTTTTTTTAACGGACTACAAGAATCTTACAAATTATTAAATGAAAAACAAAAAGTATCCACCTCAGAAATGCCTGTTACTCCTAACTTTTTGATGTAAAATGTTCTAAAATAGAGAATAACTGGAGGTTAGGTCGTCGTCGTCCTCGGTTTTTAAGTTGCAGACAAATGAAAGTTGGCCACTTGAGCGGTCACTCTGAGAGGCAGCTCTCGCACCAACATTTTTTTTTGTTTAGTAGCAAAATGAAAATTACATTACTTTAAGTGCTCCAGGACAGCCTGCGTTATTAATTTTATCAGTTTATTCCTTTTTATTATTAGTATATTATCTGCAACATACATATACATATACATATACATATACATATATTCACACACATATATATGACAGCATATGTTTATGAAAAAAATGAGATAAAATATGATATTTAATTGATCCTTTTAAAATCAAATGTTAAAATCTGTCACTAAATTGGTAAGTATATATTTTCATTTATTGCAAATTGATTTTAGCTTGAAAATTTATCTTAAAATTTAACATGGTATCAAACAATGCTTTCTTTCAGTAACCCCTGGCCAAGGTTTCAAATAGCGGCCACTATTTCAAATAGCGGCCGCTATCTCGCGGTAACGGCAATAGCCGCCACCGCTATTGAGGTAATAGCGGGTGTGAGTACGGATCACACCCGTAGCGGCTAATAGCGGCCGCTATAAAGCGCCGTAACGGAGGATAGCGGCGATAGCGGCCCGTTATCACCGCTATCCTCCGTTATTTTTCAGACAAAATTAAAAAAAAATTAAAATTCAAGACCATCAGAACTCAGAAGACAGAAAAATGGAATAGATACCCCAAGTACAAACAGGCAACAGCAGATCTCAGCACACAAGCAAGCATCAAATTCAAAAACATCAATCATCACCTAAAAAAACTAAGCAAGCAGTTTTCATTTTTATTTTTTTTCCTTTGAATCTTCCATCTAGATCAGTGATGGCGAGGGCGGCGTGGGCTGGGCTGTCGCAGGCTCGGCATCGGCTGGTGTTGGCGAGGCTGAGATCAGATTTGGCCCCTTGGCGCTGGCGGCTGGCGGCGTGAGGCTGTGAAGGAGAGGGATCGAGGTAGAGGTGAGGACTGAGGCCTCGAGCCGACAGGAAAGGAGGTGAGTGAGGGTGAGGCTAGGCGTGAGGGAAATCGTGAAACCAAGGGAGAGGCGGGGCTGAGGTGAGGGCGTCGCAGCTGTCGCCGTCGCGTGAGGCTGCCTGAGGTGACTGGTGAGGGGAGGTGAAAGGAAAGGAGCGGCGGGTGGGTAAGGTTGACTGACGAGAGAAAGAGAAGAAACTGAGTTGGGTGGTTGGGTGGGTGGGTGGGTGGGTTCTAATGGGCATTTTAGTTTTATTTTTTTGGGTATGGCTTCTATTTATTTTAAATACTTTTGTTTTAAATTTTTAATTCGTTTTAATTATTTTTTTGGTGGATATTTTAATTAGTTTTTTATTTTAAATATTTTTGTTTTAAACTTTTAATATGTTTTAATTAGTGATATAAGAATTGATGAATCATGATAAAATATATTAAATAATGAGTAATTTTTTAATTATCATAAGTAATTTTTTAAATATGAATGTTTTATTATAATTCAAAAAATTATGAACAACATTTTTTTTCATATATATAATAGATTTGAGGTATCATAAATTACTTTAAAAATTATAAAATAAGACTTTACATGATTATAATTACAATTACTACACTTTTATAGAATTATGTGAAATTAAAAAAAATTCACGACCGCGATGACCGCAATAACCGCCGCTATGTCCGCAACCGTGATAAACGCAACGTGGACGAAAACGTGACCGCGACCGCAATTTAAAACCATGCCCCTGGCCTCAATGGATTTGTTAATTATGTCTATACAGGTAAGTTCATGTCACATAAAAGGTCATGAAATGAAGTATTATAGTGAAAAGAATATATCTCACATCTATTAAATTAGAAAAAATTTAATATACAAATATAATAAAAATTATTTATTATGAATTAATTTTTAAATTGAATCTTGGTCTTAAATTTTAAGTATAAGAATTAAGAAAGTTACAGCAGTTCAGTTATCAAATGAGGGACTCCTAAGGCCGAGGCTTGATGATGAGGCACGCAGCGCGAGGAAAATGGTTCTCACTTTAATGAGCGTGGGGACGGCGGATAAAAAGGGGTTGAAAATTTTGGCTTTGACATTGGTACCCAACAAGCATTTGAACTCAGGCCAAAAAAAGAAAAGCATTTGAACCCTAATTTTGGTATGGGCAAACAGGGAGTGTTGAGCTACAGTCAACAGTACTCATGATTTGTCTCTTGTTTTCTCCTACCACGAGGTGCATGGGCAATTTTTATTTTTTAATTCTCGTATATTATCATATCATACATGGAAGCTACGAATATAGAAACAATTATCCTTTATTTTACTCAACAGTAATTTTTCTTACGGGACATTGTTTTCAACTTTCAAGGGTAAAAAGAAGATCTAAAAAAATAAAAAACAGATATTAAACCGTTAAATCCTAAACTTCAGCTCCATTATGAATGGGGTTGGTTCAATTTCTTATTAGTTTTTGTTACTTTGTTATTTACTAATTTGTTTAATTTACTCATTGTTTTATGGATAATTATATTGAGTGTAACAAATATGTTATATTTGTTTAAAATTATTTAATTGTAATATAATTTCAAGTCTTTTTCAACCTTCCCCTAATCTTAATCCTTTTTACATTATTCATAATCTCTATTCTCCTGACTGGAGCATCTACAGGTCTACGTCGTATGTGTTAAAACCAATGTAAATGACTTTGACTCATCTTGTCTTCGATAAGTGTCACTCCAATCTTTTTACGAATGTCTCTATTTTTCATTTTATCTTTTCTTGTGTATTCGCACATCCATCATAGTATTCACATTTCTACTACTACTCATTTTCTGTGTATACAGTCTTTAGTTGCCTAACATTCACTATCATAGAGTAATATTGGTCTAACAATTATCCTATAAAACTTGTCTTTCAATCATATAAGAATTTTTATCAGACAACACACCTGTAGTGCTTCTCTAGTTGCTCCAACCAACCTATATACTATGGGTCACATCACCATCAATCTCTCTATCCATTAGTACAATCAATCCCAAATATCTAAAATAATCTTGCTTAGGAATCGCTGCCTCATCTAACATCACCATGCTTCGATCTTCCTCCTTGTTTGAACTGAATTTACATTCCATGTATCTAGTTTTTACTTTGCTTAGTCCAAATCCTGTTGATTCTAATGTCTGTCTCCGTAATTATAACTTCACATTAACCTCTATTTTAGTCTCAACACATAAAACAACATCATATGGAAACATCATATACCAAGGTACGTTATTCTGGGTGAATTTTGTCAGCTTATTCATTACTACAGAGAATTATAGGAATAGGCTTAACACCGACCCTTGATGTAGACCTATTGTGATAGAAAATTCACTTGTTTGCCCTCCATATGTCCTCACATGTGTTCTTGCATCTCTATAAATGCCTTTAATTATTTTAATATATTTCATGGGACTCTTTTCTTATTAAGGACCAACATAACACCTTGTTGGCACTTTATCAAATGTTTCCTCAAAGTTTATAAAGACCAGATGGAGATCTTTACTTTGTACTGAAGAACGCTCCTTCAAGTTGTCTAAGCAAGTGTATCGCTTTCATAGTTGATCAGTTAGGTATAAAATCAAATTAATTCTTCGATATCTCTACCTTTTTCCTTAATCTTCGTTCTATCACTATTTCTTATAATTTCATCATGTGACTCATTAGTTTTATGCCTTAATAGTTGGAACAACTTTGAATGTCTCCCTTGTTCTTATAAAGAGGTACCAAGGCACTCTTTTTCCATTAGTTGGGCATCTTGTTAGTGTGCCAAATCTTATTAAAAAGGTTTGTTAACCTCCTAACTCCTACATCTCAAAAGCATTTCCAAACTTCAACAAGAATGTCATCAGGTTTAATTGCTTTCCCTGTCTTCATCATCTTTAGTGCCTTTTTTATCTTTATCTCTTTGATTCTATTCATAAAACATTGGTTCAAATCTTCGAAAGGCACTGAGATATTGTCCAAATTTTAGCTTTGTCTGTCATTAAATAGTTTATTGAAATAATCACGCCAACTTTCTTTAATATCATTGTCTTTAATTAGAATTCATTGGTGTTCATCCTTGATACATTTCACGACTTATAGGTCATGATGCCTCCTCTCTGTTGCTCGTGTCAATCATATATCTCTTTCTTTCTCTCCTTTATGTCCAACTTGTTATGAATCTCTTTTACAACCTTCACCTAAGCTTTTGTCACCTCACTTTTTGCCTCCTTCCTAGCTAACTTGTATTTTGTGAAGCTCTCTTCGGTGTTGTTCGTCTTTAAATTCTTGTAACATTCTTGCTTGGTCTTTATATCTTCCTTAAACTAATTCAGCCCACCATTTTGCATCTTTTCTAGTTTGTGCTCTTTTAGTTGGTACTCTTAGTATCTCCTTGCCCACCTCCCAAATGTATTTTCCCATATTGTTTCATAATGTATTTAAGTTATCCTTTGTTGTCCAGTCTTCTTTCTAAATTCCACTATTTCTATATATGTTGCATGACTATATTTTTAGCTTCCACCATCGAATCCTTGTAGCTCCTTTCTGTTGGTTCTTTCGATGTTGTTTATGAATTTTCATGTCTAGGACTAGCAATTTATGTTGCATGGTAATACTCTTTCTTGGGATGACCTTACAGTCTAGACATTTGCATTTATCCCTCCTCCTAGTAAAAAAAAAATCTATTTGACTTACACTTGATCCACTCTTGGAGGTTATAAGGTGATGTTCTCTCTTCCTAAAGAGTGTATTCACTAGGGTTAAGTTGTAAGAGAAAACAAAATCTAGGATAGCATCCCCACCCTCATTTCTTACATCGTAAATAAAATCTTCATGTATGCGTTGAAAACCCTCTCTACTATCACCTACATGGCAATTAAAGTCACCACCAATAAAAAAATTTTCTCTTGCATGCGCTTCTTATACTATCTTACCTAAATCCTTCCAAAGTTGTTGTTTACAAATATTATCAACTCCTATTTGTGATGCATATGCGCTAATTATGTTCAAAACCTCACCTCCTAAAATTCGCTTAACCAAATAATTCTATTCCCTTGTCTCCTAACTTTCTTATCCACCTTCGTCCATTATGGTATGGGAACCTTTACTTACTTGACACCACATTCAGGTGTTGATGTGGCACGTTGCTTTTGGACGATGACCTAGTGACCTTTGCACTTTTTTCACTACAACGAAGCCCCAATGTAGCATGTCACTGAATAAGGGACACCCCAACAAATTTCATATGGTGATACATCTCTTAAAAATTAGACGAGTTTTGAGTGGTTAGTTGTCCAAACTACCATCAACCCTTCTGTTTTATTTGAGCTTGAGACCAATTGCGTTCAACAAAAGTATAGTTAAAATTTCGTAACATATATATAACTATTAATATGACAGAAAAGCTTAAAAAATTTGTATTTAATTTATCGATACCAATTTTAACATAGAATCTTTTTTTTTGGTTACATTTAACATAGAATCTTGGTGTTTTATACCACATGATTATGGACTATAATATGATCAAAGAGAAAAGATTCTATGAAACAGTTACGCCACATCAGCTTATATCACATTCCACTCATTTAATGCCACTTCATCATTTTTTTTCATGTCATCTGATTAGTCAGCTTATAACTTTTCCCAATAAAAAGTAATGCCTAAAATTTTCCACTAAAATATTATGCCCAAAAATTTCCCGCTAAAAAATTAAGACTAAAAAAATTTTCACTAATTTCTTTTTCACAAAAATTTATCACTTTCGAAATCTCATTGCCCGTAAATTTTGTTTAGTCAGCTTAACATTTAAAACTAGAAACAATTGATAACCCAAAACACGTCAGTTTAAGTTTCAAGATATCTATGGTTAGGGTTTTTTTTTTTAACTCAAATCCTTTTCAAAATTAAAAAAAATTGTTTATTTCTCAAAAAAATTGCAGGAAAACAGTATAAAAGAGAGAGGAAGGATTATGTGTGTCTAAGTTTCAAGGTATCAAGGTTTGTTTTTTTTTTTTCAACTCAAATCCTTTTTAATTTTTTTTTTGTCTGTTTATTTGTCAAAAAAAATTGCATGAGAACAGTATAAAAGAGAGAGGAACGATTATGTGTTGGTTTGGTGTTATGCGGTTTCAACTCAAAACCTATTCAATCATATTGTTTTTCTAGTTCGTCTTTGTCAAGCTTCATTGTTTGGTGTTATGGGTTTTATGTAATATGTTAAATGCCATATTTTTATTGCATTTAGATGTATTGCAAGGGTAATTGTTTCCAATGTCTACAACATGTTTGATTTTTTGTCTCAAGGAATTTCACTTAGCATTTTCCTTCTCTAAATTTTCCGTTCTCATGCTCTTGAACCAATGATGTTTTGGGTATTAAATCTCTTGAATGGACTGGGTTCTTGTAGTAAGATGAGGTTGGAGGAGGCATCAACCGTCAGATGACATGATCAAATAAAATCCACTTAACTTTCACGTTATGCAAAAACAATTGTCTTTTAATTAGTGCTTAGAGTCAAACAAAATTTACAGCCAATGAGATTTCGAAAGTGAAAAAATTTTGTGAAAAAGAAATTAGTGAAAATTTTTTTAGTCTTAATTTTTTAGCGGGAAATTTTTGGATATAATATTTAGTGGAAAATTTTAGGCAATACTTTTTATTGAAAAAAATTATAAGCTAATCAGATGACATGGTAAAAAATGATGAAGTGGCATTAAATGAGTGAAATGTAATATAAACTGAGGTGGCATAATTGTTTCATAAAATTCTTTTTCTATGATCAAATTATAACATCCGTGGAAGGCCAATCAAATGAATAATTATTGTTATTATTGGAATCATATACAGCAGAACTGTGAACGGTGAACCTGAATGTGAACAGAGCATCATGATTCCAATCAATTTTGGACTTCTTATTTTTGTTCTCATTCCAACTTATATGCGGCAGTAGGGATTTAAAAAAAAAAGAAAATTGTCATATAAAATAAAAAATATTTAGTAGTCTCACAATCACGACAACTTTACATGAAACTTCCAGTTTTCACACTTTGTCAGCAGTCCACAAGTTGACATCTACAAATTATATCCAATGGAAGCAGCAGAAATTTGCGTGTCAAACGTCATCCTGGTTATAAGTCAACAAGCACGCAAAATCCTAAAGGCCACGCAAGTCTAGCCTCTGCACAGCTTGTCCTACTACCAACTGAAAGCTATTTCTTAACTGAAACAAGAAAGTCGGTCCCTGCAACGCGTCACGCGTTTTCTATTACCATGGCAATTTTACCACGAACCCATCGAGATATCTCTAGGTTTCTTGTGTTTTGTCATTTTGCAAACCCAATTTTACTGTTTCTCTTCCCATTCTTAGAAGCGGTTCTGCAAAAGAACCAAACAAAAAAAAGCCCAACTAAAAGTTCCAAAACATTGAATAGTTTTAATTCTTCTAATTTGAGATTTGGGTTTTGCACTTCCGTCAAGAAATGAAACAGTTTTCGTTCTTTCTTCTCCTCTTCTTCTTCTTCTTCTTCTCTTTGTTTGCAAAACTTTCTCTCTCTGATCCAAGAGCTAAAGAGGCAGCTTTAGTATGCAGCAATAGAACCACCTCAATGACAGAGCTCCAAAACTTTATCTTAAACTTGGCAGCTGTCTTGGACTCCTTTACCGCACGAATCGTTCAGCAGAGGTACGCTGCTGTTGTAAATGGAACTGGTGACACCAAAGTGTACGGTTTCGGCGAGTGCATGAAAGATCTTGATCAAAGCGACTGTAACATCTGCTTTGCTCAATGCAAAACGCAGATCTCGAGATGTTACCCTTATCAGTTTGGCACACGCGGAGGCAGACTTTTCTATGATGGTTGTTATTTAAGGTACGATGATTATAATTTCTTTAATGAAAGTTTGAGTGAAGAAGACCGAACTGTTTGTGCTACTGAGGATGTTGCTTCGAGTAACCAGACAGTTTTTAGAGCTAATGTGATGCAGTTGGTGAGGAATTTGAGTGTGGAAGCACCAAAGAATGATGGGTTCTTTGTGGGGTCTGTGAGTAGAGGGAATATGTCGGTTTTTGGATTGGCTCAGTGTTGGGAACTGGTGAATAGGAGTGCCTGTGAAGGTTGCTTGGCCAATGCGGTTTCTAGGATTAGTTCATGTCTTCCTAAGGAAGAAGGTAGGGTGTTGAATGCTGGTTGTTACTTGAGATATTCAACAGAGAAGTTTTATTACAATTCAACTGCTCCCCCAGTTGTTGGGAATGGAGGTGAGTTAAGATTTTTGTTTCTGGTTCTTAGCTTCAAATCTTTTCATTGTTTTGCTATGAATGTTAAGCCTGTGGAATATTTGCTTTTCAATTTCTTTTCTGCATTTCTAGTTTTTCATAGTCAAATTCTATAGTGAATTCATTATATAAGAAGTGAACCAATATGTGGAATTGAATTTGAATATTCTCATGTAAATAGACTCTGCAATTTATTACAAGGTTCCATCATTGGACTGGTAGTTCTGAAGTTAATAGAATAGTTTCTCTAAAAGAAGCTAGAGTAATGTGCCTTTATTTTTGGACTTAGTCAAATTGATTCTTAATTTTCTGCATACATATATTATTGACACAATATTGTTACTATGGTTATCAGGACGCAGAAAATTAGCTATCATCCTGGCTACAACGTTCTCCTCTGTGGCTCTAACACTGATTATTGCAGCTGCCATTTTCCTAGTGAATAAGAAGCTTTTGAAGAAAAGGAGAGGTATCTAAACCTTCTTGTTAATGATCTTGAATGGTTTATATCTTGATAGTAGAACTGAAATTTACCTGGATTTGATTTGCATAGAGAGGCAGCAACTCGGAGCTTTATTACACGTGGTGAAGGAGTCCAAGTTGTATTTCTCATATGAATCTCTTGAAAAGGCTACAAATTACTTTAACGACTCCAACAAGCTGGGGCAAGGAGCATCTGGTTCTGTGTATAAAGTATGTTGTTATTTACTCTTTTGTTTTCTTAGCAGATAATCACTTCTTCATTCAAGGAACTTTCAAGCTAAAGTGTTCTCCGTCAAATAGGGAACTTTGCCTAATGGGAAAGTAGTTGCAGTAAAGAGGCTCTTTTTTAATACAAGGCAATGGGTGGATCATTTCTTCAATGAAGTAAACTTAATCAGTGGCCTATATCACAAAAATCTTGTAAAGCTGTTGGGATTCAGCATTACAGGCCCAGAAAGCCTTCTTGTTTACGAATACGTGCCAAACCAGAGCCTTCATGATTACCTTTTCGGTTAGTATCGTTGAGCGTTGGTTTATTTAGTGAAATTTGTTATTACTTGTAATCATCGTTTTCACTTACAAGTTGATAGATTTGATACAGGTAAAAATGAGTCTGAGCCACTAAGATGGGAGGTGCGATACAAGATCATCTTGGGTACAGCTGAGGGCTTGGCCTATCTGCACGAGGAATCAAAATTGAGGATCATACACAGAGACATCAAACTTAGCAATATTTTGCTTGATGAGGACCTCACACCAAAAATTGCTGATTTTGGGCTTGCTAGACTGTTTCCAGAAGATAAATCTCACATCAGCACTGGCATTGCTGGCACATTGTACGTTCAAGAAAGCAATTTTTGTAATTTCAATTAGAATTACCTTGATGTTTGTGTGGTTTAGACAACTTCTTAGCTCTTGGCTTAGAAAACTCTATCAATTGTATTTCATTATTCAACATCTAGCATTTTTTTGTTTGACACATTTGCATCCGTAGAGGTTACATGGCTCCGGAGTATGTTGTCCTTGGCAAGTTGACTGAGAAGGCAGATGTTTACAGTTTTGGTGTTCTTGTTGTTGAAGTTATATGTGGGAAGCGGAACAAGTGCTGCTCTCCAGATTCAATCTCTATCCTACACATGGTATTCATTTTGCTGGGCTTATCTCATAAGTAATGCACAGTGACACTTTCTTCTGTAATTTCACGTCTTAAACTCACAAATTTTCTTTTTTTTTTTTTGGAAAGGTTTGGAGTTATTTTGAAGCGGGTAAACTCTGGGAAGCTGTTGATCCTGTTATAGGGGATAATGTTCAAGAAAAAGCCTCTAGATTGCTTCAAATTGGCCTACTCTGCGTACAAGCCTCTGCAGAAATGCGACCATGGATGTCTACAGTAGTGCGAATGCTTACTGATGAAACTCATGAAGTTCCTCGGCCAACACAGCCTCCTTTCTGGAATTCTAGTAGCTCAGAAGTTAGCCAAACCATTTCATCTGTAATCTTTAATTTTCAGCCCGAGTCTTACAGCCAGTCTTCAGGGGATAGTATTACACAAAGTATGATCAAGCCTAGCGTGAACCACTTTCTTGTATAATGTTTTGCACAGGATTCACGAAGATGGAGTCGCTTTATTACTCTTTGTCTCTGATAGCAGTGTACATCCTGAGGTGACACAATCAGGTGAACCATTTCTAGTGACACTGTACTCATTTGGAGGCATAAAAGCGATGCAAAATGTTTTAGATCAATTATCTCGAGTTTTTGCCGCTGTAATGTACAGTAAGTTTTATCAACGATGTTGTTTACAGGTGCATTCTTTCTGTAAACTATTTATAGAGCGGCTTGATATTATTAGTAATCAAAGAGGTGCTGTGTAAATACTAAAATTATACAAGAGATCTCTATTCTCTACGTTGAAAGCTAAATATGCACTCTTTTTTTTGGTACAGCTAATTCATTGTAATGAGGATAGGTTTAAGCTTATGCAATGATTTTAAGAGGTTCTCATTTCATAATATTATGTCTGCATTGTTTTGACGGTCACCCTCAAAAAAATGGCAGATCACTAATTCTTTTAGTTTATTTGTCACGATCCAACCTAATCTTTTCTTTTGTCTTCTCTTAACGATTGAGGGCTAGTTTGGATGGGCGGTAAAATTAGCTTCGATGATTTCTCCGCTCCGTTGTTATTATAGTGAAGGAAGTTCTAAGTTTGTGTTGGCAGTCTCTAACCTTTGTTAATTAGACCATTATACAAATTCAAATTAAAAAAAAAGAAGACCATTGCACTATCAATTAAAGTAGAATTTTCTGGTTAGTTTTTCTGAAGGAGCAACGCAAGATAATTTCCCCCAAGGAAAAAAAAAGGCCTCTGCCTGCAAGTTACAGCCCGTGTAAACGCTTCATGTGATCGCGGTTCCGTTACACTTTCCTACTTGAATTCAAAACTTCCATTATTCGATTACTATTTAAAAGAAAATCTGAAATAGAATATTTTGAGGCGTGTTATATTGTCAGCATTCATTAAACAAAACGCGCTGAATACACCCGACAAATACCTGCACCATGTTTAAGCCTCTTGTTAATTTGTCAAGATCTTAATGCCTAGCTGAATCCTGGCAGACAGTCATTTTTGCATTAAATTAGAACTTTAAAAACTTGAACTACTTATATAATATGCAGTAACAATAAAAAATTTATATATATTATGTACTAATAATGTATAGTTTTTATATATTATCTGTCAACCATATAGTATCACTTCGTTAATGAGTAAACTTACAAAATATGCAAACCCCTAAAAAATATTAATGAAGTTTCTAAACTTATTTTTAAGAGTTTATGCACTTTTAAATTTTGCTCATTAATAAAGTGATCGACAATGTATAAAAGTTATACACTGACAATGCATTATATATAAACTCATAATAAAATGTCTTCTCATTAATAATAAAAATTAAAATCTAAGTAGATCCTTAGAAATAAATTAAAAATTTTTATTCATATTTATTTTTAAGATTTTATATATTTTTTAACTTTATTTATTAATAAAGTGATATTTTATGATTGAATGATAATATATAGATACTATACATTATCACGCCTCAAATATGTAACCATTATTAAAATTTCAGCATCACAGTTGGTGGTGAATCTTAAAATTTAATTTTGGAGAGACCAATTAATATTATATTTTCTCTCATTTCATAAACATATTCGGTCATATATGCACACATATATATGGATGTGTATATGTGTTTGTATGTATGAATATAATATATATATATATATATATATATATATACACACACACACATATGTGTGCATGCGCAAATGGTGTTATAAAAATAAAAAAGAATAAACTCATAAATTTAAAAATAAAAATATATATTACTTCAAAAACATTAAATTCTTAAAAATACCAAAGAATTACTAATTACACAATATTTCAATGAATTACGAAAACTTTCTTAATTTTGTGGACAATTTAAAACTGAAATAAAAAGGTATTAATAAATAATTGTTAAACTATATAATTTTTTATTCAAACAAGAATATATATATATATATATATATGTATGTATGTATGCGAAACTTTGAGATTAAAAGTTATGATTTTTTTTCTTATTTTAAATGATCAAGTGGTTCCAATTTTTTTTTCCATTTTGAAAAAAGACTACTAGACAACATGAAATAGAGATTTAGTGAATAAAATGACAAATTATATGAAGAACGGAAAAAATATTCAGCCTCCACTGCCCCCTTTAAGCTTTAAGTTTCCTTATACCATAGAAAAGCACAAACATATTTGGTATTTGATTGAAAATTTTCAGTCTTTTGAGAAGGCTAAAAAATTAATTTAACACTTATTAAATGATTTTATATATTGTGATAAATCTTTCGATTTTTAAATATTTTAAAATAATGATTGGGGGACAAAATTAAATAAAGAGTAATATGATTTTAACATCTCTTAAATTGCAATGCATAAAAATAAATTGAAAATCCAAATATAAATGAATAAAATTAAAGAATTTGAATTTGAAAAAGTAAATTTATTTATTTAATATGAATTTATATATTCCTAAGGGTTCTCACAAATTTTAGCAGGCAAGGGTCCTCTCTAGCTGCAGAATATTTGGTGGATCCATTTTTATGCATAAAACTACTAGCTTACTAATTAATAATCATTGATTCAAGGGTGACTCTGAATTCCACGAACAAAATAATAATGATATAAATAATCTAATACCCTGGTTAAACCGAGAGAGCAGTATGTAGGCAGTTGTTCAAGTGATTCTGTGCTTTGTACGTAGGTCTAAAATATTGGTGTAGGCCACAGATATAGGGAAAAAATGACTATATGATAGGTAATGAAATTAGTTTCTGTGAAATTAAAAATAGTAATAGAAATGAGATTAATTATTGTGGCGATACAATTAAGTATTATAGTGGTAAGATTAAAATCAATTGTGAAATATATATTTGAATGCAAAAGCAATGATGGTAGTAAGGTGAATATAAGATAAATCTATGTTTATCAATGTGGTTCATTTAAAGTCTAATGGAAGTTTATTTTAAAATTAACCACAATTCTTAAATTTTAGGAATCATATTTATCCACATGATGATGTCACGTCCCGCGCACAAGCCCAAAGCTTGATAGACGGAAGCAAACCCAATTAAATTTCTGTCAAGGGGATGAGAGGTTGGAGGCCCAAACCAAGGTAGCCAGGCCGCACGGTTATCGGGCTTAAGCCCCTAGCACGTGACAATGAGCATGGATAGAAGTAGCAGTTATTGAGTTATATATAAACAGGTCTTCTCTCTCAGTATGTATGATATTCCATCTACTCCGAAAACATAAAAAGCAGAATAAGAAAGAGACATTTGTTTATTGCTATAAGAACTTCAATAATGACATCTTCTACTTTATTAACACCCACAATAGAAAGATGTATGTATATTATTATTAAATTATATTAAAGCATGAGATATCTAATTTTAAAAAGTTCTGGAATGTGGTATGACAAATTCATATATGTGATTAAGTTTACGTATGTATCAAAGCAAGATTATTTTAAATTAGGTATATTTTACGAAAGATCTATGTCTTCTTTTGAATTCTTTTGCCATAATAGAGGTTTATGATTTAAGAGAAAATTTTCTAAGAAATTAATTAGAAAATTAAGAATTAAAAGCATAAAAGTGGTTGATAAAACAGTGAAGTGATTAGAGCCTTATTTTTTTAAAGATTCTATGGAGAAATTGCTTAAGTACATGTTGGTAGCCATAATCATTAATCGCTAGCCTTTTTTAATATACTTGATCTCTCTATTCAGATTTAAAGGCATGGTTTAATATAAAACAATTTTGAATGGTAGTGTGAGAATTGCAATTTTTCATGTACTCAACGTGTAATTATAAGTTAATGTAATGTAATAATATCATTTTGAGATTTCAAATGCATGATTGTGGTTCAAATGTATAGAGATAAAGTTTTCGAAAATAGAAGCCATAAGTAATGTGAAACATACGCATAAGTCGGATATATGATAGCATAAGTCGGATATATGATTTATTTAAATCGATATAGAAGGAGTACTCAAATTATACATATAGGTTATGTACACGCATTGCCGACCAATGCATGCAATGTGCATGCATGCGTACGTACATAAATATACACATACATATATAATAAATGATCAAGTGATACATATGAATAAATAAACTAATTAATATACATATATATGTATAAGTATAGATAATGTGTATTCATACATATATAATTATAGCTATACTTGTGAGAATAAAGGAATCATATGAATATATATATATGTAGATGTATATGTATATGTATATGTATATGTATATGTATATGTATACTAATATACATAAGTGTAGAAAAATAACTATATGTATATATATACATGTAATTAAATACAAAAGAGTTAGAAGAAATGTATAACATATAATTATATTGATTTAAAAGATAAAATATAAATATTATATAATATATTTATTTATAGTGGGAGTTGGTGGGAAATGATGGTCTAACAAGTGGCAGACCCTCTGTCATACCATCGCTAATACATACATACGTTCATATTCATATATATATATATATCTATATATATCTGATACACTGACAGTGTATAGTTTCTATACATTGTCAATGCATAAGAGGTTGACACTTCATCAATAGGCCCTTATATGCAAATATAAATAAATTTTTTTAATTTGCTCATAAGGGTCTATTGATGAGGTGTCAATATCTGATACATTAACAGTGTATAGAAACTATACACTATCAGTACATCATATACAAACTATATATATATATATATTTATATATATAAATGAATGATAGAATGAAATGAAAGAAGTTTGAGAGGGGAGTTAAGAAACCGAAAGAAGAAACTGAAGTGGAGCAGTGACGGGAGAGAGACCCGACGTAAGAAGAGAAGAAGATGATGGCTGGAAACAGGGTAAGGCGGGGGCGACTGGTGTCTGTGAAGGACTCTTTCCAGAGGCGAGGAAGGCTGAAGCATAGCAGAGGCGAGCTGCTATAACAGGGTTGCAACAAGGGGTTTTCGGGAAGGCTGGCCAAGGGTGGTCTTTAGGCGTTTAAGGAGTTGATTTCTAGTGGCTGAGCAGTGGTGCATAGGGGCTGAGTAGGGATCGAAAGGCAGGGGCTGAAGGCTTGTCTTAGGCAATGAAAAGGGAGGGAAAATGGGCTGAAAAACTGAAGTTGGCTTTGGAATAGTGAGGTTTGAAACAGGGGAAAACAGAGGCTTTTTTTTTGTGCTGGTTTCAAGTACTGGACGGTGCAATTTCCGGCTGAGAGTTGCGTGAGAATAGGGAAATTTCGGGAGGTTGAAGGGTTTGCCAGGAAGGGTTTTTAAGGCTGTTTGGGTGTCGTTTGGTGGTTGAGCAACTAAGGTTGAAAACAGGGGTAGTACATGGCTGTTTTAGGTTGCCTCTAGGCTTGGTTAAGGGTGATTTTCCTAGGGGCTTAAGGTGGTGATTCAAGGTCGTGTAAGGCCAAGAAAACAAGGCTGTATGGGGAAATTTAAGGTTTTGTGGTTGTTAAGTTGAAAACCGACGAAGGATTTAATTCTCACTAGAATGAGTATAAAAAATGTGGGAAGATAAATCCATAAGCAAATGCCGTATAAATTTTTATATAAAATTTTATTGGATCGACACTAAGCCATCTTAATGGTGTTTGGATGTGTGGCATGATGATCTAAGGCGGTCAACGTAGATCTAGTAAATATCGGAGTGCACGCATGCTAAACTTTGAGTCGATAAGACAGCTTGGGGGTGGCACGGTTTATAAAATTTTATTAGAAAAATAAACTTGTGTAAATTGGTACTAATTCGATACAATCGTGTTTAAAAGTGTAGCATGACATTAAGGCAACAATCGAGTCCGAGCTAAGCTCAACATGAGAGACGTAAGCATAGGAGTCAGTAACGCTTGTATATAAGTCTGCAGTAGATTTATATTGCCTAAGCCATGTAAGATTGCTAAATTGAATGAATATACAATACAAAAAAAGTTTAATATCATTTAAAAATTTTATAGTTAAGCATTGAACTTTGAGAAATTATTGAGGAATTTAGGTATATAAAGGTATTCTAGAGGATCAATGATCTTGGTTTTAATTGTGGATAAGTTTTGGATTTAATATTATCGATAGTGCATTATTTTGATATTTAGATGATTTTTCGATTTTATAATATCTAAATATTCATCAGATACTAAAGGACCCATGTTGATGGTGAGGGTGTAACAGCCCGTTACCATATTTTTTTCACGTATTTCATACCAGTTGGGCTATCTGCGATGCCAATAACATCTTACAATGATAGTGATAAATAATAACATTTATTTTATCAAATACGGAATATGAAATTTCTTTTCATTATTCCTTACATCTGACATCCCCTATTGTCTTTATTTCAATAAAGTAGTACTGTATACATATGTCTGGAATGTAAAAGAGAAGAGACTGTACCTGTTATGTTTAACATAACATGCCTCGGCACTTTAAACGTAGTTGTACCCATCTGAGAGCTAATTCTCTAACTTCGTGTCTTTTGTCTGTGGAGTTAAAACAAAGGGGTGAGCGATTCATACGCTCAGTAAAGGAAACATATGCTATTTTATAAAAATAAAACCATATTCCATAATTTATTTGTTTTCCAAAAATCACATCAAATAGGAAAACAATGGATATAGTTACTAACACTTTCCATACACCAGCCAAATCATTGGCTAAACAGTTTACTTTAAAATGTAGTAAACAGTAAACAGGATTCAATAAATCCTTTCAGTAAGCAGAAATCAGAAAGTTGAGACTAGGCATCAAACAAATCATGCTCTCATTGTTCCCCCAGGAACACAAGTAATCCGCTTTTGGGGTGCACTCGTAGGCCATTGCCCCTCGCGGCTATCTCAACTAGATCTGTGGCCATAATCTATAGATGGTCCTCGGGTCCACTTGCCAAGTGACCTCGAGACCGCTGATGACTTGGCGGGTCTATCAGCCTTGTGACGCCCTGAGGTGCACCCGTAGGTCCATCGACCCGAGCCACTGCCCCAGGCGGGTCACGCAACTACTTGAATAATAAAGCATGAACTCAGGGCCTAAAGTCTCAAAAATCACTTATCTCTCATGAAAACCTTTATGGAATTATCTCACCATATTATCATTTTCTCAAAATGATTTGATTTCCAAAAAGGTTTAGGCTTTCTGTTTACAAAACACCTTGACAACCTTTCAAAATCTCAACATTTAAAATCTGCTCGCCCATGGTCAGCTCGCCCAGTGCGGTGAACATGTGTTCGCCCGCCAAAACAAAATAAAAGGGCTCGCCTTCCCTTGGCTCGCCCGGGTTCTATTAAAACAAACTTCACTCGCCCAAAACTAAATAAAAGGTTCGACATATTGGCTCGCCCGCCCTTTACTAGTTCTCCCAAAATAATATTGGGGTCTACTTTGCTTATAAAAACAAAAACACTGGCTTGCCCCAGCGGCTCGCCCATAACTTTCTTAACAAAAGGGGTCGCACGCCCCAAAAGTTATAAAAGGATTGACTCGCCCGCCAATACCAGTTCGCCAAAATACTATAAAAGTTTGGCTCGCCCGCCTTTATTAAAACAGGGGTTACTCGCCCCAAAACAAACATAAAAGGGCTCGCCCGCATTGGCTTGCCCGCCTTTTAACGAATTTGTCCGGAAAACAATATAGGTGTCGGCTTTTAGCTCGCCCGAATCAGCATATAATTTATCAAATCAATGCATGTCATAAAACAAAACATTTATCACTATTTTCATAATATTACTCCACAGGACATGCATTCACTTCACACACATCTCCCTTACCTAATATTACGAAGCCTTGCTTCGCTTTGCTTCCTGCTCGCCAATAGCCATTCCCAATTCCCGGCTGCAAATAATATATAATTTTCATTAATTTTCCTTCATATAATTTTCCATTAATTGGGCGAGATTTGAGATAATCAACCAGCTCGCCCACAGTCATTTTACTAGCTCGCCAATCCGAGCTCGCCATTCATTAATTGGCTTTCACGTGGGAGCTCGCCCACCATTACTTGCCATTCATATATTTGGGAGCTCGCCAACATTCAACTCGCCAAGCCTTTGCTGGCTTAAATGTGGGAGTTCGCCCACAAGTCAACTCGCCCAATGAACTTCTATTTGAGCTCGCCCAACACTGTTTTCTATTCAGAAGTGAGCTCGCCCATGAATTAGACTAGCGTTGGGCGACCTTGCCCACTTGAACAACTTTGGCGAGTTCATTTTTTTTCCTACTCCCCTTATTGGCGATTACTAACTTTTCACATGGGCGATCACTATAGTCGCCATTCTCATCACTTTTCCAGTATTTTCCCATCATTCTACAATTTCAACCCAGTTTCATTTTATTCTTCATCTACTTCAAGATATGAATTTATTCTATTTCTATGATCCAACAAGAATAAATCAAAAGTGACACTAAAATCATGCTTCTCATATTTGAATTCATAGAAATATATCATTCAATCTCAAGAAACCATTAAATCTCACCTCAATCAACTGCACTTCCAGAACATATCACTTTCTGTCTTATGTTGGCCTTACTTTGTTTATCCTTTTTATTCGTCAACGATGGAGGAAGGTTTATTTGTTTAGCCAACTGAAGAGTAAGCTCAATAAATCAAGCATGGCAGGATTGGAAGGAATAACATAAACTTGCAGTTGCATAGTTTTCGGGAGGAAGATGAAATTTGCTAAGCCGGTCTTCCTCAATTGTTTCTCCTTATATAGCCATGCTATCCAATTAGAGCCCCTCACTTGGCCTTATCCCACTTTCTTTCATTTATTTCACGTCTTTCATTCATTTAAAACAAAAGAAAAACTGCAGCAAAAGGAACGGCTATGAGAAGCTATTCTCTGCACATTTTGACTTACTTCTCTTGCCATTAATTGTCTAAACCGAGAAGCCAATGGCGTGAAGTCCGCAGCCTCTTTTCTTGACTTATTACAGCTTTTGTCTTATTCCTCAACCAATGAGGTTACTTCCTTTATTGACTTTATTCTTTCTCAATTTATTGTCTTCAACCGTATGACTTACAAAGTCAATTTTGGTTGCAAAATAGTTTGAATCTATTTTCATTTTGTCCATACTGATTTCAGTTCGCCTCCTCATTCTGGAGACCTTCACCTCACCAACTCGATTTCAGTTCGCCAACTCAATATCTGAAATTTACGAAATGATTTCCTTTGCTAGGCTATCATTTGTGCTTCTATATGGGCGACCACATTACTCGCCAAATACATTCTTTGGGCGATCACAGTTCTCGCCACACACGGGCCATCATCTAATCACAGCTTTGGTGAACTCACCTATTCGCTAATGAGGCCATTGAATCCTACTCGCCCTCACACTCATTGGGCGATCAATTCGACCAATTAACCTGGCGAACTTAACATTCGCCCTCGCCATAAACCATTGGCGATCACACCATTACCTTGCTCGCCCATTGGCGAGCCGTTGTTTCATGGTACTCGTCCGTCGAGTATTTCACAGCAATTGCTCCCTTTTCATCCTAAGTTAAGGAGCTTTTCGCTTAAGTGAAATCAATATTCATTATTTATTTAATTTCCAATATCAATTTCATGAAATTAGAGTCTACAGTAGTGTAAAATCGGATCTTACAGAGGGTCTTAGTATCGATATAGTGATATCAACTGGATGGTTATGATATTGAATCCTGACAAATGGACGTGCCTTGTGCATGCCTGCTATTATGGATATTGGGTTATTGAGTCGAGGTTTGATTATATGAGGTGGCATGTGCTATGATTGATATTAAAGTAGACTGCATGATTGCAGGACTGCATTTACATTGTACACGTGCATACCACAGGATTTGGACTCATGTTTTATCATGGCTTTGAGCATGCACGAGTTACATAATATAGGTTTTATTGAGAATGCATTGATTTGTGATTCATAGATGAATATGTTCGATTTTGTAAAATTTAGCATGATTGAAAGAAAATATGATACATACTTATACATGTTCAATTGGTTTATGAACTAAACAAAAAGGGTTTCATATTTTCTTAAATGATTGAATTAAAAATATTTGCTAAATTGTTTTGAGATTATAGCACGTGTATATTGATATCAACAAAGTATAAATGGATACGCTTGAGTGAGTGATGCTCCTAAGCATACATGTAGACTTATCAGATGTGGTTTTGATAAGGTTATTTGGACGTGTTAGATGTCTAAACCCTCACCTGATCAATGAGATCAGAGTATACCATGGTCATAGTCTTTTTCCATTGGGGCCCTTTCAATCCACTGATAAATATAGTGGAATTAAACCTTTATTGATTGATAACTTGATATGAATCAATATTTGGATTGATTATTCGTATCTCTAAGAATGTAAACGGGTCAGGTACCCGCTAATTTTGGGATACCCGAATCTGAACCTGATTAATTGTTATAATACCCTAATTTGATTAACTACCCGATTATTTTGATTTATGTTACCCAAACCCTAACCCTATAATATAAAAAATATCTGTTTAACTATCCTAACACGTCAAATACCTATTAATAAATTATTTAAAAAAATTAATTTAATAAATTTAATTTAACTCATAAAAATAAATTAAAATTAAAATTAAAAATCATAATTATAATGTTTAATGAATTAATTTAATTAAATATAGCATTACTAATAACAAGGGAGATATTCAAAGTTGCGCTAACTACCGAGGCATAAAATTGATGAGTCACACGATAAAACTATGGGAGAGAGTGATAGAACGGAGATTAAGAAAGAATGTAGAGATATCGGAGAATCAATTTTGTTTTATGCGGTTCGATCAACTATGGAGGCAATATATTTGCTTAGACAACTTATGGAACGCTTTCGAGTAATGGGTAAAGATCTTCATATGGTCTTTATAGATTTGGAGAAAGCATATGATAAAGTGCCTAGGGAGGTATACTCTGGTGGTCCTTAATGAAGAAAAGAGTTACTTTGAAATATATTAAACTAGTTAAGGACATGTATAGAGGAGCAAAGACACATGTGAGGACAGGTGGGGGGCAAACAAATGAGTTTCCTATCACGGTGGGATTACACCAAGGGTCAGCGTTAAGTCCATTCTTGTTTGTGGTAGTTATGGACGAACTGACAAAATCATCCAGGATAAGGTGCCTTGGTGTATGATGTTTGCATATGATATTGTCCTATGTGCGAAAACTAGAGCGGAGATCAATACAAAGTTGGAATTATGGAGACAAACGTTGGAATCAAAAGGATTTAAACTAAGCAGAGTGAAGACTGAATACATGGAGTGTAAATTCAGTTCTAACCGACTGAAAGAGCATGATGTAGTGAAGTTAGATGGGGTGGCGATACCTAAGCAGGATCATTTTCGATACTTGGGATCAATAATACAGATGGATGGAGAGATTGATGGTGATGTGACCTATAGGATCAGGCTGGATGGAGTAAGTGGAGAAGTGCTACAGGTGTGTTGTGCGATAAAGGAATTCCTACATGGTTGAAAGGCAAGTTTTATAGGACAGTTGTTAGACCAACATTGTTATATGGTAGTGAATGTTGGGCGACTAAGAGGCTACATACACAAAAGATGAGTGTAACAGAAATGAGAATGTTACGGTGGATATGTGGATATATAAGAAAGGATAGAATGAGAAATAATGATATTCGTAAGATGATTGGAGTGGTACCTATCGAAGACAAAATGTGTGAAAATCGTTTACGTTGGTTTGGACATGTAAGACGTAGACCTGTAGATGCTCCAGTTAGGAGAATAGAGGCTATGGATGTTGAGAGAAGGGTTAAGACTAGAGGAAGACTGAAAAAGACTTGAAAGGAAGTAGTTTGGAAAGACATGGAGGTTTTAGAATTAGATGAGCAAATGGCCTTGAATAGGAATCTATGGAGGCAGAGAATACATATGGACGATCTAACGTGATTTTAGATATTGGTTCATATAGCCTACCCCAATCTATTGGGATAAAGGCTCTGATGATGATGATGATGATGAGCATTACTAATAAATAATTTATATATAAAAATATAAATATAATATTAAACAATTATTATTTATAATCGGGTTCGAGTGGAGGGTATCCTAAGATAACTACCCGAACCCATGACAAGTAGTAAAACTACTACCCGAACCCTACTCAAACTCAATTATATAATACCCTAATCCTACTTAATCGGGTCGGGTAGTGCTAGGGCTATAAACGAACCAAACACGAACGAACGAATTGATGTTTCTGTTTGTTCGTTTGTTTTTTAAGTGCCGTTCGTGTTCGTTAAGGAGTGCATTTGTGTTCGTTTGTTTGTTTGGTAAGGATTGTTTGTTAATGTTCGCAAACAGTTCACAAACATGTAGACGAACGCGTTTGCGAACATGTAGACGAACGCGTTTGCGAACATGTAAACGAATGCATTCGTGAACATATGTTCATGAACAAGTATTCATAAAAACAAACTAAATATTAAATATTAAAAATCTTACATAAAGATTAAATTTCACATGCAATTGAAATCATCTAATACAAAATTTTAAATACAACACAACTTAAGTCAACAATGTTTTATTAAAATTGATAATTACTATTTTAAGTACAATTTATATTATACACATATACATATATTAAAGTATCATATATATGTGTGTATGCATATGTGTGTGTATACACGCATATGTGTAACATATATATGTAAATGGTCAATAGATAAGATTATATGAACGAAATTTTAACTTATTATGAGACTTTTACTAATTTTATTTCAGTACATTATGTTTAAAATTTTTAAAAAAATTATTTTAAGTATAATTAACTAATTTAATTTTATAATTATTTTATAGTTATATTTTATTAATTTTTTAAACCAACAAAGTTATATTGTATAAATATGTTTAAAAATTAGGTACTAATTTTTTAGGTTAATGTCTTAAAAATAGGGTATATATTATATAACTTATATAATATAAGTAATTTTAGTATTTTAATAAATAACAAATGAACAATAAACGAACATAAATGAATGAACAACAAATGACACTTTAAATGAACGAACAATAAACGAATAACAAATGAACAACGAATGAATAACAAACAAACAATCAATGACACTTTATACGAACGAACAATAAACGAACATAAATGAGCTTCTTCATGAACAAAAACGAACGAACCATACTTTTGTTCATGTTCGGTTCGTTTAACAAACGAACACTAAAATGTTCGTGTTCGTTCGTTAACGTTAATAAACGAACATAAACAAACAGAAACCGAATGAGTTCACGAACAGTTCGTCAAACGTTCTGTTCGTTTACACCCCTAGGTAGTGCTGGGTACTTGTTTATAGGGTACCCATTGCCATCCCTACATATATCCACTGCATTGATTTGACATGATTGGTAACCATGCTTTGATTTGAAAACCATATTTGTTACTGGTTTATGTATATCGGACCTTGAGCTGAGACAGTCTTAGCTTTGGTGATTGGTTTTGACGAACTTGCATCATTCACTCAAGCTTAAGCATGACTTAAGTCTTTGTAACAAAAAAAAAAAACATGACTTATGTCTCGATATATATTTTGAAACCTATGATAGCATCAATGTTTTATATGATGGTTTTCATACTGTTTAGGCATTCGATTTTGTACATTGAGACTTGTATTGTCATTATTTCTCTCACGCAATATTTTTTATAACCATTGCATATGAGCTTTGAAATCATGTTGTGTATGCTGTTGGGTTAAGATATTAGGATAGAAAATGATAATGTTGATTGAAATTGAATATGGATGAATGCTATATGGATCGATATTGTATGGATTGAATACAATGTGGATCGATATTGGATGATTGATATATATATATATATTGTGATTGATATTAGGTTGTGCAATAGAGCATGGTTGCTTTCGTCCACAGGTGCCCAGCTAAAGTCCCTTAGGAGATGATATTTGTATAAGTATACAATGATTGTGTTCAAAATAGTATTTGATGATTGAATTCCTGTGGATCCATGCATTGCATGTCGAATAATATAAAGTTACTTCTGCACTTATATATTTGACTTACTGAGCCCTCGGTAAATATTTTTTGGTATATATATATATATATTCTTTTTGTATGTATTGATTGTTTGAAGTTATTTTTGATTCAGTACTAAAGGTCAAGATGTAAGCTAAGACAATGGTATGTTTTTATAATATTGTGATGCTTTATGATGTGATTTGTTTTTGGTGGAATGAAATTGAGTTAAATACAAATAAAATCATAGAAGATGCATGACAATGATGTTGGTATGAATGTCATCAAAATGATATCTATGGAATTGATTTAGTTGTGGATATCTAGGATTGTATAGAGAATATGGTGTCTGTACAGGGACTAGGCTAAGACCTTGAGCAAATAGGTCCAAATAAGGCATGAAGTTAACAACTTCATATTGATACAACACACATAAAGACAAATCTTTTAAGTTAGAAAAAACGAAAAATTAGCTAAAAAATTTTGCGCATATGCAAAGTTAAGTATTTAGTCGCAGCCTTCGAGTCGTGATAGGTAGCCATGATTAATATGATGATGATTAATAGTGCATGAGAAATAAACTATGACAATAATGGAGTACTGTGAACAGAAAGTAAATGAAAGAGTCAAGTACAAGGCAATATTAACTGGCAGAAAAATCTTTACAGCTTTTCTATGTTTATTGCCTAGAGGTTGTTCCCTATTTTCCATTTACCTTAATGGAAGGAGTAATTGTAAAGAATTGTTAACTTGAAAACATACACGCTCAAGAGCTATATCAGGCCATTCACTTGGGTTCTCATTGTCATAACTCATTGTCATAAAAAAAGGATAATTAAGATAATAATTGGGTTAATTATGTCCATGTATTTTGCATTAAAAACCGTTTAAATTATCAATAAATTTTATGGAGCAGGCCATAGAATGAACATAAAGAAATTCATGTTACTTTGTTAACAAAAAAAATTTAATGTTAAGTAGTTAATTATTATGAGTAATCACATGAACGTTGAGTAAATATTATATAATTATTTCATGATTGTTCTACTACTATATATTGAGCTTTCAGTAATATATAAAATTTTGTATTTGTAAATGTTTACTAAAAAATTAAAATTTAAAGCGGAATTAATGATATTAAAAAATATATTAATATTCAATTAGATCTAAAGTTTTTTATCTAAAAAATAATGAGTTAAAAATTAAGTTTTCATTTACTAGAACTTAATAAATTTATCCAAAAGTAAATTATTATTTAGTAATTAACATTACAGCAAAATGTATTTTTAGCAGTATTTTTTTCATTATTTAGCGGCATTTATAAATGCCGCTAAACTGTAGCGACACTAACAAAAAAACGCCGCAAAATGCGTCGGCTTTGTAAGCGTCGGGAAATATAGCGGCGTTTTCTATAAAAAAACGTCGCTAACTTTGCGAAAGTTTTACACCGATTAGTGGCATTTATATTCGCCGCAAGTTAGCAGCATTTTCTTTTAAAACGCCACGAATTTAGCGATGTTTCTTTTCTAAAACGCCACTAAATTAGACTTTCCTGCTATTTGGCTTTTCTTGTCTGCATTGCGTTAACTTTTATATTTCATTTTTCCCGCTATTTCATTTTTTGTGTTTACTTTTTGCTCTTTTCCCGCTATTTTGATTTTTTGCGTTTACTTTTTTATGGCTGTTACTTTTCTCGGTATTTCATTTTTTGAGTTTACTTTTTTATTGCTGTTGCTCGACGGGTTCAAGAAAAGTTTGGGAACTATCCAACACTTGTTACTTATTATCTTCAACACACAAGGTAGGCCTCCATTTTGCAGAGGTACAGTTCCCTGATGGTAATGATGAAACTAATAACTTTTCAAATCATATAACAATCCTTCCAACCACACAACTTATACCACGCTTCACATAGCCATTATACATACAATATTAGTAGAAAAAAATTATACAAACAATATTAATAGGGAATGATGAAACTATGAGCTTTTGCCTTCAACATTAAGAGTTGTCAAAACAAATGTAAATATATATTTATATATAAAATACGTCTCCTATTTGATATAAAAATAAATCTTTCCTAAACATTTGAATCTCTCAACATCTAATTAAGGAAAGCATATATAAGAAAAAGAAAGAAAGAACAAAGATTAAGGTTATAGAATACTCAAGCTTTTACATCCAAAAGTTGCCCTTTCTTTCTTTAACAAGTTCCCTTATAACAAAAACCACAACATTCACTCTGCAACCATAAAACAGTAAAGAAAGCACAATTATTAGAATTAGCATTATCCTAAAAAAGCATATGTGTAACTAAATCAAAATAACTTAAAACAGTATCAACCCTATCCTCAAAACTTATTAACTACATGTTTGTTAGTGTTGGGAACCATTGTAGAACATACAAATACAAAATTTGTTAGTTATGAAATACTTAGCTTGAAATACAAATACAAAAAAAGAAAGGTATCTTTTATATTTATTAGTTTTATTTTGTAGTTCCAGAGGCCCAATCACAGCGTGGTGTATCATTCCAGAGCTATAGAATAGGTAACTATAAGCATGCCTAATACTCTACACTGGCATTCCTGGCTTCCATATAACAATCATTAATCTCAATCTATAGATAACATTTCCTCAACATTTTTTTTTGGATAATCCTCAACACTTTTTAGGCTAAGTATTTGATGCTCAATGTAAAAAGTTGATCATGCAAGTCCAATCAACTCGACAAACAACCAAATTTATTAGATTTATTAGCTTAAATTTTAAATTTCTAGGCAGCAGAAATACAAAACTCAGAAACAACTTTGGCAGTAAAACAAGCAAAAAAAAGGTCAACGAAAAAAAATGCAAAATTTTCTCAATTAAAAACCAATTCAAGGTAAACCATTTCTCAAAACACAGAAATAATCACAAATCTCCACAAAATTTTCACACAGATAAAAATCTCAAATCCCAAATGTCCTCAAACTTTTACTATAAAAAAAGATTTTTTTTTTCTCTCAAGAAAATGAACCAGAAATATAAGAGACAAGAAACACATAGATCATATCAGATCACATCAAGACAAAGTCAAAAAAATATTGAATCTGACAAAAACATTAGCAACCCAGAAACTTAAAAATGTTTAAGATGAAAATAAAACATTAGCAACCAGAAACTTAAAAATGTTTAAGATGAAAATGACAGAGTTACACAAAGGTGTAAGTATGCTAAAACTTTACAAGTATGCTAAAACTTTACAAGTATAGAGAACCCTAACCTTAAAATTCACTGAACAAAAGAGCATCCAAACGAAGTTCAAAGCATGTCTGCCCGACTCTGCAGTGCACATGCAGTAAAACATGCACATCATTATCAGAATAATGAATCATAGATACATATTAAAAAAAAGGAAAAAACGAAGCATAAATCCAAAAGCCAGTCCAAAAGAGGACGGAGAAAACACATTGCAAAGTTCTAGCATAGATTTGTTTACATAACCTGTTAGCATATCTGTGTTTGGGCATGTATCACGATATTTTCCAACCTTACGATTACTTGTTATGTAATACCAACAATAAGTACCAACAATGTAAAACTAAAAGCTTTAACTTTGGTCCCAGAAGTTAGGACAAAACATAAAACATGAAAAAATAAATAAAGTTCAGTAATCTTATCAACAAGCAGTGCAGATTTGAGATATCAATTCTTATCTAAAATATAAGCAGAAATTATAAAAAAAAGGCATCCTCCTGCTCAGTGTTCCACCACAGTGGTACAACTGATTGACATAAAAAGACTTTAGGAAAGAATTAGGACTTTAATATAAGAGATAAACAACATGCAAAACAATGTTTTACACATCATGGAGCAACATTACATTAGCAATCAAGTTCACTTGTAGGTAAAAGAAGAAAGCATCAACTACATATTAACTAACATGCAAAACTTAAAACCAAAAAATTCCTGATCATAGTAAATATAAGAATTTCATCCAATAATGCAAATGAATATAGTTGCAATGTGCTCTTAGAAACTGAATTAAAAATAAAGAATCTGAACCAACCTAGCAAATAAAAAAGAAAAAATGAACAAGAAGAAATTTAAAGAGAAAATAAAAACAATCATACATACCAAGAACAAGATCCTTGAAACTAATATGGAATTCCAAGCAAGAATTGTCTTCCACTTACAATCTCCTCTAAAAATCAAAGGCAAAGTAATACAATTAGTAATTCAATTCTAAACGTTGTAATGTCAAGTTGTATATATAGAGGCAGTGAAAGAGAAAAACAAAGGCAGTCAAAGCAATAAAAATCGAGGTAAGCAAAGAAATGAATATGGCAGTGGCACAGTCAAAAATCTCAACATATATTTGAGTTGACTTGTTCACTACACTCGGCGGCTATGTTAGGCTGAGCGTTTGGTTTAAGCGTCCATGCAAATTCCATGCAGTTTACACATGCTAAATGGTAGCAGTGGCTTGTAGACCTATGGTGCCTTGTGTCAAACATGATTTTACTCTCCAGGCGTTGAAAACAGACGTAGAGTATTTCTCTGAACTGGATTAAAATTGCTTAGTTCAACATAAAACTATGTCTAGCTACATTGAATCTAATGTTTCTCTAATCATAAGAAAATTTTTTTAACTCCGAAATGCTTCCAACTTCTATGTAAAGAACTTACTCAGCAAGGGCAGCAGGGTCCCATGTAGTAGGCACCTCTTGTTTCACACACTCAGACAAAGTTATGTGAGTTCTTTCTAACTCAACATTGAAAGTGTTATGAAGCAACCATCCAAAGCAAGACTTTTCGAAGTTAGAGATCTATCATGCATGCAGGGTAGAAACAAATAGCAAAAGTTAAAAATCTATATCCAATTTTAGTAAGTTGGAAGGGATGGGAGCAAGAGAAGATGGAATGAACATAAATCAATTGAAATTATCCCACTAAACTACATAGTTCAGTATAAGTAAAAGAAGCAAAACAAGGATATTTACAAAACTTCCATTACAATTCTTAATTAAGAATGTTTTCAGCAATGTTATTCCTAGACTTCACACCCCCTTTAACTTCTGGAATGAAATACCAGGCTTGAATGCCACTTCCAATTTTCCAAACAAGATTCTTTCTATCTAAAACCATTTGGGCTTGGCCTCAAGCTTAACCCCTAAATAAGAAGCAATAAACACACCTTTGCTTAGCCATGAAGGATAATAATACTACATATTTATGAGGTATTTATGAACATCTTTTTCCATTTATAACACCAAGGTTTTTACTTATTCTTTCTAAATCTTCTCCAAGTCCTTGCATATTCCTCGATAACTCATCCCTCCTTATTTTCGTTCCAAATCTTCCTCAAGAACTACACTATCGCATGTCATTTACAAATCAACTACAGCGATGAAGATTTATCTACTTCAGTCATAACCCAAAATTACTCTTTAAAGAATATAACACCATCCATCCGCTGAGCATAAAACTTATAATTTAACTGAATTTCTCATATGAAAAATTTCAACTTATTAAAAAAAATAAAATAATACTATTACAACATCAACACATTCAACAAATCAATTAAAAAAAAAGGAAAATGTCACAATAAAAAACCTTTAGCTCTGTACTTCACATCCAAAACAAAAACATCAAACAGATCAGCCGAAACATAGAAATGAGTAGCCAAAGCGAAAAACATCAAATCAGACAGTAAAAAAATTATTAGAACGAAGCGATTGACGGCTAAACTTAGTGAATGAAACACTAAACCATTGAAACGCAAAGAAGAAGCGTAGATCTATGGTTAAGGCTTTGAAATTACCTGAAACTTTGAGGTCAGATCTGGAGAAAGAGGAAACTGGAAGAGCAGTTTGAGAATCGGAGGGAGAGAGAGACGTGAGCTTGAGAATTGGAGAGAGAGACAGACGTGAGCTTGAGAATCGAAGAGAGAGAGAGACGCGAGCTGAGAATTGGAGAGAGGGAATTTGGGATCGGCGAACGGGAAGGAGAAAATGTTAAAACATGTGATTTATTTTTTTTACATAGAGGCATTTTTCAAAGAAAAACGTCGTTAAGTGTAAAAATTAGCGGCGTTTTCTGAAAAGCCGCGAGCTTGCTTATATTTTCTAAAAAAAAATTATTAAAATATTTATTACATAGCGACGTTTTTAGGAAATAAACGCTGCTATCTGTTAAATTTTATGGTGTTTTATCGGAGAAACGCCGCAATTGGTTAAAATTTTTTTAATTAAATGGCCTTTTTTGGATAAAACACTGCGATTTGTTTAAAAACACGAAATTTGGTAGCGATTTTATTTAAAACGCCGCTAAATATATGCTGCTAAAAGTTAATTTTGCTGTAGTGTAATGATATTTCGAGAGGTAAATTAATCTTTTGATTGAATATGTTAATTATCCAAATATAAAAGATATGTTCAATTTTAAATATTATTTACCCATTAAAGTTCATACATTTAACTCATTTAAAGAAAAATATATTGTAAAATTAACCCAAAGAAAATTTAATTTTTATTTATGTTATGTTTATTAATACATGTATATTGTAGTATCTACCCAAAGAAAAACTAGCATTTATCTTATTTATTGTTTTACTAATTCATTATAATTAAATGTGAGTTTTATTTATTATGTTTTATAGTCAATGCAATTAATTCACATGCATCATCAGTTGTTGTGTTCAATAGCATGAACTTCTCAGAATGGCGAGAACAAGTTGATTTTCAGTTAGGAGTTTTGAATCTCGATTTAGCTCTCTTTTAGGAAAACTTGCTGCTATTAAGAATACAAATAGTGAGGTAGAGAAGTCATATAATGCTGCAAGGGAAAGAAGCAACAGCTTATATTTAAAGTTTATACGAATGACAATTGCTAACACCATTAAAACAACAATTCCACAAACTGGGAATGCTAAGGAATATATAAATTTTGTGAAAGAAAGATTCTGTTCTACGGACAAGTTATTCGCTATTAATTTAATGGCTAAGCTTACGACTATAAAGTATAATGGATCAATAAGCATGCAACAACATATTGTCAAGATGACAAACATTGGTGCAAGGCTTAAAACGTTGCTATGAAAAGGTTTTAACAATAATAAATTTACATTTTGCAACAACTTTAATCGTTGCTAAAAGCCCATTTCTAGTAGTGGTACCAAATTATATAACAGATGGATGGATAAAGTAGCACATCGGAGATTTTTTTTAGTTTAGGTTACACGTTATAGAAATCCCTATAGTAAAAGAAAATGTGACATTAACCTTTTTCTATAACATCATAGTTATAAAATCGTTGTACAGAACGTTTCTATACTATTTGAAATCTGAAAACTTTTACAATATTAAAAATCATCATTAAAGATATTAAACTACGATTTGGCCAAAAAAAGATATTTGCGGCCGGTTTCAATAGGAATAGTTTATTTTTTTTTAATAATAGTAGTCTATAATTTTTTTTAGTAGTGAAATTAGTAATTATCATTCCTCTCTGAAAACAAATTTCTTTCCTAATTATTTTTTTTTCTTCTTACCTTTTCTCTAGGAATAAGATCTTCTAAAGCATATTAAGAGTTTTAGAATTATAACTATTAGGGGTGAAGATATCAATGTTTTTTGGTTCTTCTACCCGTCTAATTTATGTTAGAAACGTGTGCAATGGGTGATCTTTTTTTTTCTACTTACATTTTTTTTTCCTGAAAGTAAATGTATTCTAAAGTATTTCAAGAGTTCTAGAGCTCTAACTATTAGGGTGAAGAAAATGTCAATTTTGTTGGTTCTTCAATATTCTAAATAATTTATGTTAGAAACGTTTGCAGTGGGTGACTGGACTTGCATCTCGAAGAAGGCTTGCAATGGGTGACAATTCGGCCACAGTAAATCGGTCTTCCAATCCAATCATGTGGAATTACGTACTGTGCAACATTCTCCGATAGAGTCCTCTCACGTAATTTGAAGACGTGTGAACCAGGTAATTTTACTTTGCAAGTCGACAAACAGCTCTCCTTATGCCATGCAAATTGTTCAAAGCTGAAATCTCTCTGTTCCATTGGGCTTACGTTTACTTCTTAATCCTAGCTGATGTAGCCTTTGCTATCAAGAAGTGGGTCATATTCACTATTCAATTATTAATTGTCCCATTGAGAAAAAACTAAAAGACCTGAACCACGCCAAAGCCATGCACTATTGTTTACTTGATGCCGTATTGACTACAATCCTATCCAAGCATGCGAAGCCAACATTGAACATTCGCAACTGTAGAATGTTTCGATGTGGACTGAATGACTTTTTTGGCACAGAGCGACGGGTAAAGTTCAGCTAATTATAGAAATTCCAAGATGACTTCGAAATCGGGACCCCACGAAGGAAAAAAGGTTGAGAAGACTTCTATAGCAATGCCCTTATCAACATCTAAGAGTTTTATCGTTAATTTGTTAAATACATTATCAATTGTTGTCAAGCATTTGTTTAGGGCTGTGGAACTTCATTTTTGGCTGAATCGAAGTTTTAAATACTTAAAATTTGCATACTAGCAAGTACGCTTTTCTTTAGTTTGTTTTAGATAAAGAAGTTTATTTTTTTTTTTTGCTAAGCATAAAGAAGTTTATTTATATGAACTAATTTAAATAATTTTCATAATATATATTTCTGCAATAAAAATTGAAGTCATCAATAAAGTAATTGTTAAGCATAGCTAATAGAGCACCCAAAACGTCATTGAGGTCTTGATTTAATGGCAAAAGGGAATCTAATTATTTAGAGATTGTTTGATATCGTTTTTGTTTTCTGTTTTTGTTTTCAGTTTTTTGGAAACAGAAATAGAAAATATGTTTGGTAACATGTTTCCGTTTTTGTTAACAGAAATAGAAAACATGTTTGGTAACATACTTCCATTTTCGAAAAACGAAAAAGAAAACAAAAATTTTCAAAATTATTGAAAACAATAATATCTTGTTTCCATTGTTTTCGGAAACATGTTTTCATTTCAGTTGTTGTTCATAAGTAAGTGAACAAAGTTTATATATTAATATAATATTAATATTTTTTATAATAAAAATATAAATAAAATTAATTAATTTTTTAAATAAAATAATATTAAATTTTATTTAATAAATTAATATTTTAAAATTAATATATTTATTTTAATATAGAAAAGTTGAAAACGTAACAAGCAATTAAATATAAATTACATTGAACTATAATATTATAATATTATTTAATTTAAATTTTATAATAATTAATTGAATATTTTATATATTTTAAATAATATCATTTATTATAATTTTGGTATGTTAATAATTAATATTATTATCTAATATAATTCATTTTTATTTTTCTAAACAATATTATTATTTAATATTATATTCTACCTTAAATTTAAAATATATCACTACTACTATTAAATAATTTAATATTATTAAATAATTAAATACTTAACATTAAATAATATTATTTATATTAAATATAATATATTTTAATAACTATATAATTTATTATAAATTAATTAGCTAAATATTTTATTTAATAACGTAATATTATTTTTACAATTAAATAAAAAATTATTATTAAATATAATTTATAATTATTACAATTAAATTAAATAATATTATTTTATTTAATATTATATTTAATTATAATATTATTTAAACTATATTAAAGTTTTATATGATTAAATGAAAATATTTGATATTAGTATTAAATAATATAAAATAATATTATTTAATATTATCTACATATTATTATTTAATAAATATATTATTTTTTATTTAATTTTTAAAATCTTATTTTGTGAATTGAATTATTATATCTGAATCAGTTTATATATTTGTTTTCAAAACGTAATAGTATTGAACAAATATATTTTTTGTTTTCAAAAATTGAAAACAAAACAAAACAAAAACAGAATTTTCAAAAGCAGAAAACATAAAACAGAAAATAAGAAACAATGCCAAACGACCCTTTACTTGTTTAATTATAGTTGAGTTAATGATTTTCATGTGGTTGCAATTTCTCTCACTTGTATTTAAATATTGTGCTCACTAAATCTTAAAATAAATTCAATATAACAAGAAATACAGTTTGTTACTACATACGCGCGAGTATTGTACCCAAATCTTGAACTAGGCCAATGTGAGAAAGTATGCTTTTAAGATTGTTAGGAGAAAAAATTATCTAGACAGAATGTTTTTGTAGCTGTAGTTTATTCACATGTAGTTTTTATCGGGACAATAGACTATGTTTCTTATTCGATGTTTAATCTTTAAACATTAGATTATGGTTAACGAAAAAACGATGGTTCTTCTTTTATAAAACTTCAACAGTATAATAGACTACGCTTTAGTGATAAAATTGTTATTTTCTTATAGATCAAATAAACTATACACTCTCTTTTCAAGTAAAAAATACAAATGTATAAAAAAAACGCAGTTCTTGTTTATAAGATAGATTACCCTTTAAATATATAATCGTAGTCTTTGTTCAATTAATTATATTTTCATTTTTAAAAATTCATTAATTTTCTTTTCTTCTAAATAATAGACTATTATGAATAACTGTAGTTTATTTTTATATGAATAAACTACGTTTTATGCCTTCAATTCCATTTACATTATGGAAAACGTTTTTAAATCAATTGTTTAGCTTTAATTTCTGCTTTATTTTTTGTTGTATATCAATAATTAACAAATAATTTCTTATGAAAATAGTAATCTATTATAATTTATTTAATGTCATTATACAAATTATAACATTCAAAAATTAAAAGAAAATATCTATAACAATCAACAAAAATCAACTATTTTCAACAAAACCCTAGTACTCCACATTTTCACTCTTGCCTATATCATGTCCTTTATTTCTCTTAAGCCTTTGTTCCGATTGCTTCTTACCATAATAGGCAACCCAAAGTATTTCTTAGGATTAATTGTATCTTGGATGTCAAAAGTGTTCTTAACCTCATTTGATTGTAATACTCCCACAATACTACTAAAGAACAAAGCTAATTTGTCGAAATTGAACATTTGGCTCGATCTTTCCTTTTAACTTTTCGCATGTGTTTCATCTTCTTGCTTTTGCTCTTATTTACTCTAGAAAATAGTAAGCTATCATTAGCAAAGAAAAGCTTAATGACCCAGGGTCCACATCGACTTGTCTACATACCCTTAATTAACCCTTTTTGTTGTAGTTTGCTTTGATAATCCTTTACTGTAAATCAAAAACAAATATTGTGAAAGAGGATCCCCTTATCGGAGTTATCTTCCTAGATGAAAATAATTAGTAACATGACCATATATCACTATAGAATACAACACAAAAGTAACACATTTCATTACAATCCTTATCCAATATGGGTGAAACCCTACCCTAAGCATCATACCTTTAATAAAAACACACTCCACTTGATTGTATGCCTTAGTCATGTCTAACTTCTAGGTAAAAGAACCTTTTTGTCCTAAATTTTTCTTTTAAGTGCATGTAATAGTTCAAAGGCCACTAATACATTGTCAATAATTAACCTACTCGAAACAAAAGCACTTTGTGACTCACTTATACACGTGGGTATGTTTGAGCCTATTAACTAGGACTTTAGCAATGATTTTTAATGAGATATTATATAAGCTTATGTGTCAATTTTTTTTGATTTTCCTCATGTCTTTAATTTTTGGAATAAATACATTATAGATTCTATTTTTGTCTTCTAATGTCTTACACCCATTTAAACAATCTAGATAGAATTAAATCACCTTATCTCTCATTATTTGCTAATACCTTTGGTCAAATAGTTCAAGCATCCTGTCAGGCCCTGGTGTTTTAGTGGGGTGCATTTTCTTAATGACCACTTTAATCTCTCCCTCTTTAAATTCTACCAGAAAGCGGTTACTCATCTCAGCCAAAACACAAGGTTTAACTGCCTCAAGGATATAATCAAAATGACCAGGATTTTGAGATTGAAATAGTTTCTAGAAGTAGTCAACAATAATTCCCTATGTATCCTCCTCTGATTGATGCTAGTGTCTTGTACCACCCTCAAGCCCTTTTATAATATTTTTCATTTTCCTTTGCAGTGTTTGACAATGAAAAAAGCTCATATCCTTATTCCTTTGCCTTAACTAGTTTACCTAATATCGCTGCAACAAAAAATTTTCTTCTTTTTCTAACAGCAAATTCAATTCTTCCTTTAATGCACATTCCTATTCCAAGGGACTGTAATCTGAAGCTATGTCCTGAAGCTTTTTTAAATCTATCACGATCACTACAGCAAAATGTATTTTTAGCGGCGTTTTTTTCGTTATTTAGCGGTGTTTATAAATGCTGCTAAACTGTAACGGCACTAATAAAAAACGTCGTAAAATGCGCTGGCTTTGTAAGCGTCGGGAAATATAACGGCGTTTTTTTTTATAAAAAACGATGCTAACTTTGCGACAATTTTACACTAATTAACGGCGTTTATATTCGCCGCAAATTAGCGGCGTTTTCTGTTAAAAAGCCACAAATTTAGCAGCATTTCTTTTGTAAAACGCCGCTAAGTTAGGTTTTCCCACTATTTAACTTTTCTTGTCTGTATTGCGTTTACTTTTAAATTTCATTTTTCCCGCTGTTTCATTTTTTGCGTTTACTTTTTGTTCCTTTCTCGCTATTTCATTTTTTGCGTTTACTTTTTTATGGCTGTTGCTCTTTCCCGTTATTTCATTTTTTGCGTTTACCTTTTCATGGTTGTTGCTCGACGGGTCCAACACTTGTTACTTATTATCTTCAACACACAAAGTAGGCCTCCATTTTGCAAAGGTACAATTCCCTGATGGTAATGATGAAACTAATAACTTTTCAAATCATATAACAATTCTTCCAACCACACAACTTATACCATGCTTCACATAGCCATTATACAAACAATATTAGTAGAAAAAAATTATACAAAAAGTATTAATAGGGAATGATGAAACTATGAGTTTTTGCCTTCAATATTCGAGTTGTCAAAACAAATGTAAATATATATATCTATATATAAAATAAGTCTTCTATTTGATATAAAAATAAATCTGTCCTAAACATTTGAATCTTTCAACATCTAATTATGGAAAGCATATATAAGAAAAAAGAAAGAAAGAACAAAGATTAAGGTTACAGAATACTCAAGCTTTTACATCCAAAAGTTGCCCTTTCTTTTTTTGACAAGTTTCCTTATAACAAAAACCACAACATCCACTCTGCAACCACAAAACAGTAAAGAAAGCACAATTATTAGAATTAGTATTATCCTAAAAGAGCATATGTGTAACTAAATCAAAATAACTTAAAACAGTATCAACCCTATCCTCAAAACTTATTAACTACATGTTTGTTAGTGTTGGGAACCATTGTAGAACATACAAATGCAAAATTTGTTAGTTATGAAATACTTAGACTGAAATACAATCATTAATCTCAATCTACAGACAACGTTTCCTCAACACTTTTTTTTTGGATAATCCTCAACACTTTTCAGGCTAAGTATGTGATGCTCAATGTAAAAAGTTGATCATGCAAGTCCAATCAGCTCGACAAACAACCAAATTTATTAGATTTATTAGCTTAAATTTTAAATTTCTAGGCAGCAGAAATACAAAACTCAGAAACAACTTTGGCAGTAAAACAAGCAAAAAAAAAGGTCAACGAAAAAAAATGCAAAATTTTCTCAATTAAAAACCAATTCAAGGTAAACCCATTTCTCAAAACACAGAAATAATCACAAATCTCCACAAAATTTTCACATAGATAACAACCTCAAATCCCAAATGTCCTCAAAACTCTTACTATAAAAAACGATTTTTTTTCTCTCAAGAAAATGAACCTAGAAATATAAGAGACAAGAAACAAATAGATAAGATCAGATCACATCAAGAAGAAATTTAAAGAGAAAATAAAAGACAGTCATACATATCAAGAACAAGATCGTTGAAACTAATATGGAATTCCAAGCAAGAATTGTCATCCACTTACAATCTCCTCTAAAAATCAAAGGCAAAGTAATACAATTAGTAATTCAATTCTAAACGTTGTATTATAAAAAATAGATCAGTATGAGATTTCCTTCATATAAAATTACGTCTGCCTCAGCCCCCTACCTCTTTAAGGGCATCTACAAAGTTTATGCTGCACAGAAAATTAATGTCGATATCAGGAAATAGTCCAAAAATTCTAGTAAAAATTTGTAGTAAACCCATTGCAGCAGTGGATGACTCCATTTTAGAACCTTTAGTAATATTCACCTTTACAACCTAGAAATTTTATAAACTTCATTTGAGTTTTGACAGGTATGGCAAATTGGGAAACAGATGCATTACTGGCAAGATGATATCTGTTCTTCATCAGTCATCACCATACATTCAATAGAGAGCACAGTATCCAGTGAAATTATTCCAATTGCAATCATTATTACATAATACCTATTATAATTCCACAATAAATATAGTAATGGGATTAAATACAATAAGGTACCCACTCATCACCTGGATGTGGAATATTCTTTTTGTTTTTCTCAGTAGTATATGCAGTTTGAAATTAAACAAATATATTAAACAATCAACATAAGGAGTCATATCTAAAAGAACTTAGTCGTTTTAAATAAGCCAACAGGCATTCTAACCTGGCATCTGATGGTATTGAATAATCTGAAGTTCCATGGAAAAGTTTAATAGGAGGCAGAAGAGAAGCAGCTCTTCTAAAGCTTGGATCTTTTATTCTAACTTCAGGAGCAAATTGTTAAAAGTACTCTTCTCCTTCCATAATGTTGTAACATCAAAAGAACTTTAGTATGATAAAAAATGGTATGCGGGTTAATAAATGGAAAACGAAAAGTACATATATGGTTAACAGAAAAATATTTTAGGCAGAATACCTTAGAAAGATGGAACGATAGAGGCCTCGATTGTGGAAATGATCAACCAAATTGAATAAATTGTACCTATTCACACGATTTAAAAGGAAATAAACACATATTTTTGTACAGCTATCAATCTGTTTATGCAATTTAAATTCAAATAAGACCATACAATGTACAACTATCAATCAACAAAAAAGATTAACTTTGAAGTTAGAGATCTATCATGCATGCCTTAAGCTTAACCCCCAAATAAGAAGCAATAAACACACCTTTGCTTAGCCATGAAGGATAATAATACTACATATTTTTGAGGTATTTATGAACATTTTTTTTCCATTTATAACACCAAGGTTTTTACTTATTCTTTCTAAATCTTCTCCAAGTCCTTGCATATTCCTCGATAACTCATCCCTCCCTATTTTTGTTCCAAATCTTCCTCAAGAACTACACTATCGCATGTCATTTACAAATCAACTACAGCGATGAAGATTTATGTACTTCAATCATAACCCAAAATTACTCTTTAAAGAATATAACGCCATCCATCCGTTGAGCATAAAACTTATAATTTAACTGAATTTCTCATATGAAAAATTTCAACTTATTAAAAAAAATCAAATAATACGATTACAACATCAACACATTCAACAAATCAATTAAAAAAAAAGGAAAACGTTGCAATCGAAAACCTTTAGCTCTATACTTCACATCCAAAACAAAAACATCAAACAGATTAGCCGAAACATAGAAATGAGTAGCCAAAGCGAAAAACATCAAATCAGATAGTAAAAAAATTATTTGAATGAAGCGATTGGTGGCTAAACTCAGTGAATGAAACACTAAACCATTGAAACGCAAAGAAGAAGCGTAGATCTATGGTTAAGGCTTTGAAATTACCTGAAACTTTGAGATCAGATCCGGAGAAAGAGGAAACTGGAAGAGCAGTTTGAGAATCGGAGGGAGAGAGAGAGAGACATGAGCTTGAGAATTGAAGAGAGAGAGACGCGTGCTGAGAATGGGAGTTAAATTTTACGGCATTTTATCGGAGAAACACCACAATTGATTAAAATTTTTTTAATTAAACGGCATTTTTCGTATAAAATGCCTCGATTTGATTAAAAACACGAAATTTGGTGGTAATTTTATTTAAAACGCCGCTAAATATATGCCGTTAAAACTTAATTTTGCTGTAGTGGATGCACTTTATCTTCCTCTTTATTGCACGAAAGTTTGTGATGTGCCTTGTATGTAGCTTTTCTCTCATGCCTTAAGCTTCTCTATTATATGTGCCTTTTTGTTGTCTTGCTACAACTTGCACACAATCCCTTTACATAGGTCCTCTTTGTCCTAAATTTCCTCAAAATGAAATTGCTTCTTCTTTCTCCTTGATCTAACTTCTTTCATTCCATCTAGAGTAATTATGATCGATATATGGCTTGAACTAATGCTAATAAATGTTGTACCTCATACAAAGGGAATCTATTCCTCCATATTTTCAAAGCCAAAAATTTATCTAGCCTCTCTAGAACATTGGTGGCTGCTTTATCCTCTCTCCCACGTAAACCATGATCCCAAATATCCAAGATCATCTAATAAGCTATACTCTAATGCTGCCCTAAAGAAAGCCATCTAACTTCTCAAGCATATATCTGACTTTTCATAGTTCCATATAATCTCATTAAAAGTACCCTATGGAAAGCCATAATTTATCATCTCATTTAGCCAAACCCCTTAGTAAACTCCAAGTCTTTGCTCTTTAATTCATATTTGGCTATCTATAGAAACCTATCAATCTCCAATGGTCATTTTTCACCTTCATCCATTGCCATATGAATATGAGTTTTAGAATAACTCATTAAATTAAGCCCAATTCCTTCCTTTCAAAACATTGCCAAACCGCCACTATTCCTATTAGAACTAACACTAAAGCATGCTCTTATTCCGTAATTCCTCATTATTCGTTTTGATGTCATTTCATATAATCTTGTCTCACTTAAAAAGATTAGCTCTTTAAGAGCTTGAATTGCTCATGAGTTCTCAAACCCAAAGCAATTCCGAGCAGTACATCTCATGTCTCTCCATAAGACTGGTGCCTAATCTCCAACGTTTCTAAAGGTGACTTATTACCATGCAATATGCCTTCCTTTCTCCTCTTTTACAATAACATTTCTTCTATTACCTCTATATAGAAACATTCTTAATTTTATTTCCATTTGGCATACACCTCCATTTAGTTTCCAACTTCTACCTAATCATTCTATTTTTTCTTTTCAATGTATGCTTCCCTTAACATTGGACTTTCACCTCTTCATCAGTTATCATACCAATTTCTACCATGTCATCTTTTTTCCATGTCTTCCATCCTATAAACGTTCACATCAACCTTAACATCCACCTTAACCAGTTGACTCACATTTCTTGTGTGTATGATTATAGCCCCATCGATCTCCTTCTGTTCCCTTTTAGTTGACCTCTATCTTAGAAGTAAAATTTCTTGATTCTCACCAATATTATTGTTTTGTTTTTCTATCATTGGCTCAAATTCTTAGAAGTATCCATATATATGAGAATCACATAAGCCCTTTTGTAGTTACTCTCAGCTCCTTGATATTCTCCTAAATTCTCGTTGCTCTCAAGATATAGCTTCGGATTCTCTGTTATGCTACTCTACATCATCGACTCGTGTGCTGCATGGTTATCTTCTTTGTTTATCTTGCGATGCTTCAATTACCCCAATGATCGACTGCATGGAAGTACCCTCTTTTGCCAATTTGTGGAGCTGGCAACCACTCCTCATATTGTTCTATCTTATTACTAGCTGGCTGTCTGTTTTCATTTACATCACATTTAGCTTATGAATGTCCTATCAACCCACAAATTGTAAACATCCTCTTATAAATACGTCTCCCCTATATATCCATTCTTCCCCCATTCTCGACGAGTTAACTACATGTCGTAATGGTTTTGTTACAGCCATCTCTACTCTTATTCTTATATATCTTCCCTAGCTTGAATGTATTATAATACTGTCAGCCCTTGAATACTTCCTTATTTTCTCCCCTAATCTTTCTATCGCCTTTTGGTTCATCATCTTCAAAAGGTGTTTATATACCTGGACCCAAAAACTAGCTTATCAAACATGTACTCTGAATGCCGGAGCTCCTCATCATATGCATGAAACATGATAAGGTGTTTATCAATCAACCATGGTAATCCTTCCAATATTCTTTACTTGTCTTTTTCTATTGTAAACTTGAACATGAATAAGTTTGTGTCACGACCCGTGACCATATTTTTCATCTTCTTATACACATCTTAACCGGTTGGGCTGTCTGTGATACTTCACTTGTCCTGACTGTTAAACAATTTTACAATGTATTGTTTATATTATACACATCCCCTATCGTAATTTATCAGATAAGTAGTACTGTTGACGTGTCTAAATACAGAGAATAAATAATCATACCTCAAATAATCAGTCGGCTGACACATTGTTCTTCGTGTACAGCCAGGATCCACAATCCACTGAACTCACCAGCATCAAAACCTGAGATGTTTAATATTAAGGGGTGAGCAAAACCACGGCTCAGTAAGAGAATTATATGCCTCACTTGATACTCAGCTTCCTATATGCTAAAATCTTTTTCCTTTTTCCTATGGGCTCTAGGCTCGCATGTAGGAAGATACTACAGTCGGCTAGGATCCGAATGGAGTAAGGTAGGTATTTTAGAATACCATACTTGTTACGGAACCTAGAAGCAACTGTAGAGATAAATTTTTCTTTTTGTTATGAATTAATAAATCCTTTTCAATCTTTCATAACCTTTTTCATATTCTTTTTAAAAAAATGCTTCTACTAAATAAAGCAATTAAATAAAATAATTAATATTCGTATCATACATGCTTGAGTTATTGTAAATTAGCATGCATGGATTATACTAAGGTTTATTACCATTTCGTAAGTGCACCCATGTCATAACTTATTCATGCTTACTTTTCATCCTTAGCTATACAAGGCATCGTTCTTATTAAAAGTATAATTATGTGTGGAAGCACAAACATTCAAGTAGTACATGTTCAATGGCATATATAGACATCATCCAATAATCATATACATCATGTGTCATATGCCTAAGATCTATTTCATCCTTCGACATTCATCGCATTCACGAATCACAATCACTTACTTATAGTCACAATATCCTAATTTCTCATATTTCGTTAGAACACGTGTAGCACTTAGTTCCCGAAGGATTTTAGAGGTTGTGACGAACCAGCACAATCGGCCATGGCAACCTCTCTGGGCCCATCAGACAACGATTGCCTAGCTTCATCACTCATCCGTGGCTCACACGGTACAATCATCGAGTCTCTGCTCGGTTTGGCCATTAGTACATCCGTACTATCCTCTATGGCCCAAAGTCCACTCGAGGTTTTAGAGGTTGTGACGAACCAGCACAATCGGCCATGGCAACCTCTCTGGGCCCATCAGACAACGATTGCCTAGCTTCATCACTCGTCCGTGGCTCACACGGTACAATCATCGAGTCTCTGCTCGGTTTGGCCTTTAGTACATCGAAGCTCGTGTAGCACTTAGTTCCCGAAGGATTCTAGAGGTGGCTCCCACGGTTCGAATTCGTGAAACACTTATAATCTAATGTTTCATTTAAATTTATGGTGAGAATGTCAGATATATCAATTCTTCCTTTTTTTTTTTAAACATATTAGAGGTTTGTATCTCATGTCTTATGAGAATCATCTCACAGTACTATAATCAGTACCGAAATGAGCATTTTATAAAAATGCTATAATTCAATTGATTTTCTTCTCATATTATATGAAACATGTTCTTTTCACATGTCACACATCACATATCACATTTCCCATTTGACATATTCCATGTCATGTAAAACACTTTCCTTTTTAACATGTCACCTATCATTTATGGAGTCTATGATAGACATCAATCTTATCGTACTATAAATCTCGGAGGGTAAAGAAATAAACCGGTCAAATCTATGACCATAATCTATGTTGTCCTCTGTGGGTCGCGGATCAGGTGTCGACCGGGACTAAACATATCACATATCATGCATCCGTATGATAGGAATGCCAACCAATCTCAAAACCGTAGTTTTCATCATCAAATAGACTTATATGGAATTTATATAATATAAAATTCCATAATTTAAAACCATAAGGTTTAAAATCCTTTAGTGAATATTTATAAAAATATTCATAAGAATATTCACTATATTTCACTTCCTCTTTCATCTCGTAATTCGTGTAATTTATCTATTCCGAGAATTTTCGATGATTTCATTATCATCATTCTCGAATACATGAATATTCTAAAGTTCCATCTCATTATATTCATGTTTTATGAAATTTAGAAATTTCCTCATGTTCGTGATTTACTATCGAAATTCGGAAATAAAATCATTTAATATGATTTTATAAAGTTTTTCTAAAATTTTCGGCAGCATAACGGCTGCCGATTTACTAACCTCCTGCACGGAAAATACAGTTTAAAATCTTTCAGCCAGTACTTCTTCCCAAATTATTTTCAGCAATCATGCATCATAATAATTTTCATAAAATAATTGCATAAAATATTTCAATTTAAATATGCAGACTGAGTATCCTTACAGTGCTGCACATGCATCCCTTACCTTTTTCCGGGTCGGCGAATTCCGCTTATCGATCGCGCCCGCACTCCATTTCTCCCGATTCCTTATCTCGATTGCTGAAAATAATTTCTGGAATTAAAATTCTAATTTTTAGAATTTTTCATAATTTATTTAATTTTTTCTGAATTAAATTCTCGGGAAATTTCTTACCGAATTGTAAAATTCCGGGTTGTCGAATTTCCGGGAATTTTCCAATTCCCGAAATTCTCCTTTTTCCTCTTTTTCTTCCTTTTTCTTCCTTTTTCCTCTTTTTCTTTTCTTTCTTTCTTTTCTTTTTCTTTTTCTTTTTCTTTTTTTTTCTTTTTCTTTTCTTTTTCTTTTCTTTTTCCTTCTTCCTTCCCGGTCAGACCGGTTCAGAAGCCTTTTCCTCGCCGGTTCCTCGCCGGCGGCCGGTTCTCCGGCGGTTCGAGGCTCAGCTGGCCGGCCACGACGAACTTGCCGGTGCCCTCCGTTCCCGGATCGGCGGCACGGTGGCGGATCGAGGCGGTTTTGCCTCGGTTTCTTCTTCCTCTTCGCCGGCGTTCCTCCGCCGTCCATTGCGCCCGGTGGCTTCCATCGGCTTCCTCTTCCTCCGGTGAAGCTTCGGTGGTAGTGCGGCCTGATGGCCGGCATCGCCGTCGGCCATTTTCTTCTTCTCCGGCGTTTGCTTCTGTTTCCCTTCGATTTTCTCCGTTTCTTCACCGGCGTTGGCGTCGGCTTCCTCTTCCTTGCCGGCGTCGACGCTTCTTTCCTTCTTCCTTCTCCGGCGACAGTGGCCGGTGCCACTTCGGAAGACAGAATCGGGAAACCGATTCTGTTTGTTTTTTTTTTTCTTTCTATTTTTGTTTGTTTTCTATTTCCCTTTTAGTATATTTAGTATACTATATTTTATACACTTAATATAATAATACATATATGTCATGTATTATATTATATATTTAATACACATAATATTATTATTATCATATATGTATATAATATAGTATTATATATATTACATATAAAATATATATTTTGTGTATTAAAATTATAGATCTAGCATAGATATATAAGTATATATTTATATACTTAAAATAATTAATCTTTACATATATATCTATATATATATATGTTATAATATAATATGTTTTGTATTTACAATATATATTTTTTCAAACTTTAAGTAAATCAAATATAAACATTTCTCAAATATATATGTATATATATATACCTATATATACATAAAAGATTATACTTAAATACATATGTATTATGTAACTTCATGAACTAGTATATATATATATATATATTCATATATACAAACATGTAATTATTAATATACTATATAGTATTTACATACATAAGTATTTGTATAAAAACATGCGTAAATATATTTATATAATTTAATTATATAAATATATAATATACGCATTTTTATTTATAAATTTTGGATTTCCATTAATCCAATTTAAATTCCTCCTTTCCTTATTTTCCATAACTTCAATTTTATTTTTATTTTCATTTAATTTCCTTCACACGAATTTTCTTATTCATCACTTCTTCATTTCTCGGGATTTTCACCAATATCCCGTTTCTCGCAAATTTTATTTATTTCCTCTTATTTAATTTCTCTAATATTTATTTTCAATATTTCTAATTTCCAATAAATGGAAAAATTTACGGTTATCACATCCTCCCCACCTTAAGAAATTCGGTCCTCCGAATTTAACTTAAGTCCAAAGGGGGTATACGCCGTATACTTATGACTTCTGACCTTTAGTTCATCCTCCAAGTAATACTGCCAGCACACTTTCAACATCAACAATACTTTAGACCACTACATGCTGTTTTTCATCATATATGTCTATAAGTATCTCCCGTAAGTTCATTTCTCAAATCAGAAGTTATTCACTTTTACTCTTTTCATATAAGAGCCATACATAATATTTTAATATTACAGCTGATTTATGCTGTTCATCATCCATGCTTCTCACTTAGTGCCGAGTCGACATAATTTGGTACTATCATGTACTCGTGTCAATCAATTATATGTAAGTGTCCCAGTAGCTTTCACATCTCGTGCACACGCTCTCTCAATATCATGGAGCGGTTACATCTCACGCTCATATATATAAATATATATCAGTATGGAGCGGTGCTATCAATACACTTGGGATCTCAAAGCCTTTTGCTATCTCTCATTAGCATATGGCAACACAGAGACTCCCATCACATGTAAGGCTCACTGGAACTGTACATACACATTCACACCGTTTAACACTTATACTTCGACTAAGGCACTAGAGAATCTAGATGTCTGATAATGGAAAGTGATTCTATTTAGATCATCAGTCTTTAATCACTTCCATATCATCATTTCTCTTTTGGACTCTTTATTGTCCACAATATTCATTTTCACACTTATTCCATCAAGGCTACATATCATTGCAAATTTTACTGTTAATCATCTCTTACAGAAATAAATCATGAGACAATCATTTTCTCTCCATGTCTCTTTTCATGTAGTATGGTCATTACATCTCTTACTCTTATGGTATATTCAATATCATTTAAATTTTAGAATATACCTGAGAATATACTCTTTTCATAATTTAGATTCTGTGATTGAATCCTCGAATTATCCATTTAAGCACCACATTATCTATACAATTCCACCATCTCTATCATTTCGAGGTGGTTATGTGTACAAACATTTTACTGGCAGTAAACATATCAATTATCTTACTCCTTGGAGTATCATTACTTTCACTTATCAGTTCTGGCTTTGATTTTACATCTTGCCACAGTTATGTGATAACCAACACCATTCACTTTCAGTCTTAACTGCGGGAACTGTTTCATATTGATGTTCCCTTTTCATCATGCATTTATTTCCTTATTCACTTTCATTTTCGTTTTCATATTTTTACTCTCATTCCTTTTTGTCGGTTTTCTCGATTGGTATGGTACTATACTGCTAAGATCTTTTAAAATCTTGCACACCATCTTTTCTTTACACTATCCATCTACCGACTTTAATTTCTTTAATTAGATCTCCTATAGAGCAGCCAGTCTCATCACTCTTTTATAGGCTGACAATAGTATTTAGCTAGACTCATTACTTTCGTATCTCAATCATTATCTTTATATCATAGACAGGTTCACTGTCATCCTGTCGTCTCAGATCATATATTTCAAGAGGAGATACTGTCTAGCCAAATTTCTTAGTTGTTAATCTTAGCACAATTCCACATCCTTTAAGAGTTTAAGGATTATATCACAATGCTGCTCATGTTCCATTTATACTTTAGACTCTATCAGTATTTCATCAATTTACTCATGTAAGGATGCCTCATTCTTTAGGCTTATATACTTTACAAGGCAACTCATTATCCTTATAACTTCAATCGGAACTCGTAAAATTCACTTCGAGTTCAAATCATCATCTTATGGACACCAACCTTCAATCTTTTATCTAAGGACGCTTTATACAGCAGCTAGTCTTATTTACTCCTCACGTATCTCTAATCAGATCAATAAAGCGTCTATTTTCACGTAGATTAATACTTGTTCTTCACCAGAACTTCATCAATGATAGAAATTTAATATATCCTTTTTGATTTGTCTACAACTCAACATCATTTGCATTTCTCTCATTTACACCTATACAGATAACTCCTTTATTCTCAAATTTTTTTTTTTATTATTTTCGTCATTCAGACCTTACACGTGAATTTCATTATTCACACAATTTTCAGAGTTATTTTCTTAAGCTTTTCGGATTCTTTCTACATCTCCGATATAAGCTTAGAATTTAACTTCATATTCAAAATCAAATCAGTGTTATCTCGATTCCTCTAATTTATATAACTTTGGAAGTTTTATCGGAAATCAAATCTGATACTTTCTTTAATCGTACCTTTCTTATCATCTTGTGACCATCGTTCTTTAACTTTTCATCTGATTATGCCTTTTACAAGATTGCTCTTATAAGCTCCTTATACATCTCCGATTAAATCATATTTAAGGCATCACTTCCATATAATATTTATTTGTTCTTCATAAGAATTTTAGTGTATAACCAAAAATTTTAATACATCATTTAATTCATCCTCAAATCATATCATTTGTATTTCCTTCCTTTACATCGATACTTGTGAATTTCATCATCCGTAATATTTTCCAAAAATTATTTTCTTAAGCTTGTCGGATTTCTTCTATATTCTTCGATACAAGCTTAAGAATAAATTTCATATCCACGATCGAATCAACATTAACCTGATTTCTCAATCTATGTTACTCTGGAATTTATCGGGATTCTGATCCGATAGTTTCTTTAACCACACTTCTTTTATCATTTTGGACCTTCATCATTGTGTCCCATCATTTCACAGTATATTCTCAAGGCAGAGACATTCAATGTTCAAATCATTTTGATACATACTCTACCTTGATTTCATTACTTAGTCATACTTTACAGCGTTACGAATCTCATTCTGGTAAGCTGTATCAAGTACAATGGTTATCAACACACTTTACAGCTACTCGTTTCAATTCAGTTATTCACTTTAAAACCATTTCCATTTACTGAATTCAGGCTTAGTTCCCTTGAGTATATTCTCCACGAGGTTTGAACCTTGGCACCCCTTACGTACCTAGTTCCTTACACTCGTGTTACCGTTGGGATACTTATAAGGGCCTCGCCCGTTCATATCGACCATCGACGAGCATCCCCTAGGTGATCCTTTCGCCTCAGGTTTATCCTTACTAGTGAGTCGGCGATGAGATAGTTCGCCTATATCTCACGACACATGATCCACTACGGGTCGCCCATCATTGGGTCGCCCATCACAGTTCTGTCTCAAGGGTCCTGAAGAACTTAGGTTAGCGGTCATCTTCTTTTTATCACTTGACTGTTCTTATAATTATCCTCTAATTCACAGTACTCCAAACAGTACCTCATTCTGTAGCACATATTCCAAGATACGTCGGTTCTATGTACGATTATCTGTTTGATACCTCAAAGAAATGAAAACGTACAGAACCATAAGTAATCACACCAGTATGTATTTCATTATCTGTACTTTTCACCTCATCAGTCAATTCTTGTAATCATTTCACTTTTCACAGTATTTAACGATCCCGTTCAATACACTCTTAATTTTTCGACCCTTTCAGTCAATAACCGGGCCAAACATTTGATGACATTCCACTACACTCTTTGGATCGCATCATATAAGGCCCCGGCTCGTTCGCCGTCCGCCTGTACACGTTTTATTGTGATGCCTCGGATTTGCCGGTCTCAAGCCGGAGGGGCCCGAGCCGCACCACTCATCCGTGCTGTCCGCTCTGGGTTCTAGAGGTGGCCCCCGTCACACAGACGTGGCACTTAGTCCCTCACGGATTGTTTTATTGTGAAGCCCAGGATTTACCACTATGGCCCAAAGTCCACTCGTGGGGGGCCCTGGCCGCCTCACTCAACCATACTGTTATCCCCTATGGCCCACAGTCCACTCGGGGTTTTTCTTTCGCGTCCGTAATCTAAGTGTTAGTGGAATCAGTAATAGGGATCGTTAGATTCATATGACATCTTCTATGCCATTAATAATTCCATTACTATCAATGGATTCCAATTCAGCTCGGTTTTATCACTATTCCGACATCGCCCAATATAGGGGCATTTTCGTCATTTCGACATTTATTTCTATCTCCTCAATATACATTCAAATCAATGAACTGATCATCTATGTGTTGATAGTATCCTTTCTGATACTTATAACAGCAAGTTAGATCTCATTCGATTTTCGACAGAGAAGTTCACTAAAATCCACAATGGGATTAATTTACTTGTAATTCAGCTTTATATCATTAATTTCTCTGTCAAATCGATCAATTCCAACTTCTGGTGATCTATTTTGACTCCCGTAAAATTTTGGGGGTAGGGGTATTTTGGTCATTTTTGGCTAAAAATTTTCTCTCTCTTCAAATTACCCTCAATCGGTGATCTTAAAGTCTATTTAATGATGATATTTTATTCCCCTATTTTATACCATCACTTTCAGGTCTCAGTTCGGTTCGGACAGAAAAGTACTGGTGGGGCCCTCACCGAGTCCATTTCTGTTCCTTACCGAACAGGCCTTCATATAGATTAGAAGGATCACAATTTTTCGGTAATTTCTGAGCCTATTTTCTTCTTTAACATTCTCAGTTTATACTTTCTCACTCCCTTTAAATCATTTTACCCCATTTACAATCATTTATTTTCTCTATGTATTCAGACGACACAGTACTACAGGGGATGTTTAACTCTTTTCTTTCCAAAGTATCACAGACATCAGGCCAACCAATGCTCTGATACCATTAAATCTGTCACGACCCGTGACCACATTTTTCATCTTCTTATACACATCTTAACCGGTTGGGCTGTCTGTGATACTTCACTTGTACTGACTGTTAAACAATTTTACATATATTGTTTATATTATACACATCCCCTATCGTAATTTATCAGATAAGTAGTACTGTTGACGTGTCTAAATACAGAGAATAAATATCATACCTCAAATAATCAGTCGGTCTGACACATTGTTCTTCGTGTACAGCCAGGATCCACAATCCACTGAACTCACATTCATCAAAACCTGAGATGTTGAAAATTAAGGGGTGAGCAAAACCACGGCTCAGTAAGAGAATTATATGCCTCACTTGATACTCAGCTTCCTATATGCTAAAAATCTTTTTCATTTTTCCTATGGGCTCTAGGCTCGCATGTAGGAAAGATACTACAGTCGGCTAGGATCCGAATGGAGTAAGGTAGGTATTTTAGAATACCATACTTGTTACGGAACCTAGAAGCAACTGTAGAGAAAATTTTTCTTTTTGTTATGAATTAATAAATCCTTTTCAATCTTTCATAACCTTTTTCATATTCTTTTTAAAAAATGCTTCTACTAAATAAAGCAATTAAATAAAATAATTAATATTCGTATCATACATGCTTGAGTTATTGTAAATTAGCATGCATGGATTATACTAAGGTTTATTACCATTTCGTAAGTGCACCCATGTCATAACTTATTCATGCTTACTTTTCATCCTTAGTTATACAAGGCATCGTTCTTATTAAAAGTATAATTATGTGTGGAAGCACAAACATTCAAGTAGTACATGTTCAATGGCATATATAGACATCATCCAATAATCATATACATCATGTGTCATATGCCTAAGATCTATTTCATCCTTCGACATTCATCGCATTCACGAATCACAATCACTTACTTATAGTCACAATATCCTACGATTTCTCATATTTCGTTAGAACACGTGTAGCACTTAGTTCCCGAAGGATTTTAGAGGTTGTGACGAACCAGCACAATCGGCCATGGCAACCTCTCTGGGCCCATCAGACAACGATTGCCTAGCTTCATCACTCATCCGTGGCTCACACAGTACAATCATCGAGTCTCTGCTCGGTTTGGCCATTAGTACATCCGTACTGTCCTCTATGGCCCAAAGTCCACTCGAGGTTTTAGAGGTTGTGACGAACCAGCACAATCGGCCATGGCAACCTCTCTGGGCCCATCAGACAACGATTGCCTAGCTTCATCACTCGTCCGTGGCTCACACGGTACAATCATCGAGTCTCTGCTCGGTTTGGCCTTTAGTACATCGAAGCTCGTGTAGCACTTAGTTCCCGAAGGATTCTAGAGGTGGCTCCCACGGTTCGAATTCGTGAAACACTTATAATCTAATGTTTCATTTAAATTTATGGTGAGAATGTCAGATATATCAATTCTTCCTTTTTTTTTTTTAAACATATTAGAGGTTTGTATCTCATGTCTTATGAGAATCATCTCACAGTACTATAATCAGTACCGAAATGAGCATTTTATAAAAATGCTATAATTCAATTGATTTTCTTCTCATATTATATGAAACATGTTCTTTTCACATGTCACACATCACATATCACATTTCCCATTTGACATATTCCATGTCATGTAAAACACTTTCCTTTTTAACATGTCACCTATCATTTATGGAGTCTATGATAGACATCAATCTTATCGTACTATAAATCTCGGAGGGTAAAGAAATAAACCGGTCAAATCTATGACCATAATCTATGTTGTCCTCTGTGGGTCGCGGATCAGGTGTCGACCGGGACTAAACATATCACATATCATGCATCCGTATGATAGGAATGCCAACCAATCTCAAAACCGTAGTTTTCATCATCAAAATACACTTATATGGAATTTATATAATTATATAATTCCATATTTAAAACCATAAGGGTTAAAATCCTTTAGTGAATATTTATAAAAATATTCATAAGAATATTCACTATATTTCACTTCATCTTTCATCTCGTAATTCGTGTAATTTATCTATTCCGAGAATTTTCGATGATTTCATTATCACATTCTCGAATACATGAATATTCTAAAGTTCCATCTCATTATATTCATATTTTATGAAATTTAGAAATTTCCTCATGTCTCGTGATTTACTATCGAAATTCGGAAATAAATCATTTAATATGATTTTATAAAGTTTTTTCTAAAATTTTCGGCAGCATAACGGCTGCCGATTCACTAACCTCCTGCACGGAAAATACAGTTTAAAATCTTTCAGCCAGTACTTCTTCCCAAATTATTTTCAGCAATTCATGCATCATAATAATTTTCATAAAATAATTGCATAAAATATTTCAAATTAAATTATGCAGACTGAGTATCCTTACAGTGCTGCACATGCATCCCTTACCTTTTTCCGGGTCGGCGAATTCCGCTTATCGATCGCGCCCGCACTCCATTTCTCCCGATTCCTTATCTCGATTGCTGAAAATAATTTCTGGAATTAAAATTCTAATTTTTAGAATTTTTCATAATTTATTTAATTTTTTTCTGAAATTAAATTCTCGGGAAATTTCTTACCGAATTGTAAAATCCGGGTTGTCGAATTTCCGGGAATTTTCAATTCCCGAAATTCTCCTTTTTCCTCTTTTTCCTTTTTCTTCCTTTTTCTTCCTTTTTTTCCTCTTTTCTTTTTCTTTTTCTTTTTTCTTTTCTTTTTCTTTTCTTTTTTTTTTTTCCTTTTTCTTTTCTTTTTCTTTTCTTTTCCTTCTTCCTTCCCCGGTCAGACCGGTTCAAAGCCTTTTCTCGCCGGTTCCTCGCCGGCGGCCAGTTTCTCCGGCGCTCGATGGCTCAGCAGCTGGCCGGCGCCACGGCGAGCTTGGATCTGACCTCCGTTCATCCCGAATCGACGGCACGGCGGCGGATCGAGGCGGTTTTGCCTCGGTTCCTTCTTCCTCTTCGCCGGCGTTCCTCCGCCGTCCATTGCGCCTCCGGTGGCCTCCATCAGCTTCCTCTCCCTCCGGTGAAGCTTCGGTGGCAGTGGCGGTGCCTGGATCGCCGGCACCGCCGTCCGCCATTTTCTTTTTTTTTTCCGGCGTTTGCTTCTGTTTCCCGTTCGATTTTCCTCCGTTTCTTCACGCCGGCGTTGGCGTCGGCTTCCTCTTCCCTTGCCGGCGTCGACGCTTCTTTTCCTTCTTCTTCTCCGGCGACAGTGGCCGGTGCCACTTCAGGAAGACAGAATCGGGAAACCGATTCTGTTGTGTTTTTTTGGTTTCTTTCTATTTTTGTTTTGTTTTCTATTTCCCTTTTTAGTATATTTAGTATACTATATTTTATACACTTAATATAATAATACATATATGTCATGTATTTATATTATATATTTAATACACATAATATTATTATTGTCATATATGTATATAATATAGTATTATATATATTACATATAAAATATATATTTTGTGTATTAAAATTATAGATCTAGCATAGATATATAAGTATATATTTATATACTTAAAATAATTAATCTTTACATATATATCTATATATAATATATGTTATAATATAATATGTTTTGTATTTACAATATATATTTTTTCAAACTTTAAGGTAAATCAAATATAAACATTTCTCAAATATATATGTATATATATATACCTATATATACATAAAAGATTATACTTAAATACATATGTATTATGTAACTTCATGAACTAGTATATATATATATATATATATATATATTCAATATACAAACATGTAATTATTAATATACTATATAGTATTTACATACATAAGTATTTGTATAAAAACATGCGTAAATATATTTATATAATTTAATTATATAAATATATAATACGCATTTTTATTTATAAATTTTGGATTTCCATTAATCCAATTTAAATTCCTCCTTTCCTTATTTTCCATAACTTCAATTTTATTTTTATTTTCATTTAATTTCCTTCACACGAATTTTCTTATTCATCACTTCTTCATTTCTCGGGATTTTCACCAATATCCCGTTTCTCGCAAATTTTATTTATTTCCTCTTATTTAATTTCTCTAATATTTATTTTCAATATTTCTAATTTCCAATAAATGAAAAAATTTACGGTTATCACAGTTTGCATCTAGCATAATAACATCTGCCTCTTTAGAAAGTCTCCATACCACTCACAACTTATCTAGCATAGCCTTTTTGTTAAAAGAGCAATTAATGAGTAACTTTGCCTGCAAAAAATTTTTCCCTTCCTCCATATCCTTACTTTTTGATATCTCATTAACTTAATAGTATCTTTCTCATCTTCTATTAGAGTAAGGAAACGCCAAGCATCTTCTATCCCTTTTTCCATACTTTATCAATGAAAAAATGGTTTTAAAAAATATTCCAACGCCTGACACATTTAAAAAGCACTAAAAATCTATTCAATCCCCCAAAGATCACTGTATAAGAAACCCTAAGGCAAAGAACCTACTCGGAGTGTTAAGGGTCTTATAAGAATAGAGGTGTGAGGCTTCTCTAAAGAAGGTTTGTTTGGTTGTTGTAAGCTTGCAAGTACTTGAGAACAGGGAAAGAGATAGTAGGCAAGGATCAGAGCAAGAAAGGAGCTTTGATGTAGTATCAGTTCTTAAGTAAGGAAGGTATGACAATAGAGGATAAGGGTTCAGAGGAGAACTAGCTCGTGGAGAGCTGAGTAGTAGAAGCTATGGAGGGGAATGTTGTTAAGGAGAAAGGGTTAGAATGCCCTCTCCAATCCTCTTAAGCAACATTTATAGATGTGTGTTGTAGGCTCGAGGTCAGCTTGTTATGGAAAACATTCCTTTTGGCAGTATTCAAGTACCTTAGCCCTGGCAGTTGATGCCCTTTCTACTCACTGATAACCAGGTGTCGAGGCTGTCTGTTGTGAGGAAGCTGGGTTGCCTCGGGCGAGTTGGGCCTGTTTGGCTTATAAGGCCTGTTTTTTGCCTGGTGGGTCTCTAGCTCAAGCCTACTCGCCCAACTTACTACAATGGACTTCGTGCAATTTGCTACAGTGGGCTCTACCCATGGGTTGTGGGCCTATCTTGTTGGCCTCATGGCTCAAGCCTAACATAGAGGAGACTTAACTATTATACATATGATCAGAAAGAACAAAACCTAATTTGTTTATCTAGCTAAGTTTTAATCTCATATTCATAATATTCATAAAACTATGATTGAGAGCATAAGTTGCTTATTTCTTTTCTTAGGAAAAAAGTTTTTAAAATTTTTAAAAACTTATGGTCTCAATTTTTTACATTCGTGTTGAGGTTCATTTATAATTTCATAACTTTTCTTAAAATATACTGTATAGATTCTTAAAATTGAAATCGAAATTTTCAATTTTTTAATCATCAAATATGAAATACCTGATCAAGTTGGACTCATGTTGTTTTTCAATCAATATAATCGCTTTTTTTAGCCAAAAAATTTGCTTTTTTTTTTTACTTACCGTTTGCACTATGCATCCATATTAAGTTTGCACTATGCATCCATATTAACTATGATTTTCTGCAAAAGAATGAAAAACTTTTCAAACACCCAAGAGCACGTAGATCAACTAGCAGGAGATTGTTCTAGCTTAACCAATGGTCTCGAGTTCCAGTCTTGGATATGCAGCTGTGTTAAAACTTTTGATGGAGAGCTTTGCAGCCCTTTGGGTCCTATCTGGCTCAAATGCGGATTAATCCTGTACCAAAATGGTGTTAAGATACTGGGTGGTTTCGACTACAAAAAAAATTTTCAAACAAAGAATTTGATAATTCATTAAGGTTCCACTTTGTAAATAAAAAAGAAAATGGTGAAAATGAAATAAACTTTCTAGTATAATGATTCAACTATACAATAACACATGTTATGAAATTCAATTATTAAATTAAATTTTTTTTCTTACTAAAGTATATCTATCTATGTATAGAATAGGTTAAAGTCATGAATACTCAATGCATAATAAAATGCGTAATGTGATACATCACTTCAGAAATCTACGATGTAGTATTAGGCTAAAAGGGTAGAAGAGTAATTTTAAAAGGAAATTAGGAAGTAAAGCTGCCAGTAGCCGACGGCCGTCAAACGACCGAAACGCAAACACGTGTTAATAAGAAATTCAATAATTCAATTACTTACCGCGTTTCCATTTACTTTGTTTATTGGCCAAAAAAAAAAAAAGAAATCCTTTGAAAAACTTGGCATCTCACCGATTAACAAATGCGCAGCGCAGGCTTGCTTTGAATTCTAAAGCCAAAAGCAGAGATTGTTCAGTTCCAACCATTACATTGACTTGTGTGGTGCTTTAACCACCCTGCTCCATTATTTAACTTATTTTTTTGTATTATATTTGTATCAACTGCTTTCTCTTTCGCTTCCAGAAAGGAAAAACAAAAACAATCCAGCAAACAGTAATTGCTTTGCTCCGCCTCTTTTCAGCGACTCAGATCAACCGCTCATCCTTGCAGATAAATTAAGGTAAGATCCTTTCGTTTTGGGGTTTTCTGATATTAGTCTCTCTCTTAGTTTCTGGGTCTTAACCGAATTTGATATTATGTGCTTCTTTTTAGTTTCTTCGAAAGGCAAAGAAAGAGAATTGTAGACATAACATGATTTGCTGAGATTTCATCAGTTCATGTAAATTATCTTGTGATTGAAAGTGTTACAGAGCCCTCACTTCGTAAAGAAACATACAACAAATTAAGTCAAACTCTAAGCTAATTCCAGCGTCGTTCTGTTTGAATGGCGGAGAGTTTTCCATGAAATTAATTAAGCTTTCTCTTTTTTGTTGATTACTGCTTTATACCTTTAAGGCGTTTGGTTCAAAACACTGGGTGTAATATTACCGATAATCACATTTAGTTCTACTATATTTTTTATCATCGGAAACTAGAGAATGTCAATAGTGTCGAAAAAAGTTGGGGGAATTTGAAAGTACGGGTGTTCTGGATAGGTTTGGGTCGGGTTCCGGTTGGACTTAAGTTACATAATAATAATAATAATAATAATAATTTGTGTGCAAGTTTATATTAGTTCGGTCTAACAATTTGATCAAAAATTTTAGTACAATTTTGTTTTTTTTTTTTATATTGCAAGCCTGAACTCGATTCGACTTGCTCAAATATTATTTTTATTTATTTTTTATTATTTTAATTTTTATTTATTTATTTATTATTTTTTTAATCCTTTTGAAATTTAATTAGATTTGTTAAAATTTGCATATCAATTTTTATATTAAATATATATAATCATGTTTATTAATCAATAATGTTTTATATATATAATTACAATATCCTTAGTAGATAATTTTTTAAAAAATTAATTTTATTTATATTTCATGCTGTGTTAGATCGGGTTAGAGTTTCGAAGAGTCAAACTCGAGCCTAGCCCATTTTTTAAAGGGACCTAAAATTTTTATCCAAATTTGTTAAATGCATTTCATATTTTTGTCCAAATCTGATCAAATTTTAAAAAAACTTTTGAATTTGAATGGATAATTCGACCTTTAAGTAAGTCTATTTAAAACCCTCCTCTTATTTTTTTTTTTGTTAGTTTATCCTTAAAAAATGTAAGTTTCATCTTTCAACCTATTTTATAGGGATGTAAAACGGACGGGCAGGGGCGGGCGCGGGCGGCCCGTACGGATACGAGCCAAAACGGGCCAAGCCCGTTTAGGCTCGTTTTTAAACGACGCCTATTTTTACCTGTCCGGTTCGTTTTTAATGCGGACCGGGCTGGCCCGCGGGTCAAATAATTTTTAAATAAAAAATAATAAAAATAAAATAAAATTTAAAAAATCATTAAAATTCATATACAAATACAATTTAAATACAATTACAATTTACTTACAATATTTTAAAATAAATAATTACAATCTTAAAAAAAAACATAAATTTCTATTAAACATTAAATTCTTCCAACATCTTATTTTCACTATTATATGTGTGTGTGTGTGTGTATATATATAATGTCATGGTTTGAATTCAAAATAAAAATTACATGAATTCATTTTTTTGCTAGAATACAATAAAATCATATCATGTATTTATTATTTTGTAAGAAATAAAAATACATTAATAATATAATTAAAAAACAAAATTATATAAAAAAATGAAAAAAAAAGACCAAAATGGGGCTGGCTCGCGGGCTTATGAACCGGCCCGCGCGGATCGAAATTGAATCCGGCCTTTTAAAAGCTCGCAGGTTTAACGGATAAACCCGCGGGCTTCGGCCCTTTTTACACCCTACTATTTTATCCTTCAGTATCAAGCAAATTACATGTCAAACCTATTTCTTACTCGACTTTTTTTATCGTATTCAAATTTGGTACTCAACATTTTTATTGGAATCAAACGAGGCTTGGTTTGTTTAAAAGAGAAAAAGAGGGGGTTGCTTGTTCTTATGAGCATTCTCTTGACTTTCTTCTTTCTTTATGGCTACCGTGTTGTCTTGTTCTCCATTCTAGATTCTCTCGTCTCTGATGATACCAAAATTTCTCTTGTTCTCATTTCACTTTCACCAATTCAAATATTGTCTATGCTCCTTTCTCTTTCTCTCTCTCTCTCTCTCTCTTTTTTTTTTAGTGATTGGGCCTTCATTATTGTGGCTTTATAGTTTTTTTTTTTTCGAAAACATAATAGCCATAGGAGATAAAATTAAGGTTTAGTTTGGATCTCGCCTCCTCCGATAAGTATAACTATGGATATTTTTAATATTTTTCTTTTATCTTTGAAAGTATTTTTTATTTTGTTAAATTTTTTAATTAACATTTTTAAATTTTTAAATTTTATTAATTCTTTCACTTCACTCTTTTAATGTTTTATTTTTTTTATTTTGAAATTTTTAATTGATATGTAGATTTATATATAAATTATTATTTTATATTTACAATAACTAATTATTACTTAAAATTTTGCAATATCTAATTTTATATTTGTATCGCTTAAAATTCTAAGTAAATATAATGCGATACTACATATTAATTAAGATCTTAAATAAATAATATTAAAATATTTGTAAAAATAATTTAAAATATCTAATTTTCATTAATTTATTGAAAAATATTTATTGATATAAAATATTTTTAATTATTTTATTAATTTATATAAAATATAAAACATATTATAAATTTCATTATATATAAATTTTAATCTTATATCCTTAATTGTTTTTTCTCGCTTCATTATACTTCAATTCAATGTTATCATTACGTTTGTGCCAAATGCATATTCACTATTTATCCAAAAAAAAAATCATATTCACTATATGTTCTAATTTCACCACCACTAGGTTTCATTTGTATGGATGGTAAAATTAGTATGGATGAGATTAATTGCTGTAACAGTGAATATAAAATATATTATAAATTTAATATTCTTATGTCTTTAATTGTTATTTCTCATTTCACTATATTTTTATTGTTGTTTGCATTCATTCAATATTTATTCTAATCTCACTGTCACAATTATTAGGTTTCATTTATATGGTTGGTAGAATTAGTTTGGATGAGATTAATTACTGTATCTATAAGATTATAATAAGTAACCTTACATTCCTCTCCCCACATACATGATTTTATATTCCACTCAGACAAACTGAACGTAGAAAAGTAAGATTAACTAGAATGAGCTCGGTAATCTTGCATGGAGAATTAGAACACAAAAGGCAATCCGATTTCTCTGAACCAACCGCTCCCCAGATGTTTAAACTGGTAAAAACATTTCCCTTCCAGGCTTATCTGGCTCTCCATGATTTGGCCTCTCAATCTTCATTGTTAAATTATTTTACATAGTCATTTCTCCAACAATGAACTGCAACGTGTCGTAATGAAAGCGTGTCTGCGCCACTTGGCCGTTTAGTGGGTCCTGCATTCTCCCTCGATTATTAATGTTGATACGCGTTTTTCCGCTAGAAATGCATTAATTCTGACGCCGACACTACTTCCACAAGATACAAAAGCTTTAGCCAAATACAGAAAATTTAGAAGAAAAAAATGCTAGCTAGCAGTATTAGCAGATTGTAAGAATCTAGATGGTATAGATAGTTTTAGATTATAGATCTGACTATTAAATCCTAATCCTACCTGTATTTCATTAATTAGTAATTTAATCGAGTTTTCAAGGTGGGCCATTGTCATAGTCTTGTTCTTGAGCTCTCATGTCGATTTCTTTGACTAAAATGCGAGGAACATTTAAAATACAGCAACTATCCATATTTTTGTTTGTATATGTGAGCAAGACTGATCTCACAACCGTGGATATGGATGTCCTTGGCTCCTTTCAATTAATTTAACCATTTTCCAGCTCTTGTTAAATGTGAAACCATGAAAACTCGTGTTTGGTGCAACGATTGGCAATGGCTAGCCAATTCAAGACTTGCCCTTTTGACTTGGGGATGTAGAAATGTGCGGAGCCTTGAAAGACGGTGCCACAAATTTCAACACTAACCGCTTTCGTTCATAGTTTCCATCCTCTTGGTAGTTTCTATCACAAGAAATGATAATTCTTGGAACCAGCTAAATTTACTATTTTCTACTTGTATTTTATTTTTCCTTTTTGGCATTTCAAGCGGGACAAAATGATGGAATTTGCGTAACCTATTTCATTTTGTTTTCAGGTTCGTTGATAAATTCACAGTTTTTGAAACTTAACCAATTTCTTGAGGTTTGCAAGAGAACTTGGAGATAATTTGGCGGTCCGAAATCCAAACCCATCTTAAGGACAATGGATAAAACAGTTCAGTGTGTTTTATTGGTTCTAATCGGGTCTCTAGCATCACTTAAAGGAGTAGAAGCAGATCCGAGAGCCCAAGTATTGAATCTTACATGTGGCACCGTACTGGAGCACAATTCAAGTATCTTTGTTCCTAATTTTATTCTTTCTATGGAGAACATCAGTGACCAGATGCGTGCTTCAGGTTTTGGAATAGCAGTTACAGGTACGGGGCCTGATGCTAACTATGGCCTTTCTCAGTGTTATGGGGATCTATCTTTGCTCGACTGTGTATTGTGCTATGCTGAGGCACGTACGATTCTTCCCCAATGCTATCCATTCACCGGAGGCAGCATTTTCCTTGATGGATGCTTCATGAGATCTGACAATTATAGCTTCTTTGAGGAGTACAAGGGGCCGAATGACAGGGCAGTCTGTGGGAATACAAGCCGCAAGGGATCAAATTTTCAAGAATCGACAAGACAGGCTGTGAATTCTGCAGTTACCGCTGCATTGGGAAATGAAGGCTACGCTAAGGGTCAAGTGGCAATTTCAGGAACAAATGAGACGACTTATGTTTTGGTTAATTGCTGGAAGACATTGAACATGAGTTCTTGTAAAGCATGTTTGGACAATGCATCTGCATCAATGTTAGGGTGCTTGCCTTGGTCAGAGGGACGGGCACTTCACACTGGCTGCTTCATGAGGTACTCTGACACGGATTTTCTCAACAAAGAATCAGGAAATGGAATTTCAAGAGGTAAAAGAATTTCTTCTTATCATCTCTCACACATTAAACGTCAGCTAATTAATATATTGTGGTTTCTTTATGTACTTTCCTGTGTATGTCACACATTGAATGTTAGTTAATTGAGCTGATTTTGAATTTGTTTCATTCATGAATTTGCAGGAACCGTTATAATTATAGTAGTTTCTATTGTCAGTTCCCTAGTTGCTTTAGCGATCGCAACAGCTATTGGAGCTTATATCTGGAAGCATAGATACATACAACAGAAGAGACGAGGTAAAAAGTTGATTACTAGGTTTCAAAATACACTTTGCATGCAAGAAAAAAAAGGAATGAGAGATGAAAATGTTTTAGTTGTCAGCCAAAGTTATCCAAATTATTCAATCATGGAATTGTGGTGAGGCAAGTTTTGGTTTAATAACATGATGTTACCTAGTTCTCCTTGTCTTTTTGGCTAAAATGTTTCTGCATTCCAGGTTCAAATAATGCAGAAAAGTTGGTGAAACTCCTTCGGGATACAAACCTAAATTTCAAGTACTCTACACTTGAGAAGGCTACGGGATCGTTCAGCGATGAGAACAAGCTCGGACAAGGAGGATATGGGACAGTTTATAAGGTAGTTTTCCTCTGATGTCCATTGCTCTTCTTTGGCATTTAACCAGTGTGTCGTGTGTCTGATTTATTTGTCGTCTATAGGGAGTTCTACCTGATGGAAGAGAGATAGCTGTCAAGAGGCTTTTCTTTAACAATCGACATAGAGCAGCAGATTTCTATAATGAAGTGAACATAATAAGCAGTGTTGAGCATCAAAACCTGGTTAGGTTGTTGGGATGTAGCTGTTCTGGACCTGAAAGTCTTCTTGTCTATGAGTTCCTTCCTAACAAGAGCCTTGATCGTTTCATCTTCAGTAAATACCAATACTTTACATGCAATATGGATGCTGAAGCTTAGAATGATACTGATATATAGTCAGTTTAATTAAGCTGATACGTATTGTATACTAACAACTTTTTCCCTTTCGAAAACATAACAGATCCCAGCAGAGGTGAAGTACTTAATTGGGAAAAGAGATATAATATTATTATTGGGACCGCAGAAGGTTTAGTCTATCTTCACGAGAACTCCAAGAACAAAATCATTCACAGAGATATAAAAGCTAGCAATATCTTGTTGGATTCAAGGCTCCGTGCCAAAATTGCTGATTTTGGGTTGGCAAGGTCTTTCCAGGAAGATCAGAGTCACATCAGCACCGCCATTGCTGGAACACTGTAAGCATCATCTTCTTTCTGTTTGTTTCATGCATGATTCATCGTTTAGCATATTCAAAAAGCTTCTCAGGTAGACTCATGAAAATTCAGATATAAGAGCATGAGCATTAGAAGAGTAAAATATGTTTTTCAATGTCCACTTCAAATATGTTTCAACAAGTAATATCTACTTTTACAATACACAGAGGATATATGGCTCCAGAATACCTAGCCCATGGCCAGTTAACAGAGAAGGTAGATGTCTATAGTTTTGGAGTGCTTTTACTGGAGATTGTTACCGGGAAGCAGAACAACAGGAGCAAAGACATAGAATATTCTGATAGCCTAGTTATAATTGTAAGCTTCAGACAGCTCCTTTATCTACCCTTTTGTTCCTTTCCCACGTGAAGCACCACTTTAACTAAAGCTGATTTCTTATGAGAAAAAGGGTTTCTTATAATTTTTTTTCCTTTTGTGTTTTCATCGGTGGCACAGGCATGGAAACACTTTCAGTTGGGAACCATGGAGGAGATTTATGACCCACATCTAATGTTGTATAATATCAACCATAGCGGCAACGTGAAGAATGAGCTTCTTAGAACCGTGCATATTGGACTTCTTTGCACCCAAGAGATTCCATCACTAAGACCATCAATGTCTAAGGTATTACAGATGCTAACAAAGAAAGAAGAAGACCTCCCTGCACCAACAAATCCTCCTTTTATGGATGAAAAGACTATGGAATTCAATGACACAAGTGAGAACGAATGCTATCCCCTCAATGCATCTGGTTCTGATTCAGTTGCCACTGTTTCCCATAGTTCCTTTTACCCAAGATGATTTTTGAAGTCAGATTGAGGTGAAAGAGTATATCTGAGGTAGGATAGTACTCGCAGTTTTGATAACTGGAAAGCTTCAAAAGAATTCCACGTTAGAATTTGGTCAGGATCAAGCATCTTGTTGCAGGCACTTTGTGAGCGAACATTCGCAAGCACTGAGTCGAATGAATAGTTATCTACAAAATGCATAATGATATCAGAATAACTATGCAAGCTATTCTACATCAGATGAGAATAGCTAAGTGGCATAATATTGTATAGTGTACAAAAAGTATTCACTTACTATGAAATTTTTGTTGATCTATAACCCTCAGATTATTTTAACATTAACAGGGGTAGATTAATTTCTCAGACTTCGAAGTACCCAGACTACAAAATAAATTAACACATAGGTAAAGTTTAGATGAACATAAAAAGTAAATATGGGAACTTCAAAGCAAAACTGCTGCATTATTATTTATTTTTGATTTGTCAACCATGGACACAGATTAAAATAAGGATTCAGTTCCACAACATTCATGGAAAAACAATATTATATCCCCAAGGCATAAGGTCCATTTAGAAAATGTTTGCAAATTTAAGAAATTGGCTTTTGGATAAGTGTTATTATATTTAAAATATTTAAATTGGGTTTATATACGATGCATTAATAATTTATAGTTTCTATACATTGTTATCATCTTAATCCCATTTTTAGAGTATAAAAACTACACTGACAATATATTAAATAATAATTCTTAATAGAATTCATTTGTTGAAAGCTTAAAGTGTTTATTTATCTTTAATTTTAGGAATTTAAGTAAAAAAATTTTAAAATGTTATAGGTTATAACAAAATTTTAAAAATTTATGAGATCAAAATTTTGAGACTAACTAATTATATTAGGTTCACCCTAAAAAGTTAGCTTTTAGGCACCCCTAGAATAATACCACCACATATTATTTGCAAGTTTTTTTTTTGTTAAAAAAATTAAAGAATTGAGGATGAGGATGTTTGGATTTAAACTTAAGTCTTATAAGATGTCACAACTCATCTTTAACCACTCGATCAAGAGGTTATTGGCAAAAGTTATGTAATTAGTATCATAAACTCAATCAATTATCATTAACTCAATTAACTTACATTAATTATGATTAAAATGAATAATCGATTTTCAAAAAATGATAAAAAAATGAATATTATCTTAAAAATACGTAAAAAGTCAAACAAGTAATCTTGATAAAATAAAAACAATTATATTTTTAATCTAATGAGTTCGAAACTAACTTTTAAAACCACTCTCATATTAAAACCATAGTTTTCAAAAAACTATGGCAAAAAAAAGAAGAAAAAAAAAATTTAATAAAATAATTTATTCAAAAAATGTTACAAAAGAGAAATATGTTGGTTAGTTTAAGATTAAAATTATTTATTTAGCAATTGAGACTAGCGTCCTTTTCAAGTTGTATTAACGGTCAAAATTTTATTATTATTATTCCCAATGAGGCTTTGGTTTGATGACAAAAAAGAGGTCTTGAGACTTTGAGGTCTCAAGTTCGAGTCTCACTAAATGTGAGATTTGTTTAATTTGTTATTGTTTAGTTAGTTTGTTAAATATTGTTATTGTATTTACCTGTTCATCGAATGTAATATCTGATTATGATTGTAACTTTAAATAAGATGTACCCTTTTAAAATTTTTTTTTATTATTGAACAAATAGTTAGATATTTTTTATTAATTTGAAATTTAGCATGCATGATTTACGTGAATGATACATACAATTCAACGGTCAGATTCAAAAAATATAAATTGTATAAAAATATGCAAGTGTAAAATAATAATTTTAAAAGGAAAATAGAGTTGCAAATAAGCGACAACCATTAAATTAGATTTGATAATTTTAAACACGATATAATGACTAGATACGAAAATTGTATGGATTAAAATTTTTAAAAACTATATGAAAATTGAAAAAAATTATCAATTTGATATTTGACTTGTCCAATGAATCGTGAGATGAGAAATATTTTTGTATTTTATATTGTTTAATATGAACCATTCATAAGGCAGACACATGAATCACCAAATTTACGTCAAGACGTCAAGTCAAGCAATCTAAACATAAATTCTGCTTCGTGTAGAAATGCGGTAGTCTTACCACGTTTTTCCATTTCTTTTTTTCTTGTTTCGTAGAAATCTTTTCGATTCCTTGGTTGAAAAACTTGCATCCACAAACACGGAGGCTTGCTTTGAATTCTAAAGCCAAAAGCAGAGAGATAATTCATTTCCAATCCTTACCTTGATTTCAGCTCCAATATTTAACTAATCTCTTAGTATCAACTGCTTTCTCTTTCGTTTCCAAAAAGAAAAAAAAATTCCAGAAAACAGTAATTGCTTTGCTCCTTCTCTTTTCTGCAACTCAGATCAGCTGCTCATCGTTGCGGATAAATTAAGGTACGATCCTTTCTTTTTGGGGTTTTCTGATATTTATCTCTCTTTTATTTTCTGGGTCTTGATGATTTGGTATATGTAGTTTGTTTTTTAGTTGTCAGGAAGACAAAAAGGAGAATTATAGACATAACATAATTTGTTGAAATGTCATCCGAATTCGTTTATATTAATTTTTGTGATTCAAATTTGAAAGTGATGCGAAGTCCTCACTTTTTAAAGAAACATATAAAAAAAAAATTTAAGTCAAACACTAAGCTAATTCCGGCAGAGAGTTTTCCATTAAATTAAGCTCTCTCGATTTGTTAATTAATATTTTAAACTTTAAGGAATCGATTGGATCAAGGGAAACAAAAGAAAAGAATATTGGGCATAATTTTATTTTCGGCTGTTTGATTACCGCATTTGATTATACAACATTCTTGATAATCAAAAATGTCAGATTACCAATAATGTCAAAATAAAAATAACAACACAAATACGTTTGTTAATAAAATATAAAATAATATATTTTAAGCTGAAAATATTAAGAAATGATTAAAAATATTCATATTATTAAAATAATATTAAATAACATTAGTTATGGAAATAATTAAAATATTACTTACTATATAATTATTTATTATTATATTATTGAAATACTATTTGTTATTAAAATATTTTTATTTTTAAGAAAACAAAACAAAAATATTTAAAATTAAAATGCTAGAAAAACTTTTAATGCCAATATTTTAATATTTTTAATTAAAATTAAATAAAACATTTATTAACATAATAATATTTCATGTCGGCTCAAATTAAACCCGAGCCCAAAATATCATGCTTAAGGTTTGCATCATGTGGTACTATATTTCCACGTTTAGTAAATGGCCGTACACATAAATAATGTTTTGAGAAAATTATCATTTCCTTTTAAAGAGGATAAGACAATTTTAAAAAAAAATTTAATTTTTAATTGACTGTCAAGTCTTTTTTTTATTCATCAATCAATTTTTTTGTCAAAAAACAACAAAATTGCAAGAAAAATTTAAAAATCATTTTATGTGAAACAAATGAAGCTTCGATCTATCTTACTTTCCTATTACTTCCTCCACCTTTTTATTCTCTTCAAATTCGATAGTATGATGCTTTTGTTGTTGAAAAAATATTGCCTTTGGTATTGAACTTCTTTGATAGATATGAAGATGAACTTTGGTTTGCTTGAGTACTTTGAATCACCTTATAATCTATTTGGTAATCACGAACAAGTGTAGAAATAGCTTCTAAACGTGTTAGTATACTGCTACTTTCTTTAGGATTTTTTACCCCACAAATTACGGTATGCAACAGAGATTTTATCGAATATCCCTAGGATACAACGAAACCCTTATTTAAAATCACTTTGCACTACTGAAATTAAATCGCTAAATACTCTTGACAAGTTCAAAAGTATATAGTCTTAGGTGATGTTTAATAAACTAAAAAATTAAGTGCTAAATTTAATAAGTATTGAATTTGAATTATAAAAATTGTTTGGTATTTTGCTAAAAATTAAATGTTGAATATAAATATATTGTTTGATAACAATAAATGTTGAATTTTGAAATTTTGTTATTTTACATTTTTACCCTTATTTTCATATATTATTTCAAATAAAATCAAGTTTTTATTAATGTATTCTATTTTATAATATAAGTATAAAATATGAGAAAAAATATATAACTATTAAATCAAAAACATAATAAATTTTAAAAAATAAAATAATATTTAAATATGATAAATTAACTTTTTTTGAAATCAAAACCCGAACCATGCTTAGATTAAAAAAGCATTACAAATAAAAGTTTCAAATTATCCTCAAATAGTAAAAGAATAGTGGTGGAGAAATGTTAAGTATGTACATAAACTTAATGAGATAATAATATAATGTTGAGTCTGGTTGGTGTTTGCACATAACTTGATAAATGAATAGATAATTATGTAAATTTTTTAGGATAAAATAGTCCAATTCATTTTATTTTTATTGATAAAGTGGCTGAAAATTTTCAAGATTAAGTGATAAGTATGTGTTTATCTACTTATCTTATTTCAATTTTTTTATTGAAAATTTTCTTTTAAGTTGATTTTAAAATACATTATCAAACATATTGAAAATATTAAATCATTGAAAATTTTGATTTTCAATGAATTGAAAGTTTTTAATAGTTTAACAAATAGCACCTTAGTCACTATTTTCTACAACAAAAAATGTCAAAGAGATTTAACTCTAGTTTGAGAATGAGAGGGAAGAGAGAATATCAGAATTCTTATAATTCTTGGTGTATCTCAAAATGAACCTTGACATCTATATTTATAGAAATCCAATCCAAGAGTTATGTCCTCACAACCAAATATTGTGATCTTTTAGTTGTGTTATTTGATACAATAAACTCAATTTTTAATATAACAACAACTTTTGGAATCCAATAGTTTTGTTTTTCAACCATTCACAAGTGAAGAACACTTTTCAAAAAATATGTAATTCTTTGAAAAAGAAACTATTCATTGAATAAATGTAACTAGTTTCTTATTCCATTGATTAAATATAATATTTAATCAATCATCTTTCAATATTTTGAAAATATCCAACAATCTCCTACCATTTTCAAAATAGAACAAATTTGATACTTAAAGAATCCTTACGCATAAATGAAGGTATCAATCCTGATTTAAAACCTTCACCTTAGTGAAAAAAGTGCTATTGAGTTAAGCAGAAGGACATGGTAGAACTAGTTCTTTGAACCAGTGGTTCTATAATGATTAGTCATATACTAATTCACACATTAGACTTCAAAAAACTCGTCAAGAGTCATTTAGCAAAAGTTCAACACATTTAATGACCATGTGTCTTGTTTCAATTCATGAGTGCTTAAGAGCAAAGCCCTTAGCTCCTAAAGTGGCACCACTTCCACTCATATAGGTGAACTCCATCAAGAATGCAACCATATAAGCAATTCCAACACTATATTACGTGTTATGTGTCCATTAAGAGTAAGAACTTAGCCTCCCCATTTATCGTACGATTTTAAGCACTTTATCACTTAGGGATGATTATTTAAAATAAGTGCTTGCAGTCACATTCATATGATGTAATTGGACTCATTAAAGCTCATGATTTAATGTCCAATTAAGCGTTGAGTTGCTGTTTCATCATGTGTGACTAAGTTAATGAGCTTAAGTTCCATCCCCTAAGTCTTAAACACAACTTCTTTTCTAAGTTCTTTTGTTAATGGATCCACCAAGTTTTCAATTAACTTGACAAATTTTATAGTGATCACTGCATTCAAAATAAGTTATCTAACACAACTATGTCTTACACCAATATATCTAGACTTCCTATTATAAACTCAGCTATAAGCCTTTGATAGTGTTGCTTCACTCTTACACCGAATTGAGATAAGTGACATTGGTTCTGGCCATAAAAGAATCTCATGAAACAAGTTTTCAATCATTCAGCTTCCTTACTTGCTGAAGCTAATTCCACAAATTTCGAAGCCATAGTAGAATCTGTGATGCATATTTGTTTCTTGGATCCCTAAGCAATTGCACACCCAGCAAACATGAATATCCATCCAATTGTGGGTGCATAATCCTCCATGTTGATAATCCAACTTGCATTGATGTATCCTTCTAAAGTTGAAGTTTCACCACTATAAATAATGCCATAGTCAATGGTTTTCTTCAATTATTTTAATACTTAGAAATGGCATTCCAATGCAAATTACTTGGGTTGCTAGTATATATACTAAGCTTGTCAACCGTAAAAGCTATATCTAGTCTCGTGCATGTCATAGCGTACATCAAACAACTAATAACTCTTGCTTATTCAAGTTATGTAATAAGCATTTTCTTATTTGAAGTTAATTTCAAATTAGGATCATAAGATGTTCCAACCGTTGCACAATCAAAATAATTAAATCTTTTGAGAATTTTCTCAACGTAATGTGAATGCAATAAGATCAAATTATTATATGTTCTATCAATCCTTATATCCAAAATCACATCTGCAAGATCCATATTTTTCATGGTAAAGTTATTGGACAAAAAATTATTCTTGCTACTTTCCACTTGTTCTAAATTCATACCAAAAATCAACATGTCATCCATATATAAACAATGATGACACCTTTACCATTTTCAAAGTTATTATAAACACATTTATCAGATTCATTAATAATAAATTCGTTTTCTAGAACTACCTTATCAAATTTTTGATGCTATTTCTTAGGGGCTTGCTTAAGTTCATACAAAAACTTAATTAATTTACACACCTTCATTTCTTGTCCTGGAATCACAATGGTTGTTCCATATATACCTCCTCATCCAATTTAACATTTAAGAATGCAATTTTTCATCCATTTAGTGAATTTTCAATTTGTATATAGAGGCCAATGCAATAAGCATTCTTACTATAGCAATTCTTCCCACAAGTGTATATGTATCAAAATAATCAATTCCATGCTTTTGTATAAATCCCTTAGTAACAAGGCTAGCCTTAAATTTGTCTATAGTACCATCCACTTTCATTTCCTTTTGAAAATCCACTTCTAACCTATTGGTTTGTAACCTGGAGGTAAATCTACTAAGATCCATGTGTTGTTTCCCATAATTCAATCCATTTCATCGTTTATGTCTTCCTTCCAAAAAGCTACATTTTAAGATTTTATAGCCTCATGAAATGAACCAATATCAAAACATCTTTGGGGCATCCCCTACTTAGCAACAAGTTGTATCGAAGCTTGGCTATAGTGAAAGGTAGGCAAGGTTGCTAAGTCATCGCTCGGAAGCAATGCACCACATCAACACTTGTGGTGTTAAATAAGCAAAGGTTCTCACACCACAATGGATGGGAGATGGTAAAGAAGTTTGTCTATAATCATAGGCTTAAGTTAAGATCTTGGAATATAGGTACACTTAGAAGTAAGTTAGCTGAGATTTGTGAAGTTATGAGTTAGAGGAGGATTAACATCTTATGCCTTTAGAGACCAGATAGGTTAGGGAAAAGGCTAAGGAGATAGCATTTTGGCAATATAAGCTTTGGTATACAGGGAAAGATAGAGACTAAAATGTGTAGGCATCATCATAGATAAAGAGTATCATAAGGATGTTGTACAAGTTAGAAGACAAGGGGATAGGATTATTTTAGTTAAGCTAGTTCTAGGAGAAGAGTGCTAAATGTCATTAGCGTGTATGCATCCTAGATAAGACTTGATGAGGTTAGTAAATGACAGTTTTGGGAGGATTTAGATAAGGTAGTACCAGAAGTGCCTTTAGGAGAAAAGCTTTTTATTGGTGGCAACTTAGATGGACATGTAAGTACAAATAGAGAGGTTTTTTAGAGAGTACATAGGGGTTTTAGTTATGGAGTAAGAAACGAAGGTAGGGACGTTATCCTAGATTTTGCTTTATCCCATGCCCTAACCTTAGTAAGCATATTATTTTGGAAGAGGGAATCTGACCTTATAACCTTTAGAAGTGGACCGAGAGCAAGTCAAATAGATTTCTTTTTAACTAGCAGTGGGGATAGACTAGATGTCTGGACTGTAAGGTTATCCCAGGTGAGAGTGTTACCATGCAACATAGACTACTAGTCTTAGATATGAGGATTCATAGATCACATTGAAGGAACCATAAAAAAGGAACTGAAAGGATTTAATGGTGAAAGCTAAAAGAAGATTGTCATGTAATATGTAAAGATAGTTAGATTCAAAAAGAGGATTGGACAACAGAAAAGAACCCAAATATACTACGGAACAAGATAGCAAAATGCATTCAGGAGGTGGGCAATGAGACACTAGGAGTATCTAATGGAAAGAGTGTCAATTGGAAAGGATGCAACATGGTGGATTGCAGCAGTAAAAGACGCTATAAAGACTAAACGAGAGTATTACAAGGCTTTGAAGATAACAACGCAAAAGAGAGTTTTACAAAATATAAGTTAGCTACAAAGAAGGCAAAGAAGGCGGTGGAAAAAGTTAAAACGAAGGTTGTGAAAGAAATTTGTGACAAGTTGGACAAAAAGAAGGGAGAGAAAAATATATACAGATTGGCACAAGCAACAAAAGGAGGAGTTGTCACATAAGAGTCATGAAATGGATTAAGGATGAGTATCAAAGAGCTCTTGTCAAGGACAATGACATTAAGGAAAGATGGCGTGATTATTCTAACAAATTATTTAATGATGGACAAAATCAAAATTTGAATGATATCTTAGCATCTCTTGAAGATTTGAATCGATGCTTTATGCATAAAATCAAGAGATTGAGGTAAAAGAGGCAATAACGAGGATGAAGACTAAAAAAGCTGTTGGACCTGATGACATTACAATTGAAGTTGTCTTGGAGATGTCTTGGAGATGTAGGCGTTAGATAGTTGACAAATATTTTTAATAAGATTTGACGCTTTAACAAAATGCTTAAGGAATGGAGAAAGGTGTCTTGATACCTCTTTATACGAACAAAGAAAATATTCAAAGTTGGCCAATTATCGAGGCATAAAACTGATGGGTCACACGATGAATTTATAAGAGAGAGTGATAGAATGGAGATTAAGAAAAAATGTAAGATATTGGAGAATCAATTTGGTTTTATGCTCAGACGATCAACTATGGAGGCAATACATTTACCTAGAAAACTTATTGAGCATTCTCGAGTACTGTGTAAAGATCTCCATATGGTCTTTATAAATTGGTACAAAGCATATAATAAAGTGCCTAGAGAGGTACTAAGGTAGTCCTTAATGAAGAAAAAAATTTCTTTGAAATATATTGAACTAATTGGGGACATGTATAAAGATGCAATGACACATGTAAAGATATGTGAAGGGCAAACAAGTGAGTTTCCAATCACAATGGGATTACACCAAGGGTGCATTAAGTCCACTCTTTTTTGCAGTAGTTATGGATGAATTGACAAAATCCATCTAGGATATAGTGCTTTGGTGTATGATGTTTGCAGATGATATTGTCCTATGAGCTGAAACTAAAGTGGAGATCAATGCAAAGTTGGAATTATAGAGACAGACATTAGAATCAAGAGGGTTCAAACTAAGTAGAGTGAAGACTGAATACATAGAGCGTAAATTCAGATCAAACCAAGTGGAAAAGCATAATGTAGTGACGTTAGGTGGGATGGCATTACTAAGCGAGACCATTTTCTATACCTGAGGTCGATAGTACAGATGAATAGAGAGATTGATGTTAATGTGATCATAGGATACAGGCTGGACGGAGTAGATGGAGAAGTGCTACATGTGTGTGTGTAAAAGAATTCCTATTTGGTTGAAAGGCAAGTTTTATAGGATATTTGCTAGACCAATATTACTATATGGTAGTGAATGTTGGGCGATTAAGAGATTACATACATAAAAGATAAGTGTAGCAGAAATGCGAATGTTGCGATAGATATATGAATACACAAAAGATGTGTGGATACACAAAAGATGAGTATAACAATAATACGAATGTTGCGATGGATGTATGGATATACAAGAAAAGATAAATGAGAAATAAAGATATCCGTAAGATGGTGGGAGTGATACCTATTGAAGGTTGTTTACGTTAGTTTGGACACGTATGACGTAGACTTATAGATGCTCTAGTTAGGAGATTAAAGGCTATGAATGCTGAGAGTTAGGGTAAGACTAGAAGAAGACCGAAAAAGACTTGGAAGGAAGTAAATTGGAAAGATATAGAAGCATTAGAGTTGGATGAACACACTGCCTTAGATGGGAATGTGTGGAGGAAGAGAATTCATATGGACGATCTAGCGTAAGTTCAAATATTGGTTCATGTAGCCCCCAATCTCTTGGGATAAAGGCTCTGATGATGATGATGATAGCCTCTTCAAATGACGTAGGATCGGATTCCATACTAAAGCTCTATTCAATATGATTACCTATATTTTCTCTTGTTCTTTCAACAAAAAACATGTAAAAATACGATCCGTAAGTATTAGCTCTTCTTGCTCTTTTACTAACTCTTGGTGCAAGGCTTTCTTTTTATTGAAATTTGGAAGAATCATTCTCAAGTTCTTTTGAACTACTTTGAGCAATGTCTTAGGAAGAGGAATTAAATGAAACCTTCCTTCATCAAACATGGCATCTTTCGATACAATAACTATATTAATAGAAATTGAATCATTTGTTTTAATAACCAAAAACTTGTAAGCCTTATTGTTTTATGCATAACCAATAAAGATGTAGTCAACTCCCCCTTCTTTTAGGTTTAGAGACTTTTATTATTGTTCTACAACTCCATACCTTAAGATAAGTTTAAATTGGGCTTTCTTTTTTTCCATAACTCTTATAGGGTAACTTTGTTCATTTTGTTAAGAACTCTATTTTGAATGTAACATGCAATTAACAGTGCCTCACCCCAAAAATATTGTCATAAACCAGAATAGGACATAGTGGCATTAACCATTTCAATTAGTGATCTATTTTTCCTTTCAACTACATCTTTAGATTATGGAATATATGGTGGGGTTATTTCATGTACAACTCCAAAAGACTCAAAATATGATGGATTAAAGTATTCACCTCCTTTATTCATTCTCAAGGTTTTAACCTAGCCTCACAATGCAATTCTACTTCATTCTTCTAAATTTTAAAATTTTCTAATACTTTATCCTTGGAATGCATCTAATAAACATAGAAAAACCTAAAGAAATCATCAATAAAAGTAACATAACATTTCTTTCCTTCTATAAATGGGGTTCCATGCAAATCACCTACATCACTATACACTAATTCAAGCAATTTAGAACTTTTTGTACCTTAGGAAATGATTTTCTTGTTATCTTTATAAGTATGCAAGTTCTACATTTTCCATCACTTGTATTTATGGAAGAAAACAAGTTTGATTTAGACATATTAATCATTCTGTCATAATGCACATGACCTAATCGATTATGCTATAAATCAAAAGAGTCAACTATGTAAATAGAATCATTCATCTTATTATTGATAGGAGATACATTAAGTTTAAACATGCATTTATTGGTATAACCTTCCCAACAAAGATTTCAGCCTTGGATAATATAAATTTATCCCTTTCAAACACTAACTTGAAACCAGATTTGTTAAGCAAACTTATGGACACAAGATTTTTCCTGACTTCTGGAACATAATAAACATTAGTTAAAGTTAATATCTTTCTAGAAGTAAAATTTAAATCTATGGTCCCCTTGTCTTTAATTTCAATCGTTGAAGAATTTCACATGTAGAGCATATTGCCTTCCACTTCAACTTGGAAACTTTTGAACATGGCTTTTTTGTGCACTCATGCCTTGTAGCACCAGAATCAATCCATCGTGCTATCTTGTCTTCAATGACATTGATATTAGAAATTATAGCAACAATGTTGTCCTTGGTTACCATAGATGCACCTTTCTTCTTTTTGAAGATATTGTAATCCTTCTTAAAGCGCCCTTATTTTCCACAATGGAAACATGCACATTTCTTCTTGAATTTTTAACTTTTGATGGAATCGTCCTTTTTCTTTATGGATTTCATGTTGGGATGAACATCCTCCACCACATGGACTTTAAAGATGTTAGTCTCTTTTTCTTTCTCATTATCCTTGCAATATTGTTCCTCTATCTAAAGATAGCTTGTAAAGTACTCAAGAGATATATCTTCTTTTTTGTGTTTCAAGGTTCTCTTGATATCTTTTCATGTTTATGGGAGTTTATCAATGATCGAAGATACAATGATTTATTCATCCATAGACATTATTTTGGTTGAACTTGTTTAGTATGATTTCAATTTCAGCAAATTGTTTCATGACAGGTCTAGATTCATTCATTTTGAAAGAATTCCAAATTGTCACTTGAAACTTTTTGCTAATTGCATTTTCTGCCATGTATCTTACATCTAACTGATTCCACAATTCTTTTGCTATAGTAATTGTGATACATGTATCAATAGAGAATCAGACATACCATTCAAAATGCAACCTCTACAGGTGTAGTCTTCGTTTTTCCATTTCTATATATGTATGAAATAGGGAATCAAATATATCGTTAAAAATGCAACCACTACAGGTGTAGTCATTGTTTTCCCATTTCTATCTTTGATAAGCTTCCTCACTTGTTTCATCTTTTTTCTCTTTTGGCTTCATGTAACGTTTGAAATTAGAAAACTCCGAACTAAAGTTTTCCTTTTTACTTCAATCTTTCTCTTTCGTTTATTTGATATCATTTGGTTTGCGTTCAGTGTCAGTGTAAGTTGACTGTACGATTTCCATTTCGGTTAAACCTTCATACTATTAAAATTATTTAATCTATAATTAAGCAGTAATAAATTCAGACTAAATTCTATAATAATATATTTATAATTTCTATCATTTACTATTCATATGAAATTTACATCCTGCAATTCATATACATCATATAACTCAACTATACATTATTGACATCTCATTACAAATATAAACTGCTGTGCATTTACTAGTTTGAATATAAGTATAAATTTCTAAAATACCTGGTTACTTGATACTTCATACTTCTAAAAGTTTTCTTCAACTAACCTGACACAGAGGTAGTCATGCACTCTATGAGCTATCTGGAATGATGAGAGGTGGGGTGAGCTTTAGGAAAAGCCCAGTAATAAACATATATAAAAGTTACACTATATGTAGTTAAACAAAATAAACTTATTTAATGTAACATTATTTTAATAAAATACTATGGAACTTTTTTTCAAAATCATGAGAATTTCATGTTTAATGTAGTATAGCAATTCTTTTAAAATCATAAAAAGGAAATAAATGCAACTTGTATTTCAGTTAACACTATAAAATATTTCTCTTAAAATCATTAAAATATGATAAAAGCATTTGTATCGAAAAAACATATACTGTAAGACTCGTATCGTTTCTTTCGTCACTTTTCAATCAAATCATTCGGTAAATCAATCACTTATCAAATATCACATATTGATAGAAAATAATCTCCCAGAGAATCATGCACAATCTCGTATCCCCGTAGGGACAATCACATATCTCGTAACAATGGCCACTGTCCTATCACAGATCGCACTAGTCAAGTGTTCACTGTGAAAACCTGTGGATTTGATCATAATTCCCACAGTCATATCATGTAAAAGGGAAGGTCTGGGACGTCTCCCAACCTAGTCATCAATATCTCGTATGCACGATCATCAGGGAGATATCAATCTCGTAAAAATCACTTCATATACTCATATATCATTATATAAATCAATTCATGTAAATCGTCTCATGAGATTCAATTCATGTAAAACAATTCATGTAACTCATTTCTTGTAAATCAATTTATGTAAATCCTTTCATGTGATGCAATTCGTGTGAATCATGTCATATAATTCAATTCATGTAAACCATTTCATGCAATCAGTTCATATAAACCAATTCTCGTAAAATCAATCCATGTAACCATTCATGTAATTGATTTTTATATGTGTCTCTTACCTCTATTTCCATGCAATATAAAATTCAGTAGCACTGATTACGTCTCTTTATCTTTCTATTTCCTAGCACTGCAGAACAATTCCAAATATATTTAAAATTCTATATTATGATTCTAATAAATATTCCATAATTTCTAATTTCTATTTATCATTCTCAATAAGTAACTTATTTCATTTCCTACTAAATGCCAAAAATGTATTTTCAACCAAATTCCGTTCTTTCTTAAATTTTCATGTCACCAATAATTTCAATTTGAAATTTCATATATTATTAAAATAAATATTCTATAAATCCTTACCTTATATTTATAAATTTCAATAATTTACTTATTTAATTTCCTACGAACTACTTTAATATTTCAACAATTAAATTAAAATCTCTTTCACCAATTATTTCATATTCCAATTTCTAATAATTATTCTATTACCTTTTATCTTCTATATAGTCACTTTCGATAGAAATCTTATTTTGTTCCTTATTAATTTCCAAAATGTAACTATAATTAAATTGATTTATTTTTTCTAATTTTAATTTCATTAAAATTCTATGGTCTTTAATTATTTCTTATATTTATTATTTCCCAATTCAAATTTTATAATTAATCCTTATTCATTATTGATATTAATTCCATCATTTATTCATATCAAATTTAATTTCATTTTATTAATTTTTTTCCTACCAATTTATTTTGTTTTCTATTACTCATTACAATGTTATTCCAATTAAATTATATTCTTTTCTTTAATTTTCTCCACCAATATCATGTAATATTTTCATTATAGTCAAATTTCTATTCTTGGATTTTCACTTATTATTTTCCAATTCTAATTTTACTAATAAGTTTTATGGTTATATTGCTCCTTACTCATAATCCATTATATTCATTATTAATATTATAAAATATGATTAACAATTTTCCTATTTATCCAAAAATTCACTCTTTGTTCAAATTCAATCTCACTAATAATTTAATTAACCTATATATTTTATTCACTAATTATTAAATTATAAAATTTTACATAAAAAAAAAACCTCATGCATTAAGTCTTGACAAATTTCATATTTGTCAAAATCTTTATTCTTTTTCCATTTATTAGTTTCACCAATAATCTTTATTTATCCTAATTCGTTATTCTTTACCCATTAAATTTTGATATGAAAACTAATCTTGAAAGCTTGGTCAATAAGTTCATATCTCCAAAATTCATTCTTTCTCTCAATTCTTATCCCATACTCAATTTTCTGCTTACTTTTATGCCTTAAGATCTTATCCATAGTTTTGTCACCATTTAAATACCATTCTTTACTTATTAAATTAAAAGGTTTAACATGATCACTTCATGATTTATACCTTGGCTGTAAATTTCATTTGCCTAATAGTTATCATTTTCTCATTTCTTATTTCATAATGCTATTTATTCATATTTGATTGCCCCTTTAAATACTAAAACATAACTATTTTTGCATCATATTCTTTTCTCCTAATCTCCCATTTCATATATTTCTCTTTATATACAAATTGCCATTCATGAATTTTACTTACTATATATATATATATATATATATATATATATATATATATATATATATATATAAAATTTCATTTGCTGTTTTAGTTTTATAATTGATCTTAATTCATTATTATGTTTATTCTATAATTACCATTCATAAAATTGGATCAATTTCTTTTATCCCCTTCATGGGTGCACAGATTGGCTTTCCCAAAACCAGGGCCGACAGTTTACTATCAATCCTTCCTTATTATTTTCACTTATTTTTTTCAACTCAATTTATAGACATCTTCTATTTCACCTATACTTTTCATCAAACACCTTTAACTCCTCAATTATCATCATCAACATTCAGCCAATTCTCAAAACCAAATGGCCCCCTATTCACGTCATTCACCATGTTTTATTGCCACTTTGCTGTTTTGCCAAAAATCATCAATTCAATTCAGGCCTCCAACAATTTTTATTCATCCTTTCTACTAATTCTCTATCAAACATACATCAATTCATACAAACAATCATCACCAACGTCATTCTTTGCTTGGCCGAGACACACACAGAGTCACGTTACTTTCGCTGATTTTGCAACATCATCACTCAAGCAAGCTTCCATCAAGTTTCTGTCAGGATCTATTACAAATTTCCAGCCAACAAACATTAAAATCATAACAATTTCTTTATTTTCCTTTAATGGCAGATTTTGTTCTGCACTGCTACACTCATATCTAATTCAATTTAAAGTTGAAATAATATCATCCATGCATGAAACAAAGGAATACTATAACTAGAATGAACCAAAACATCACTCACCTCACCTTTCACCATTGCCGACTGTACAAACTTCCCAAAACCGGTTTTGTTGCTTCACGTACAGCCTTCTAATTCTGAGTTTTAAATGTTCTTAAGGTGGGGAATGGGTTTAATGAAGGATAATTATTGTTTTGGTAATGAAACATGGTGAATTTATGGACAAGATGAGAGGAAAGCGTGAAGAAATCTTAGGAATTTTAGGCTGAAACGATGCAGCAGTAAAACAGGAGAATAAGTCGGTTTCCAGATGCTGAAGAAGACAGATTTTTGGCTGAAATGGGTCCCCCTTTATTCTCATGAAATCCAATTAAATTATGCCACCTAGATAACTAATTAAATTCCTTCCTTTTTTTTCTCTCTTTGTTTCTTTTCTTTTTCTATTATTAATGGATCTGCAGGGCAGCAAGCTTCCGTGAGAAGCTTGTTGCGATATTCTCTTTTTTTTTTTCTTCTTCGTCTTTTTTTTTTTCAGATTTTAATTGATATTTATTTTATATATATTTTTGTTAATTTCAATAGTTAACTTACTTTATTTCTTATTAAGTGTTTAAAACATAATTACTATTAGATTATAATCTTTCTCAAATTATATTCCAATTTCTATACTATAATCTTAGTAATTTGTTTTTAATTTCCTATCTTCTATTTTATTAATTCCTACAATTAATTTATTTTATTTCTTATTACATATTACTAAAATATAATTACAAAAAATTGTATTTTTTTTAACAATTTTAATTTCACAATCTATCTTTATTCATTATTTCTCTTAATTCCATAATTAATGAATATTAGAAATTACATCAATATTGTATTTTATTTATTTATTTTATATTTTTTCTCAACTTAACCTAAGAGTTATTTCTACTCACGTAATATATTTATGATACACTTATTTTGTACTTAAAATTACACTAATTTCATCCTCTAATATCATCATTCTAGGGTCTCACTTCGATCTGGACAGAGAAAGTCCTAGTGAGGCCTTCACCGAGTACCTCTCTAAATCTTATCGAATAGACCCTTCATTAAATATTTTAACAATAAATTTTCTCTTTATGCTCTGTAGCTTATATTAAATATAAGAAAATTGGGGTCCTCACACTTTAGAGTAGTAATGACATATGCAATGTTGAGTATGGTAAGGAGAATCCACATATTTTAATGCCACCTTAGGAAATTCCTTCCATCAAATTTTTTCAAAATTTGAAAGTTGGTAGCCATCTCTCTCAAGGAATCTATCTTCATGGTAGCCATAAATAATCCTAATATTGTTGTTCAAAAAACATTGCTTTTAGTATGAACCTCCTTGGTGGATATGAAGATGACCTTGAGTTTGCTTAACTACTTTGAATCACTTTGAACTTTGAACTCTTTGGTAATCACGAATAACTACAAAAATGGCTTCTAGGTGTGTTGCTATAATGCCATGTTCCTTAGGATTATTTTGCCTCCACAAATTGCACTGTGCAATAGGGGTTTTATCAAATATCTCTATGATACAAAGAAGCCTGTATAAAATTAATTTGCATTAGTGAAATTAAATCACTAAATACCTTTGACAAGTACAAAAGTATCTTGTCTTAATCACTATTTTTCTACAACAAATAATGTCTAAAAGATTTAACTTTAGTTTCAAAATGAGAGGAAAGAGAGTATATCATAATTCTTATGACTCTTGGTGTATCTCAAAATGAACCTTAAATCTTTATTTATAAAGATCTAATTCAAAAGTTGCATCTTTACAACTAAATGTTGTGATCTTTAACTTGTATTGTTTGATCCAACAGGCACAATTATTTAATATAATAACAAATTTTGGAATCTAATGGTTATGTTTTTCAACCATTCACAAGTGAAAGAACACTTTTTCAAAGAATATGTAATTCTTTGAAAAAGAAACTATTTATTGAATAAATGTATCTAGTTTCTTATTCTATTGATTAAATATAATTTTTAATCAATTATTGTTCACTATTTTGAAAATTTCCAACAACTTTTTACCTTAATCCCATTTTTTTCTGTCTCTCTAAAGCTTTTTCTCTTTTGCTTTTTTTTTCTCTCTTTCTGTTTGTCACATTGTGTTGTTCTACTTCAAAAATCTTCTTTGTTCTCATTTCACTTCTATGCATTCAAGCATTGTCTCTTTTCTTCTCTCTCCCTGGTTGTTGGACCATATTTTTGGAGGTTTTTGCTTCTTTCTCTACTTTTATATATATATATATATATATATATATATATATATATATAGGAGAGATCCAGTTACACATGTGTAAAATAAATTTAGTAAAAAGCTCGGAAATTGGGGGAAGGAGAATGTGCCTACAAGTTTTCAGTAACACTTTTTTGTTATGATTAAATGCAAAACTCGGAGTTTGGGCAAAATAAAGAGTAAGTTAAGAGTTGGAAGTATCAGTCTAACAGTAAAAATGAGAAACACTAGGGCCAATTTGGATTCCACCCTCTACTAAATGACAAAAAACTGTGGTACCATTTAACAACAATATTAACTATTATTATTAGATGATAATGCTAAAGTTTAAAATCTACAAATAAATAATGATTGGGTTTGGATAACGATTCAATAATCATAGTTAATATTTACTTGTAAGTGACATTTTACAAATGCATAATATTTATTGATTATAAATAAGGTAATAAATAATTTACATATTAAATAAATAAATAAATAATTTGCATGTTAAATAAAAAAATATTTAAATATAATTTTCTTTTGTGTATTATTAATATCAACTAACTAATAATATAACTAAGGACAATTAATATAGTAAAAATATGTCTTCAATTTCTCTCACATTTCCTCAATTGGATACCAAAATCTTATTTTTCTTCCAATTAAATCAAATGCAAAAATCTAAAATTCTGAAAATTCATATGTTTTTAGCATAATTAGATTCCGAAAGATAATCTAACTATTTGTGAACCAAATGCCTTAAATTAATTTTTAAAAAGTTAAAATAGCCCTTTTTTTAAATATATTAATACTTATTAATACTCTAAAAAAATATATATGTTATTTTACTTCTAATAAAGTCTTATAAGTTATAACATAAGTTATATACAAAATATATAAAACAAATGTGCTATTTCTGTATAATCACTTGTTGTGTGGTTTAGAATAAAATATATAAAATAGGTCATTGATTTGTTTATCTTATCATAATGATTAATATAAAATCAAAATAGTCTTTTAAATATATTATATATTAATACTTAAAAATTAATATATATATATATATATTATGTTACTCGTAATAATTTCTTATAAGTTATAATAAGATTTAAAATAATTATATATTTTTTTAATTCTTATGAGTATGCATATGATTTAGAATAAATTATAATATCCTATAATTATACATGTTATTTAAAATAAATTTGTTGTTCTTAATTTCAAACGTAAAATAAATTAATATTACTTTGTCATGTGATATAAATTACATTATATAATCTCTTAGGTTATACATGTTATTTAGAATCAATGTTTTATACTTAATATCCATTATATAATCTTTATTATGTGATATAGAATAAATTATATACAAAAGTAATTAATATTTGTATTTTGTTACAATGATTTGTATATTGCCTTATAATTCAAATCACAAATAAAAAAACATCTAAAACTAAATTTAAGCAAGCATGCGCATTATACAAAAGAATGAATTAAAAATTTTCATTTCATCTTATACTAATAAAATATGTTTCATGAAAATTAGTTGCATATGAATAAGTATCATGATAAATGGTTAAGATAATCTTATAAGATTATATTCAATTAAAATAAACATAAAAATCGAGTTAAATGCATATGTTTATTTGTCTTAGTATTTTTTATATACAACATATTTCACATGTTTTATATATTTTAAAGGTACTCTCATGTGACACAATTAAACACAGTTCATTGATATTGGAATTTACATAAATAATTTCATTTTCTTTTCAGATTCATTGATAATTTCACAGTTGATGACACTTAACCAATTTCATGAGCCTTGCAATAGAACTTGGAGATAATTCGGCCACTCCAAAATCCAAACTCACGCTTAGAAAAATGGATAAAACAGCTCAATATGTTTTCTTGGTTCTTATCGGTTCTCTGGCATTACTCAAAAGTGTAGAAGGAGATCCGAGAGTCCAAATAGTCGATATTACATGCGGCAACCAAGTGAGACACAATACAAGTATCTTTACTCAAAATATCGTTGGTTCAATGGAGAAATCAGTGAACAAATGCGCAATTCAGGTTTTGGAAAAGCAGTTACAGGCTCGGGGCTTGATATTCACTACGGCTTTTTTCAGTGTTATGGGGATCTATCTTCGCTTGACTGTGCGTTGTGCTACGCTCAGGCACGCACGGTTCTTCCTCAATGCTATCCATTCAACGCGATTACCATTTTCCTTGATGGGTGTATCATGAAATCCAAGAATTATAACTTCTTTGAGGAGTACATGGGACCGAATGACAAGGCACTGTGTGGGAATAAAAGCCAAAAGGGATCAAATTTTCACGAATCAGCAAAACAAGCTGTGACCCATGCAATTGCTGCTGCATTGGAAAATGGAGGCTACGCTAAGGCTCGGGTGGCAGTTCCAAGAACAAATGAGTCGGCTTATGTTTTGGTTAATTGCTGGAAGACATTGAATGTGAGTTCTTGTAAAGCATGTTTAGACAATGCATCTTATCAATGTTGGGGTGCTCGCCATGGTCAGAAGGACGGGCACTCTACAATGGCTGCTTCATGAGGTACTCTGACACGGATTTCCTCAATAAAGAACCAAAAAATGGAATTTCAAGAGGTAAAAGAATTTCATCTTGTCATCTGTCACACACTAAACGTTACTCAAGTAATATGCTATGGTTTCTTAATATAATTTCCTGTGTATGTCACACATTGAATGTTAGTTAATTATGATGATTGTGAATTTGTTACATTCATGAATTTGCAGGAACCACTATACTTATAGTCGTTTCAATTGTCAGTTCCTTCGTTGTTTTAGGGATCGGAGCAGTTATTGGAGTTTATATCTGGAACCACAGATACATACAGAAGAAACGAGGTAAAAAGTTTACTTACTAGGTGTCAAAATACACTTTGAATGCACAAAAAAAAAAAAAAGGAACAAGAGATGAAAATGTTTTAGTTGTCAGCCAAAGTTATCTGAATTATTCAATGCATGGAATTGTGGTGAGGCAAGTTTTGCTTTAAATGATAACATGATATTTTCTAGTTTTCCCTGTCTTTTTGGCTAAAGTATATCTGCATTTCAGGTTCAAATAATGCAGAAAAGTTGGTGAAACTCCTTCGTGATACAAACCTAAATTTCAAGTACTCTACACTTGAGAAGGCTACAAGATCGTTCAGCGATGAGAACAAGCTTGGGCAAGGAGGATATGGGACAGTTTATAAGGTAGTTTTCCTCCGATGTCTACTGCTCTTCTTTGGCATTTAACTAGTGTGTTAAGGTCAGTGCATGTGATTTATTTGTGGTCAATAGGGAGTTCTACCTGACGGAAGAGAGATAGCTGTCAAGAGGCTTTTCTTTAACAATCGACACAGAGCAGCAGCTTTCTACAATGAAGTCAACATAATAAGTAGTGTGGAGCAAAAACCTGGTTCGGTTGCTGGGATGTAGCTGTTCTAGACCTGAAAGTCTTCTTGTCTATGAGTTCCTTCCTAACAAGAGCCTTGATCGTTTCATTTTTGGTAAATACCAGTACTTTACATCCAATATGGATGCTAAAGCTTAAAATGATACTGATATTTAGTCAGTTTAATTGAGCTGATCCGTATTGCATACTAATAGCTTTTTCCCTTTCCAAAACAAAACAGATCCTAGCAGAGGTGGAGTACTTAACTGGGAAAAGAGATATAATGTTATTATTGGGACCGCAGAAGGTTTAGTCTATCTTCACGAGAACTCCAAGACCAAAATCATTCACAGAGATATCAAACCTAGCAATATCTTGTTGGATTCAAGGTTCCTTGCCAAAATAGCTGATTTTGGGTTGGCAAGGTCTTTCCGGGAAGATCAGAGTCACATTAGCACTGCCATTGCTGGAACACTGTAAGCATCATCTTCTTTCTATCTGCTCTAGGCATGATCCACTGTATAGCATATTCAAAAAAGCATCTCAGGTAGGCTCAGACGAAAATTCAGTTTTAAGAGCAAGAGCATTGGAAGAGTAAAATTTGTTTTTCAATGTCCAATTCAAATATGTTTGAACAAGTAATTTCTACTTTTACGATCAACAGAGGATATATGGCTCCAGAATGCCTAGCACATGGTCAGTTAACAGAGAAGGCGGACGTCTATAGTTTTGGAGTTCTTTTACTGGAAATTGTTACTGGAAAGCAAAACAACAGGAGCAATGACATAGAATATTCTGACAGCCTAGTTACAGTTGTAAGCTTTAAACAGCTCCTTTATGTACCCTTCTTTTCCCACATGAAGCACCACTTTAAAAAGTTTTTTTTGGTCATTTGTGTTTTCATTGGTGGCACAGGCATGGAAACAATTTCAATTAGGGACCGTGGAGAAGATTTACGACCCACATGTAATGTTATATAATGACAACCATAGCAGCAATGTGAAGAATGAGCTTCTTAGAGTAGTGCATATTGGACTTCTTTGCACCCAAGAGATCCCATCACTAAGACCATCAATGTCTAAGGTACTGCAGATGCTAACAAGGAAAGAAGAAGACCTCCCTGCACCAACTAATCCTCCTTTTATGGATGAAAAGACTATGGAATTCAATTACAGAAGTGAGAACGAATGCTATCCCCTCCATGCATCTGGTAATGATTCAGTTGCCACTTTTTCCCATAGTTCCTTTTACCCAAGATGATTTTTGAAGTCAAATTGAGGTGAAAAAGTGTATATGAGGTCGAGTAGTACTCGCAGTTTTGATAAGGGAAAAGCTTCGAAAGAATTCCACCTTAGAATTTGGTCAAGATCAAGCATCTTGTTGAAGGCACTTTATGAGCAAACAATTACAAGCAATAAGTTGAATGAATAGTTATCTACAAAATGGCAGAATGATATCAGAATAACTAGGCAAGCTATTCTACATCAGATGAGAAGAGCTAAGTGGCATTACATTGTATAATATACAAAAACTATTCACTTACTATGAAGTTTTTGTTGATCTATAACCCTCAGATTATTTTAACGTTAACAGGGATAGATTAATTTCTCGGGCTTCGAAGTAACCAGACTACAAAATAAATTAATCCATATAGGTAAAATTCAGAAGAACTTTAAAAGTATAGAAACTTCAAAGCAAAACTAATGCATTATTATTTATTATTGATTTGTCAAACTTATACGCAGATGATAGTAAGGATTCAGTTTAACATTAACATTCATGGAAAAACAATATTATATCCCTGAGAGGAGTGTAATCGAGCAGAGCCAATACAGTAGAGTGCTCGAGCTCGACTTGAAAACTCGATGCTTAGTGCTCAACTTGAGTTGGGTTGAGTCTTAAATTTTTGAGCTCGAGCTTGGCTCGAGATCGAAGTTGAGCTACTCGAGCTCGCTCGATTAGGCTTGATTATCCGAGCTCAAGTCTCATACTCAATTAAGCTCGTTTGAGCTGCTCGAACTCAATTCTTGTGCTTAACCAAAATTAAACTTTTTTTCAACCAAGGCACAATTTCACAAGAACCTTCAGCAGATTGAAGCCAAAACCAATACGAAACAAAATTCTTCAAATTCAATGTGATTTCAAGCTGAAAACAACATTCATCTTAATTAATTTACATTCAGACCCCAAATTCTCTTATTCGAAACACCCTCTCCCAAGAAAGCATAAAACCTATGGTTGAAAACAATTCAAATAGAAACCCTTGATTCCATCAATAAATCAATACATAAACAAGAAACCCCAAGCAAAAACAATATATCAATTCAAAGCATACCATTTTATCTTCAAAGCAAAATCAGTAAAACATTAAAAAATAGAAAGAACAAAAAAAGGTAAAACAAATAATAATAATAAAAAAAATAAAAAAATGGAAACTCAGCAAAAAAAAAAACACACAATTCATGAGAGAAATGGTTTTTTTTAGGGGCTAGAAAAAGAGAAAATCAGTTTATTGGAAGAGAAAAAATTTCGAATCTATGGTTGTAGATGGTGGGCTCGACCGGAAAAGAAGAGATAAAGCTACAAAGAGCAACCGTGGACATTAATGAAATGGAAGAGCCTTGCAGATGGCAGTTTTGCTGGGATGGAATCAAGAGAGAGGAAAAGGGTCCGTCAGCCAAATCTATAAACTTGGGACATTAGAAGAAAAGTTTTTTCAAGTCTAAGAAAGAGAAGGTTGATGGCATAACAGAGAGACGAGAATAAAGATGCCAAAAGGGTGACTATGGTTGCCAGAAGGGGTAACAACTCTTAGTAGGATGAGATTGATATTTAGGGAGAGAATGAAAGAGGAAGGGAGGAACTTTGTTACAAGCAAAAGAAAGTTGGGATATAGATTTAGGGTTTTGATTACAATATATAAATTTTAAAGGTATAACTGTAATTTTATTATTAAAATAATAAAAATATATATATTAAAATAGAAATACTAGATTAGGCTAGTGAGCACTTGAGCCAGGCATTTGGGTGCTCGAACTCAGCTTGCTCGATAGCTTGAGTAGCTCGAGCTTATGCTTAACTCGACAAAAATAGAGTAGAGTTCGAGTTTTCTTCGAGTCGAGTTTGAGTAGCTTGTGAGCACCAATGTATTGTTTACACCCCTAATCCTCAAGGCATAAGGTCCATTTAGAAAATACTTGCGAATTTAAGAAATCAAATAGTTTTGGGATAAGTGTTTTATATTTAAAATATTTAAACCAAGTTTATATGTTATACATTGATAGTTTATAGGTTTTTATATTATCACTGCACTAGAGGTCATTAATAAGCAAACTTAAAATATGCCAAGTCCTTATGAGCAAAAAAAAAACTTATTTGTATTTATTAAAAGGCTTGACATTTTTTTAGTTTGCTCATTAATGAGGTGTCAATCTCTTGTGCACTGACATGGTATAGAGGTTATACACTGTCAGTGTATAATATAAAAATCCTTTATTTTTGAGGGTTTGGCATATATTTAAGGTTTCTCATTAATAAAATGTCAACCTCTACTATAGTGATAGTTTATAGACGTTATATATTGTCAATGCATTATATATAAACCTTATTTAAACTTTTTATTACATTTTGGGAACATATCTCGAAAAAATGCTTTATTAGAAGGATTATTATTTAATACACAGTTAGTGAAATTTTTAAACTCCCCCAGCAAGATTAAGATTAAGTTGGTAATAATAATAATAATAATAATAATAATAATAATAATAATAATAATAATAATAATAATAATAATAATATGGGGTATGTGTTACTATCTTAACCTCGTTTGTAGAGTTTAAAAACACCATTAATAGTATATTAGATAGTAATCCTTAATAGAATTCATTCATTGAAAGCTTAAAGTGTTTGTTTATTTTTAATTTTAGAAATTTAAGTAAACAAATTAAAATATTATAGGTTATAAAAAATTTTAAAGATTTATGGGATCAAATTTGTTAGACTAACTAATTATATTAGGTTCACCCTAAAAAGTTAGCTTTTAGGTACCACTAGAATAATACCACCACATATTATTTGAAAGGTATGTAATTAGTATCACAAAATTAATTATCACTAGCTCAATTAACTTATATTAATTATGATCAAAATGAATATTATGTCAAGGCCCAGCCTGTTTCAATAGGCTGTCGGTTGGCATCCCTTTAGCACTTTGCCATAAGTTTGCCTTTACTCAACTGTATGGTCCATTTTGGAGTGCACCTCGTAGGGCCACCGCTTTGCATGGGTTTGTTGGAGTGTGCCAAATTGGCCACAACTCCAATTCGTGTCTGGAACGACTTGAACCCCTGACTTCCTTAAGTGTCAAGTCACTTCTAACCAATTGTCATGTTTTATTGTCAAGGGCCACCTGTTTCAATAGGTTATCGGCTGACATCCCCTTGGCACTTTGCCTCAGGTTTGCCTCGACTCAACTGTATTGTCCACTCTGGAGTGCATCCTTTAGGGCCATTGCCCCGCACGGGTTTGTCGGAGTGTGCCAAATTAGCCACAACTTCAATTCACATCCGGAGCGACTTGAATCCCAACTTCCTCAAGTGTCAAGTCACTCCTAACCAATTGTCGCATTTTATTGTCAAGGCCCACCCATTTTAATAGGCTGTCAGCTGGCATCCCCTTGGCATTTTGCCCCAGGTTTGCCTCAACTCAATCGTATTGTCCACTTTGGAGTGCACCCCGTAGGGCCACTACCCCGCACGGGTTTGTCGGAGTGTGCAAAATTGGCCACAACTCCAATTCATGTCCGGAGCGACTTGAACCCTTGACTTCCTTAAGTATCAAGTCACTCCTAACCAATTGTCTTGTACTTCTTATAGAGATTCTCGATTTACCTTTCATTTATGGGAGCATTTTCAGGATGCTATGGGATCTCGACTAAATTTCAGCACAGCTTTCCATCTGTAGAATGATGGTCAGTTGGAGCGCACAATTTAGACGCTCGAGGATATGTTGAGAGCTTGTGCACTAGATTTTAAAGGCTCCTGGGAAGATCATCTTCCATTGGTAGAATTTGCTTATAATTACAATTACCATTCCAGTATCAGCATGGCAAGAGATGCCGTTCTTCAATTGGATGGGAAGAAATGGGTGACAGAAAGATATTAGCTTTCAATCTGGTTGAGTAGGCTTCTAAAGATGTTTAGCTTATCTGTGATAGATTAAGGACTGCTCAAAGTCAGCATAAAAGTTATACAGATATCAGATACTGAACTTTGGAATTCTTTGTAAAGGATTCAATTTTTCTAAAAGTTTCACCATCCAAGGGTATCATGAGATTTGGAAAGAAAGGTAAGTTGAGTTCTCGATACATCAGACCTTTCGAGATCTTAGATTAAGTGGGAAATATGGCATATCGGTTAGCCTTAACACCAAAGCTATCCAATGTACATAATGTTTTCCAGATATGATGCTACAGAAATATCATCCAGATCCATCTCATGTAATTCAATATGAGTTGTTGGAGATCAGGGAAGATATGAGCTACATGGAGAAACTAGTGTAGATTTTAGATTAGAAAGAAAAAGTACTAAGGTCTAAGACAATTTTCTGGCAATACCACACAGTAGAAGAGGCCACTTGGGAATTAGAGAGCTTAATGAAAGTGTGAGAACCATATTTCTTATTATTGTTAATCCACTATCCACAAAGATAGAAGTATTTGATATCTCATACCTATTCAAATGATATTTACTTTGTGGGTATGAAGGTGAACTGGATGGTGGGTCTTACAAGATTGTTGAAGCCCAGATGAAGGTGGAACTTGGTACATGGGAATTCTGGATCCAAGTACTGTGATGGTAAGAATCTACAACTCAAATTCAATTGTTTATGTATGTTACATAAAACGTGAAACAATTTAGGAAATGACGATTAAGTCCAAGGTCATTGAAATTTTCGTAAATAACAGTCAAACCAAGTTAACTTTGGACCAAATGATAGTTGTAATTAAATCCTCAAGTAATAAAGTTTTAGGCCATATGGAATGATAGAATAAATCAGGTGTAAAGGTGGAAAATTACGCGATTCAACGGTTAGGGGTATTTTGGTAATTTCACCCAAATGATTAGCCCAACCTCAACAAAAGCTTAACAAATGGTTTGAATATACTAAACAAATATGTCTCAGGATTAAATGAAATATTTTGAAGGTTAGACTAACTATCGTCAACAAAGTTAATTCACGAAGGGCAAAATTGAAAGATTCCTTAATTATAAGGGCATTTTGGTCATACAATAAAATATCAATTTTTAAAGAATTTTTCAGCTTCTACTTCCTCAAATTTGGCAGTCATTCTTTCTTCTTCAATCTCCATAGCCAAAGCTTAGTGAAGAGAGAAAAAGTCACCTAAACTTAGAGAAAAACTTACCGAAACCGAAAAATCTCTTCATCAACCCTATCTAATTTTTAGTGCTCTACAACGTGGTACCCAAATCAAGCCTTAAAGTGGCCAGTTGCATAACGAGAGGCTTCCCAAAGAATTCAACCAAGGTAAGCATGTTAGAAAAGCTGAAGTTTTTCTAGGTTTTATGATTATATGCCATGCGTTTAAGGTGTTTAGACATATATTTGAGCTTGAATCAAATTAAAACCATGAAATTCATCCACCTAGGGTTGTGGCCACCATCCCTTATGCATGAACATGATGTTGTTTGATGAGAAAATGATGTAGAGCTAGTGTAGAACAAGAATTTAAGCTTGAATTAAAGAAAACACAAGTGTAGGAGAGAATGAGAATCAGCCAAGTGAAGGGGAGGTAGGAAAAGAGCTCAATTCAATGTGTTTTGGGTCTTAGAATGATATATAAATTCATATGAGACTGCTGGCACATTTAAAACCAAAAACTGAGGTGTTTTGATGGTAGTTGTAGTGTTAGCACTAGTAGGAAGTAGATCGGATTTAGAGCTACAATAGGCAATGTACTAGGTCTCAATGAATTAGATATTCATTGTAACTGGAGTATGGTGGATTGACCACTTTATGTGGTGAATTGCAGCTTAGAAGCCAGGAGACGATACTGGTTCTAGTGGATGGCACTATGAAAATTTAAGTGGTAAAGGATATATGTATGAAGCATAGGGATACTGTGTTGCATTGATTTGATAAAAATTTGCCTTTTATGAGATTGAAATTATTGGCTTGAATTGAAATTGTGAAACTGGACTTGTTGTTTAAGCTTTATTTTTGTGCAGGAAGGTTAGGGTAGAAGGCACCATTATGCTGCCAAAATTTTCTTAAACGAACTCAAATCCTCAATTTTATTACTTGGTGTGGTTTTAGAAGTGAAAGGAATGTGAATACATGTTTTAGGGTTAAAGCTTCCAAAATGCTGCATGTGCATACCAAAAATTGAAACTCAGTTTTAGAAAGAATTTTTACAAATTTTTATAACGTTTCATGATGTATTCATGTTTTAATGATCTTGTTGTGTGCAAATAAAATCTTTTGAACATTAGTTGTTGAACTGAGAATATTTGATAAATTTTTTATATTTTCATAATTTAATGCTTTATGGATTGACTTAAGATATGAATTACTAAATTGATCTTCGTAAATAATCTGGAAATGGTTTATGATTTGTTTTGAGACTGTTGGCCCCATAGCTACTTGCCGATACATGCTTTTCCGTTTCGTTCTAATGCTATTAGACCCTAGCCTAGTCTTTAGCTCCCATAGTTGTCACCTGGCTAGTGTAGACTGTGGCCCCTTGACTATGACCATATGTCTACTATATAGCATGAGTCTATTGGGTGTAGCCTAGTCTCCACTATGTTCTTTTATTGGGGTGGTAAATCATTAGCTAATCTAGGCACTCCCAAACTTTGTGGATTTCTATTCTTATACAAATATGTTAAATATGCTTTATGATTTGAAATTTCTATACTATTTGCTTGAAAGTGATTTTATGCTATTTACGGAGTACTTCAGTACTGATTATTTAGATGATTTATGAATGGCATAATGGAAGCTATAAGAAATGTTTATTAAACTGTGTGATTGCATTGATTATGTTGAAATTCCCTATAGTTGGAATTAAATGCCAGGACAAGTGAGGTGCCTCAAAGCATTCTTCTGTATTTGGCCTAGTTATCTAACCCCCTATAGTATCTTTTCCGATATTGTGCCTAAATGATTAATGTTTTTCGTGTGAAAGAGCATGATTTAGATACTGCATACAGTTATGCATAGTATCAACTTTTGCATATGCATTTCTTACGGGGCGTAAGCTCACCTTCCCTTGTTTTCCTTTTAGATTATTTACAGTAGATTCCTGTTCTACTTAGGAGGACTTGCAATTTTTGTATTTCTCAGGCAATCTTTACTTTCTGTTGAGGTATACAAGTTATCTTTTATATGTTCAGATTAGATATGTATAGTGCTACTTATATGCATATTAGTACTTGGGATGTGAATTTAATTGTAGAACATTGATCACAATGAAATTTTTAGCTTATATAGTGATCTATATTGTTTTTAGTACTTAAGCATTTAGATACTGAGTAACTGATGACTTAAGGGAAAACAATTAATTACTTTTTGTTAGCTTTAAATTGACAAGTATTTTGAAAATGACAAAACTCAAGCAAGCTTAGAAATGATTTTTATACAAGTAAATTTGCTTTGAATGAACTCAATAATTGAAACTATTTTAACAAAGTCTTGGATTGAGATTTCAACTGAAAAAGTCAGTAAATACTCTTAGAAAAGTGTTAGAAGATTTTTGAACTGACTTAAAATCACAAAAGCTATAAACTTTGCAGCATGTTAAAGTGCAGGAGGGCTACTGGACAAAAGGGATCGATCCCTACTGTAGAGGGATCGATCCCCAATTGGCAGAATGAAATTGAACCACCCGGGAGAAAGCTTGGATAGCATTCTGGAGAAAAGGGATCGATCCCTACTGTTGGGGGATCGATCCCTTTGCCCCAGACCTGACAGTAACGGCTAGTTTCTGAGTTTTTCAACAGGAAGAATTACATTAAATGCTTCACCAACTGTTCTATCCGTTTGGTGGGTTATAAATAGTGACATTTATGAAGTTTGGAGGTAGAACAAGCATTCCAAAGTATTCAAGCTTCAAGAGAGAATCTGAAATCTGAAAATCTTATTGTAACTCCATTTTGTGAGAGTGTTTTCTGTATCCTTCACCCATCCACTGAAAAAAATCAGATATTCAAAGGGGTGAGCTATCCTTGTAAGGTCTGATATTGTAGAGTGTGGGAATACTACAAGGGTAGAGGATTAGAAGGAGACTTCTAAAGTCTCAAGAGAAATTGTAAGAGGTCTTGCCACACCTTCAAGTGGTTTGTAAGCTTTCTCAAGGAAGAGGTGAATCAAAACCTTGACAAGAAGTTCAAGGAGAGAGGACGTAGGCAAGAGATTGGCCGAACCTCTATAAACCTTGTGTTTGCTCCTCTGTCCCTTACTCTTATTTACTGCATTTATTTCATTATTGCTTATTTGACTTTGATTGTGCATTAAGAGTTAGGAAAAGTAGAAATAACTAGAAAAACCGATTCACCCCCCTCTCGGTAGAGCCAACAATTGGTATCAGAGCTTGGGCTCGAGAGTGACTTAGATTAACATCTATCGAGTATAAACGATCACTAATGGCTCAAACTAGTTTGTCTACACCCTTGGTAGGAGAGGGACACTCTACGGTTAGACCTCCACTCTTTAATGGTGAAAACTATGCCTATTGGAAGACTAGAATGATGCTATTTATTCAAGCCAATGATTATGAAGTGTGGAGAATTATTGTTAAAGGTCCTCTTATTCCTATTAAGAAAGTAGATGGGTCGGATGTGCCTAAGAAAGAAGATGAATGGGATACTAATGATATTAGGATGGCACAACTTAATGCTAAAGCAATGCACACATTATTTTGTGCATTAGGACCAAATGAGTATAATCGAGTTTACAATGTGAGAATGCTAAACAAGTTTGGGATAAACTAGCAATCACACATGAGGGAACCACACAAGTCAAAGAAACCAAAGTAGGCATGCTCACTCAAGACTATGAACTATTTAGAATGAAGAATGATGAGTCAATTAGTGACATGTTTACTAGGTTTACGGACATAATAAATGGTCTTAAAGCTTTAGGGAAGACATACTCTAATGTAGAGATGGTGAAAAAGGTTCTCAATAGCTTACCTAAATCATGGGAAGCTAAAGTTACTGCTATTGAGGAATCCAAGGATCCTCACACACTCTCATTAGATGAACTTATGGGATCCTTGCTCACTTATGAGATGAAAATTAAGAGAAATCAAGATCCCCCAAAGAAAGTTGGAGTAGCACTAAAATCCACCACAATTGAGGAATCAAAAGATGATCATGATGTAAGTGGTGATGAAGAGGATTTGGAAATGGCCATGTTTGCCAAGCGGTTCAATAAATTCATGAGGATGAGAGCTAGTGGAAACTCTAGGAGACCCCCTAGGAGAGAGTTAAATAGAGGTGAAACTAGTAGGAAAGATAAGGACCAAATTATATGCTATGAATGCAAAAAACCTGGCCATATTAAATTTGATTGTCCTTGTATAGAAGCAAAATGAAGAAACAAAAGAAGAGCAATGGTGGCTACTTGGAGTGATAGTGATTGCTCCGATGAAGAGATGTGGAAGATGAAGTAGCAACCTTTGCTTCATGGCTTTGAAGATGAGAAGGTAACTTCTAACTTGTTGGATACTAATGAATATACTTTTGATGAATTACAAGATGCATTTGATGAGTTAGCCAATGAATTTGAATGCATGAATTTGAAATATAAGAAAATGATTTCTAAGTTGAAAAAGGAGAATGAAATGCTTGTGAATGTTAAATTAGAATGTGAAAAGAAATTAGAGAATGCAAATCTAGAAATAGAAGAATTAAATAGAAAGAACATTAATTTGCAAAACTCCTTTTCTAGATTTTACATGGGCCAACAAAAACTTGATCAAATGCTAGAGACTCAAAGAGCATTCTTTGATAGAGAAGGGTTAGGTTATAATGCATCTAACAAAGAGACTCATCTCAAAAACTTCCTAGTTAAAGATAGAAAATTTGCTTTGTGCCCATTATGTAACAAACTAGGACATTCTTCACAAGCATGCACCTCTAGGAAGACCATAATTAGAGGAAAAATGGCTATTAAGATTTGGGTACCTAAACATGTTTTGAATTCAAATGATGAGTCTTTAAAGTTGAAATGGATCCCTAAAGGATCAAAAATTATTGATACTAACTCTCAAGGACCCAAGAAAATTTGGGTACCTAAGATGAAAGTTTGATGTGTTTGTAGGAGGAAGAGTATTGCTACAAGGCTAAGTCCAAGGAGCATTGGTACCTTGATAGTGGATGCTCTAGACACATGACGGGAGACAAGAGCCAATTCAAGTACTTAAAGCATAAAAGTGGTGGAGAGGTCACGTTTGGAGACAACTCCAAAGGACAAATTGAAGGAATTGGCTCCATTGGTAACTCTTCCTCAACTATTGAAAATGTTTTGTATGTTAGAGGCTTGAAGCATAACTTGCTTAGTATTAGTCAATTGTGTGATAAGGGATTTAAAGTTATGTTTGATGATTTGTGTTGCAATGTTGTTAATGCCAAATCTAATCAAATTGTGTTTATTGGACATAGACAAGGAAATATTTATATTGTGGATTTAAATGAACTTAATAGCAAAAATGTATGCTTTATGGCTACTAGAGAAGATGAACCTTGGTTATGGCATAGAAGACTAGGCCATGCTAGCATGCATGTTTTGTCTAAGTTAGCCAAAAGAGACCTAGTTGTAGGATTACCTAAGCTTCAATTTGAAAATGATAAAGTTTGTGAAGCATGTGTAAGAGGAAAACACAAAAGAAATTCATTTAAATCTAAGAAGTGTGTCACTACCTCTAGATCACTTTAACTTCTTCACTTAGATCTCTTTGGACCAACTAGGACAACTAGTTTAGGAGGTAAACACTATGGATTTGTGATAGTTGATGATTACACTAGGTTTACTTGGGTGTTCTTTTTAAGTGTTAAAAATGAGGCCTTAGATAAATTCATTGTTTTCTCAAAACTTGTTCAAAATGAAAAGGGTTATTCTATTTCAAGTATTAGGAGTGACCATGGAAAAGAATTTGAAAATATTGGTTTTGATATATTTTGCAATGAAAATGGCATTAGCCATAATTTTTCAGCTCCTAAACTCCTCAACAAAATGGGGTAGTTGAAAGGAGAAATAGAACTTAGAAGAAATGGCTAGAACCATGCTTTGTGAAAACAACTTACCTAAATATTTTTGGGCTGAAGCAATAAACACCTCTTGCTATGTTATAAATAGAGCTATGGTAAGGCCTATTTTAAAGAAAACTCCCTATGAGCTTTATAAAGGAAAAAGGCCTAACATAAGTTATTTTCACCCATTTGGATGTAAATGTTTTGTTTTGAACAATGGTAAAGATAACCTAGGAAAATTTGATGCTAAAAGTGATGAAGGTATTTTTCTTGGCTATTCTTTAAATTCTAAGGCTTATAGAGTTTTCAATAAAAGAACACTTGTAGTAGAAGAGTCAATACATGTAATCTTTGATGAATCAAATATCACTAGTAGAACCAATCTTGATGATGAAGTAGAATCTTTGATGAACCTATAGTTGATCCATCTCAAGATAAGGATGTTAGGGAACACTTAGAAGATCTTACTATTAACAAAGATGAGGAGTCCATGGAACAAGAAATAATTGAGAAGGAATCTAGGCGTCCTAGAGAACTTGGATATGTGAAAGATAATGATATTGTTGGAGATCCTATCGTTGGAGTTAGGACTAGGTCAACCTATAGAAACATATGTCAACATGTTGCCTTTGTGTCACAATTTGAGCCAAAGAAGTGGATGAGGCTTTGAATGATGAAAATTGGATTATGGCCATGCAAGAAGAATTAAATCAATTTGAAAGAAGCAAAGTGTGGACATTAGTAGAAAGACCTAAAGATTATCCCATCATTGGAACCAAATGGATATTCAAGAATAAGATGGATGAAAATAGCATATTGTTAGAAACAAGGCTAGGTTAGTAGCTCAAGGCTATAGACAAGAAGAAGGATGACTATGATGAAACCTATGCTCCGGTAGCTAGATTAGAAGCCATTAGGATGCTACTTGCATTTGCATGTTACAAGGACTTTAAGTTATATCAAATGGATGTGAAAAGTGCTTTCTTAAATGGTTATATAAATGAAGAGGTTTATGTTGAGCAACCTCCCGGTTTCGAAAATCCAAAACTTCCTAACCATGTTTTCAAACTTTCAAAAGCCTTATATGGATTAAAACAAGCTCCTAGAGCTTGGTATGAAAGACTTTCAAAGTTTTAATCGAAAAGGTTTTACAAGAGGAAAGGTAGACACAACTTTGTTTATCAATCTAAGGGTCATGACTTATTGGTAGTTCAAATTTATGTAGATGATATCATTTTTGGTTCTACAAATGAGTCATTGTGCAAAAATTTTTCAAGCTAATGCAAGGTGAATTTGAAATGAGTATGATGGGAGAATTGACCTTCTTTCTAGGACTTCAAGTTAAACAATGTAAAGAAGGTATTTTCATAAATCAAGCTAAGTACACTAAAGATTTGCTCAAAAGATTTGGAATGGATGAATCTAAACCTTTTTCTACACCTATGAGCACAAATATTAAGCTTGATAAGGATGAAGGAGGAAAATGTGTAGACACTAAACTATATAGGTCTATGATTGGCTCATTGCTATATTTAACTGCTAGTAGACCCGATATAATGTTTAGTGTATGCTTGTGTGCTAGATTTCAGTCATCCCCTAGAGAATCACACCTACAAGCAGTAAAAAGAATCCTTAGATACCTCAAAGACACTTCTTCCTTAGGACTTTGGTATCCTAAAGATTCTACACTTGACCTCCATGCCTATTCCGATGCGGATTTTGGTGGATGCAAAGTGGATAGGAAAAGCACATCGGGAACATGCCAATTCTTAGGAAGTAGACTCATTTCATGGTTTTCTAAGAAACAAAATAGTGTAGCTCAATCCACAACCGAGGCTGAATATATAGCTTCCGGAAGTTGCTGTGCTCAAGTTTTATGGATTAAGCAACAAATGAGAGACTATGGAATAGAAATGAACCAAGTTCCCATTAGGTGTGACAACACTAGTGCCATCAATCTTACAAAAAATCCCATCCAACACTCTAGAACCAAGCACATTGAGATTAGACATCATTTTATACGAGATCATGTGCAAAAAGGAGACATAATTCTAGAGTATGTGGACACCTTGCACCAATTAGCTGATATTTTCACAAAGCCCTTGGACAAGGAGAGATTTTGCACTCTTAGAGGTGAATTAGGCATTATGAATGCTCCTTGAAGTAATTTGATGTTGCATGGTTGGCTTGTGATGATTGCAAGACAGCAATTTGAAGAATATAATTAACCTTGCAATACATGACCTTAACTTACTAAGTTACTGTTCATGCTCATAGCTCCTTAAGATTGAACTGTTGAATTTTGTGTGTTCTGCTCATGTTAAACTTCTTTCATTAGCCAAAACCCATTTCTCATGATCAAGACACTATCACATCCATGTTCACATATTGTGTCTGTGTACTTAAGCCATTTCTGCATTTTTCTGCAGTTTTTCTGCATTTTTTCAAACTCATTTCATGAATCTCAAATGCAAAAATCAACTTTTGATCTTCAGATGCTCAAACTGCATAAGTTTCAATGCTTTCAAATCATTTTTGTACATCATAAATGAGCCATGTGACTGCGGAGACAATTCCTCTCACATAGGATTGGATTCCAAGTCTGTCTGGCCAACATTCTGGGTGATGGGAAGCATTCTGCTTAAAAGGGATCGATCCCTATACAGTGGGGATCGATCCCCTAGTGCCAGAATAGCTTTCTGGACTTTAGGAAGCAATCTGCCAAAAAGGGATCGATCCCTCTACAGTGGGGATCGATCCCCTCGTGGCATATTTGCCTCCAAGGTGTTTTTAACCGTCGGCCTCTTCTCCTCTCTTCAACTATTCATCTTCCTCTTCTTTTCCAAATGCCATTCACCATTTTCTCTCATTCACATTTCTCTATCTCACTCATTTCTACACCAAATCACTCCATTCCTTCATCAATCTTTCTCATTTTCTTCTCTTTTTCATTTCCCCTCCTCATTTCCTGACAAAAACTCTTCCTTTCTTCTTTTCCTTTTTCTTCCACACCATGGATACTATTCACCCAACATTTCAATTGTAATTTTTTCTAACATTTTGCTTTAAATTTTTATTGCATTTCTAGTTCCTTTTATCATGTCTTGCCTACCCATGTGCATATCTTGCATCAATTTCTTCTCCATCTAGGTTTTCAATTCCTTTGGCACTTGTATTTTTCTCAAGATTATTTGTCATTTTTCATCTGACTTTCCTTGTTATAATTGTTCAATGCATCTTGGGTTGTGGCTCTCTGCTGTTGGTTAGATCCCATCTCTCCCACACACTCATCCATAGTTCCTCAAACTTGTGCACACCACCTGTTTGATAAAAGTCCTCAACGAAATTTCGTATCTTTTTCCTTCTCCATATGGCTCCTAAGATTAAGCACGCTGCTTCAAAACGCAAAACCCCTGCTTCCTCTTCCTCATCCTCCATACCAACCACCTTTAACCGCTGTTTTCGCCATGCTAATGAGAAAACCAAGTTTCTAGCCGAATATGCCAATATGCCCATTAAGCATTGGCGTCCTATTGATTTTGACTTCCTCGAGTCCATTCATTTTCCTTACCTCACCAAGTTTAATGAATATGGTTGGACCCAGTTTCTCAAAATCAATACTCCAGTCCCGGCAAACATCATTCGTGCCTTCTTTTCCAATGCCGAAATCATCTATGATCCCAATGATGAATGTACGGTTGTCGGGATTCGCTCTTATGTCATGGGTAAAAATGTTGAACTGACCACACAATCCCTCTCCCTTGCTTTTAGACTTCGTGACAGAGGTACTATCTACGAAAATATCGAAGTCCCCTTAGCGTTCCCCGTTACCGATAATCGTGCAAATGACCTTCCTGTCTTCGCACGCCTCCTCCATATCATCATCTCATGGAATCTCCGCCCTCTTGGCACCCGATATTCTCACCTTCGCAAGCTTGATCGTTTTTGGCTTCATCATATTCATGAACCTGATGGCATACAACCAGACCTCCTACACTTTATCCTTCATGACTGGGTGAAGATTGTTCGTGGCAAGGTCCACACCATTGTCTTCCCTCAGCCTCTCGCCTACTACTTACTCTCTGAAGGCGTTGACTGTTCATGTGAGGTTGGTGTACTTCCGGATCCCAGCACCACGATCAATCTCGCCACTCTCCATAACCTTGGGTGGTATCAACATCAACGGGGAGATACAATCGAATGGGTCAAGGGCCATGGACATGCTGAACCTCCCGAACATGCTCCGGAAGGAGTCGGAGAAGAAGGAGGAGACGGAGACGACGAACCTGTAGCAGCTACATCTTCTACCCCTTCCGGCTCCACATCAGTTTCTCTCGACCAGCTCATGCTAATGCTTCAGCAAATGCACACCTCTCAGCAAGATTTCCAGTAGGCCGTCACTCAGCGACTTGATCAGATCGAGGACACTCAAGCTACCATGTATGATGAAATCCAAGATGTTCGTATGCAGCACGAGGATTTCATGGACCAGTACTACAAGACGTTTCCTCGGCGCTGATTGTGCTTGTCGTATGGGATGCGCTTTTACCTTGCTATGCTTATGGCCTTGGTGTTTTATCCTTTGCTGTGTTCTGTCGGCCTTAGTGTTTTGTTGTCTGAACTTTCTTAGATCTCTGCACTGATATGATATGTTTTGAACCTCTTCTGACTATGTTAATGACATTGCTAGTTATGCTTTCTAGTGGTTCTATGTTAATAACGATGTCTTGTTCTGACGTTAATTGTGCATTCATGCCATTGGGTTGATCTTTGTGTCTGTTTATTTCATTGCCAATGCTATTACTTCTTCTGCTTCTTATTGGTATATCCTTATTGCTTTAAATTTCCTTATACTACTAACCATTTCTGATTAATCATTTGCTATGACAAAAAGGGGGAGAATTAATGTGGTAAACCTGTATTAAATTAAGGGGAGAGCAAATATTGAGGGGGAGTAATGTTTTTCAAAAATTAATGTGGTAAACTTGTATTAAATTGAGGGGGAGCAAATATTGAGGGGGAGTAATGTTTTTCAAAAATCAAGTAACCTAAATTTTCAAACATATAAGCAAATTTACCTTAAGTTTTGTCATATCAAAAAGGGGGAGATTGTTAGCTTTAAATTGACAAGTATTTTGAAAATGACAAAACTCAAGCAAGCTTAGAAATGATTTTTATACAAGTAAATTTGCTTTGAATGAACTCAATAATTGAAACTATTTTAACAAAGTCTTGGATTGAGATTTCAACTGAAAAAGTCAGTAAATACTCTTAGAAAAGTGTTAGAAGATTTTTGAACTGACTTAAAATCACAAAAGCTATAAACTTTGCAGCATGTTAAAGTGCAGGAGGGCTACTGGACAAAAGGGATCGATCCCTACTGTAGAGGGATCGATCCCCAATTGGCAGAATGAAATTGAACCACCCGGGAGAAAGCTTGGATAGCATTCTGGAGAAAAGGGATCGATCCCTACTGTTGGGGGATCGATCCCTTTGCCCCAGACCTGACAGTAACGGCTAGTTTCTGAGTTTTTCAACAGGAAGAATTACATTAAATGCTTCACCAACTGTTCTATCCGTTTGGTGGGTTATAAATAGTGACATTTATGAAGTTTGGAGGTAGAACAAGCATTCCAAAGTATTCAAGCTTCAAGAGAGAATCTGAAATCTGAAAATCTTATTGTAACTCCATTTTGTGAGAGTGTTTTCTGTATCCTTCACCCATCCACTGAAAAAAATCAGATATTCAAAGGGGTGAGCTATCCTTGTAAGGTCTGATATTGTAGAGTGTGGGAATACTACAAGGGTAGAGGATTAGAAGGAGACTTCTAAAGTCTCAAGAGAAATTGTAAGAGGTCTTGCCACACCTTCAAGTGGTTTGTAAGCTTTCTAAAGGAAGAGGTGAATCAAAACCTTGACAAGAAGTTCAAGGAGAGAGGACGTAGGCAAGAGATTGCCCGAACCTCTATAAACCTTGTGTTTGCTCCTCTTTCCCTTACTCTTATTTACTGCATTTATTTCATTATTGCTTATTTGACTTTGATTGTGCATTAAGAGTTAGGAAAAGTAGAAATAACTAGAAAAACCGATTCACCCCCCTCTCGGTAGAGCCAACACTTTTAAATTTATATTGACACTGTAGATAGCCCAACCAAAATGTAATTAGGATATAAGAAAACAATATAATTATCCGATATTTAGTACGTGATAGTAAAGATGGGTATTGGAGTAAGGTTGGTCTAATGTCTATTAGTGTCTTAGGATTTAAAAAGATGTACATCCCAAGGAGTACTGTATTTGTCTGAATATGTAATTGAATTGTGTGACTGAAAATGATTTTTATGTCTTCTATTTTGATAGAATGAGTAATAGGCGAAGGGGTACCAGATAGGATAGGGGACGCCTCTAACGTATTCAGCCCTCCCAAAGCCATCTCTAGAGCTGATGCCGGAGCCAGCTCTTCCTCCACAGCCTAAAATCCCCAATATACGTATTTCCAGGTTGGAACGAATAGTTACAGATTTTATTACTAGTTTTAATGCTAAAGCACCAGTATAGGAAACAACACATCCTCCACCACCTCAAGTAAATATTCCACCAGCACCACAACCACAGCGGGTACAGCCTCTATCGTAGCCTCAGCCTCAGGTCCCATAATAATTGAGGCCAGTTTTAGAGAAAGGTTGTGATGTGACACTTCTTTGGCAGTTTAAGAAGTTGGATCCACCGAAGTTCAAAGGCAAAAAGGATCTGATGGCTATAGAGAATTGGGTGAATGAGGTGGAGAAGCTGTTTGCTTGCATGACTTGTTCAAAGACCGAGAAAGTAGGGTTGGCTATCTTTTTGTTGGTGGGCGATGCAGAGTACTGGTGGAAGTCGACCAAGATAGTTTCAACAGCCAAGCATCTAGTAGTGACATGGGGTATATTTTTGGAGGCTTTTAATATGTTAGCTTTAAATTGACATATGTATTTTAAAATGACAAAAACTTAAGTAATCTTAAATGTTTGATTCATATTGTAAATTCGCTTTATCAATTATATGATTTTCTCAAACCATTTTAAGTGCATTTATCAAAAATAAGACCATGAGTTAATTGCTTATTCTTACTGGTCTTAATCTTTTACAAAATGATTTTGAATACTTTCATTAAGTAATTTTCTCAAGAAATTGTAAAATACATTTTAGAAAATTACTTAACAAGTTTTTGGATTAGGTTTTTGTTTGAGAAAGTCAAGAAAGACTTCTATAAAATTGAAAAATGATTTAGGATGACTTAAAACCAAAGATCACATCATTCTTAACCCAAAACAGCCCAGGAAAGTGTAGAAAAAGGATGAGGGATTGATCCTCTACGTTGAAGGATCCATCCCCTAATGGTAGAAAGCTCCAAGAAGCACAAAATGAAGGATAGGATCGATCCCCTAAGGGAATGGATCGATCCTTTCATGGCAGAAAGCTGTTGGAAGGTGGAAAGTGGCGTAAGATCTATCCCCTCATTAAGGGATCGATCCCCTAACTAGGGAAAGCACTACAACAGCTAATTTTTGTTAGATTTAAAGGGCAAATTCGATTTAGGCTCCTCTAAACTTTAAAGGGACTATAAATAGAGGCTTAGAAGGTCAAGAAAAAGTAGGGAACAAGGAAGAGACAAAATTTCTTCATCTTCTCCAAGTCTCTCAAAGATTTCAAGAGCTAGAAATTCAAAATCTTCCATCACTCACATCATTCTTGTATAGCATACCACAAATCCTTTAGAGGTTTTCTTCTAGAGCTTAATTTCTATAATCACCTGCCTATTTAGAGGTTTTTTCTTTGATTACACATCCTCATACCCATTCACAATTTGTAAAGGGGAGTGAACCCTTGAGTGCTTTATTGTAAGTGAGATTTTGGTAGATAAGGTTTACCCTTTGAGCCAGGAAAAAGGAGGGGATAAGTTTCTCTTGAGCTTAAAAAAAAGGGAGGTTACTCTTGAGCCTACAAAAAGAGGGAGTGTAGTACAAATTCAAGATTAGTGGATTTGGAGAAAATCCTTTGGAGCGTCTCAAGGTAGAGGACGTAGGCTGAACCTCTATAAATCACTTGCGTACAATTCTCTTATCCTATACTTTTTAGTTACTTGCAATTATATTGTGATTATTGTATTGAATTTGATTGTATGCTTGTGTAGCCTAAAGAACTTAGAAAACTTCAATATAGGCTAGAGAATATAGAGGAACCACAAAACGGAATTAAGAGTAGCTAAAAACCAACTCATCCCCTTTCGGTTAGGTTATAGAGCCAACATAATAGACAGTATATTACCTATACTGCTCAAAGAAAATTAAAGGTAGAGTTTTTGAATTTATATCAAGGAAGTGTGATGGTTAACCAGTATGAATCTATGTTCACTGCACTCAGTCGTTTTGATCCAGAGACACTTAGAAGTGAAGAACATAAGATTGAGTGATTCATGGCTAGTTTGAGACCTTCTATTAGGAATAGTTTGGCCCCATTTGATATATCTACATATGCTGAGGCTATTTGTCTAGCCCAGTTATGCCAGCAGAATTATGAGTTCTAGTAGGCGGAGTTTGGTGCCCAAGTTAAAGGCAAGGGTAAACAAAAGTTAGACGGGGTTTTGATGATTGATCTGATAGGAGGCCAACAAAAAGGCCTATCGGTATTGTGATAGGGGAAAAGTCTACTGGAGATAAATATGTAAGGTCAACTAAGACTGAAAGGTTTACTGCTCCACAGAGGGGTTTGCAACTAGGTGTAAACAATATAGGTCACACAGTGATAAACCCTACTATTGGGCGATGGGAGCATGTTTTAAGTGTGGACAGAAAGAGCATTTGATTAAGGATTGCCTTAATGATAAGGAAACAGTGCCAGCAGTAGTAGCAGTAGCACTAGTAGCTAAGGAACTAGAAAAGGCTACATCGCCACCACTAAGAAAAGCTACAGTCACAAAAAAAGAGAAGAAGGTGGTGACTCAAGGTAGAGTGTATGCCATCGACAAAGAGTTTGCTGACATGTCCTTTGATGTTATTAATGGTAAAATTTCTATTTTTGATATTGATGCATTTGTATTAATTGATCTAGTTTCTACGCATTCTTTTGTGTCTCCCATGTTTTCTACTAAAATACCATTAGAGCTTGAACCTTTAAGGTACTCACTATAGATAAATACGCCCTTTAGGGAATCACAAATAACTGATATAGTGTATCATAATTGTAAGTTAAGGATAGGAGAAAAGGAGACAATAGCTAACATGATTGTTTTGAATATGTATGACTTTGATATCATCCTAGGAATGGACTGGTTAGCTATAAATTATGTCAATTTAGATTCTTACACTAAGTATGTAACCTTTTCTTCTCCTGAAAAGTATACTGTAAAACTTCCTGTTTAGTGATAAATATTGATTTTGCTGAAATTGTTTTAAGATTAAAATTTTGAATGTTATTATGATTGAAGGATTTGTTGGCTATGTATAGGATATAGAAAAGAGACTTTCAAAGTTACATAAGATTCCTGTGATCAGGGATTTCCCTGACATCTTTCCGAATGAATTATTGGGTCTTCCTCTAGATCATGAAATTGAATTTACTACCGACTTGATTCCCGATACTGAACCTATATCCAAGCCTCTGTATCGATTGGCACTGACGGAGCTTGATGAGCTTAAGAAGCAGTTCTAAGAGTTGTTGGGCTAGGGATTTATCCATCCTAGTGTTTCTCCTTAGGGCATACCGGTACTATTTGTCCTAAAGAAGGATGGTAGCCTGTGACTTTTTATTGATTACTGATTGCTCAACAAGGCTACTATCAAGAATAAATATCTTTTGCCGAGGATTGATGATCTATTTGATTAGCTCAAGGGTGCACAAGTGTTTTCTAAGATTGATATAAGATCAAGATATCATCAGTTGAAAATTCGGGAGGCCGATGTCCCTAAAATTGCATTCAGAACCCGATATGGTCTTTAAACCTTTTATAATTTTGATGAATGAAGTCTTTAAACCTTTTCTGGACAAGTTTGTCATTGTATTTATTGATGACATCCTAGTATATTTCAAATCTTGGGAGGAACATGAGTAGCACTTTTATATTGTGTTACAAACCCTCAAAGACCAGAAGCTCTATGCTAAGTTCATTAAGTGTGAATTCTAGCTAGATCAAATTACTTTTCTGGGTCATGTGGTTCTGAAGATGGGGTTTTAGTCGATTCGTCTAAAATAGAAGCTATTATATAGTAGGAGAGATCGAAGTCGATAACTGAGATACGGAGCTTTCTGGGTCTAGCTCGTTATTGCCATCAATTTGTTGAGGGTTTTCTCGGTTAGCTGCTCCACTAATGCATCTCACATACAAGAACTTCAAGTTTGAATGGACTAATACTTGTGAGCACAATTTTCAAGAATTGAAAAAGAGATTGACTACAGCACTGATCCTCACTATTCCAAGTGGTTCAAGAGGTTTTTTCGTGTATAGCTATGTCTCATCACTGGGTTTGAGTTATGTGCTGATATAGAATGGAAAAGTGGTTGCTTATGGTTCTCGTTAGCTGAAGGACCATGAGAAGAATTATCTCACTCATGACTTGGAACTAGTTGTTGTGGTGTTTGCTTTGAAGATGTGGTAGCATTATCTATATGGTGATAAGTTCCAAGTATATACCGACCACAAAAGCCTTAAATATCTGTTCTTTCAGTGTGAATTGAATATGAGGCAGCGTAGGTGGATGGAGCTGCTAAAGGACTATGACTGCAAGATATTGTACCACCCAAGGAAAGCAAATGGGGTGGCATATGCTTTGAGCAAAAAGCATTTATGTATGGTCTTTTATATGATGGTTTGGGAATATGATCTGTTAGAACAGTTTGCGAGCCTCAGTCTAAATGTTACTCCTTCTAAAAGATATGGTTTGATAGCTAGTTTTTGGATTTAGCTTGATTTGATAGATCAGATTAGAAATGTTCAGAGGGAGAATACTGAATGTATTAAGATTGCCAATCAAATTTAGTTGGGAGCTCAGTCAGAGTATGTGATTAACACATATGGTATTCTGAGGTTCAGGGATAGAATTTGTATTGTCGAAGACAAATAGTTAAGAGAATTGATTTTGACAGAGGCTCATACCTCAAAGTACATTTGCATCATGACATTAACAAGATGTATCAGAATCTATGTAAAGTATGTTGGTGGCCTAATATGACGAGTAACATCATCTAGTTTGTTGCAAGATGTCTCATTTGTTAGCAGGTAAAGGTAGAGCATTAGAATTCAGCAGGATTGCTACAGCCTCTACTGATATCAATACGGAAATGAGAGCATATCACCATAGTTTTCATCATGTGTTTGCAAAGGACTAAAGAATCATGATGCGATTTGAATAATTGTTGATAGATTGACGAAATCTGCCTATTTTCTAGCTATTAAGTCTACAGATTCCTTAAGTGCCTTAGCCGATCTTTATGTCAAAAAAATTGTCAAACTACATGGGGTTCCAATGAGCATTACCTCGGATAAAGATTCCCGATTCACCTTTTATTTTTAGGAGTGATTTCAGGATGATATGGGGTCTTGACTAAATTTCAGCATAGCTTTCCATGCATAATATAATGGGTAGTCCAAGCGCACTATTCAGACGCTAGAGGATATGTTAAGAGCTTGTGCATTAAACTTTAAAGGCTTTTGGGATGATCATCTGTGAGAACTCATTATTTTGTACTGTACATGTATGGAATTATAAAATTTAAATAAATAAATAAATTAATTTTGTATATTTTTCTAAATGTCGAAATGGAGGTGGGATAAAATGGAAAAATTCGAAGTTGTAGAAGGGCAAAGTTGGCTTTTCTCAAGGGCTGATCAAAGTTGATCAAATTTTGATTTAAATTGGCTTAAGAAATGAATAAAATAAATAAAAAAATTAAATGAAAAATGGGATGGACAGAAAATTACTGTGCAGTGGCAAAGGGAGTAAATAAAGTGGCTTTAATAGGTATTTTGGACTTTAGATAAATGGAATTAGAATTTTTATTAATAAAAATTAATTTATGGCCAATTAAAATAAGCTAACAAGCAAGCTTCATTTATTTCTTCAACCTTGTTGTACCGCCTCAGCATTTTCTGCATTCATTCACTTTTCTGTTCTTCTTTTCCTCCACCGGTCCTCCTGCTCAGCTCTGAAACATCATCCTTTCATCAAACAAGTAGCTAAGCTCCTTCTTAGAACTTCATCCTCACCTCCATAGCTGCCCATTCATCAAACAAATTCAGCCAAAAACCGCCCAAAAGAGGTTCCCTTGCAGCTGGACAATGGCGTGATTCAGGTAAAGAATCCTTCAGCTAACGTTCATGCAATAGATCTTTAGTTTATGGTGATGTTGGTTAGTAGATGATGTATATATAATTGTTGTTTGAGGGAAACTTATTAGAGTGCACTTGGATGTCCGGTTGTGAAATCAACTTTGAAGAAATAGGATTAAAGACTGAAAACTAAGGCGGTGTATGTGTGTGAATATGTCGTGGCTAACGTGAAACTAAGATTCAACATGGAAAGAAAAATTCCATATACTTAAGAAGTATAAAAAGGTGTTAATGATTGAACAAAGAATTGTTGCTATGTGCATGTGTGGCGTGAATAAATGAAGCAGAAAATTCTGCTGTGTATGTATTTGACGTGGAGAGCAAAAAATAAAGAATTAACATGAAAATAAATTAGTATTACATATATACGAAGCCATACTGTTAAGGTTAGCCATGATGTTTTAAAGAAGCATAAACGTGGTGCATTGATGGTGTGAAAAATAGAAAAGAAAGGCTGAAACCGAACACAAAGGGCTGGCTGGAACCGAAACAGGAAATGAGAAAAATGAAGACTGATGTAATGTGTTGACCGAATAGGCTGAATGTTGGCATAAAAGTCAATAAAAATGGCTGAAAAGTGGCGTGGAAATGAGAAGGAAAAAAGGGTTAAATTGATGATGAATGGCTAAGTGGAAGAGTAAAAAATGTGGGCTGGTAGTGAAGAAAATACAACCATACACATAATTGGAAAATGGATATAGTCAATGTGAGTGAGTATGCTGCCGGTTATGGAAGAAATGGAAGGAATAAAATATTGCATTTTATTTCTTAATGGTGGAAAAATGCAAATTAGATGGTAGCTTATATATTTAATACATTGACTAAGAAATTGAAACAGTAAATTTTAATTATAGAAAGCCCATTCAGCCATAGTGGAAAAGAGAGAAAAATGGCATGAAAAGTAGTCATTTTTAGCTATGAGGCCTTATTTACCTCTATAATTTTTATAAATCATAGCTTAATATTAAAGGATAATTAAGCTAATGACTTGATGAAATTAAATTGCAGTCAGAAGTTTGACGTTTGTGTGGTGCACGAGATAGCACGATCTCGATTAACAGGTAAGAGACGCGTGTGTAGATTTGTAGGGATATTCGAATGTGTGATTTACATGCTATGAATTTTATACGAATTATGGAATATCGGTTTGCTTCAAATTACATGAAATCTGTGGTTTTCTGGTTGGTGAACTGTGTTTGCAAGTGTAGGAAGGCTAGGACTCGGGCAACCATTATACTGTTGAAATTTATTTAAAATATTTCTAAAAATATTAGAAAATATTTTGGTGCATTATTGATATTTTTCCTAGCCTCGAAAGGGATAAATTAAATATTTTTCATAAATGGTTATTATACCGAAAAATATTTATTAAATATTCTTGACACCGATTTCGGTGAAGGTGTCACTATTAAAAATTCATCCCATGTGTTTCACAGTGAAATGTGTGATTGGTGAAGTGAAATGGTGAATAGTGAATATTTTATAATTATTGTCAGTATGATATTCACTATTTTATTTATAATTTTTTTATGGGATAAATAAATTTTATCACGTGTAATGATTTCCATAAAGGCTTTATCACAGTGTAAATATTGTTTTGAGATTAAAATGTCTCTACATGTGTTTATGGTGGAAAATGTGTTGACGAAATTATTAAATTTGGAAAATAAAATATTTTCTTTTTCCATAAATCATGAAAATATTGGAATTAATTTCCAATAACTTTGAATTTCATGTTTTAAAAAGAAAGCATGGAAACACGTGTGTATGTGTTCTACGGTGAAAAGTAACAGTTATGAAATTTTGTTTCTACTGTGTGATTATCTTATAAACTATTTTCACCGTATGAGATACTGTGATTTATACCTTTATGGATTTTCTGAAAGATGCTCTTAATTTGACTAAATTCCATAAAGGTAATGAGATTTTACATATATTGTTTTGAGACTGATAGGCCCCATATCATGCAGATATGTGACATGTAATATGTGATATGTGATATGTGAAGCTGTTGACATTGAGCCATCTTCAGCGTCCCAGTTGTCATAGCTCAGTGTACGACCGAGTACACCTATAAACTATGGCCATAGGTCTTTATGATGATTTACTGTCCTTACAGGGATCTTACGTGTACCCTATTATTCCCTACGGGACTTATAGCATGATATCATTAGGGTGTTGCCTGGTCTCTACTATTATTCCACGTGTTATTATTGGATTTTGTGAGATATGTGGAAATATACTGTTTATTGTGATGTTTTATCACTGATTTGTGAAATATGTGAACAATGTATTTTACTGCTACATGTGTTTAAAGTGATTGATTTCAACGGTGGAAATCAAACTGAATTTCAAATGTGGTTCATATGATTTACTAAATTGTTTATTTAATCATATGATATTTTATATGCAGTAAAGATTTTAATGAATTTTATATTTAAATAAATTCCTATTCCCTATAGTCGCTCTGAGTTTCTTGGACAGATAGGTATTTCAAAATACCTTCCATGCTCCATCTGGATTTCCCGGCCGACTATAGTATCATTTCCTTATAGTGTGCCAGCTATAAATAGGAATTTAAAGATTTTACTGCATATAGTCTTCGAGGTATCAAGATTTGCATACAAATCTCTTACCGAGCCGTGGTTTTGCTCACTCTAATATTTTATCTCTCCAGATTATTTTCAGTGACCGGTTGAGTATATCATCGGAGGATTAGAGGCTGCACATTGAGCACCCCAAGGCAGCATTTATAGATCCCGGAAGTATATTTATTGTATTTTATATGTTCAGACTTCTGATTTACGATACTACAGTGTTATATTAAATTAGTGGATGTAAGTGTTGATTAAAAATACAAATTGTAAATATTTATTTTCGTTAACTATATTGAGTTACGGATATTGTGTTTTCGTGAATTAAATGTGGAAAATAAGATATCGCAGACAGGCCAACCTATCCATGCGTTGTGAAAATGTGTAAAAAGGGTAAAATACAGTATACTTGGGATGTGACATCATCATTCATTGGCAGAATTTGTATATAATAATAGTTTTCACTCCAATATCGTCATGGCACCTTATGTAGTAGTGTATGGTAGAAGTTGCTACTCTCCTTTTGCCTAGGAAGAAGTGGGTGATAGAAAAAAATTCGCTTCCGATCTAGTTGAGCAGGCTTTTAGATATGTTTAGCTTATCTGTGATAGATTAAGGACTGCTCAGAGTCGACAGTAAAGTTATGCAGATGTTAGATGCTAACCATTGGAATTTTCAGTGGGAGATTTAGTTTTTCTGAAAGTTTCACCATCTAGGGGTATTATGATATTTAGGAAGAAAGAGAAATTGAGTCCTTGGTATGTTGAACCTTTCGAAATCTTAGATCAAGTGGAAAATGTAGCATATTGGTTGGCTTTACCACCAAAGCTATCCGGTGTACATAATATCTTACACATATTGATGCTTCAGAAATATCATCCGGATTTGTCTCATGTAATACAATATGAGCCATTGGAGATCAGGGAAGATATGAGCTATGTGGAAAGACCAGTACGGATCTTGGATCAAAAGGAAAAGGTATTACAGTTTAAGACGATTCCTCTGGTAAAGGTTCTCTAGCAATACCATACAATAGAAGAGGCACCCTAAGAGTTGGAGATCCTAATGAAAGAGAAATATCCAGAGCTATTCTTCAGACAGGTCTGATCAAATTTGGAAAACCAAATTTCCTAAGGTGAGGAGAATGTGAGAACCATATTGTGAGAACTCATTATTTTGTACAGTACATGTACAGATATGTAATTATTAATTAATAAATAAATCATTTTGTAAATTTCAAGTGAATAGTGATATGGGCTCCACTTGGATTTTAATACCCAGATATGGATATGACTGATGAAAATAATGTATGGAGGGTGCAATAATGATATTGTGGAAATTTGGAGGTCAAAATACCTTGTTGGTATCATTTGGTGAAGAATGATAAACAAATTGGAAAATGACAAATACGTCCCGAGGGTATTTTCATATATTTCACTCAAACTAAAATGAATTGGGATGAAGTAAAAATAGTATGATATTCTACACGAAAAGTACTTTAACACAGTGTCAATAGATTTCTTGAATCAGCCGCCAAAACAAAAAATTTCTTAGGTAGGTTGTAGGGGTAAAATCGTAATTTCTCACTATCCATGCACCTTGCATTGACGAAACCACTTCCAATCATCAAGATACAATTAATATGATCATTTGGTACTGGAATACAAAAATTTGGAGTGCGTTTACATGGTTTTTACGACAGCGAAACCATAAAGGTAAAATTGTTCGAAATTTTCATAACCAATGACATTTTGGTAATTTTGCCCATTTCCAGAATTTTCCACATTTTTATTTTTGCTGAGAGTTGGCACTATTCATTTTCTCTTCCAACAAGTCCCACGCCATAGCCAAAAGAAAAGAAGAAAGAAAACTTCAAGCTCTCTTATCTCACTATTTAGCTAGAACTTCAACTACCTTTCTTCAACAAAATTAATCCTCTTTCTCTCCTCTACATTTCTATACCAATATCCCATTGAATAAACCAAAAAATAAGGAGAAAAGAAGGGGAGTACTATTCGGCCAAGCAAGGTACCTCACCATTCCTTATGCTTTCCTTAGTTCCAATGGTATAGAATTACTCCATTAAGCATGGTGATCATGTTTATAACCTTAGTTTCATTTAAATGTTGAAAAATCAAAATGTGCCATTGGAGGACTATTCGGCCATGCATGAAATCTTAGTGGTTTATTGTGTTTCAAGCATGAAAATGGTACTAAAATGAATGATAAGCAAGACAAAACATGAATGCGAGATTGAATAGTTGAAAAACAACCAAAAATGGCAAAGGGAGGTTTTGGCCAAGGCAAAGGGGACCTTGAATCATGGTTGATTTTTGTGAATTAAGGGTAGATTTAGACTGTAGGAATTACAAGGAGTCTTCTTGTATGCTTTGATTTAAAATCTGACGCAAAATGAAGAAGTTACGTTATACTATCGATAGAAATTACACTGCAAAAAATTTGCAGTGTCCAATGTGGCTGCATTATGATATGAACTATAGCTTAAAAAATAAGTATTTAATAAGCTAATAATTTTGATGAAATTATCTGCAACCCGAGAGTTACGATTTTAGATTGGTGCTATCGGGAAGCACGAATACCTAAGACAGGTAAGGGACGTGTGTGTAATTTGTAGGGATATCCCAAATTCATGTTTTTCATACTAATAATTTTATGAAATTATTTTGGAAGTGAATTGCCTTGAATCTTGTGGAATTGTGGCTGTTTTAAACTGTGTTTGCAATTGCAAGGGGCTAGGGTACTAGCAGCTGTTATGCTATCGGAATTTGTTAGATATATTTCTAAAAATGCCATGAAATATTTTAATGCATTGAGAAATATTTTCCTAGCCTCGAGAGTGAAATATTTATTATTTTTCATATATTGTGAATTTACTGAAAACATTTATTAAATATTCATGCTATTGATTTCGATAAAAGTTAAATTATCGAAAATTCATCCCAAGTGTTTTATAGTGGAATATGTGGTTTGTAAAGTAAAATGTTGAATAGTGAATATTTTATAAATTAATTTCAATATAATATTCACTATTTTATTATGACCTACCTTTATGAACTGACTGAAGTTTTATTTGATTAAATGGTTTCCATAAAAGTAATATCACTGTGTAAACATTATTATGAGACTGTTAAGCCGTATATCATGCTCATGTGTTAATGTGTTACTGTATCATGTGTGAAGCTGTTGACACAATCTTGTCTTCAGCGTCTCGGTTGACACCTGATCAGTGTACGACCGAGAACATTTATAGACTATGGCCATAGATCTTACGTGTTTATTATTACTGTTCCCTACGGGGATTATAGCATGATATCATTAGGGTGTTGCCAGGTCTCCACTATTATTTCATGTGTTATTACTAATTATTGTGATATTTTCTGAACGGTAATGATTATTGAAGTATTTTATCACCGAACTGTTACTGTATTGAATAGTTTACTTTACTGTTACACGTGTGAAAGTGTTAATTTCAATTGTGGAAATCAAATTGTTTTCAAGTGATGAATTATATGATGTAATGAGTTATTTTACTTATTTTGTGAAATATTTATACATGGTGAATTATTGATTAAATTTCACATTAAATTAAATTTCTACTCCCTATAATCGCTTCTAGGTTCCGGAACAAGACAGGTATTTCAAAATACCTTCCTTACTCCATCTGGATCCTTAGCCGACTATAGTATCCTTCCTTTTAGTGTGCTTAGCATATCGATAGGGAAATTAAAGGATTTTGTTGCATATAGTTTTCGAGATATCAGAATTGCATATAACTCCTTTATTGAGCCGTGGATTGCTCACCCCTTTATTTTCAACTTTCCAGAATATTTTTAGTGATCGAGTTACACATCATCTGAGGATTATCGGTTGCGTATTGAGCACCCCGAGGCAGTTGTTGTAGATCTTGGAGGTATATTCATTTTCTTTTATATGTTCAGACTTTGTTTTACAGTACTCTAATATTGTATTAAACAAGGGATGTATATGATTGAAACAAATACTATTTTTGTAAATATTTGACTTATGTAAATTAAAGTAATTTACAGTAAATGTTGTTCACTGTTGATTTAAAAGTGAGAAATAAAGACATCGCAGACAACCTAACCAGTTCACGTGTATGGAAAAGTATGAAAAAGTTTAAATTACTATATATACAGACCGTGACACATATTTCTTATAACTGTTAATCCACTATCCGTAAAGTTAGAAGTATTTGATATCTCATACATATTCAAATGATATTTACTTTGTAGGTATAAGGGTGATCCAAATGGTAGGCCCCACAGGATTTTTGGAGTTCAGATAAAGGTGGATAGATGGGAATTCTGGAACTAAATATTGTGATGGTAAGAATCTACAACTCAAATTCAATTGTTTATGTATGTTTCAAAAAACATGAAATAATTTAGGAAATGATAATTAAGTCCATAAGTTGTTGAAGTTTTCATAAATAATGGTCAAACTGAGTTGACTTTGGACCAAATGACAATTGTAAGTAAATCTCATGTAATAAAGTTTTAGGTCATGTGATAGAACAAATCAAGTGTAAAAGTGGAAAATTACCTGATTCAACTGTTAGGGGTATTTTGGTAATTTCACTTAAATGATTAGTCAAACCTCAACAAAAGCCTAACCAATGATTAAAATATGCTACACAAATATGTTTTAGGATTAAATGAAATATTTTGAAGGTTAGACTTATTGTTTTCAACAAAGTTAAATCGCAAAGAGCAAAATTGGAAGACTTCTTAAGTATAAGGACATTTTGGTCATTTGCATAATAAAATATCAATTTTTAAAGATTTTTTCAGCTTGTACTTCCTCAAATTCAACAACCATTCTTCTTCTTCAATTCTCTATAGCCAAAGCTTAGTAAAGAGAGATAGTCATCAAAACTTAGAGAAAAACTTACCGAAACCAAGAAACTTCTTCATCGACCCTGTCTAATTTTTAGTGCTATACAACTTAGTACTCAAATCAAGCCTTAAAGTGGCCATTTGCATAGTGAGAGGCTTCCCAAAGAATTCGGCCAAGGCAAGCATTTTGGAAAAGCTTAAGTTTTTCAAGGTTTTATGATTATATGCCATGTGTTTAAGATGTTAAGACATATATTTAAACTTGAATCAAATTAAAACCATGAAATTCATCCACCTAGGGTTTTAGCCATTGTCCCTTGTGCATGAACATGATGTTTCTTGATGAGAAAATAATGTAGAAATGATGTAGAGCGAGTGTTAAACAAGAGTTTAAACTTAAATTGAAGAAAACACAAGTGTGGGAGAGAGAATGAGAACTAGCCAAGTGAAGGAGAGGTAGGAAGAGAGCTTAATTCAATGTGTTTTGGGTCCTAGAATAATGTATAAATTTATACAAGACTGCTAGCATAGTCACTGAAAATCGAAGTGTTTTGACGTTAATTACAGTATTAGTATTGGTAGGAAGTAGACCGAATTTAGAGCTGCAATAGGCAATGTATTATGTCTCAATGAATTAAATATTCTTTGTAACTAGAGTATGGTGGATTGATTGCTTTTATGATGAAGCTAGGAGACGATACTGGTGTTGATGGATGACATTACGAAAATTTAACTGGTAAGGGATATATGTATGAAGCGTTGGGATACTGTGTTGCATTGATTTCATAAAAATCTACCTTTCATGAGATTGAAATTGTTTGCTTGAATTGAAATTGTTAAATTGGACTTGTGGTTTAAGCTGTATTTTTGTACAGGAAGGTTAGGGTAGAAGGCACCGTTATGCTGCTAAAATTTTCTTAAATGAACTTAAATCCTCAATTTTATTACTTGGTATGGTTTTAGAAGAGAAAAGAATGTGAATACGTGTTTTGGGGGTTAAAGCTTCCAAAATGCTACATGTGCAAACCAAAAATTGAAACTCAGCATGATACATTCAGATTTTCATGATCCTATTGTGCGCAAATAAAATATTTTGAACATTAGTTGTTGAACTAAGAATATTTGGTAAATCTTTTATATTTTTTGAATTTTTTGTTTTATGGATTGATTGAAGACAATTGATCTTTGTAAACAATCTGGAAATGATTTATGATTTGTTTTGAGACTGTTGGCCCCATAGCTACTTGCAGGTACATGCTGTTCTGTTCCATTTCGATGCTATTAGACCCTAACCCAGTCTTCAGCTCCCACAGTTGTCACCTGGCTGGTGTACATTGTTGCCTCTTGACTATGGCCATATGTCTACTACATAGCACGAGTCTATTAGGTGCAACCTTGTCTCCACTATGTTATTTTATTAGGGTGGTAAATCCTTAGTTAATCCAGACACTCCTAAACTTTATGGATTTCTATTCTTATATAAATATGTTGAATATACTTTATGATTTGAAATTTTTGTACTATTTGTTTGAAAGTGATTTTATGTTGTTTATGGAGTACTTTAGAACTGATTATTTAGATGTTTTATGAATGGCATAATGGAGGCTATAAGAAATGTTTATTGAACTGTGTGATTGCAGTAATTACGCTGAAATTCCTTATAGTTGGAATTAGATGCTGGGACAAGTGGGGTGCTTCAAAGCATCCTTCTGCACTCAGCCTGATTATCCAACCCACTATAGTATCTTTTTCGATATCGTACCCAAATGATTAATGTTTTTTGTGTGAAAGAGCATGATTTTAGATATTGTATATAGTTATACATAGTATTAGCTCTTGTATATGTATTTTTTTACTGGGTGTAAGCTCACTCCCCTTATTTTCCTTCCAGATTGTCGATAGTAGATTCCTGTCCTACTTAAGAGGACGTACAATTTTGGTATCCCTTAAGCGATCTTCAATTTCTGTTAAGGTATACGACTTATCTTTTATATGTTCAGACTAGATATATACAAGGCTACTCACATGCATATTACTCCTTGGAATATAAATTTAATTGTAGAACATTGATCATAATGAAATTTTCAGCTTATATAGCGATCTATATTGTTTTTAGTGCTTAAGCATCTAGATCTTGGGTAACTAATGACTTAAGGGAAAACAATTAATTACTTTTACATTTATGTTGACACTATAGACAACTCAACCAAAATGTAATTAGGATATAAGAAAATAGTATAAATATATGATATTCAATACGTGATAGAAAGAGAAGTATCCAAGCCTATTAGTGGACAGGTTTGATCAATTTTGGAGGACCAAATTTCGTAAAGTGAGGAGGATGTGAGATTCCACATTTCTTAATACTGTTAATTATTATTCATGAAGTTAAAAATAATAAATGTCCCACAACTATTTGAATGTTATTTAAATTATAGGTAAGAATGAGGAATTGGAAGGTAGGCCTTACTACCCTTCTAGTGTCTCGATGGAGGTGAAACTTGGCGGACTCGATATTTAGAGCCAAATACGGTAATGGAAAGAACCTGCACTTCAAACTCACTTAGTTATGCATGTTTTGAAAAACATGTAACAATCTAAAAAAATACGGTTAAGTCCACAAGTCATTGGAATTTTCGTGAATAACGATAAAACCAAGTTGACTTTTAACTAACTGACATTTATAAGAATAAATCGTACGAAAAAGTAAAAAATTACCAAGTCAACAGTTAGGGGTATTTTGATAATTTGATGCATTTGACCAGTCAAACCCCAACAAAAGCTCAGCCAATGATTAGACCATGTTAAATAGATGTGTTTTATGATTGAATGGATTATTTTGAAGATTAGATTGACTATTTAAAACAAAATCAATCGTAAAGGGCAGAATTAAAAGATTTTCTTAAAGTATTAGAGCATTTTGGTAATTTGCACCATAAAATATCAATTTTTATAGAATTTTTTAGCCTTCTTCTTTTTCATTTCGGCAGCCACTCTTTCTTTTTCCATCCTCTATAGCCAAGCTTACTCAAAAGAGATAAAGTCACTAAAAACCTTGTAAAAGACACGGAAACCGAAAACTGTCTTCACCAAAGCTATTCAATTTTTAGTGCTCTACCTCCTAGTACCAAAATCAAGTGCCATAGTGGCCAAAATCAAGGTGTAAGCCCTTCTTCCATTTGGGCTAAGGTGGTAAGTGAGAGAAAGACTGTGTTTTTCATGGTTTCATGATTCTACACTATGCGTTTAAATGTTTAGGTATGTATTTAAGCTTAAATTGAATTAAAACCAAGAGAATCATCATCCTAGGGTTCAGCCACCACCCTTCATGCATGATCATGATGTTGGTTGATGTAAATTTGATGTATAATTAATGTAGAACCTGTGTAGAACATGAATTTAGGCTTGAATTGAAGAAATGAAAAGCATAGGAGAGAGAATATGATTCGATCAAGTGAAGGGGAGGTTGAAAGAGGTCTCAATTCAATGTGTTTTTGGTTCTAGAATAATGTATAAATTAATACAAGACTGTAGGCGAAATCGAAACTGAAAACGAAGGTGTTTTGACCATAGTTGCAGTGTTAGCATTGGTGTGAAGCTAATCGAATTTAAGGCTGCACTAGACAATATACTAGGTCTTAATGAGTTAGACATTCTTTGTACCTAAAGTAAAGTGAATTGACTATGTTTGTGTGATCAATTGCCGCTCGAAAGTTAGAAAGAGATATTGGTGCTAACGAGCAACTTAGGGGGATTTTGATAGGTAAGGGATATATTTAGAAGGCATAGGGATACTATGTTGCATTGGGAATAATGGAAATGAATTTTTATGAGATTAAATGTAATGATTTGGTTGAATTATGAAACTAGACTTAGACATTATAAATTGTGTTTTCATGCAGGAAGGTAGGATAGGTAGAGTCATTATGTTGCCGAAATTTTCTAGAATGAGTATTAAACTTCCAAAATCATCATTTACATTATTTTGAAAAAAGAAAATGAAAGGAAAATGTGATTTGGGTTCATAGTTTCCAAAATGTCTTATTTGCACGCAAACTTTATAACTTGATTTCTAAAGGAATTTTTAATAATTTTTTCTCATTTCTTGATATATTCATATTTATATGTTACCATTATACATAAATAAAATATTTTGAACATGGATCATTCTACTGAGAATATTTGGTGAATTTTTATTCTTTAAATATAATAATTATATGATTTTAATGCTTTATGGACTGTCTGGAGAAATTAACTACTCAATTGATCTCTTTAAACCCTTCTGAAATGATTTATGAACTGTTTTGAGATTGTTGGCCCCTTAACTGCCTACGGCCACATGCTCTCATCACTGTTATTACTGATTACTGCTACTGATAGACCTTGATCACGTTTTCAGTGCCACAGCTGTTACCTGACCTGTGTACTATGTGGACCATTTCTGACTGTGGCCATATGTCGTTATTACTCTTACTGCATGAGTCTATTGGGTGATGCCTTATCCCCACTGTATAGTTTTTATTGGGGTGGCAAATTCCAAGTATTCTGCGTACTTTCAAACTTTATAGATTTTCTGTTTTCAGGTTATTGATTTAATATGTTTTCTGATCTTGATACGAATTACCGAAATTGATTATAACACTATTTATGGAGAGTTTTGAAACTAGTTATTTGAATGATTTATGAATTGCATAATGGAAGTTGTTTTTGATATCTACTGAACTCTATGTCTAAATAAGCATTAGAGAACTCGCTACAGTTGGAATTAGATACCGGATAAGAGAGGTGCTTCATAACATCTTTCTATACTCAACTTGGTTATCTAATTCACTATAGTATATTTTCCTATATTGTGCTAAAAAAATGTGATCATTGTTTTCTGTGTGAAAGAGCATGTTGTAAGATACTTGCATATAGTTATGCGTAGTATCAGCTCTTATATATATATATTTCTTATTGGGCATAAGCTCATCTCCTTTATTTTCCTTCCAGATTAATTGCAGTAGTTCTCTGCTTCACTCCAGAGAACTTTTTTTTGGGTATCCCTTAGTCAGTTTTCATTTTCCGTTGAGGTATACGACTTTCCTTTATGTATTTGGACTATGTATGTATAGTACTTCTTTAGGTATAATCATATCTGGGGATGTAAACTTGTGAAATTTACACTTCCTATTTTCTCTAAATAACTATAAAGGAGTATAAAAGAATTAGATATCTCATAGTGAGTTAAATGTTATATGTTTTGTAGGTATAAAGGAGAAATGAGTGGTAGGCCCCATTTGGACCTCTACTGCTCCAATGGGCATAGAATTTCATAGCATTGACAATTGGAGCCAAATACCAAGATGGTAAAAGCCAACATCTCAAATTCATTTATTTATGCATGTTTTGAAAGGTGTGCAACAAATTTAGAAATGACGGTTTTGTCCATAGGCCGACGAAACTTCTGTAAATAACAATCAAACGAAGTTGACTTTTTACCACCAAGATGGTAAAAGCCAACATCTCAAATTCATTTATTTATGCATGTTTTGAAAGGTGTGCAACAAGTTTAAAAATGACAGTTTTGTCCATAGGCCGATGAAACTTCCGTAAATAACAGTCAAACAAAGTTGACTTTTTACCAGCAAACAGATGCAAGATAATCCACGTGTGAAGAAGTCCTATGCCATGTCAATAGGTCGACTAAATCATACGAAAAAGCAGAAAACTATGCGAATTGATGTAGGGGTATTTTATAATTTCGTCTATTTGACCAGTCAAATCTCAACAAAAGCTCATCTAACCATATGAACATGTTGAGTAGATGTATTTTATGACTAAATGAAATATTTTGTAGATTAGATTGATTGTTTTCAATGAAGTCAAATCGCTAAGGGCAAAATGATCATATTTTAATGTTTTAAGGTAAAATGGTAATTTGTATCATAAAATATCATTATTTTAGAAATTTCTAGTAGCCTTCTTCTTCTTTCTCGCTAGCCATCTCTTCTCTCATTTTCCTTCATAGCCAAAGCTTAGTAAGAGAGAGAAAACCCTTAAAACACTACCTTAACTACCTTAAAACCGAAAATAGTCTTCACCAAACTTGTATAGAATTCATAGCTCTATCTTTTGACACCAAAATGAAGTATTAAAGTGGCCATATTCTTGGTGAAACAGCCTCCATCAATTTCGACCACCGTAGGTAAGAAAGAGAAAGTTTATTCCTTTAATTTAAATGATAGATTTTAACGTGTTCTTGATGTTTAAGCTTGCTTATGGCTTCAAATTGATACAAAACTTAGTGAACCATGCTAAGAGGGTTTCGGCCATGAGGAGGGTTTAGTACAGGATGATGCATGGCTACATGCAAAAGTGGTGTAAAAATGATGTAGAAATCATGAATAAGCTGGCCATGGTTTTGAAATTTAATAAAACTTAGTGAATTGTGATGTTATGTTTTCGACCAAGATTAGTTAGTGGGGTTATCATGTTTCAATTGTTACGTTAATAGCCTTAGAATATTATACTAATGATAATACGACTGTTAGCAAAGTCAGATTCAGAAAAGAAAGTGTTTAGATGATAGTTGTAGTTTTGGCATCTGATAAGAAGTAGATCAAAATTGCTGTTGTATTAGTAATTATGGAAGCTCTTGAAGTGTAGAATAACCTTTATAAAAGAAGTGTTGAGTTTTAAATATGTTTTGATATTGTTTTTGCAGCTTTAAGTGAAGGAGGCTAAAGCTTGAATAGCTTATTAGTTTGCTGCCTTTGAATTTCTGTTGGAGACTATTGGCATCGTGGTAAGGGTATATATTAAAAAAATAGTGTAGGAGATACTATATTGCATTGGGAATATTAATTGGTTGTGAGATATAAATTGTGTTTATCATGCAAGAGGGTTAGGCTAGTTAATGTTGTTATGTTGCCGAATTTTTGTAAAAAACACCAAATTCTTATGCACCATTAATACCAAATCGTTTTGGAATAACTAAATAGGAAGAAATGAAAGAAATGAGAGATTGAGATATTGGGTTTTAAAACAACATGAATTTGTAGTTTAGTCATGTTTTTGATTTCCTGCATGTTTTAGATACATGGTCACACGTAAGAAAAATATTTTGAACTTTGTTTATTGTACTGAGAATATTTGCCAAATTTTTACACTTGACATGTAATTAATGTTTGCTTTAAATGTTTATAGACTGACTAAAGATTTGATTGGTTTAAATTATTTATGTAAATGTATCTAAATGATAAATGAACGTTTTTAAGACTATTGGCTCCCGTAGTTGCCGTTTGGTAATCATGCAAATGAATGAGATGAATGAAATGGGATGTTTGACACTAATCACGTCTTCAGCACCACAATACTTGATCAGTGTACTCATGGACCCTTGACTATGGCCATAAGTCTTAATAAACTATCCTCAAAGGAAAATTAATGGGCATAATTCTACTGAGGGATGTTGACTATCTCAATTGAATGTTTTACGAAATAAAATGTAGTGGCATGAGATGTTTTAAATGTTTTTCCACGAATAAAATGAAGTGTTTTTACGCGAAGAAATGTATTTATGAGATTGTTTAAATGAAATACTGCATCTTATTGTTGCTTCTATGACTTTAATGAGTTTTATTGTTTATTGGTTTTGCATGAGAATGATTTTATAATGTATAGCATTTTTCATTGAAATTTGGATGAATAGAACCCTAGTTTATGCACATGAATATCTTCTTTGAGAAATGCGTATGTAATCTCTATAGTCAGACTTAGGGACCGAGACAAGTGAGCTAGTTTAAAGTATCTTTCCATACTCAGCTTGGTATCCTTAATCGATTATAGAATCCTTCCTTTCTGAATTATTAATGTCGTTAGTTTTACACTTTTTATAGAGTCAACTAGGATACTTGCATATAGTTGCATAATATCTACTCTGTTATATATGTTTCTTACTGGACATAAGCTCACCCCTTTATTTTCCCTTCCAGATTACTTTAAGTAGACATCTGCAAATTGGACGAAGAGTTTTGTGTTTCCTCCGCTTTTGGGATGATATCCTTTGAGGCGAAACTTTAGTTGTCCCTCAAGGTGTATTGTACTTGAGTTATATGTTCAGACTTCATGTACTGTAACTTGTTGTACATATGCATTGTACTTGGGGATGTAAAACAATTAGTTTCGGTTGTATGCATAGAAATGGAAACTAATTGTAATACGTTTAGCAATTAATATATATAATGATATCATTTACCTTTAGCTTAAGTGATTAAATGAAAAGAAAAGGAATGATATGACAAACAGCCTAACCGAAATGTAATGAAGAAAAGGAAAAAGTTAATTCATATTTTAGGTAAAGGGTACGTTATGAAAGTTGATATCAAAGCAAGGTTAGTTTGATGTTTGTCGGTATCATTGGATTAGAAATAGTTTACATCCCTTGAGTACTGTATTGGTCTAAATATATAATTGTTTAAAATGACTCAAAACATCTATTTGTATTGGGTTTGGCAGAATGAGTTATGGGCGAAAGGGTGTGGTCGAGGATGGGTAGAGATGGGTATAACCATCTGCAAAGCCATCACCAGAACCAATTCCATAACCTAACCTTCCTCCTCAACTTCAAAGTCCCAACACACGTATTTTAAGGCTAGAACGGTTGCAGAGTTTCTAGCCAATCAGAACAACAACGCCAATAATCTGTAAGCAATACCACCTATGGCGCTACCTCCTCCACCATAGGATAATGACCCTTCGATGCCTCCACTGCCACCAGTTCAACCACCATAGCAGCCACCATTTCCTCCATAGCCAGCTCTAGTACTAGCTAGGCAAGTTCTCGTGGTGGAATGCGATGATAATTTACTGAGACAGTTTAAGAATCGAATTCGTCAAAGTTCAAAGGGGAGAAGGATCCGATAGTTTTCGAACACTGGATAAATGCAGTGGAGGAATTATTTGCATAAATAGGATGTTCAGAAAATGAGAAAGTGAGCTTGGCTACTTTTCTTTTAGTGGATAAAGCTAAGCATTGGTGGAAATCCACACAGATAATACTGAGAGCTCATATCTTGTACTAACTTAGGAGGTGTTCTTTGAAGCTTTTGTTGATAGTATATTCCACGCCCTGCCCAAAAGAGGTTATAAGCAAAATTTTTGGAATTAACTCAGGGTAATATGACAATGGATAAGTATGAATCAAAGTTTACTACTTTGAGCAAGTTTGACCTAGTGACTATGCACAGTGAAGAGCACAAGGTCCACAAATTTATGGAGGGGTTAAAGCGAGCTATCAAATCTAAATTAGCACCTCTTGACATCTCTACATATGACCAAGCCATCCGCCGTGCTCAATTGTGTGAACAAGATTATGGATTTCATCAGGCAGACTTCAATGCCTGGGGTAAGAGCAAGGGTAAGGAGAAGATAAGGCGTAGATTAGATGAAAAAGTCATAATACATAAGTATGCTGCTAAGAAAGCCAAAAGAGATAAAGGACCTGCGAAAGCTTCAGGGATCAAGATTGGTGAGAGTAAAGCAATTAAGTCCGGAGTGACTAATAGTTCTATTGGTGTTAAGAGAGGTGCATCAACTAACTATGAACGATATGGAAAGGCTTATGGCGATGGCCATGTTACCGGAATAGGTGCTTGTTTTGGATGTGGCGAGTTTGGCCACCTAATTAAGGATTGTTCAAAGAACAGGAATAGGGTGACAGAGCTTGTAAAGACCATATTGCCTATAAGACGAGCTACGACGGCAGACAAGGGTAAGCAGATCGTATCTTAGGGACGGGTATATGACATTGACAAGAAGACTGCCGATACCTCTACAAACATGATTAAGGGTAACATTTCTATTTTTGATATTGATGCCATTGCATTGTTTGATCCAGGTTCTACCCACTCTTTTTTGTCTCCTATGTTTGCTGCTAAAATACTTATAGAACCTAAACCTTTAGGACATAGACACACCTTTTAAAGAATTATAGATGACAAACATAGTGTATCGTAATTGTAAGCTATGGGTAGGAGAAAGGGAATTAGTAGTAGACCTAATCTTATTGAATATGTATGGATTTGATGTAATATTAGGAATGAATTGGTTAGCTGAAAAGCAAGTTAGCTTAGATTGTTATACTAAGTCTATAACCTTTTCTTCCCTCATTAGCTATGTTGTAAAGTTTACCACTACATAAAGTCTGCCACTGTAGATAGTTCATCAAGGGTTTCTCTAGATTAATTGACCTAACTTATTGAATATGTATGGATTTGATGTAATATTTGGAATGGATTGGTTAGCTGAGAATCAAGTTAGCTTAGATTGTTATGCTAGGTCTATAACCTTCTCTTCCTTCGTTAGCTATGTTGTAAAGTTTGCCACTATGTAAAGTATACCACTATAGATGGTTTGTTGAGGGTTTGTCTAGATTAACTGCTCCTCTAACACGCTTAACATGTAAAGATGTAAAGTTTGAATGGAATGTGCCTGTAAGCGAAGGTTTTAGGAGCTGAACTGTAGGCTGACTACCACACTAATCTTTAGTATTCCCTGTGGTTTGAGGGGTTTCTCAATATACAGCGATGCGCTGTACAGAGGTTGGGTTGTGTACCCATTCAGCATGGTAAAGTGGTAGCTCATGGTTCTCATTAGCTGAAGGACCATGAGAAAAACTACTCAACTCATGATTTGGAATTAGCCATAATAGTGTTTGTTTTGAAGATCTAGCGGCATTATCTCCATAGAGAGAAATTTTAGATATTCACAGATCATAAGAGTTTGAAGTATCTATTTTCCTAGAGAGAATTAAACATGAGACAACGTAGATGGCTCAAGCTTCTAAAGGATTATGATTGTGAGATCCTATACCACCTGGGAAAAGCTAATGGGGTGGCAGATGCTCTGAGCAGGAAACATTTGGGAATGGTCTTGTATATGATGGTTCAAACAATATGAGTTGCTAGAGCAGTTTACGAGCCTTAGTTTGAATATCACTCCTTCTAAGAGGTATGGTATAATGGCTAGTTTACGAATTGAGCCAAATTTAACGGTTGAATTATAAATGTTCAAAGGGAGGATACTTATTGTATGGAAGTTGCCAGTCAAGTTCAGTCAGGTGTTCAGTCAGATTTTGGGATGGCAATGATGGCATTCTGAGGTTCAAAAGCTGTATTTGTGTTCTTGATAACAAAGAGTTAAAAGATTTGATTTTGACTGAAGCTCACGCATCGAAGTACACTCTATACCCAGGCAGTACAAAGATTATCATAATCTACATAAGGCATACTGGTCGTCTAGAATGAAGCATGACATTGCAGAGTTTGTGGCGAAATGTCTCATTTGCTAACAAGTCAAGGTAGAGCATCAAACCAGTAGGTTTATTATAGCCTCTACCTATACCTATGTGGAAATGGGAGCACATTATGATGGATTTTATTATGGGTTTGCACCAAACCAAGAAAAATCATGAAGCCATATGGGTGATTATTGATCAGTTTACTAAATCTACTCACTTTCTTGCCATCAAATCTACAACTTCTCTTAATGCTTTGGTAAACTTGTACGTTAGATAGTTAGACTGCATGGAGTCCCAGTGAGTATCACTTCTGATAGAGATTCCAGGTTTACCTCTCCTTTCTAGGAGCGTTTTTAGGAAGCGATGAGATCTCGGTTGAATTTTAGCACGGCTTTCCATTCAAACTGATGGTCAGTCTGAGCGTACCATTCAGACGATTGAGGATATGCTGAGGGCTTATGCTTTAGATTTCAAAGGCTCATGGGTTGATCATTTTCCGTTAGCTGAATTTGCTTATAACAACAGCTATCATTCTAGCATTGAGATGGCACCATATGAAGCTCTTTATGGTAGAAGGTGTCATTCTCCTATTGGCTGGGAAGAAGTGGGTGATCATAAATTATTAGCTCCAAATCTACTAAATCAGGCTTCTGAGGATGTCAAGTTGATTTGTCAGAGACTTAAGACAGCTTAGAGCTGCCAAAAAAGTTATGCTTATACTCGACTCAAATAGTTAGAATTCTCAATTAGAAATTTTGTATCCTTAAAAGTTTCTTTATCGAAAGGTGCCATGAGATTTGGCGAGAAGGGAAATTGAGTCCTCAATTTATCGGGTTGTTCGAGATCTCAGACCAAGTGGAAGATGTAGCGTACAGGTTAGCATTACCTCCAAAGATAGCTAGTGTGCATAACATCTTCCATGTTTCCATGCTTCGAAAGTATCATCCAGATCCGTGTCATGTCATTAAATATCAACCTTCGGAGATCAGAGGAGACATGAGTTATGTTGAGAAACCAATACAAATTCTGGATAGGAAGGACAAAGTATTGTGGTCTAAGACTATTCCACTAGTTAAAGTTCTCTGGCAGTACTACTCTGAAGAAGAAGAGACATTGGAACTAGAGAGCTTGATTAAAGAAAACTATCCTAAAATATTTCGTCAGCAGCCTGACTCAAATTTGGAGGACCAAATTTCTTAAGATGCGAAGGGTGTGAGATTCACACTTCTTATTATCTCTAAATAACTGTAAACGAGTATAAAAGAATTATATATCTCATAGTGAGTTAATGTTATATGTATTATAGGTATAAAAGAGAAATGAGTGGTAGGCCCCATTTGGAACTTTACCGCTCTGATAGGCATAGAATTTCATATCATTGACAATTGGAGCCAAATACCAAGATGGTAAGAGCCTACATCTCAAATTCATTTATTTATGCATGTTTTGAAAGGCTTGCAACAAATTTAAAAATGACGATTCTGTCTGTAGGCCGACGAAACTTCCGTAAATAACAGTCAAAAGAAGTTGACCATTGACCAACTAATAGATGTAAGATAATCCTCGTGTGAAGAAGTCCTAGGCCATGTCAATAGGTTGACTAAATTACATGAAAAAGTAAAAAACTACACGATTTGACATTAGGCGTATTTTGATAACTTTGCCCATTTGACAAGTCAAATCTCAACAAAAGCTTATGCAACCATAAGAACATGTTGAGTGGATGTATTTTATGACTAAATGAAATATTTTGAAGATTAGAATGATTGTTTTCAATAAGTCAAATTTCCAAAGGCAAAATGGTTATATTTTAATGTTTTAAGGGCAAAATGGTAATTGCACCATAAAATATCATTATTTTAGAAATTTCCAATCGCCTTCTTCTTTTTTCTCATCAGCCATCTTCTTCTCTCATTTTCCTCCATAGCCAAAGCTTAGTAAGAGAGAGAAAACCCTTAAAACACTACCTTAACTATCTTAAAACCAAAAATAGTCTTCACCAAACTTGTATAATATTCAGAGCTCTATCTTTTGACACCAAAATCAAGTATTAAAGTGGCAATATTCTTGGTGAAATAGCCGCCATTGATTTTGGTCACCGTAGGTGAGAAAGAGAAAGTTTATTCCTTTAATTTAAATGATAGATTTTGATGTGTTCTTAATGTTTAAGTTTGTTTACGACTTCAAATTGAAGCAAAACTTAGTGAACCATGCTAGGAGAGTTTCGGCCATGAGCGTTTAGTGTAGGATGATGTATGGCTACATGTGAAAGTGGTGTAAAAATGATGTAGAAATCATGAATAAGCTAGCCATGGTGTTGGAATTTAATAAAACTTAGTGAATGGTGATGTTATGTTTTTCAGCCAAGCTTGGTTAGTGGGGTTATCATGTTTCAATTGTTACTTTAATAGTCTTAGAATATTGTACTAATGATAATAAGACTGTTAGCGAAGTCAGATTCGAAAAAGGAAGTGTTTTGACGATAGTTGTAGTTTTGGCATTCTGTAGGAAGTAAATAGGAATTGCTATTGTATTTGGAATTATGGAAGTTCTTGAAGTGTAGAATAACCTTTATAAAAGAAGTGTTGAGTTTTAAACATGTTTTGATATTGTTTTTGCAGCTTCAAGTGAAGGAAGTTAAAGCTCGAATGGCTTACTGGTTTGTTGCCTTTGAATTTCTATTGGAGACTATTGGCATTGTGGTAAGGGATATATATATATATATATATATATAAATAGCATAAGAGAAACTATATTACATTGGGAATATTAGTTGATTCTGAGATATAAATTGTGTTTAAAATACATGAAGGTTAGGCTAGTTACTACCATTATGTTGTCAAAATTTCGTAAAATAACATCAAACTCTTATGCACCATTAGTGCCAAATCGTTTTGGAATAACTAAATAGGAAGAAAAGAAAGAAATGAGAGAGTGGGATATTAGGTTTTAAAATTGCATGAATTTGTAGTTTAGTCTTTGAAGGGATTTTTAACTATTTTTGCACATTTTTGATTTCCTGTATGTTTTAGATACATAGTCACATGTAAGAAAAATATTTGAACTTTGTTTATCGTACTAAGAATATTTGCCAAATTTTATAGTTGACATGTAATTAATATTTGCTTTAAATGTTTATACATTGATTGAAAATTTGACTGGTTGAAATTATTTACGTAAATCTTTCTAAATGATAAATGAAAGTTTTTAAGACTGTTAGCTCCTGTAGTTGCTGTTTGGTAATCATGCAAATGAATGAAACTAATGAAATGGGCTATTTGACACTAATCACGTCATCAGCACCACAGTAGTCACCTGATCAGTGCATTCTGTGGACCCCTGACTATGGCCATAAGTCTTAATGAACTATCCATCACGGGAAAATTAATGGGCATGATTCTACTAGGATGTTAACTATCGCTATTGAATGTTTTATGAAATGAAATGAGATGGAATGTTTTATTTATTCTTAGAAATAAAATGTAGTGGCAAAAGATGCTTTGTGTTTTTCCATGAATGAAATGAAGTCTTTTTACGTGAAGAAATGTATCTATGAGATTGTTTAAATGACATATGCATCTTATTGTTACTTCTATGACTTTAATGAGTTTTATGGTTTATTGGTTTTATGTGAGAATGATTTTATAATGTATAGCATTTTTCATTGAAGTTTGGATGAATAGAACCCTAGTTTATACACATGATTTTCTTCTTTGAGAATTACGTATGTAATCTTTATATTCAGACCTAGAGACCGAGACAAGTGAGGTACTATAAAATATCTTTCCATACTCAGCCTGGTATCCCTAATTGATTATTGAATCTTTCCTTTCTGAATTATTAACATCGTCGGTTTTACACTTCGTTGTAGAGTTAGCTAGGATACTTGTATATAGTTGCATAATATCTACTCTTTTATATATGTTTCTTACTAGGCATAAACTCACCCCCTTATTTTCCCTTCCATATTACTTTAAATAGACATCTAGGAGTTGGACGAAGAGTTTTGTGTTTCCTCTGCTTTTGGGACAGTATCCCTAGAGTCGAAACTTTAGTTACCCTCAAGGTATATTGTACTCTAGTTATATGTTCAGACTTCATGTATGGTAACTTGTTGTACATATTTATTGTACTTGAGGATGTAAAACAATTAGTTTTGGTTGTATGTATAGAAATGGAAACTAATTGTAATATGTTTAGTAATTAATATATATATATATATATATATAACGATATTGTTTACCTTTAGCTTAAGTGATTAAATGAAAAGAAAAGGAATGACACAACAAACAGCCTAACCAAAATGTGATGAGGAAAAAGAAAAAGTTAATTCGTATTTTAGGTAAAAGGTAAGTTATAGAAATGGCTATCAAAATAAGGTTAGCCTGATGTTTATCGGTGTTATTAGATTAGAAATAGTTTACATCCCTTAAGTACTATACTGGTCTCAATATATAATTGTTTAAAATGACTCAAAAAGTCTCTTTTGTATCTGTTTTGGTAGAATGAGTTATAGGCAAAGGGTTGCTAGTCGAGGACGAGGGTGGAGACGGACAGAACCATCTATGAAGCCATCACCGAAACCAGTTCTAGAACTTGCCCTTCCTTCTCAACCTAAAAGTCTCAACATGCGTATTTTGAGGCTAGAACGGTTAATTGCATAGTTTCTAGCCAATTAGAACAACAATGCCAATAATCACTAGGCAACACCACTTATGGCACCACCCCCTCCTCCATAAGATAATGCCCTTCCAGTGCCTCCAACGCTACCAATTCAACCACTATAGCACCCACCATTTCCTTCACTGCCAGCTTTAGTATTGGCTATGCAAGTTCTCGTGCCGAAATGCAATGTTAATTTTGTCACATCCCAAATATAGATATCCACATCATTTTCTTATACTTTTCACATATTTAGTTGGGCTGTCTGCAGTGTCACATATTTTACTAATCCCAGGAACTACATTATATAAGTTCATACATACTAAATACATAATCGAAATCTTTAATTGTTATACATTTAGTTTACATCTCAAGGTCTAGTTACATACGCATAGCACTGTACATATGCAGAGTCAGAATATACAAAACAAAATAGTAGGCCTCTATCGACAGTGATAGTCATCTGAAGGATACCATACCAAATCTCCTTAGCGGATTAATTATTTACTAAAGATATTCTGGAAGGTGAGACAGAAGGGGGTGAGTTGATGCCCCGTAAGAAACATATATAAGAGCTAATACTATGCATAACTACATGTAATATCATAAAACATGCATTTTATCCGGAATACAGAAGTCGGATATCCAAAGGTATGTGATTCGAAAAGGATACTATAGTTGGTTAGGTAGTTAGGCTGAGTATAGAAGGATGCTTTAAAGAGTCTCACTTATCCCAGCATCGAATTCCAACTATAGGGAGTTCTTATAATTCCATAATCAAATCGGATAATAATTTGCAAATTATACATTACATCATTTAGACATTCATCAGAAAGGTCATTTTAGAACAGTTCAGAAGTTCAAAATCAAAATTTAACATACATGTTCAAAAAATGATAAAAAAATCAAAACAAAACTTATTTTTCATTTCGATAAATCAAAAAAGCAATAATCATCTTGGAGCATTTGCATTAGCTAAGGATTTACCACCCTAGTAATGAAATATCATGGAGACTAAATATCCCCCAATAGACTCATGCAATATAATAAAGACTTATAGACATAGTCAAAAGTCCACAAAGTGCACGAATTAGGTGACAATTGTGGGTACTAGTTACGTGATCAATGTCAAACAACATCAAAACAAAACAAAACAAAATGGATATGTATGTACTCGCAGGTAGCCATGGTGTCAACAGTCTTAAAATAATTCATAAATTAAATCAAAATCATTTTAAGAAGTCAAATCTTAGTTTATATCTTCAATCAATTCATAAAGGAATCAAAATAGAATTTATGACCATCAATTTATAAAAATTCACCAAATATTTCCAGTTTAGAATTTGAAGTTCAAAATATTTTATTTATGAACAACAGAGATGCAAAAACATGCAGAAATCATGAAATGAGCGAAAACTGATTAAATTGCCTTCTAAAATTGAGTTACAAGAGCAAAGCGCACATAAGGCATGTTCTACGAATAATATCTAAATCTCAATCTAATTTCATTTTTGATCTTCAAAATCATATCAAAACATAATTCTAAAATTTTTAGGATATTTCGACAACATAACAGTACTAGCTACTTTAGCTCCCCTGCACGAAAATGCAATTTATATCCAAATCCAGTTTCACAATTTTCAACCCAAAACCTTAAACCAAATTCATTTCAACATTAAATCCATCATTTCAAATACAACACAATATCCTTATGCTTTTATATACATCCCTTACCTCTCAGATTACACAAAAATGCTGCTTAGCATCAGTATTTATGTTTACCTCCAAAGCTGCAAAAACATAACAGATGCTGTCAAATCACCATACTTAAGTTACAAAGATTATTCATCACCACTAGACCTACTGCATAGTCTATTGTAGTTGCAAAACCGATCTACTTCATATCGGTACTAGCACTGCAACTACAGTCAAATCACTTTCATTTTTGATTCTGACTGCGTTTATAGTCTCATTTTAATTCGTACAGTATTTTAAGACTCAAAACACATTGAATTAAGCATGATTTCATAGTCTCCTTCATTTGGCCAAATCTTTTTCTTTCTCCTACATGTCTTATTTAAACAATTTAAGCTAAAATTCATGTTCTATGATTAATCTACATCAATTCTACATCATCTTTATATCAAACAACATCACATTCATGCAAGAGAGAGGTTGGCCGAAACCCTAAGAGAGAGAATTTCGTGGTTTCAATTTAATCCAAGCTTAAATTCATGCCTAGACACCTTAAACACATAATATGCAATCACAAAACAATGAAAAACCTCAGGCTTTCTCTCACCTTGGTGTTGGTTGAATCTTGAAGGACATCCCACACCTAGATTTTGGCTACTTTGACACTTGATTTTGGTGTCAAAAGATAAAGTACTGAAAATTAGATAGGGTTAGTGTTTGGCTATGGTTTTTAAAACTTTCTCTCTCTTCAAGCTTATGAAAATGGTGGAAATGAGAAGAAAAGTACGGCTTCCAAAAATATGAAGAAGAAAGTCTGGAAATTTCTTTTAAATAATATCTTAATGTGCAAATTATCATTTTGCCCTTAAAACATTTAAAATGACCATTTTGCCTTTAACGATTTGACTTCGTTGAAAATAATTAGTCTAATCTTCAAAATATTGTATTCCTTCATAAAAAACCTCTATATAACATGCTCTAATCATTGGTTGAACTTTTGTTGAGATTTGACTGATCATTTGGGTGAAATTACCAAAATACCCTTAACCATCAAATTGCGTAGTTTTCTACTTTTTCGTGTGATTCAATCAACCTATTGACATGGCATAGGACTTCTTCACATGAGGAGTATCTTAGATCTATCATTTGATCAAAAGTCAACTTAAATTGACCATTATTTATGATTGTTTTTTTGGACTTATGGACTTAATCATCATTTTTGAAATTGTTTCACATTTTTCGTAACATGTTTAAATAAATGAGTTTGAGGTGTAGATTCTTACCATCTGAGTATTTGACTCCAAATATCATATCTGTCGAGTTTCACCACCATCAGAGCACTCGAATCCAGTGAGGCCCACCAACCAGTTCCCTGTCACGCCTACAAAACATGTGTAACAGTCCAATTATACAATAATTCACACATTTTTACACATAATTAACAGTTGGACTGTCTACGATACCTTAATCACTTAACAGTAACAGTGATAACAGTAAACTTTAATTTCATTTACAAAATTCGTGTCCATAATCGAAGTGTAAGTGGAATCAGTACTAGGGATCGATATATCCATATGACATCCTCTACGCCATTAATAATTCCATTATCATTAAGGAATTTGAAATTACTTAGTTTCATCACTATTCAGCACATCGCCCAACATAGAGGCATTTTCGTCATTTTGACATTTATTTCTTTTTCCTCAATATACATTTAAATAAGTGATCTTATTATCAATTTGCTGATAGTACCCCTTTCTCATACCAATATCAGTATTTTAAGAGCTTCTTCGATTTTGACAAAGAAATCCAATAAAATCCATAATTGGATTATTTTGCATGAAATACAGCTTCACATCATCAATTTCTTTGTCAAATCAATCAATTTTGAACTTCTGTTGGTCTATTTTGACTCCCGATAAAATTTCAGGGTAGGGGTATTTTGGTCATTTTTTGGCCAAAAATTTTCTCTCTCTTCAAATTACCTTCAATTGGTGATCTTAAGGTCTATTTAGTGATGATAGTGCATTCCCCTCCTTTATATCATCACTTTCAAGTCTCAGTTCGATCCGAATAAAAAAGTACTGGTGGGGCCCTCACCGAGTACATTTTTGTTCCTTATCGAACCGACCCTCATTTAGACTATAAAATCACCAGTTCAGGTAACATTTCTGAGCCGTTTTCCCTTTTTAGCATTCCTTATTCCAAAATTGCTCACTCCCTTCTAAACACTTAATTCAATTTGCAATCATTTATTTTCTCTATGTATTTAGACTATACAGTATTACAGGGGATGTTAACCTTTTCAACACAATTTGTTTTCAAAGTATCGACAGACATCAGCCCAACCGTGCTTTGATACCATTAAATCTGTCACAGGCCGTGACCCTATTTTTTTTCCTTCTTCTATACATCTTGTATGGTTGGGCTGTCTGCGATACTTTACTTTTCCTTTACATCTAAACAATTTCATATTAAATTATAATACGAATTACATACCCTATCTTACTTCATAAGAAAGTAGTACTGTGAATATGTCTAAATACAAAAAATAAATGATCATACCTTGTAGACACCCCATTTTGTCCGGGGTCTTTTAATGTTATTGGGCCTATTGGGTTTGATAATTAGAAGATGAATCTAATTTTTGTATTACTATCTTGTTTATTATTATTAAAAAAATAAAAATGAAAAGAAAATAAAAAATAGAAAAAAAAATTAAAAATTAAAAATTAAAAAAATAAAAAATAACAAAAATAAAGTGATCAAAGAAGGGAAAATTGAAAAAAAAAAGAATCAGAATCTTAGTATTACCAAATTTGGAGATTTAGAGAATATATCACAGCAATTAAATTGAAGAGTGGGATTGGAAAGAAAAATTAATAGGAAATTATTTGCACTAAGTTTTTGGAAACTCAATTAAAGGAGTCAACCATGAGATCGGGTAAAAGAGAAAATCAGTACAAAAATTGTGGGATTTGATACACAACATTAACATCGTAGATGAGGGAATTGGGAATAAAAAGAAGAAAGGGAAGGGGATACCGGGGAGAGGGAGGGGAAAGTGAAATGAGAACTAAAAAAAATGAAATAATGATAACAAAAAGGAGAGAAGTATAGCTGGTTTCAAAAAAAAAAAACTTCATCCCTGTCATTGCCACATTTTGCTACTGCCCTATACAACATCACCATACTGTTGCATCGCCATTAAAGCACAGACCCTTCCTGCACTATTTCCCCTTTTGCTGTCTCGTCATCCCTGTTTAATCCCCTGCTGCTGCCGCATTCGCCCCCGCTGTTCAGCTTTCGGTCCCCGCTGCCTATCGCCCACAGCTGCTACTGCTCTGCTGTGCGCCGCGCTTCCCTACACCGCCGGCACTGTTGCATGTGTCGCCATCGTTTCCTGCCCACCTCCACCGTTCGCTGCATCAAGTTTCCTGCTCTGTTTATATGTTCCCGATCCTGCCTCGTTCTCCATCACTGCTTGCTGCTTTTGACTCCAGCATCACCGAATCGCCTGCTCCAGCACCATCTTCGCCCGTTGCCCACTTACACGCTACCATGACCTGCTGAGTTGGACGTGCCTTGCTGTGTTGGCGTATTGTGGCTGGGCTTTGGTGACACAGATACTTCAAAACTTTGAAGAGAGGAAAGAGACGTGGTGTTAACAAAAAAGGAGGGAGCACTCTGTTAGGAGCTATTTTATCTGGGATGCATTGGTTTTTACGGCCAGGGGTTATTGTTCTTTCGCTGCTGTCTTGTGCGTGTTTTCCTCCTTTGTGGCCGCGCTGTCTTGGTTGCAACCTGTTTGTTGGTTGCTTAAGGAAACTAAAGCGTAAAGACAAGAAGGGAGCTAAACTTTAAAGTGATCACTTAAATCATGAGACGTGGAAGGGTCCGACCAATACTGCAACTAAGAAAATTGAAAAGAAAAGTTTGCAGAGCATAAAGGCAACCAAGAAAGAAGGAAAAATAAACAAAGAAAGCGGTACGATGAGAGAAGGCATAAAGGTATGGATTACTTTGTTTCATAATATTTTACTTGAAGTAGTTAGTGGGATATGTCAGTTACTTATGAATTAATTTTTTCGCTTAACATTGTTTGGTTTGGTCAATGGTTTTGTTACTCATTTTTTTTATATTTTTACATAAGTTTTTTTAAAATAGTTAATTATATGTTTGGAAATTAGAAATAGTTAAAATTATTTATGAGTTTATAATTATATGTAAATTAAAATTCCTAGGAAACTAAAAGATTTGTAAATCAATATTGTAAAGTATGACAACTAGTGAGCGGGAAGGTGAATTTATAAATTAAAAATATTAAAATAAATTAACTAAAATTAAAATAAGGGATAAATAGAAAATACAAATCATCCGACGATGGAACTCTTAAAGGGACTACGCTCAAGTGGTACTTTTAGGGATCTTGAGGTGAAAAAATTCTATCCAAGGCCTCACCAGCTTAATGGAGGGTCTAAATAGGATTTTTGATAACAAATAATTCATATTCATTTTTTTTAAAATAATAATAAATAAATAAAATAAATTTATTATAAAATTACAATAAAAACAATTAGTTATGAAATTAGGAAAGATATTAATGATTATTAATGATATGATAAAAACTATAGTAGTAAAGAATAAAACAAGGAAGGAAATGAATAAAATAACTAGAGCTAGATATTAAAATGATAATGGAGATGAATATAATTTGCTTCGATGATGAAATATTAAGAGGATTACGCTTAAATAATTTTCTTAAAGATTTCTAGATGAGAAGGTTCTCTTCAAGGTCTCACCAGCTCAATGGAAGGACTAAATAGGGCCTTCAATAAAAAGTAATTTATATTCATTTTTTTTAAATTAAAATATATATGATTAGTAGATTTGTTATTGAATTAGAACAAGAATAATTTATAAAAATTAGAAACGATAATTAATAATCCATGATAATGGAAATAATAATGAGTAATAAAATAAGGAATGGAATGAATAAAGATTAGATATGAAAATTATAATGAAAGTGAACATGAATTACTCCAATGATGAAATATCGAGAGAATTACGCATAAGTGATTTTCTTGAAATTTTCTAGGTGGGAAAATTATTTTCAAGGTCTCACCAGCTTAATGGATGGCCTAGAGATAGTTTTTCAATAATGAGTGATTTTTATTCATTTTTTGTAAAATTATAAAATAGGTGATTTTTATCTAAAAAATTATTAAATTAAAATTAAAGTAATTAATTAAGAAGATAAAAAACTTCAATAATTCATGTTAACTATAATAATAAAATAACAATAATAAATAGTAATGAAATAATAAAATGATAAATAGGAGTTATTGAGAATGAATATTGATTGTTCTTATGATGAGATTCCAAGTAGATTTACGCTTAAGTAACGCTTTGGAAATCTTTAGGTAAGAAAATTTCTTTTGGGTCTCACCAGCTTAATGGAAGATCTAAAAGGAATTTTTGATAAAAATAATTCATATTCATTTTTCGCATAAAAATAAACAAATAAAATTAAGAATTAACAAATAGTAGAATGGTAAGAATAAATTGGGTAGAAGGAGTCAAAGTTAGGAATTTCTCATAAAATATTAAAATGAATCCGACGACGGAGCCTCTTCAAGCAAGTCGCATAGTACTACTTGAATACTCTTGAGGTGAGAAAGATCTTTTGAAGTTGTCCCACCAGCTTAATGGAGGATACTTAGAAATATCTTTCAATATTAATTATATTGATATTAAAGATCAACATAAGCAAATCTAGCAAATGACCTAAAACTAAGTGGTACCATTTTAGGATGGGCGTTGTGGGGTGCTAATCCTTCCCTACACGTAACCGTACTCCCGAACCCTAGTATCTTTGAACGTAGACCAAGCCTTATCTTTAGTTTGAATAGGTGACCAATCACACCTAGGTAGAATGGTTGGTGGCGACTCCATATCTTTGTGTCTAGCTATTAGGTTCTCTGTAAAATCTTAATACGTTATGACAGTTTGACGACTCCGCTGGGGACATTAGAGAGTCAGGCCAATACTTAGTTTTAGGTTATCTTAGAATTTGCTTAAGAGATCTTAATAGAAAATAAACATTAAATAAAACATTATTCCTTCATACACATACATCACTTTGCATTAGCATGCATAAGCCCTCGACCCGGGCTCAGTCCTTTTAGGAGGGAGTAAAGTATCTACGCTCTCGTGAGGTAATACCTCCGCAATGGCTAGCGAAATACTCCTACTCAAATTGAACCTTTCCGTTTGTAACCTGTGATGGGTGAGGATTGAGTGCCTTACTAGTCCTATGTGGACAATAGTAAGGAACAATTTGAGAACCTTTAGAATTCTGACTTATCCAAACCAAGCATATAAAGAAACTTAAGAGGCCAACTTAAGTTAGAGCCATGCCAACTCATCATGTAGAGATAACCAAGGATCAGGACACATGAAGGAAAATTTGTTCTTTTCAAGAAATATAATAATCAAAAAAATAAAAAAAAAATAAAGAGATTAAACGTGTCTATTCATCACATGAGGCTTTCCTTTGATTTTGCGATGCATAACATGTCAATTTGAACATTGCACCTATACATCTAGACATTTTTGGTCATACATAAATTGAGCATACATCTCATGCATAGGTTTGTATGTGCATATCATGGCATCTTGATTTAGACTATGGTAATAAAGGTGAGAAGATAGCTCGGCCGTCAAAATTGCCAATCACCCATACGAATACTTGTTTGCAAACAAGAGTCATGGAGAATGAGCAGTTGGCACGAATTGATGAAATAGAAAAGGAGCAACAAGAGATTGTCAAAGCTCAAGAGGAAACTCAAGAGCAAATGACCAAGATGATGGAGTTGATGATGAGTATGACTAAAGGGAAAGGAGTTGTGCAAGACCTAACAGCGGAGGAATATCCTAGTGATAATCCACCATACCCTCCAGGGTTCACCCATCAAGCCCAAATGTCTCCAAAGGTTTATGCTCATGCAACACCTTCAATGGGAGGACAAGGCCGTACTCTAGGCCAAAGTTAACCTGGTATAGGATCTAGTCCTGTTAACCCTATTTTCGTCCTAAACTTGGATGATCCTATTGAACAAGAGAAGTTAAAGAGAGAGGCAGTTGACAGTCTGGCTGTAGGGATACAACATAAATGTGACATGTTGGAGAAAAGGTTGAAGAACTCATCAGTAGTGGTGCCTTAACTCAAGAGCTTATGGAAGTCTGCTCTTCCATAGGCCAAATTTCCTATACGTAATTTGTGGATTCTTGAAATTTGCATCAAGATGTTTTGAAAAGCTTTCCATATTTTTCTTTGCAAGTAAATGAAATAAAATAATTTTGAAAATATTGGTGATTGTTATTGAGAATGAATAGACCTAGCCATTACATTTTCTAGTATACTTTCTGATTCAAAGAAAACTTGGAATCCATAAAGAAACACAAGCTTGAAATTCATTTATCTTTGCTTACCATGGTAAACTTTTGAAGTCAATGATCTTCATTAAGGCAATGAGCAATGAAATGACTAATGAATTTGCAAAACTTTTTGAATTGTTAGATGTTAAGGCCAAGCTAAGAGTCCCAAATACATTAACCCAAAATTCTTTCTCATAACTTGAATCATCCTTCGCTACACCTTGGGGCAAAATGATTGAAAGAGCCAAGCTTTTGATAACCTCAACATCTTTTAATGGCCATTCTTAATTTCATTGATATCCTTTTTCCTATTTTAAACCATGATAATGAAAATTGTTGCATATGGCCTTCATAAAGTGGAGTTGATACATTATGGGCATGAGTTGTGAAAAAAAAAAGTGAAGAAAAAGGAAGTAAAAAAAAAGAGAACAAAAGAAAAAAAATTGATTGTGAAACCATGCATGAGGGATATTCAAATGATTTTACGAGCAAAGCCAAATTTTCATCTTGAGGATTGGTTTTCAATAGAAGTGTCAATATTTGATATGACAAATGGCCATCTTTCATATTCCTATTACTGAAATGAAATCATCCCCTTGTTACCCCTTTTGAGCTTATTGGTTTCTTTCTAAATGAACCTTGACCAAGGATCACCCTCCATATTGGAGAGGCGAATACATCAAAGGAGTTTTAGAAGCATTAGTGATTGGTCTTATGTCAAATGCAAGAAAATGATGCCCTTGTTAAGGGGCAAATGTGAGAAGAAGGATATGTGAAGATGGAAATCAATATGAAAAAGAAATTGAAAAAAAAATGAAAAAGGTAGATGTGAAAAAAAAAGAAAAAAAAGAAATGAATGAGAATAAAAGGTTAGAAAAGAAAAGAAAAATGCTTCGAAGAGTGGGAAGGACAGATGTTCACAATCGAAGAAATGAACCTTGGTTCGATAAACCTTGAAAACACTTATTTTGGGTCTATTTATCCATTCTTTGAAAACCCTAAACCTAGGCATACGGTACGTGCTTAAAAGTCCATTTTGATCAAATAAAGATGCTTGTATTGAAAAGCTTTTCTTTGAGAAACCATCATCATTATTTTGTTTGGAATGAAATTTGAATTCTCAAATGCATGGTAGAATAATCAATAAAAAAAAAGAAGAAGAAAAAAGAATGAAGCTCTAGGGTGAAAACCCATGAAAGGGCAGTCTAGAGCAAATTTGAAACAACTCAAGGCCATTGTTCGTGACTATGCTAAGGTAATAACAAAAAACCAGATGAGTGATGCTTTCAGGCAAGACCTTTTGAGAAATTCAAAAACCATCACCTTGAAATTTTGACTTGAGATTTGTATCTTTGGTTTCCTTACCCCGAAATTTGAGCCATCACAGCTAGTCTTGACATTTGTTAAAGTTCACGTATCAAGAAATTAAGAGAATGCTAAAATGGATTGTGTTTTGTGAAAGTTACTTTTATAAAAAGAATTTTCATTTTCAAGGAATTTGTTTCATTTGTGAGCCAAGATGAAGAGACATTGATCAATAGAACCTTTCTTGATGACCAAACATCCTTGATGCACCAAATCAGTACATTTATTCAGCTAGACCAAGTTGTGACTCATTCTATTTGTTCTCAATAGTAATCACCAATTTTTAAGAGATTTAAATGTCAAATGTTTTTCCCTTTGAAAATTATTATGTGGGGAAATTTTCTATTTTCAAAAAGAAACTTGAAGAAGTGAAAAATGAGAGTTTTGAGATTTTATGGGGGCAAGTTCTTGTTTTAAAGATATCAAGTGTAGTGATGATGTTTTTAAGACTATTCTTGGGGCAATCTTTGTTTGTTATGAGAGCATGAATTTTCTTAAAGATATGAGAAGTGGTGAAGTGTTCTTGTGAGTAGTTTGAGATGATTTTGTTGTTGTGATTTGGATTGATGAATTTTAAGTTGATAAGAATTGTGGGGCAAGAAGAAAACTAAATGAATGATGATGATGATGGGTCAATGGGAACACTGAATGAGTGATGATTGCTAAAAGAAAGAAGAATTATGGGGCAACAAGAAGACTGAATGAACGACGATGATAGGGTAAGTGATTTTAGGATTGCTAAATTTAAAGAAAGAAGAATGATGAGGCAGTAAAAGATTGAATGATAAGGCAAAGAGAAGATTGAAGGATGATAAATTTTTGAAGAAAGGAATAAGGTAGACTGATGATGTGACTTGGTAAAGCATTGTTTATCATTTGCATTGCATTCATGACATGCATGGCATTGCATTCCATTACAAGCATTTTGACACAAAAAAAAAAAAGAGAAAAGCTTGTTTGTTAAGACAATAGGATAAAAAAGGGTTCTGAAAGACTAGATGACTAAAATTTTTGAATTTTTTTTTTAAAAAAGAGAGAGAAAAAGAAAAAAATCAAAAAATGTGAGAAGAATTAGGAATAAGATGTGATAAAAAAGGTTCTGAAAGACTAGATGACTAAAATTTTGGATTTTTTTTTTAAAAAAAAGAGAGAGAAAAAGAAAAAAATCAGAGAATGTGAGAAGGATTAGGAATAAAATGTGACAAAAAAAAGGTATGAAGTTTTGAAACAAAAATGTTAAAATTTTGGAAAGAAAAAGGAAATTAAAAGGTATGGATATGATGGGATAATGAAAAAGGGATTGAAAGATGTGATGAGATGAAAAAACTGTGATAGGAAATAACAAAAAGAAGAAACTGGAATGATAAGATGATCTAGAAGATAGAATTGAAATGATGAGATAAGGTTAAAACCTCCGGGTACAATCTGTAAGACCTCCGGGCATGATTCATGAGAACCTCTAGGTACAATCTATAAGACCTCCGGGCATGATTCATTAAAACCCCTGGGTACAATCTATAAGACCTCCGGGCATGATTCATTAGAACCTCTAGGTACAATCTGTAAGACCTCCGGGCATGATTCATTAAAACCTCCGGGTACAATCTGTAAGACCTCCGGGCATGATTCATTAGAACCTCTAGGTACAATCTATAAGACCTCCGGGCATGATTCATCAAATCCTCTGGGTACAATCCGTAAAACCTCCGAGCATAATTGAACACATTTAGATGAGCAAATTTAAAGTTTCAGGGCCTTTCTAGTCGAAGGAGCATTTTAGAGATGAGAAAATTTAAAGTTTCAGGGCCTTCCTAGTCGAAGGAGCATTTAAGAGATGAGAAAATTTAAAGTTTCAGGGCCTTCCTAGTCGAAGGAGCATTTTACAGAGGAGAAATTTTAAAGTTTCGGGGCCTTCCTAGTCGAAGGAGCATTTAAGAGATGAGAAAATTTAAAGTTTCAGGGCCTTCCTAGTCGAAGGAGCATTTTGGAGATGAGAAAATTTAAAGTTTCAGGGCCTTCCTAGTCGAAGGAGCATTTTGGAGATGAGAAATTTAAAGTTTCAGGGCCTTCTTAGTCGAAGGAGCATTTAAGAGATGAGAAATTTTAAAGTTTTAGGGCCTTCCTAGTCGAAGGAGCATTTACGAGATGAGAAAATTTAAAGTTTCAGGGCCTTCCTAGTCGAAGGAGTATTTTGGAGATGAAAAATTTAAAGTTTCAGGGCCTTCCTAGTCGAAGGAGTATTTTGGAGATGAAAAATTTAAAGTTTCAGGGCCTTCCTAGTCGAAGGAGCATTTTGGAGATAGGAAAATTTTAAAGTTTCAGGGCCTTCCTAGTCGAAGGAGCATTTAAGAGATGAGAGAATTTAAAGTTTCAGGGCCTTCCTGGTCGAAGGAGCATTTTCATGATGAAAACCAATTTCTTTTAGAATGAGTAAATATCCACACAAAAAAAAGGAGGAACAAAAAAAATTGAAAAGAAAGGAAAAAATAATAAAATGGATGCGGACAAAATGGATGTCTATGTCTTTGCACAATTACTATTTCATAGCAAATGTACAAAGAGGGGCAACTGTAGACACCCCATTTTGTCCGGGGTCTTTTAATGTTATTGGGCCTATTGGGTTTGATAATTAGAAGATGAATCTAATTTTTGTATTACTATCTTGTTTATTATTATTAAAAAAATAAAAATGAAAAGAAAATAAAAAATAGAAAAAAAAGTAAAAATTAAAAAAATAAAAAATAACAAAAATAAAGTGATCAAAGAAGGGAAAATTGAAAAAAAAAAGAATCAGAATCTTAGTATTACCAAATTTGGAGATTTAGAGAATATATCACAGCAATTAAATTGAAGAGTGGGATTGGAAAGAAAAATCAATAGGAAATTATTTGCACTAAGTTTTTGGAAACTCAATTAAAGGAGTCAACCATGAGATCGGGTAAAAGAGAAAATCAGTACAAAAATTGTGGGATTTGATATACAACATTAACATCGTAGATGATGGAATTGGGAATAAAAAGAAGAAAGGGAAGGGGATACCGGGGAGAGGGAGGGGAAAGTGAAATGAGAACTAAAAAAAATGAAATAATGATAACAAAAAGGAGAGAAGTATAGCTGGTTTCATAAAAAAAACTTCATCCCTGTCATTGCCACATTTTGCTACTGCCCTATACAACATCACCATACTGTTGCATCGCCATTAAAGCACAGACCCTTCCTGCACTATTTCCCCTTTTGCTGTCTCGTCATCCCTGTTTAATCCCCTGCTGCTGCCGCATTCGCCCTCGCCGTTCAGCTTTCGGTCCTCGCTGCCTATCGCCCACAGCTGCTACTGCTCTGCTGTGCGCCGAGCTTCCCTACACCGCCGGCACTGTTGCGTGTGTCGCCATCGTTTCCTGCCCACCTCCACCGTTCGTTGCATCAAGTTTCCTGCTCTGTTTATATGTTCCCGATCCTGCCTCGTTCTCCATCACTGCTTGCTGCTTTTGACTCCAGCATCACCGAATCGCCTGCTCCAGCACCATCTTCGCCCGTTGCCCACTTACACGCTACCATGACCTGCTGAGTTGGACGTGCCTTGCTGTGTTGGCGTATTGTGGCTGGGCTTTGGTGACACAGATACTTCAAAACTTTGAAGAGAGGAAAGACACGTGGTGTTAACAAAAAAGGAGGGAGCACTCTGTTAGGAGCTATTTTATCTGGGATGCATTGGTTTTTACGGCCAGGGGTTATTGTTCTTTCGCTGCTGTCTTGTGCGTGTTTTCCTGCTTTGTGGCCGCGCTGTCTTGGTTGCAACCTGTTTGTTGGTTGCTTAAGGAAACTAAAGCGTAAAGACAAGAAGGGAGCTAAACTTTTAAGGGATCACTTGAAGCATGAGACGTGGAAGGGTCCGACCAATACTGCAACTAAGAAAATTGAAAAGAAAAGTTTGCAGAGCATAAAGGCAACCAAGAAAGAAGGAAAAAAAAAACAAAGAAAGCGGTACGATGAGAGAAGGCATAAAGGTATGGATTACTTTGTTTCATAATATTTTACTTGAAGTAGTTAGTGGGATATGTCAGTTACTTATGAATTAATTATTACGCTTAACATTGTTTGGTTTGGTCAATGGTTTTGTTACTCATTTTTTTTATATTTTTACATAAGTTTTTTTAAAATAGTTAATTATATGTTTGGAAATTAGAAATAGTTAAAATTATTTATGAGTTTATAATTATATGTAAATTAAAATTCCTAGGAAACTAAAAGATTTGTAAATCAATATTGTAGAGTATGACAACTAGTGAGCGGGAAGGTGAATTTATAAATTAAAAATATTAAAATAAATTAACTAAAATTAAAATAAGGGATAAATAAAAAATACAAATCATCCGACGATGGAACTCTTAAAGGGACTACGCTCAAGTGGTACTTTTAGGGATCTTGAGGTGAAAAAATTCTATCCAAGGCCTCACCAGCTTAATGGAGGGTCTAAATAGGATTTTTGATAACAAATAAATCATTTCATTTTTTTTTAAAATAATAATAAATAAATAAAATAAATTTATTATAAAATTACAATAAAAACAATTAGTTATGAAATTAGGAAAGATATTAATGATTATTAATGATATGATAAAAACTATAGTAGTAAAGAATAAAACAAGGAAGGAAATGAATAAAATAACTAGAGCTAGATATTAAAATGATAATGGAGATGAATATAATTTGCTTCGATGATGAAATATTAAGAGGATTACGCTTCAGTAATTTTCTTAAAGATTTCTAGATGAGAAGGTTCTCTTCAAGGTCTCACCAGCTCAATGGAAGGACTAAATAGGGCCTTCAATAAAAAGTAATTTATATTCATTTTTTTTAAATTAAAATATATATGATTAGTAGATTTGTTATTGAATTAGAACAAGAATAATTTATAAAAATTAGAAACGATAATTAATAATCCATGATAATGGAAATAATAATGAGTAATAAAATAAGGAATGGAATGAATAAAGATTAGATATGAAAATTATAATGAAAGTGAACATGAATTACTCCAATGATGAAATATCGAGAGAATTACGCATAAGTGATTTTCTTGAAATTTTCTAGGTGGGAAAATTATTTTCAAGGTCTCACCAGCTTAATGGATAGCCTAGAGATAGTTTTTCAATAATGAGTGATTTTTATTCATTTTTTTTAAAATTATAAAATAGGTGATTTTTATCTAAAAAATTATTAAATTAAAATTAAAGTAATTAATTAAGAAGATAAAAAACTTCAATAATTCATGTTAACTATAATAATAAAATAACAATAATAAATAGTAATGAAATAATAAAATGATAAATAGGAGTTATTGAGAATGAATATTGATTGTTCCTATGATGAGATTCCAAGTAGATTTACGCTTAAGTAACGCTTTGGAAATCTTTAGGTAAGAAAATTTCTTTTGGGTCTCACCAGCTTAATAGAAGATCTAAAAGGAATTTTTGATAAAAATAATTCATATTCATTTTTCGCATAAAAATAAACAAATAAAATTAAGAATTAACAAATAGTAGAATGGTAAGAATAAATTGGGTAGAAGGAGTCAAAGTTAGGAATTTCTCATAAAATATTAAAATGAATCCGACGACGAAGCCTCTTCAAGCAAGTCGCATAGTACTACTTGAATACTCTTGAGGTGAGAATGATCTTTTGAAGTTGTCCCACCAGCTTAATGGAGGATACTTAGAAATATCTTTCAATATTAATTATATCGATATTAAAGATCAACATAAGCAAATCTAGCAAATGACCTAAAACTAAGTGGTACCATTTTAGGATGGGCGTTGTGGGGTGCTAATCCATCCTATACGTAACCGTACTCCCGAACCCTAGTATCTTTGAACGTAGACCAAGCCTTATCTTTAGTTTGAATAGGTGACCAATCACACCTAGGTAGAATGGTTGGTGGCGACTCCATATCTTTGTGTCTAGCTATTAGGTTCTCTGTAAAATCTTAATACGTTATGACATACCTTATTAAATAAATCGACCTGTCGCATCGTCCCTAAATGCACAGTCGAAAATCCTTTTTCTGCTAGACTCTCGGTCGTCGAAAACCTGAAATGTTAAAATTAAGAGGTGAACAAACCACGGCTCAGTAAGGGAATTATATGAATACTTGATATTCAACTTCCTATATGCTGAAAATCTTGTTTTTCATTTTTCCTATGGGGCTCTAGGGTCGCATGTAGGAAGGATACTACAGTCGGCTAGGGATCCGGATGAAGTAAGGTAGGTATTTTGAAATACCTATCTTGTCCCAGAACCTAGAAGCAACTGTAGAGAGTAATTTCCATTTTTGTTTTGAAATTCAAATCCTTTCCTTTTTATTTCGTAACATTTTCGTATTCTTTTTCGAAATAATGCTTTTATGAAATAAAGCATTTAAATAAAATAACTAATATTCATATTTTCTTTGAAAAGAATATTAGTTAAATCATCTTCCTTTTCATTTAAAACTCGTTTCATGTTTTACTGTACTCTCATAATTAGTACAGTACTTTAAATAGCAAAATAAGCTATTTAAATCTTTTTCGTATAACATAGAAATCATTTAAATCTAATATTCAATTTAAAATTAAAATAAGAATATTAGATTTACTTTCCTCCTTTTTACTTTTGAAAACATATTACATATTCATATTACATGTTATATGAAAATCATCTCATAGTACTAAAAACAGTACTGAAATAAGCATTTGTAAAATGCTGTAAATCATTTAATTTCACGTATCACATATCATGTAAAACATTTACATTTCACATATCACATATCGTGTAAAACATTTTTTTTTATTTAAAACATATCATATATGGAGACTGAGGCACGCCCAGCCCGTCCACTGGGTCGTTACTCATATCATGCTATAAACCCCGAAGGGTATAAAATCATCATGTCAGATCTATGGCCATAGTCTATAATTGTCCTCGGCGGATCACTGATCAGGTGTCGACTGAGACTACATATCACATATCACATATCGGCATGATAAGGTTGCCTACTAGTCTCAAAACAGTATTTTTCATCGTTAATAAACCTTTATGGAATTTATAAAAATATATAATTTCGTAATTTAAAACCATAAAGGTTATAAAACTATTTAGTAAATATTTAAGAAATATATATAAAAATATTCACTTTATTTCTTTTCATTTTTCATCTCGTATTACGTGTCATTTATATATTAAGAGAATTTTCGGTGATTTCATTTACACTATTCTCGAAGAGGATTTTTGGTGATCTCATTATCACCATTCTCGAAAACATGAATATTCTAAAATCACTTTCATTTTATTCATGTTTTTATGAAAATATTTATTTTCTAGATTTTCGTAAATGAAAATCATTTCTCGTGACATAAAATCATTAATTATGATTTCCAGTAATTTTCGAAAGTTTTTCGATAATTTTTCGGCAGTATAACGACTGCCGATTGTCTAGCCTCCTGCACGGAAAATACAATTTATAATTTCCAGCCAGTACTTCATTCCAGATTTCAACCAATCATCCATCATAATAATTTCATAAAATATTTTTCATAAAATATTTTGAAATTAAAACATGCAGACTGAATATCCCTACAGTGCTGCATATGCATCCCTTACCTTTTTCCCGGGTAGGCGACTTCCTCTTATCGGTCGCGCCCATACTCCATTTCTCTTGATTCCTCATCTCGATCGCCGAGAATAATTTCTGGAAATAAAAATTCTAAATTTTAGAATTTTTTCATAATTTATTAATTTTTTCTGAAATTTAATTTTTGGAAATTTCTTACTGAATTTTCGTAAATTTTCGGGTTGTCGAATTTCCGATAATCTTCGAATTCCCGAAATTCTACTTTTTCCTATTTCTTTCTTCCTTTTTCCTCTTTTTCTTCCTTTCTCTTTCTTTCCTTTTTCTCCTTTTTTTTCTTTTTCATTTTTCATTTTTCTTTTCCTTTTTCTTTTTTTTTTCTTTTTTTTTCTTTCTCTGGCCGAACCGGTTCAGATCGGTTTGGTGTCTTTCCGCCGGTTCAGCTGGTTCGACCTCTTCCTGTCGGCATCACCGCCGGTTCAGGTCTCCCATAGCTTGCCGGAGTGGCCGGGACGTCGGATCTGGTCTCCGTTTCTTCCCATCACCGGTGACAGCGCCGGATCTGGGTCCGTGGGTTTCGGCCCCTTCCTCCTCTCTTTTCTCCTTCCTCTGCCGGATTCTCCTTCGCCGGTGTCGGGAGTGGCAATGGCGGTGCCTGAACAGGCCGGCACCGTTCAGGCACCGCCGTTCCACTTTTCTCTTTTTTTTTCTTCTCGGGTTTCCTCCGTTTCATTCGCTTCTGTTTTCCGTTTCTTCACGTCGCCGGCCTCTTTTCCTCACGTCGCCGGCGCCTTCTTTTCCTCTCTTCGGTTCGCCGATCGCCGTCACCCTTCTCTCTCTCCTCCTTTCTCAGCTCCGACCGACGGCTCCCTCCTCATTTTTTCTACAGAAACGGGATCCAATTTCCCGTTTCTGTTTTAGTTTAGTTTTTTTTTTGTATTATATTATATATATAAATAATTCTTTTATATAATTATACACATATATAACTACAATATTCATATAATTATAATTGTAAAATTATATCTATAATTATCATATTAGATATATATATATATATATCTCTACACTTTAACTTTAAAATAATAATATATATATTTCATATATATGTATATACATATGGAATTATATAAAACATATATATATTTAAAAATATATTTATATAATAAAATTATATAAATATATAATTACTCATATTTGTATTTCTTATAATTTGGATTTCTTCATATCCAAATTATATTTCTCATTTTCATTTCTTATTTAATTTGGATTTCCATTTATCCAAATTAAATTCTTCATTTCCTTATTTTCCATAACTCCGACTTTATTTTTATTTTTATTTTCATTTAATTTTCTTCACACGAATTTCGTTATTCATTACTTCCTCATTTTTCGAAATTTCAACGATATTCCCATCTCGTAAATAAATTTTATTTATTTACTTTAATTTATTTATTTCCTCTTATCTATTTTCTTAAATATTAATTTCCAAAGATGGAAAATTTGCAATTATCACATTCTCCCCACCTTAAGAAATTCGGTCCTCCGAATTTAACTTAAGTCAAAGGTGGTACCATTCTGTATACTCATCATTCTTGGCCTTTTGATCATCTTCCATATTATACTGCCAGTATACCTTTAAGATCAAAATCGCCTTTTATACCATATATATATCATTTCTCATCATATATTTATACTCCCTTAACTTTCTTATCACTTGGGAGTTATCCATTTCCACTCCTTTTCGTATCACATATGATTCATATTGTTCATTATCCATCTTTCTTATTTGGTGCCAAGTTGATACATTTCGGTAATTATCATTTACACACTGTGTTCAGTAGTATGTAATTGTCCCAGTAGCTTTCACATCTCGTGCATCCGCTCACTCAACATATCATCAAGCGTTTCCATACTACGCTCGCATATTTACATTATGTACGGAGCGGTGCTGTCAATAGATTTGGAATCTCAGAGCCTTTTGCTATTTCCCATAACATATAGCTACTCAAAGATTCCCATCACATATAGAGCTCACTGGAACTTCACATACATTCTCATCATCTTTTAACCATATTTCGACTATGGCACTAAAGAATCTAAGAGTTTGATAATGAAGAAGTGATTTCATTAGACTATCAGTCTATAATCACTTCCATATTATCATATCTCCTTTTAGATTCTTCATTATTATCTCAAATACTCTTTTCATATTTATTTCATCAAATACTGCAGCTCATTTGCAGACTTTGCTATTTACCATTTTTTTACCATAATTTAATCAGGAGACAATCATTTCCTCTCCATATTGTCTTTCCATGTAATATTCTTATTACCTCTTTTATTCTTATGGTATATTCATTATCACTTTAATCTTAGAATATACCTGAAATTATACTCTTTTGATAATTTAGATTCCATAACAACATAATCAAATTATAATTTGATCTTCTCATTATTTAACTTCATCATTGAATCTATAATTATCAATTTAATCACCTCATTATCCATACAAATCCACTATTTCCATCATTTCGAGGTGGTGGTATATATATATCATTTTCCATTTACATTATTAGCAGTGAAATGTAATTCATTTCTTTACTACTTTGAGTATGATTACTTTTCCTCTATCGAGTTTGGCTCGATCTTACATCTAGCCATAATCATGTGATAACCATAAAATCACTTTTAGTTTTAAATTCGGGAACTACCTCATATTCGTGTTCCCTCTTCATCATGTACTCATCCTCTTATTACCTTTTCATCGTTTCCTTCATCATCATTTCGATCACTTTTCATCAGTGGTAAAATATTCCACTAATAAAATCTTTTAACCTTTTACATATTATCTTCATACTTATTCATTCACTGATTTAAACTTATTAAATTTTAAGTCACATCTTTAGAGCAGCTAACCCAATGACTCTTTCATAAATTGGCAATAGTATTTAGCTAGACCCAATACATTTCGTATCTCAATCATTATCTCTTCATCACTGACAGATCCACGTCGCTCTGTCATTCGAGATCATATATCTTAGAAAGAGATACTATCTAGATAAATCTTCTATTTGCCATTCTTAACATACACTTCACTGTCTTTAAGAGTCTGCGGGGTTATACCACTATGCTGCTCATTTTCCATTTGTGCCATAGACTGTATCGCTATCTCATCATATTATCCATATATGGATGCCTCATTCATTAGACTTATATACCTCATGAGGTATTTCATTAATCCTGTAAACCTCACTAGGAACTCGTAAAAAATTTTATCGAGTTCTAATCATTATCATCTTGTGACCATCATTCTTCAACTTTTCATCTGATGATGCCTTTTACAAAGATTGATCTTATAAACTCCCTATACATCTCTGATTAAATCAATTTAAGGCATCAATTTCATACAAATGATCATTTGTTCTTAATAAGAACTCATAAATTAATAGGAATTTAATACCCCATTATACTTCATCCTCAATTCACCTCATCCATATTTCCATCCTTTACATCATTTAATTCATCCTCAATCATATCATCTGTATTTCTATCAATTATCCTTATATAAGTGAATTTCATTATTCACTAATTTTTTTCAGAATTATTTCTTAAGCATTTCAGATTCCTTTACGTTCTCCGATATAAGCTTAGAAATAACTTTCATATTCACAATCGAGTCAATGTTAGCTCGATTTTTCCAATCTATATAACTCTGAAAATTTATCGGGAGTCTCATCCGATACTTCCTTTAATCACACATCTCTTATCATTTTGGACATTTCATCTTTGTGTCCTATCATTTCCACTGTATATCCTCAAGGCAGAGACATTTAATATTTAAATCATTTTAACATCTACTCCGTCTTGATTCACTTATTTCCTCATACTTCACAGCATTACTAATCTCATTCTAATAAGCTGTATCAAGTACCATGGTTGTTCACACACTTTACAGCTAACCGTTTCAATTCAGTCATTCACTTTAAGATCAAGTTCATTTAATGAAATCAGGTTTAATTCCCTTGAATATATTATCCACGAGGTTTGAACCTTGGCACCCTTACGTACCTAGTTCCTTACACTCGTTTTACCATTGTGATAATTGTAAGAGCCCCGCCCGTTCGTATCGGCCGTCGGCGAGCATCCCCTAAGCGATCCTTTCGCCCCAAGTTTACCCTTACTAGTGAGTCGACGATAACATTGTTCGCCCGCATCTCACAACACATGATCCACTACGGGTCACCCATCATTGGGTCGCCCATCATAGTTCTGTCTCAAGGGTTCTAAAGAACTTAGGTTAGCTGTCATCTTCTTCTGTTTATCACTTACCGTTCTTATATATATTCTCCAATTTACAATACTCCATATAGTACATCAATTTGCAATGCATAACTCAAATGCTCCGGTTCTATAAATAAATATTCATTTAATACCTCAAAAACAGTATTATTGTATAGAACCTCAATCAATCGTACTGCTATGGATTTCATCAATTTTGTTTTCTGATCACTTTCTCAGTCATTTTCTGTAATTATTTCACTTTTCATAATATTCAACGATCCCGTAATAAACATCCAATTCAATACACTCTTAATTCAGGCTCTTACCGTCAATAATTGGGCCAATCATCTTATGACCTTCCACTATACACTCTTGTTGGATCACATCATATAAGGCCCCGACCCATTTGCCGTCCGCCTATACACATGTGTACGAACCTCTTTGAGAATGCCCAGCCCTTTCACTAGGTCACCCCTCGAGGTTTCGTCATGAGGCCTAGCCCGTTCACTAGGTCACTCGCAATTCGCGTCCATAATCGAAGTGTAAGTGGAATCAGTACTAGGGATCGATATATCCATATGACATCCTCTATGCCATTAATAATTCCATTATCATTAAGGAATTTGAGATCACTTGGTTTCATCACTATTCAACACATCGCCCAACATAAGGGTATTTTCGTCATTTTGACATTTATTTCTTTTTTCTCAATATACATTTAAATAAGTGATCTTATTATCAATTTGCTAATAGTACCCCTTTCTCATACCAATATTAGCATTTTAAGAGCTTCTTCGATTTTGACAAAGAAATCTAATAAAATCCATAATTGGATTATTTTGCATGAAATACAGCTTTACATCATCAATTTCTCTGTCAAATCAATCAATTTCAACTTCTGTTGGTCTATTTTGACTCCTGGTAAAATTTCAGGGTAGGGGTATTTTCATCATTTTTTGGCCAAAAAATTTCTCTCTCTTCAAATTACCTTCAATTAGTGATCTTAAGGTCTATTTAGTGATGATACTGCATTCCCCTCCTTTATATCATCACTTTCATGTCTCAGTTCGATCCGGATAGAAAAGTACTGGTGGGGCCTTCACCGAGTGCATTTTTGTTCCTTACCGAACCGACCCTCATTTAGACTATAAAATCACCAATTTAGGTAACATTCCTGAGCCGTTTTCCCTTTTTAGCATTCCTTATTCCAAAATTGCTCACTCCCTTCTAAACACTTAATTCAATTTGCAATTATTTATTTTCTCTATGTATTTAGACTATACAGTACTGCAGGGGATGTTAACCTTTTCAACACATTTTCTTTTCAAATTATCGACAGACATCAGGTCAACCGTGCTCTGATACCATTAAATCTGTCAAAGCCCGTGACCCTATTTTTTTCCTTATTCTATACATCTTGTATGGTTAGGCTGTCTGCGATACTTTACTTTTCCTTTACATCTAAACAATTTCATATTAAATTATAATACGAATTACATCCCCTATCTTACTTCATAAGAAAGTAGTACTGTGAATATGTCTAAATACAAAAAATAAATGATCATACCTTATTAAATAAATTAACCTGTCGCATCGTCCCCAAATGCGCAGTCGAAAATCCTTTTTCTGCTAGACTCTCGGTCTTCGAAAACCTGAAATGTTAAAATTAAGGGGTGAGCAAACCACGGCTCAGTAAGGGAATTATATGCATACTTGATATTCAGCTTCCTATATGCTGAAAATCTTGTTTTTCATTTTTCCTATGGGGCTCTAGGGTCGCATGTAGGAAGGATACTACAGTCGGCTAGGGATCCGGATGAAGTAAGGTAGGTATTTTGAAATACCTATCTTGTCCCGGAACCTAGAAGCAACTGTAGAGAGTAATTTCCATTCTTGTTTTGAAATTCAAATCCTTTCCTTTTTATTTCGTAACATTTTCATATTCTTTTTCGAAATAATGCTTTTATGAAATAAAGCATTTAAATAAAATAACTAATATTCATATTTTCTTTGAAAAGAATATTAGTTAAATCATCTTCCTTTTCATTTAAAACTCGTTTCATGTTTTACTGTACTCTCATAATTAGTACAGTACTTTAAATAGCAAAATAAGCTATTTAAATCTTTTTCATATAACATAGAAATCATTTAAATCTAATATTCAATTTAAAATTAAAATAAGAATATTAGATTTACTTTTCTCCTTTTTACTTTTGAAAACATATTACATATTCATATTACATGTCATATGAAAATCATCTCATAGTACTAAAAACAGTACTGAAATAAGCATTTGTAAAATGCTGTAAATCATTTCCTTTCACATATCACATATCATGTAAAACATTTACATTTCACATATCACATATCATGTAAAACATATTTTTTATTTAAAACATATCATATATGAAGACTGAGGCACGCCCAGCCCGTCCACTGGGTCGTTACTCATATCATGCTATAGACCCCGAAGGGTATAAAATCATCATGTCAGATCTATAGCCACAGTCTATAATTGTCCTCGGCGGATCACTGATCAGGTGTCGGCCGGGACTACATATCACATATTACGTATCACATGTTACATATTACATATCGGCATGATAAGGTTGCCTACTAGTCTCAAAACAGTATTTTCATTGTTAATAAACCTTTATGGAATTTATAAAAATATATAATTTCGTAATTTAAAACCATAAAGGTTATAAAACTATTTAGTGAATATTTAAGAAATATATATAAAAATATTCACTTTATTTCTTTTCATTTTTCATCTCGTATTACGTGTCATTTACATATTAAGAAAATTTTCGGTGATTTCATTTATACTATTCTCAAAGAGGATTTTCGATGATCTGATTATCACCATTCTCGAAAACATGAATATTCTAAAATCACTTTCATTTTATTCATGTTTTTATGAAAATATTTATTTTCTCGATTTTCGAAAATGAAAATCATTTCTCGTGACATAAAATCATTAATTATGATTTCTAGTAATTTTCGAGAATTTTTCGATAATTTTTCGGCAGTATAACGGCTACCTATTGGCTAGCCTCCTGCACGGAAAATACAATTTATAACTTCCAGCCAGTACTTCATTCCAGATTTCAACCAATCATCCATCATAATAATTTCATAAAATATTTTTCGTAAAATATTTCGAAATTAAAACATGCAGACTGAATATCACTACAATACTGCACATGCATCCCTTACCTTTTTCCCGGGTAGGCGACTTCCTCTTATCGGTCGCGCCCATACTCCATTTCTCCCGATTCCTCATCTCGATCGTCGAGAATAATTTCTGGAAATAAAAATTCTAAATTTTAGAATTTTTTTCATAATTTATTAAATTTTTTTGAAATTTAATTTTCGGAAATTTCTTACCGAATTTCCGTAAATTTTCAGGTTGTCGAATTTCCGATAATCTTCGAATTCCCGAAATTCTCATTTTTCCTCTTTCTTTCTTCCTTTTTCCTCTTTTTCTTCCTTTCTCTTTCTTTTCTTTTTCTCCTTTTTTTTTCTTTTTTCCTTTTTCTTTTCCTTTTTCTTTTTTTTTCTTTCTTTTCTCCTTTCTCTGGCTGGACCGGTTTAGACCGGTTTGGTGTCCTTCTACTGGTTCGGCTGATTCGACCTCTTCCCGCCTGCATCACCACCGGTTCAGGTCTCCCATAGCTTGCCGGAGTGGCCGGGACGCCGGATTTGGTCACCGTTTCTTCCCATCACCTGCGACGGCGCCGGATCGGGGTTCGTGGGTTTCGGCCCCTTCCTCCTCTCTTTTCTCCTTCCTCTGCCGGATTCTCCTTCACCGGTGGTTCCTCTCACCTTCGTCGAGTTTCGCCGGTGTCGGGAGTGGAGGTGGCAGTGCCTAAACAGGCCAGCACCGCCGTTCCACTTTTCTCTTTTTTTTTTCTTCTCGGGTTTCCTTCGTTTCCTTCACTTCTGTTTTCCGTTTCTTCACGTCGCCGGCCTCCTTTCCTCACGTCGCTGGCGCCTTCTCTTCCTCTCCTCGGTTCGTCGATCGCCGTCGCCCTTCTCTCTCTCCTCCTTTCTCTGCTTCGACCAACGGCTCCCTCCTCATTTTTTCTACAGAAACGGGATCCAATTTCCCGTTTCTGTTTTAGTTTAGTTTTTTTTTTTGTATTATATTTTATATATATATATATATATAATTCTTTTATATAATTATACACATATATAACTACAATATTCATATAATTATAATTGTAAAATTATATCTATAATTATTAAATTAGATATATATATATATCTACACTTTAACTTTAAAATAATAATATATATTTCATATATATGTATATACATATGGAATTATATAAAACATATATATATTTAAAAATATATTTATATAATAAAATTATATAAATATATAATTACTCACATTTGTATTTCTTATAATTTGGATTTCCATTTATCCAAATTAAATTCCTCCTTTCCTTATTTTCCATAACTCCGACTTTATTTTTATTTTCATTTAATTTCCTTCACACGAATTTCCTTATTCATCACTTCCTCATTTTTCGAAATTTCAACGATATTCCCATCTCGTAAATAAATTTTATTTATTTACTTTAATTTATTTATTTCCTCTTATCTATTTTCTTAAATATTAATTTCCAAAGATGGAAAATTTGTGGTTATCACATTATCAGTCTTAAATCCATCAAAACCATAAAAATTAAAGTAGGGCCCACATTACAATTTTACTTAAAATCACAAAATACATTATATTTCACTTAATAATTAATTACATATTTCATGTATAGTACAGTAAAAACAGGTCTCACAACATGGCATTTTGAGCAATCATTAGACATCCCTTAATCTTATCTTCATAAACAGTAAAGTAACAGTAATGGGAAATCGAAATTTTACATCCTCTCTTAGGGAATTTGATCATACCTATCCGGCGAATAGTTCTGAATACTTTTCTTTCATCAGGCTCTCTAATTCCCAGGTAGCCTCTTCTGCTGTATCATATTGCTAGAGAACCTTTACCACGGAATTGTCTTAGATCGTAGTATTTTCTCTTTTCGATCCAAGATCCGCACTAGTCTCTCCATGTAGCTCATATCTTCTCTAATCTCTAATGGTTCATGCTATATTACATGGATGGATCTGGTTGGTACTTCTGTAACATCGACACATGGAAGATATTATGTACACCGAATAACTCTAGTGGTAAAGCTAACTGGTACGTCACATCTCCCACCTGGTCTAAGATCTCAAAAAGTCCAATATATCGAGAACTCAATTTTCCTTTCTTCCCAAACCTTATATGCCCTTGGATGGTGAAACTTCAAAAATAGCGAGTCTCCAATTGAAAATTCCAATTGTCGGTGTCTTGACATCTACATAACTCTTTTGCCGACTTTGAGTAGTCTTCAATCTGTCACAAATAATCTGGACATCCCTAGAAGCCTACTCAACTAGATCGAGAGCTAATATTTTTCTATCACCCACTCTTCCTGGCCAATTAGAGAACGGTATCTTCTACCGTAAAAGCTTCATATGTTGCCTTACCGATACTAGAATGATGACTATTATTATAAGCAAATTCTGCCAGGGGTAAATGATTGTCCTTCAAGCCTTTAAAATCTAATGCACAAGCCATCAACATATCTTCAAGCGTCTGAATTGTGTGCTCAGACTGACCATTAGTCTGTAGATAGAAAGCTATGCTGAAATTTAGTTGAGATCCCATAGCATCTTGAAAATGCTCCCAAAAATGACAAGTAAATTTGGAATCTCTATCAAAAGTGATGCGCACTGGAACCCCATGAAATCTAACAATTTCTCTGACATACAAATCGAAGCACCTAAAGAATTAATAGAATTTAATAGATAAGAAGTGGGCGGACTTTGTCAATCTGTCCACAATAGCCTAAATCGCATCATGGTTCCTCCTGGTCTTCAGCAAACCCATGATGAAATCCATGGTAATATGCTCCCATTTCCATATCAACATTCGTAGAGGCTGAAGTAATCTTATTGATTTCTGATGCTCTACCTTTTCTTACTGACAAACTCGGTAATGTCTCGTTTCATGTTAGGCTACCAGTACACTTTATGCATATTGTGATACATCTTGTTACTATCTGGATGTACAGTGTGCTTCGAAATATCAGCTTCGACTAAAATTAGTTCCCTTAATTGTCTGTTCTTAGGAATATCCACCCTCTGAACCTCAGAATTCCTTCTGTGCCAATCTCATATTCTGACTGAATACCTAACTAAATTTGACTGGCAGTTTCAATACAATTCATATCCTCCATTTGAGCATTTCTGATCCAACCCATCAAATCAGGTTCAATTCGAAGACTAGCAATCAAACCATACCTCACAGGAGGAGTAACATTCAGACTGAGGCTCGCAAATTGCTCTAAAAGATCGTACTCCCAAACCATCATATATGAAGCCATACCCAAGCCCTTTCTGCTCGAGGCATCTACCACCATATTTGCTTTCCTCGAGTGGTACAAGATATCATAGTCACAGTCTTCTAGCAACTTCATCCATCTATGTTGCTCTCATATTTAGCTCACGTTACGAGAATAAATATTTAAGGCTTTTATGGTCAGTCTAAACTTGAAATTTTTCACCATACAGATAATGTCGCCATATCTTCAAAGCAAACACTACGACAGCTAATTCCAAGTCATGAGTTTATAATAGTATATCGCAGTGCCCATGTAATGTGTCAATGCAGCCATATCTTCAGCATCTATCTGCATAACTCTTTTGCCGACTTTGAGCAGTCTTAAGTCTATCATAGATAATCCGAACATCCTCAAAAGCCTGCTCAACTAGATCGAGAGCTAAAATCTCTAGATGGTGTAAGCCACATGCTCATTTCCTTCCAAAACAATTCAAATAGGTTTAATCATGTGTAATCAAATCAATACACCTTTTTCAATCAATCAAATATCATATCATGCATATTTAAGGCCAAGTCATAAGTTTTAAAAACACATAGATATGATGACCATGCATTATGCCAATATACCACTCTCACTCAATTATCTCATTCAAGTTAAATAAGGTATCGAGCATTGTGCTCAGTACTATTAACATTTATCAAATATTAACATTCAATAAATCTTATTTCATCAATTCCACATCATTTTTAAAAGTACATCACCATATTCAAATCGATATTCATCCTGTTCTAACAATACTACTATAACCATCAATCTCATTACATTCGTACCACATATTGTTACTTAGAAGAGCAACTTCATATCACACAATTAAATGACCATTCACACATCTAATTTCTAATTTCAAAGTCAAATTCTATCTGAATCACAATATATTCTCACATTTTAATCAAGTACATATCTCCACAATATTTTTAAGACAATACGGATTACACGTTTGTGGTCAAGGTCACAATTCCATAGCTAATTGTCTACTACAGCTAGCTTCCACATTCATACATCTAGTGATTTTTTTTTGTTGATACTTGAAGTCGCCCAAAGAAATTCATGTGATTTTCAATTATCACATATCACTATTGATGCATATCACATAATACTTTCAGAACATCTATTATCATGTTAACATGGCTAGTTAATCCATAATTCAGTCACTAAAGCCTCGGTTACAATGTCACACATTAACTCATTCAATTCTATAAATTTCTTAGTAAACTTCAAACTTTATCATCACAATTTGACATTATTTTTCACGACCTCTAGCCACTTTTCAATCACAACTCATATTAGTTCACAAGGCAAATCATGTCACCTAGACACAATAAATCATTTTACAACCCCTATCATTAGTTATACACTCTACATATTCATTCTTTTCCTACCAAGTACCATAAAAAATATGTCTATAATAATCTCATCAACAACCAATATCACCGATCAATTTGTTTGAAACTCAACATTTACGTTCAATTGGATCCTTATTATTTCCAATTCAATCGCCAAGGTATTGTACCATTCATTCAAATTCATTTCATGCGTTTCCAAAATAAGCTACCTTTATATCCTATTAACCTTCAAACTTTCCATTAATATCATAACACCTTATACCTTATGCCAACATTAAAGTCAAATCACTACATCAAGCACTTCAAACACAGCACTCATGCTTAGTCACATACAACACAGCATTTTCTAAAACATATATTAATTAGTTTCACATCACAATCATATCACTAAGAACCCCATCATCATTTGTGGGTCCTCTTAGCATTCTAATGCAGTTTAATCACTATCTCAACATCAACAAATTATAATTCTAACTATACAATATAATTCCAATACTACCTTATAGGAATATCTTACCCAATTGCTCCAAGGCTAGTAACCAAATTGCCCACTAGCTTAGTTAAGCTCAACTCATCCTTTTGTGTACTTTACTATTTCAAACAATCTATATTAACACTTAGGAAGTTTCAAAAAACTACTCAACAATTTATTGAATAAATAAAAATAAATAAAAAATGAAATTCCTTTACCTTCTTTTGTTTTTGTCTTCTCTTTCTCTTTTTTTTTTTTGTTGTGCTGAACTGGTTCAGACTAGTTCAGCCCTCCCTTTCCTTCAGTTAACCTTCGTCAAAGGCAGCAGCAATAGGAAACATCGGTGGCAGCAAAAGGCAATGGCCTGGATGAGCACAATTTTCTCTTTCCTCCCCTACAGTCCCTAATAGTAACCCTTACAGTGATGTCTCCTCCATTTCTTTCTTCTCTTCTTGTTTCTCTCTTTCTCTCTCTCTTCCTCGCTACCAATTCTCCTTTGTCCTTGGCTAGCGATGATCTTAACTTTTCTTCCCCTCATGATTTGTCTCTGATCATACCCCCTTCCACCTAGTCTACTTTAGCCTTTTTCTTTTTGATTAAAGCAATTCACGGCAAGCTTCTTTGGTTTTCATTTTTATTTTATTTATTTATATAATTCATTTAATATTTCATTTTATTATTATTTTTTATTTAGAATTATATAATATTATATATATTTTTTATACATATTTATATATTTTTTTTATTAACATGATTATAAATATGCACATATATCTATGTATATACTTATTTCTTAACATATATTTATTTATTTAGGTATAAGGTGTGACATCTAATATATATATTCCTTAAATTTTAAATTCCTTAATACCTAAAAATTTAATACCTAAAATTAAATCTCTAATACATCAGTTTGATCATACACAACTAATTAAATATTTTGGTCCTATTTGTAATCCTTAATTTTTATTTACTTCAACATGCCCATTGGCACCCACGATTAAATCTCCTTCACCTCAACTTCCATTATTTCAATTTCTATCTACTGAGATATCTTAAATTATCATGTTTATCTACTTACGAAGTGTAGAAATCCACGATTATCACAAATGCTTAGCAATTTATTTCCTCGAGTTGTCCCAATCAAAGCTCAACTTCTACACCACCCTAATTCACCTAGAAGAACCTCTCATTATGAACCCTTCCAGCGTATCTTCTTTAAGATTCTCTCAACAATATCCTACATCGAACATTTATCCATTATTATCATACTATTAATATATATATATATATAAATACACCTCAATCAACACTTGTCACATCCTCTTAGTATATAATTCTTACCTACATATGCTTATTATATATATTGAAATAGTCAATCCACATTATCATGGGCTAGTGTTCCTTCATAGAGTCATGTATTACCATTATTCACATAAATGTTTCTCTATATTCCTGCTTGAACTAACACAACTTCATCCTATATTCATCATAGCATATAAATCATAATTGCTCTACATTCCCAATCACATTTTCTTATTGCCATAACCATGAACACATTACTAAGTATACCTATGTATAATATTCATATCTAAAATATTTCTCACCACATATACAATAATCATTATACATGGAACTACTTATATTAGTTTCCTCCTTCACCACAGTGTTACCAAATCTCTATATTCATATAATCACATTCACTCATGGCCTCAAACATGTCATCTCATTCACCTGGCATAATCTATGATCCAAAAATTCAACATTTTTAATCATCATTTGCTCATCAACCACATTTATACTTGTCAAGGTCATGTGATTAATTCTATATATATATATATATATTTACCTAATATAAATAAGGTGTGATATAAATACAGCCAACATTAACCTTTCCAATTAAAATTCAATATCATATCACACACACATGTCTGTGTATATCATATAGACTTTCTTTATTCCACAACATCCATGAAAATTCAATTATATATATATATATATACACATATATATATGCTTGTGTGTGTGTGTGTGTAATTCCCTCACCAATAAAATGCCTTGCTTCCAGTCAAAGTTTTGCTGCTACATTCCTCACTAAACACAGCTACATACCAAGTTTCTAGCAAGCTTTTATCACAAAATATCATGGCATTAGTGTACTACTCTCAAATACATTAACCTCAAGCTAAAAGAAAAGGTAAGTCTTACCCTTATTGTATCTCGATTTCCAGCCTTTTCTCTAGATTGAATCTGCCTTCACTCTCTCATGCTATTGCTCCTTTCTTTTACCCTTTTCGATTTTTTTCTTAAATTCCCACTTCTCTTTAATTGACCCTCAACTGAGCCTTCCCGTTTTTTTTTTTCAGCTTTCTTTCAACTATTCTCACCACATCAATTGATATATATATATATATATATATATATATATATATATATAACAACTTTTGGCTTAACTAAGATATGAATTCCTTACTCATGAAACCTTCCAAAAACCACACTGTTTCCCTTACCTCTCTTCAGCCGAACATTGCTACTTTTTCTCTTCCAAGCTTGAGCTGTCGTAATTCTCCTAACATCTATGATTCTCTTTTTTTTTAAACCGAATGCTTCTGCCTTTTCAAACCTCCACTCTATTTTTGAACCCTTGGAACAACTCAAGAAAAACATCCCAAACCAATCTCTATCATAGCCTTGACTAATACCAAATTGTAGCTACTGCACTTCTCACCAACAACCACTGAACAAGCCTTCCTTTAGCCGAGAGTTGTCTTGCTTTAGCCTTTCAACGCCTCCTCTCCAACTCATAGTTTTCAGTCTTTCTACTTCAGCCAATTGCCTACTATTTGAGCCTCTCCTTTCACCTTGGTTCAGCACCATTCAAGCCTTACGTCACTCCTCTTCAAAACTGAACACCCCAGCCTCGACTCCTTCTTATGCCAGTTGCTTCTATTCCATCATTGCTCTTCTATTCACGCATAGTAGCCCCTTTAACCCTATCATTCAGCTCATAAAATCCAGCTGAAATCCCCCACTCTCTTGCCAACATCAATCTTTTTTCCCTGTTTCGAGCAGCTCCTATTCCAACACCAAGGACCACCACTTTTTGGCACTATAGATTGCTGCCCTTCCCTTATTGCATTAGTTGTAGCCAAACACCAGTTGCCCTCCCACTTTCTCCTCTATCGGTGTCTCTCTTGTTGAAATTAACTAAAACTTAACAAGTCATTAACACAATAAAAAAATAATAAAAAACTAACCTTGGGTGGGTAAAGCCATAACTCACCATTATCACCATCGTTGCTGCCACTACTAGAGTGAAGAAGCACTGCTGGAGGTTTGCCCACACCTGTATACTATCGGCTTGGGTCTACCATGGTGGTCTTGTGTGGAGACGAGTAGAAGATGATGGTGAGTTGAAAAGTGAAGGAAAATGATAGTGACTACTCTTGTGCACTCTCTACACTACCAAAATGGTTAGTGGGCCACCATTTATAATTTTGTGCCAAGAGTAGGGACCTCCCATATTTTGCATCATGTACCATATCCATCCTATTATGGATTAATACATGTAAGTATATAAATATATTACATATATATTATGGTCACACTTCATACAAAATATACTACCAATTAAATTTATATGATGTTAATTACACTGAACTAGTCCACATTAATGGGAATATTTCAACACTTCTACTTGGATAGTTAAGTTAATTAACGTAAATATCATTTAATATCAATATGTATTCATAATCCCTTCTGGATACATTATACTAAAAGGGTACATATATGTAGTCTTATAAATACTTTAACAACAATAAGCCTTTATAAGTTTCAGAATACATCATACCAATAGGGTATAAATGTGTAAACTCATAAATACTTCAACAAAATAGTCGTATAAAAGTGTGAAATGGAAATGATATGAAAACAAAATCAAATATCCATTTCCATTAGGCCCATACATCAAAATTGAATGATGCATCGCTTCAATAGAAGCACATAAGACTAATACAGAATGTCTCATCCAATAGAATGTCATAATCATCAAAATGCATGCAAACAAAATATGCATATATGGCAAGTAGGAATCCATCCACACAGTTGCAACCAATTTCATTACATTAAGCTCCTCTATATCCACAAATGCATAACCAAAATAATTTTCAACATCTGGATAGCTTGCAAAATCAACATCAGAATATTTGACAAACCTAAAATGTCAAATTTGTTGATATCTAAATACTCTCTTTGTCGCTTCCAGCTCTCTATAGCGGGATCGCTCAAGTATCTCTAAAATACATCTATAACATACACAATATCAAATGTGTACAGACTTAAGCATCAGTAATTACCCACAATAAGGCATACGTAACACTTGACATGAGCTCTTTCATTATTAGTTTGAGGACTTTGAGATTTTCGCAATGTCATTTTTCACTAAAAGGCGCTTTTTTAGGAGAACAATATGCAGTAAACCTACTTAGCGCACATAATGTAGGTTTCTTGAGACCAATAGAATATGCCTGTTAAAATGTCACATAGAATCTCAATCCTTAAACCAAAATAAGGCCTCACTTAAATTCTTCATCCTAAAGTGATATGACGACATGAACCTTATCTCATACATTAGGTTAGTGCTATTGGCTGATTTTTGATATCATTAACTTAGAGCACAAATAACACATAATTACTTCCACTAACCTTGTAGTGGATCCAATTATCAAATGTGTTTTCGTTAAAGTGACAATCTCATCGAACTTTACATATTGCAATCTGTATGTCTTTTAATGCTCGCAAATGAACTTCTTGAGTTCAAAAATCCATCTTAAGAACTACAGACTTTTAGGTTGCTTCATTGAGGTATTTTAATATCCAAGATGTAGCTCCTAATCAAAATGAGCTACAATTGTCATCATGATTCTAAAAGAATCTTAGGTAGAAACAGGAAAGAAGGTTTTCACAAAACCAAATTCCCTCTTTTTATTTAAAGCTCTTTGCCAAATTTGGCTTTAAATCTTCTACCTAATTTTTAAAGTCTCTTTTGGTTTACAATGATGTGACAACTCAAATAGATCCCATGCATCTTTATACAATATAGATGCTAACTTATCCTACGTGGCAAATATCCAACTCCAAGAGTTTGGATCAGTATAGCCTCCTGACAAATATCAGAATCAGAATACACATGAATTTCATATTCACGTTCTTTTGTAAGGTCAGGTGCAGGTTCAAAATATGGTATTAGGATCAACCGTTATTTTTTTGGTTATGGCCTTTTACCATCAATAGGTAACTTATGTATAGGATTGGCATAACAATATATACTTCATTAATAACCTTGTGGAGTTCATAACTCCCACTTTGTAATCATCCTTTAAATAGATTGCATTGCCAGACTTAATAATTCTAGTATCACATGATGAGAAACCAAAATCTAAAATCTTTCTAGCTTGTACAATAACCAACAGAATTACAGCTGACAGTTTTCTTGTCAAGTTTTCTTGACTGTGGGTTATAGGCATTTTGCCTAACTTTATAATCCTAAACACAAAAGCGACATAAACTTGACTTCCTGTCTGACTACAACTTAAGATGAATTTAGGAATTGATTTTGCTTGGAGATCAACTTTGAATGTGAGTTGCAATTTTCATAACTTTACTCCACCTGCATTTTGAAAATTTGGAGTGATTAACATAAATCGTACCATATCAAGATGTACGAATGATTACTACTTCAATCTCATTCTATTTTGATATTCTAAACACAGTATACTAGGCAGCAATACATAATCCTGTAGTGAACTTATCCAAAAAATCAGTATATAATTCCGCCTAGCTTTATTATAATGAGCACAACATTCATCACTACTGTTTGATTATTGCTTTAAGTAGCTTACTTGACGTAAGCAGTGTAGCGAAATCAATCAGGATGCTTAAGGCTTCTATAGGATTAGACCTCTCACTCTACATGACCTACATCAGAATGGTCTTTAGTGAAAGCGATGAAATACTTATGTCCACTGAATATAGTATGTGGAAATGATCTAGAATTGTCGGTATGTATCAGTTCCTAATCATCTCCATATATGCTAATCATATCCTTAGCATTAACAAGAATATTGCAATCTCCACATGTGCTATGTTCAAAATGTTTCTAACTTATGCCATAACTCGATAAATTTCTTATATACTCTACCATAATCAAAATCAATAGTCACATCATTCACAACTGAAGAAAATTTGCCCAGTATTGGGTACAAGTCTATTATACACCTAGAATCAATACACATGTTGTTACTTAGCAAAATACTTTTTTGTTATTAAAATGAAAAGTATCAACTGACAGTAGTTCCAAAACTGTCTACAAAATGTAACAATAAACTAACTGATTCTTATGTTTTTGGTATGGATTTTAACGCCATAGCCCTGATAACTCTATAAAAATAGAGTTATTTTAGTATTTTATTGATCAATAATTATTTAATTCCCCCATTATTTTATTAATTATTCCCCTAATTTTATTAAATTCCTCATGTTTTGCAGAAAAATAAATTCTAGACGAATTAGTCTTTGCAATAGAAAATAGACTGAAAATGGGCAAGAAAGAAAACTAGACTGCTACAAGACAAGGGAGCATGACTCTTTATTTTCTCTCTCATCTTTTGACATCTAGCATGCCACATGTCATCATCCTACTCACTCTTAGTGGATAAGAACAAAAGACACATGCCAATACATGGAGGACACATACCCTTGCCACCTTGCATGCTTATGTGGACTAGAAGACAAAAAGGAAGGTGCTAGAAAGGGAGAGGTGTCCATGGCTGATGTGGACACTTAAATGACATGGAAATATCTATTTTGAAGAGCCAAGGACATGAAGACAAGTGGCAATTAATGCCAACTCATCTAGGATAGGAAATTACCATTGTATCCCTAGGTTAAGTGACTATATAAGCAACTTTATGAGACCTAACCTAAGGAGAGGCTGCCTAGGGTTTCTTAGATTTACTTTTCTAGCAGATTTTTATGTCTTTACAAGTTTAGAGCAGCCACCATTTTTATTTCCTTAATGTTCTTTATATTTTTGCAAGTTAAATACAAGTTTTCATGATGTTTTCCTTTACTCTTTACTACATTCTTGCACTCTTTACTTAAGCTTTTTGTTTCTTTAAAATTCCAGCAACTATATTCATCTTCTACTCTTTCTTTTTCTTTTATTTTGGTTCATGATTGAGTCCCATGATCATGGGAGCTTAAGAGGTTGAAAAACTACCTCCATAGTTCTTGTGAGGGAGCTTGGTCCATAGTTTCCTTTTGCAATTTTTATTTTATGCTTTTAAACGTCTAATTTATTTTTTTTAGTATTTTTATTCTACTTTTTTAGGGGTCTAGTTTAATGGGTTAAAGCAGTTTTTAAAAATCTTTTGAAACAAAAATAAAAAAAAATGTTTAAAGTAGGATATGTAGGAAGTTGATCTTATTTTAGGATAGTCTAGAGTAGGTTTCTTTAGTAATTTTTATTTCCTATTTTCCGATCTTTAAATAATTTTTAAGAATTTTTTTATACTGTTTTAAGAGTCTATTTTATTGGGTTAAATCATTTTTTACAGATTTTACAAAACAAAAATACAAAAAATGATCAAAGTAGAAGAGGTTAGCATAGGAGTTATTTTTGACTGTTTTCAGTTTTTCACTTTGTAGCTGCTGTTTGGTTCAGTTTTAGGGTCCCTTTAGGTTCTGTTTTTAGTCCTTTTTAGTGTCTTTTAACTTTTCTATTGGTTGGTATTAATTTCATGCAATTAGGTTAGGGTTTACTAAGTGTTTGATACATGCACTAGGTTAGCAGTTGATGTTTCATGCAAATTTTTAAATCTGTCCAACAAAGTGACGTTTTTCTATAGCCTCTTTTTAGGTCAGTATTTGTTTCATTTTAAGGTCCATTTATGTGTCTTAGGGTCATATCTAGGTTATATTTTAATTTGGAAATTTTAGGACTTCATTTAGATTAGGTTCCTTTGCATTTTTTTAGACATAGTTGCATTGGTACACTATTTTTACGGATCAGTTTATTGGGCTGTTTGCATTTTTTGGCTACTGTTTTATGACATTTTAAGGTGCATTTAGCTAGCATTAGATCATAGTAGGACCATACATACATTAGGTAATTTTTTGGGCTAACTTAAGTTGCATTTTCATGCCATTTACATTATAAACTTTGCATTCATTATCATTTTGGCGTCCTTAGCTAAGTGTTCTGTCCTGATTTTTTTTAGCTGCTGCTTTGGAAGTTGTTTAGGTCCAGTCACATTAATTTTAGGTCATTTTAAGTGCATTTAGATAGTGATTTAAAAATAGGACAAGTTTGGTTAATTTACATGAGCATTTAGTTGCATTTTTAGGTTCATTTAGCATTAAATTTGCTTGCTGTCCAGATTTTATTCCTCTATTAATTCCATGCATTTAGGTACTGTTTTAGGGTAGTTTTAGATGTCATAGGACAGTATTCATATGGTTCTTTGATTAGGTAAAGTTTGGTTTAATTTCAAGTTCATTTACTTAGGCAATTTCATGCATTAGTTTAGGAACTTCATGCATTAATTCATTTTTCTTTCAATTGCATTAGTTTTGATTTTTTTTTTACAAGTTCATGCATTTTTATTTTCATTTTATTTTCATTATTTGCATTTTAGACCGATATAGTTAGAAAATTACATTTTTACCCTTCCATTTTACTTATTTGCATTTTTGTTTCTTTTCTTTTGCAGTTATTTTATTTTCATCATTTATACTGTAAGTATTTCTTATTTGCTTTTTAATTTCAATTACTTTTATTTTATTTTGCTTTGTTAGCCTTTGTAGATCACACCCAAGTAAACAAACTTTCATAATTTGCTAGGATATACCATAGATAATAGTATCTAGTATTTAGCTAAGCTTCGCACTACCAGTCTCTGTGGGACGATATTTCCGGACTCACCTCCGTATTACTTGAAGACCACGTGCACTTGCGTGTAGATACCTTTTAGGGTAGACAAGCCCCAATTCACAACTATTTTCTCTTATTTGGTCTCCGGTTGCTTATGGCTTTATCGATAATAGTACTGGTATCCAACCAACAGTAATTAAAGGGCATATCTCTTAGATTGGAGCCAAAATAAAGGCTAACAAAATGCCTTTTCACACACATCTTAATCTAGAAGGACTCTCACAAACTACCCTTTTGTACCCCAAGTTTATGATAGAAGTAGCACACATTGATATTTAAAGGTGTTGGTGGAACCAGAATGGGAGGCAGATTTGGCAAATTTCTTCTTTTGAAAATGACCTTTTATTGAGACCTCTTAATGATATATCTTCTAGTAGTAATATTGACAAATGTCATCATTATCACTGAATGAGATCTGTTAACCTAAAAGATCTACCACTCTTGGATGACATTATCAATTTTGATATTAGAATACCGTACTTCCTTCTGCTCATTAAAGTATGTGAAATGAGATCTACAAACTTAAAAAATCTCCCTTTCTCTACCCCAAAAGGAAGTGGTTCATAATTGCAACCTTCATCAATCTTATGCAAACTATTTCTAAATGGTATCCATAAATACTTCACAATTATCATTGATTGGAACACTTCTCTTATGTACTCATTCATGTTATACCTTATATGATTAGAAAATTCTCTCTTGAGTGTTCCTAAAATTCCATGTTAATATTTTGTCCTCAAAGAGCTCACACTATTAGGTGGATTAGCTCTTGGGGTTACTTCCTAGTTCAATATGCCCCTAACCTTGAGAGCAATTCATACTATCTATTTCATCTGATCCTATTAAAGATTTGATATGTGATAGTTGAATAGATAATTAGAATTAATAGAGGCTAGTGGAATAACTCAATAAATATTAAAATTATTACATAATACACTGTACAGGAAAAGACAATACTGATTGAATATAAACCTGAATGATCATCCACCAACAGGGTAGGAAAATCGTGTTATATCCTAACCAGAATCCTTTCAGTCCCAAGCATCTTTCAAAGCAACAAGCAATCCAAAAGGGAGAGACTTACCACTTCTAGAGATCTTAGTAAATTATGCAACTATCACAATGCATATTACTATGTCCTTAAAATTATCAAAATAAATCGTTAGAAAATCTTCATGACCATTCTTGCGATAGGCAAGTACTATCAATATAATTAATGATTTATAATTTTAAGAATATTCACATAATTAATTGATCAAAATTAACTACATCGAAAATATGCAATTCCTAAAGCATATGTAGTAATTTTAGGCCCGACATTAATTAATTAAATTAATTTCACTTAAATGTGAATATTCAAATAAAAAGGCAATGTTATTTTTAGAGAGTTTTATTTGTTTAAATAAATTATTAACAGAATGGGTAAATCTAAATTTAGAGAATTGACTCAAATAGAAACCTAAATAATTTATTTAAACTTATTTAATTAGGCCAATTATTAATAATTTATGGGTATGGGTATATATTACAAAATTAAGTCAATTATGAATTAAATGGGTAATTGAATTTCTAGAAATTAGCCCAAATTAATTTCTCCAACATTCACTTATACCCTTTTAATTTTGGGCTTCACAATTAATTATGGCTATTAAAAAATTTGGTTATAGCCAAAATTGTCAAAAGATAATTAATCAAATGGCCCATAATTAATTAATCAAAATGGCCTTTAGAATCATAATCCAAAATGGTCTTTTAATTAATTAAGCAAAATAGCCAAATAAAATTAATTAATCAATACAGGCCCTAAATTAATTAGGCAAAATGGCCCTAAAATTAATTAATTTTAATTGCCCAAAATTAATTTAATACTAAATGGCCAATTAAAATAAAATTAAATAAATAATTGTATATAATTAACAAAATAATTTTGGCCCAACCATAAAGCCTAACTTAAAATATAACACCATGGCTCAATAATGAATTTAAATGAAATGGCCCAAACAAAATTAACCAACCTAAAAAAACAGCCCAAAATACAAAAGGAAAAGGGCCCTGTCGAATGGCCCAAAAATAGTGGCCCAACATCCCAAAAAAAGGCCCAGAAATGGGCTAAAATTTTTTATTTTTATTTTTCATGAGTCCGCACCATCACAGCTCGCACCTTAGAGGCGCTGTCGGGTGCATGTAATCTTCCTAGCCCAATCAAGTGAGTTGTAGAAAATGACTCCTCAAACCCGACTCGGCTAGATTTAGGCCATTTTAGCCTCATTTTGATTTGAAAAAAATAAGGTTTTTCACCCTCAAACATTCTACAAAAATAATCCAATCAAATTGAGCTAAAAAAATGACAAAAACGAAATGAGTTTCCAAAAAAAAACCCGAAAATAAAAAAAAAGCTCAAAACAGAGCTTTAATGACTTCTCCCCTTCAAACATAAACAGTTAATGACTCTTTGAGTGGTGGACTCTTATGCCAATTGTTGGAATTAACTAAAACTCACCAGGTCATTAACACAATAACAATATAATAAAAAACTAACCTTGGGTGGATAAAGCCATAATCCACCATTATCACCACCATTGCTGCCACTACCAAAGGGAAGAAGCACTGCCGGAGGTTCGCCCACGCCTGGATGCTACCGGTTTGGGTCTGCCATGGTCCTGTGTGGAGAGAGTAGAAGATGATGGTGAGAGGAAGAGTGAAGGAAAGTGGGAGTTACTACTCTTGTGCACTCTTTACACTACTAAAATGGTTAATAGGCCACTATTTAAAATTTTGTGCCAAGAGTAGGGACCTCCCATATTTTGTATCATGTGCCATATCCCTCCTATTAAGGATTAATACATGTAAGTATATAGATATATCACATATATATATATGGTCACACTTTATGCAAAATATACTAGTAATTAAATTTATATGATGTTAAGTACACTTAACTAGTACACATTAATAGGAATATTTCAACATCTCTCTCTCTCTCTCTCTCTCTCTCTCTCTCTCTCTCTCTCTCTCTCTCTCTCTCTCGATTCCATTTCTATTTGCAATTGCTTTTCTTTTCTTTCAACGAGAGAGGAAGATGATAACGAGGAATGGGAGAGTGGAATAGGATGAGGACATTAAGAGAGAGAGAGGTGCAACTTGACGTGATGATGGGGACGATGATGAGTGCAGGAAAGGGAGACATCAAGGTCATCGAGGTCTCTTGCTTTTGGAAGGAAGCTCCCATATTAATGGGAGTACGTGATTGCTGATTAGCTTCCTCAAGAAGCCAATCACAAATTTTTTTTATTAATTTATATATATTAATTTTCATATATAATTTATCATTTTCTTATATTCTAAATATATATACATATATAAATTTATATTCCCCATTATGTACATGTATATATACTTAAATATATATATTGTCTTATCCATATACATACACAGATATCATGTTTAATTTCATATAATTGCATCTTTTGTTTAAATAATATATATTCTCATTATATGTAGAGATAGTTGGATTCAAAAAAAAGAATTGGATAACAGAAAAGAACCCAAATGTATTGTGGAATAAGATAGTAAAATGCATTCGGGATGTGGGCAAGAAGACATTAAAAGTATCAAACAGAAGAGTACCGACTGGAAAAGATGCAACATGATGGATTGCAGCAGCAAAAAATGCTATAAAGACTAAACGAGAGTGTTACAAGGCTTTGAAAAAGAACAACATAGTAGAGAGTTTTACGGAATAAAAGTTAACTAGAAATGAGGCAAAGAAGGCTATGGTAGAAGCTAAGGCGAAGGTTGTGAAAGAGATTTACAACAAGTAGAACACAAAGGAGGACGAGAAAAAGATATACAAATTGGCGCAAGCAAGAGAAAGGAGGAGTCATGACCTAAGAGTCATGAAATGTATTAAGGATGAGCATAAAAGAACTCTCGTTAAGGACAAGGACATTAAGGACAAATGGCATGATTATTTTGACAAATTATTTAATGATGAACAAAATCAAAATTTGGATAATATCTCGACACCTCTCAAGGATTCGAATCGGTACTTTAAGAGTAGAATCAAAGAGACAGAGGTAAAAGAGGCATTAAAGAGGGTGAAGATTGGAAAAGCTGTTGGACCTGATGACATTTCAATTGAAGTTTGCAAATTCCTTGGAGATATAGGAGTCAGGTGGTTGATAAATCTTTTAAATAAGATTTGGTGCACCAATAAAATGCTTGAGGAATGGAGGAAGAGTATCTTGATACCTCTTTATAAGAACAATAGATATATTCAAAGTTGTGCTAACTATCGAGGCATAAAACTGATGAGCCACACGATGAAACTATAGGAGAGAGTGATAGAACGCAAATTAAGAAAGAATGTAAAGATATCGGAGAATCAATTTGGTTTTATAGCTGGTTGATCAACTATGGAGGCAATATATTTGCTTAGACAACTTATGGAGTGCTCTCAAGTACTAGGTAAAGATCTCCATATGGCCTTTATAGATTTGGAGAAAGCATATGACAAAATGTCTAGGGAGGTACTATGGTGGTCCTTATAGAAGAAAAAAATTCCTTTTAAATATATTGAACTAATTAAGGACATGTATGGATATGCAATGACACATATGACGACATGTGGAGGACAAACAAGTGAGTTTCCTATTACAGTGGGATTACACCAAGAGTCAGCATTAAGTTCATTCTTGTTTGCGATAGTTATGCACAAACCGACAAAATCCATCCTAGATAAAGTGCCTTGGTGTATGATATTTGTAGATGATATTGTACTATGTGTGGAAACTAGAGCAGAGATTAATGCAAAGTTGAAATTATGGAGACAACCATTAGAATGAAAAGGATTTAAACTAAGCAAAGTGAAGACTGAATACATGGAGTGTAAATCAATTCAAACCAAGTGGAAGAGCATAATGTAGTGACAGATATGGTGGCAATACCTAAGCGGATTATTTTCGATATTTAGGATCGATAGTACAAATAGATGGAGAGATTGATGGTGATGTGACTCATAGGAAAATGTAGTGACTCATAGGAGAGATTGATGGTCGATAGTATAGTGGAAGAGCAAAATGTAGTAACGTTAGATGGGGTGGTGATACCTAAGCAGAATCATTTTTGATATTTGGGCTCGATAATACAAATGGATAAAGAGAGTGATGGTGTGTGACTCATAAGATCCAGGCTGGATGGAGTAAGCAGAGAAGTGCTAAAAGTGTGTTGTGCGATAAACGAATTCCTATATGGTTGAAAAGCAAGTTTTATAAGACAATTGTTAGACCAACGTTGTTATATGGTAGTGAATGTTGGGCGACTAAGAGACTACACATACAAAAGATGTGTAACATAAATGTGAATGTTGTGGTGGATATATGGATATACAAAAAAGGATAGAATGAGAAATGAAGATATTCGTAAGATAGTTGGAGTGGTACCTATTAAAGACAAGATGTGTGAAAGTCGTTTACGTTGGTTTAGACACGTACAATGTAGACTTGTAAATGTTCTAGTTAGTAGAATAGAGGCTATAAATGTTGAGAGAAGGGTTAAGACTATAGAAAGACTGAAAAAGACTTGGAAGGAAGTAATTTGGAAAGATATGGAATATTAAAGTTGGATGAATACGTAGCCTTGGATAGGAATGTGTGGAGGAGGAGAATACATATGGACGATCTAACGTGAATTTAGATATTGGTCTATATAGCTTACCTCAATCTTTTGAGATAAAGACTCTGATGATGATATTCTCATTACATTTTCATTTATATAATTTTAATATTTTATAAATATATTTTCATTTTTTTTATTATTTCTCATCTAAAGCACTAACTTCAATTCTTGATTTCCCCACTTCATACAAATCAAAGTTCTAAAAATACATCTCAACTCTTAATTTACTTTAAACTCATTTATTTATTTAAAAATACGAAACATCGAATTAGGGGTCTTCACATGCATGATATACATGAATAGAACATATAATTCAACTGTTGGATTCAAAAAATATAAATTGTATAAAAATATGAAAGTGTAAAATAATAATTTTAAAAAGAAAGTAGAGGTGAAAATAAGCAACAACCATTTAATTAAATTTGATAATTTTAAAAAAAATATAGTAACTAGATATGAAAATTACATGGATTAAATTTCTTATAAAATTATATAAAATTTAAAAAAATTAAAAATCAATTTGATATTTTATGTATCCCACAAACTGTGACAAGAGAAATATTTTTGCATTTTATACTGTTTAATATGAACCATTCGTAAGGTAGATACATGAATCGTTAAATTTACGTCATGCAACCGAAACGTAAAGTCTGCTTAGTCTTATCAAGTTTTTCCATTTCTTTTTGCCGTGTTTCCTAGAAATCTTCTCAATTCCTTGGTTGAAAGATTTGAATTCAAATACCTAACAAACACGCAGCCTTGCTTTGAATTCTAAAGCTAAAAGCAGACAGATCGTCCATTTCCAATCCTTACCTTGACTTCTGCTCCAATATTTAACTTATCTCTTAGTATTATTTTTGTATCAACTGCCTTCTTCGTTACCGAAAAGAAAAAAAAAATTCAGCAAACAGTAATTTCTTTGCTCCTCTTTTCTGCAACTCAGATCGGCTGCTCATCGTTGCAGATAAATTAAGGTAAGATCCTTTCTTTTGAGGGTTTTCTGATATTTGTCCCCCGTTTAGTTTCCGTGTCTTAGATGATTTGGTATATGTACTTTGTTTTTTAGTTTTCAGGAAGACAAAAAGAAGAATTGTAGACATAACATAATTTGTTGAAATGTCATCGGAATTCGTTCATATTAATTTTTTTGTGATTCAAATTTCAAAGTGTTACAAAGTCCTCACTTTTTAAGGAAACATATAAAAAATTGAAGTCAAACTCTAAGCTAACTGTAGCAGAGAGTTTTCCATTAAATTAAGCTCTCCGGATTTGTTAATTAATACTTTAAACCTTAAGGAATCGATTGGTTATCATCAATCTCCTAAATTAGTGATTAAAAATGAATTGTGACATATTGTAAGACTTGAGTTCGAATTCAAACAATTTTTTTTTATCTCTTGTTTATCAAATATTTCTCTTGTAACAAAAAATATATATTGGTTTAAGGGGAAAAAAAGAGAAAAAAGATTATTAGGCATAATTTTATTTTCGGCTATCTGATTTCCGATTTTGATTGTACAACTTTCTTGATAATCAGAAATGTTAGATTACCAATAATGTCAAAATAAAAATATGAAGGGAATATGAAACCCAAACTGTTTCCTCTTCAGATTTTTTTACATTCGGTCCGAAATATTAGTTTTTTCCTATTTTACGTTAAAACACTGTTAAGTTCTATTTGTTTTATAGGAAATGATTTCTCAAAAAAAAATATATGTTTTAGAAAAATAAATTTTTTATTGCTTGAATGAATTAATGAAAAAAAAATTTTATTGTTTGATTTTTTTGCAAAATTTATTTTTTTCATATGATATTAATATAACTATTAAATATAAAAAATATTAATTTAAAATATAGATTATTATCTCAGCTACTGATAACAAAATTCAAGAACACCACAAGCAGCATTAAGAAATTGACACTTTTTCAACTCCACATGTCTCATTTCTTCTTTAATTAATTTATTTTTTTAATATCTAAGAAAGCTTGGCAACTTCTTTTTCAACTCCACTATAAGTGAAAGAGATAATAATGTTTAAAATATTTAAATTACTTATTAAAATTTATTATATTTAAAAATATTTATATTTATTATTGAATGCAATTTATGATTTATTAATGAATAATTATTCCATGCACTATCATTAGAATTTTTTTACTCTATAAGCAGAGTTAAGATAATGACACATATTACATTTTATTTATTTTTTATTTTTGTAATATTTTTAAAAAATATTTTTCATCATTCCAATTCTGCTTACGAGATTAAAAAACCTCACTTACAATGGATAAGATAATAATCTTTTATTAATTCAAATTGTTATTTAATGTATAATCTACAAAACTTTTTTACTCCTTCGTAATGTGCAAACTCGAGATATTACTTAAAACATACTGAATTCATTTTACTCTATCCAATAAACATTGGTTTTAGTGACACTTTGTTGTTATGATTAAAAGCAAAACTCGAAGTTTGGGCAAAAATAAATAGTAAATTAAGAGTTGACTTATATGGCAACCTTAAGCATTTAGAAGGCCTTCGGTAAGGGGAGAAGACAGATTACCGAGGTAATTTATTTCCCGCCTACTAGATTATGGAACACATTGCTAGTAGTCTTTTACTAAATTACCCTTTAAAACGAAAAGTGAAGTTATGCTCGAAAGGATTCAATCTGTTGTAAAACAATACTTATAGCTTAACTTAATGAGAATAATGGATCAATTAATTAGCTTAACTTTAATAATTAATAATTAGAATGTTTAAAAAATCATATTTGAAAAAAAAGTATTGATATAATCTGAATATTTAATCTTATTTTGACATTAATTAAATAAAATTGGATATCTACATCAATTAACTAAAAGTTCAATAAAATGTTGGTCAAATGATAAATATTTTTTTAATCATTATTTTGGATCAATTTGTCTAATATTCAATTAACAATCAAAGTTTGATCTAATGATTATTACCTTTCTTTATGAGAGATTAAATTCAAAGTTCGATTCCCTCCATTCTCTCTTGTATCTCTTATTAATTAAAATAAAATAAAATAAAATATTGAACACACACCCAAAGTCCAAAGTTTTCCTTTTGATGTTAAATTTTTTTTGATATTTTTTAACCAGAAGTGTTACTTCAAAAAGATAATAAAAGATAACACCCAATGAAGGAAAAGCAGTTAGTTTATTAAAACTGATTAATATTTTTTTGCTCTTCTAGTGTTTCTCATTTTCGTTATTAGACTCCTAGAAATAACAATTCATATATCCTTTTCGTGTTTCGTGAATAACACGTTACGATTTTAATAATCAAAATGCATATACCAAACAAATAATTAAATCCTAATATGAATAAGATACATTCATTATAAATATAACACATGATACAACATGAATAATATTTTTAAAATTAATCTATTTAAATATTATAATATAAAACATGATTAGATGTGATTAATCATTAGACACAATTGACAAGATATTAATCTATTTGTAACCTATTTAAACCAAAAATTATCTTAAATGTAAATATGATTTTTGACATAAATAAAAATAAGTCATAACTCCGGTGAGGTTCAAGTTGGTTTACGACCTTGGTGAAACAGAGAGAAGATGATAATGCTAACGACTGCTAGTAGTAAATAAAGGAAAAAAAACTATTAAGATTAGGATAATATACATTATATATTTAACTCTATTAGATTTATTAGATTAGTAACTATTTAGATGGTGTTTGGTTAACTGAAAGTAAAATTTTTTGCCTGAATATTTATTTGTGGTTATATGATTCTTTAATTTGGTTTTGTTACTTTCTTATGTATCATGAATCTTGCATTTTTAACACTGTTAAAAAAATTATTTGGAGAATTTGATACCCTCTTTCTCCAAAGGTTTTCTTAGATTCCCAAAGGAAAGCTATTATTTTTACTGTTTTGCCCTCATTTATCGGCATGTTGATGCTTTTATGTTGTTGTTGATGTATTTTTAGTTCATTGGCTTTAGATTTATATAAAGTCAAAAAAAGTGAAATGTTTAAACTCAGAAAATTCTTATATATACATACATATATATATATATATATATATATATATATATATATATTCATTGTGAAAAAAATAGATATAAAAGGAAAAAAATTATTGCCTTAATTATGTAAAGATGTAAAAAAATTTTACATTTCTCAGCTTCCATAAAAGACAAATCCAAAAACTTCGATTACAATTTAGCAGTTGTAATGATTGAACTAGCTTTCATTGGCCATTATGAATGAAAAAACCCACAAATATGCCCTATTGTAATGCTCTCGAAAGTTGAGATAAGGTTAAATTTTTTTTTACTCACTATATTTGTCACTTCCTTAGTATAGTTATTACCTATCAAGTAAATTACTACTCGTTTTAACTATTTAAGACTAGCTATCTAAGATCCCATTTAATTGCCTTGTAATATGTGCTAAATTTGGAACTGAAAAATTCTACCATATTATATGTCTATTATCCTTCCTCACACAACATAGTAATATCACAACCTATGGCACACAAATTATCTCAGTAAACTATTCAGAATATTACATTTCCATCAAGATATAATGTCGAGTCACTGTTCATTACAAGGCACAGTTACATATAATTCTCGATATAGTCTTAATATTTACATCCTAATCCTATACACTATGTATTCAAAGAGACTCTTAATGTCTAGAATATAAACAAAAGTAATAAGAGAATTTACACCTTAACACAAAAGTAATAACGCTCAGTAGCCCGTGCATCAAGCTTTTAGTGCACCACACTTGCATATGAGCCTATCTGAAGTAATCTGTGAAGAGAAAGAGGGGATGAGCTAAAGTCCATAAGAAAATGGATACTAAGAGATGCTAGGTTTATACTATGCATGTGTTATGCATAAACAAAATCCACCAAAATCTGTTTACTGAGTGGAATTTACTATTAACAGTGAAATTTCAATGCAAATTCGTTTATATAGTATAAAACCATTATGCAAACAACCTCAAATAATGTCAGTGTTCACTTAGTTACAAAATCGAGCTACCATAGAAAGAGGAAGAAGAAACCCATTCTTTTTCTTAAAAAAAAATCTAAAATGCACATTTAAAAGTATTAGTTAAGAGACAAGATGTCATTCTCGAAATTCAGCAACATAATCAGGCTTTTGGGAATATAACCAAGATGCTTTCTACGAAAGCGTTCACTGTAGCTAGAAGTGGTCACAGTCCTATACAAAAGCTCTATTCATGATCATGAATCATCTCAGTACTAGTGATCATCTAGTAGCTGAGGTAACTGTCTCGACTAGTTATCGAACATTCACACAGTTGTTGGACTTTCACACAACTGTCCAACCACAACTATTGGACTTTCACACAGTCGTCCAACATTCACACAGCTGTCGGACTTTCACACAACCGTCCAACATTCACACAGTTATGGAACATTCACACAGCTATCCAACATTCACACAGTTGCCACTCTTAGGCAATACACCTTCCTACATATATACTGAAACTCCTTGATCACACAGCCGAAGCTCGTACATATACACCAAGGATCACCCAATGAATATATAGGGTGCCATTAGTCTCATGTGTCAAAACTTGTTCAAAGATAGCTTTTACAAACACGATTTGCCTACTTAAAACATAGTTCGTTTAAACACTTGTAATTTAAAAACTTCAACGTACAAAGTCATGCTTTGAAACCCTTATCCCAATGAATAAATTCATTTTGGCAAAGCCATCATGACAATAACAATTCTACTTATTTAACCACTCAACACTTTTGTAAAATCATGTACTACTTTTCCCTGACCATGCGAGTCTCGATGACAAGTAACGTTTCGAAAATGCATCAGGTTCAAAATGCATTATATAGGCAGGACACTACCCAATGTCACAATCACAAACTAGATTAACATGCATTAAATCCAACAAGCAAATATACTTATACACCTATATAACATATTCCCAATCTCAAACATTATACACTTCAGGATCAATCCAAGCATACTTTAAAATTCGAACATAACGAAATTCTACGTACAAAACCAATTCTTCATACACCATTAATACGTAGAGAAAATATATTTTTATGTGTTCCTTACGAAAATGTAAAGAAAATATACTTTTATCTTATATTATACATATATAAGCATATTTATATTTTTACATATGAGTTAGGCCTATAGAAGAAAAATGATAACGTAACTCGAGCCTGCAACATTATTACGAAACCATTACCTACGTTTAGCATTTCATCCGCAATTACCTAAAACATTTCCATTAATCATTGATAATTCTATATACATCCATCTATATCTATGAGTATATGAATATACTTAACCTGTACATACATGAAGAATGTGGCTCTAACAAGCATTTAGCATACGTTCCCTTACACATATCATATTAAAACATATGTGTGTATGTGTAATATATATATATATATATATATATATTATATATATATATATATATATATATATAGACCAATCAAATTGCCACTGTATACATTTATTCCTTTAATCCTCACCGTCCACAATTTCTAAGTACTTATAATTTTTGAATACTTATATATCTGATATAGATAAAATAGCATTATTGCATTCACATACACTTAGTAATTATCCTCTTACTATCTTCATTCATATGTTTTAATATATAGACTCATCCACATAGTACATTCATAACTTTGATAATTCAATGCATTTAAATAAAACAAATTCAACTACATTCAAAATTTCTCAAGTCATGTGATTATATACACACACACACACACACACACACACACACACACACATATATATATACACACATATATATAATGCATAGTATAAATATGGCCTACCATACTTAGTAACATTCTCCTTACCTTTATAGCACCAAGCTTAGTGCTTAGCAACACCTTACTTGTCCAATTTGCCACCCTTACTCCCTTTACAATTTTCCCTAGTTAGAACCCTTGTCAAGACTTTCCTCCATAATTTCCAACTTCCTTTAAGCAGATTATATGAAAAATTCTCAAATCTTCCTTCTCTAAGAATTCCCTTGAAACCTCCGAGCTGAATTCACTCCCCTACACTTGTTCTATTTTTTTCTTAGTTTCTTTTCTATTTCAACTCCTTTTCAACACCCTATATACCACATTTTCTGTTCCTCCACGCCAAACTTCCCTCTCCCTCGATTCACCCTTAATCACGCACCAAAAGACTCCGCTTTAGACACCAAAACAGCCTATGTTCAGGCTACATTTCAGCACCCAACTAGGCTCTCAGTACCGCCTTGATCAGTGCCCACTTTCATTCGCTTTCTAGCCTTAATAACCAGTACCCAAATGCCTCCAAAAATCCCCTGCTACTGCTGCCCTATTCTGGCCTAAACAGCAGCCAACACAGCCACTGTACAGACTCTTTTCCTTGCACCATTTCAGCCCCAAAAACTACTTGAAATCCTCTGCATTTTCACTCGGTTCAGCACTCATTTCAGCATTGAACAGCTCGTCTTGAATCCTATAAATCACCCTCTTTGCTGTCTAAAGTCTTTTTTTTTTTTTATCTCAATAGTTCCCTTAAACAGCCACCATTTCACTCAGTTTTCATCTTGAAACAGTAGCCCACTTAGCTGTGTTTCAGCCACGAAAACCGTACTTCATCAACCTCTCTTCAGCCCTATCGTCGGCCTCCATCAGCAAGGCCTGCCCCTGTTTCTCTGGCCTCACCTAGCCCTAGATCTCTCCTCTGTTAGACGCCCAAACAGCCACCCGAGAGCCCTGTTCCTTTCCTCTGCCGAGATCCCGAATCAGCCCCTAAAACTCCACTAGAACGCCACCGCCTCGCTGCTCCTACAGCCGCGATCAGCCCCTGAAACTCCACTGAAACGCCATTGCCTCCCTGTTCCTACAACCGCAATCGACACCTTTCGGCCAGCCAAGCTCCAAATCTTTCTCTCGGCTCACTTTTCCTCTCCCATTTCTTTCCTATTTTCTCTTCACTCCTTGCTTCTGTCTCTCGAGCCTCTCCCTTGCTTCCCATTTCTTTTTCTCGCTATTTTATTTTTTCTTTTTGTTTCCTTCAATCCTTTCTATTTCTTTTACACTATGTTTGGATAAACATTAGTAAAGGAAAGGAATGGAAAGGAATGTAAACTAGAGGAAAGGATAGGAAAGGAAAGGGTACATGTACCCCTTGTTTGGATAGTTAAAATTAATAAAGGAAAGAAAAGGAAAGTAATCCTAACAATCCTTGTTTGGTTAAACAATGGAAAGGAAAGAAAATGATTTATTGTAATATTTTTTTTCCAATTATAACCCTTTTTGTTTTAAATTTTATAAGATAATAAGGTTAAATTTGATATTCTACATGTTAAAACTTTTTTCAAGTTTTCTTTCCTTCCCCTTTATCCCAAATTGGGGTTTTAAAAAAACTGAGTAACTCAAGGGAAAACAAGGGGTGCTCACTCCCCCTCTCTTTCCTTTCCCTAGCTAAAAAATCTTCTCAAACAAAAAAAAAGTTTACAACCTTCCTTTATTTTACTTTACTTTCCTTTCCTTTCCTTTCCTTTCCCTTCCCCACCCTCAATCCAAACATAGGCTTAATTCTATCTCTCTCTCGTCACTTGTCTCTCTTTTCTTTTCTTATTACTTGGCTCTGTTTTATGCCAACTAATTCATAGTGGTCTGCCTTGGTCCACTCACGTGGTTTGGAGGAAAATTTCTCACCAAACTCCACTAGCTTTTTGTCTTTTTTTTTAATATTCATTTTTCTTACTATTATTTTGTTATATTTTTATAATTATATTTTTAACATGTACATAATATATATTTTTTAATATATATAATATATATTCACTACACATATATTTATATACATATACATAAGCATACACTTGATTTATATATATAAATACACTCATTATTATTCTTTATATGTACACATATTTTCCTTATATTAAATTTATATACATACATATGATATATGTATGTATTAATTTTATTGATAATCCTATTATTTAGTAGCATACATTCTTGTCATTTACACTAAAATTTAATTTCTTAATTTCCTCGTGGCACTTCAATTTAATTTACTACTTTATAATTCTCTTAATTCTTCTAAAAATTTCATAAAAATCCATTTACTCCAATTCAATATATTAATTTATATTCACTATGTCGGAATTTGGGGTTATCACACCTATTTAGTAGTCTATCAACTTTAAAATGAAAATAATATCATCCTATAAAATGAAACCTCTTTCAATATAAAATATTTTTAAAATAATATTGTTATATACTAAAATAAATGTTAAATTTACTAAAAATTATATAATAATTTAATATATAAAATAAATTCTTAAAAAGTTCAATAAATAATTTTGTATTAATTAATAATATGAAGTACAAAATATGTAATATAGTAGAACACCTAAATTAATACTTTTGAGACCCATTATTTAGTATTAATATAGAAGGGTTATTAATTTAAAAGGATTTACTTATAAAACGTCTTAGAAAATGTGTATTTAATTAATTTTAACATTTTTTTTAAACTTCTCTAATAGCTCTATGACATTTAATTTCCCTAAAAGTCTCATTTTGATTGATAAGTTCCTTAAGAATGTCCTTGCAAATATATCTTATACTTTTTTTAGTTTTTGAAATTAAAAAAAAAAACTTAAATATGAGCTTTCTACAAATTAGCATCTCAAAGTGCTTTGTTAATTTTTGAATATTATGTATTATGTTTTTTATATTTTATCAATTTATTAATTTATGAGATGGTCGGGATTGAAATTTTACATTGAATTTTAAAAAAAAAATTATTAAGTATTACGATAAAAGAGTTTATTAATTTTCTATAATGGCTGAAGTTAGCACCTTGATTTCTTTATTAATTTAGAGAGGTTATTAATTTAAAGAAAATTAATTTAGAAGAGTTCTACTGTAATACTATTTAACAAAAATATTTACTATTATTATTAAATAACCTTGCTAAAGTTTAAGATCAACAAATAAATAATGATTGGGGTTGGGCAACGATTCAATAATAATAGGTTTTTTTAATTGATTCAATAATAATATTTAATATTTATTTTTGGGTTACAATTTACAAATAAATAATATTTAATGATTATGAATAAAGTAAGAAATAATTTACATATTAAATATATAAATAATTTGCATGTTAAATAAATAAATTAATATTTAAATATAATTTTTTTCAGGCATTATTAACATCAACTAAATAATAATATAACGAAGGACAATACATATAGTAAAAATATGCCATTAGTTAATCTTATATTTCTCCAATCATACACAAAATTTTATTTTTCTTCCAATTAAATCAAACACAAGAACCTAAAAGTCTAAAAATTCATGGTGTTTTTATTGTAATTAGATTTCAAAAGATAATCTAACTTTTTGAGAACCGAATGCTTATTGTTGAAGAAGTTAAAATACCCTTTTTAAAATATATTAATATTTATTAATACTCTAAAAAAATATATTTATTTTACTTCTCATAATTATAATGTCTTACAAGTTATAACATAAGTTATATACAAAATATATAAAATAAATATGTTGTTTCTGTATAATGTCTTTGTCAATCCTTGAGATCATGTCAAAACAGTACTTATTCACAAATTTCACTTATCTACGGTTGGGTTGTCTGCAGTGTCTTCACCTATAAAAATATATACAAAAGGTAAATCTTTTAATTTAAATATATGAAATTAATCTTAATTTACATCCCACATACAATTCTACATATAGTAATACTGTACAAACATAGTTTGAATACATAAAGAAAATTTATATACCTTAACGGTAAACTATGTCCACCTGAGGGATACCACGACAAAAGTCCTCCTAAATGGAAGTAGGTATCTATTGTAAATAATTTGGAAGGAGGAAAAAAAAAGATAAGCTAATGCCCAGAAAGAAATATATATAACAGAACTGATACTATGCATAACTATATGCAAATACCTTAAAACATGCACTTGAAATTGAAAACGATGATTGTAAAATTTCTTTGACATGATATATGGGAAATGATACTATAGTGGAATTAGATAACCAGATTGAGTATAGAATGATGCTTTGAAACACCTCACTTGTCCCGGAATTTAGTTTCAACTATAAGGAATTCAAAAAAATTAAATCAATCACAAAATTCAGCAAACATTTAGAAGATAGCTTCCATAATGCAATTCATAATTTAAAATCAATGAGTCAATTCTAAATGCTTCGCAAAAAATATTAAAATAATTCAAACCAAAGTTCAAAAATTCATAATCAATATCGAATTGAAATCATGGAGACAAGGCATCACCCATTAGACTTATGCAATAGGACATATGGCCATAGTCAAATATTGTCCTCAGTGGCACTGATCAAGCGCCACCTGGGACACTGATGACAGGATCAAGGTCAATCAGCCCAGAAATCAATCATACGATCATACACTCATAGAAGCATGTGCCCACATGTAGCTATGGAGCCAACAGTCTCAAAGTAGTTCACAAAATAATTCTAAAATGTTTACAAAGATCACTTTAATAACTAAATCTTCAGTCAATTCATAAAACAATAAAATCATAATTTTATTACACTTGAAGAATAAAATTAGCCAAATCTTCTCATATTAATAACAGATGCCCAAAATATTTTATTTTCACATGATAATGATGTGGAAACATGCACGTATTAGAAAACGTATAAAAACGAATAAAAATCCCATTGAAAATTAAGTTGTAAAACCTAAGTGTATAAAGTAGCTTCGGAAGGCTATCCATCAAATTTCCTTACTCCTACACTTTACTTTCTATTCCAAATCATACCAATGATAATTTCAACGATTCAATAATATTTCTAGAAATTTTGGTGGTATAATAGCTATACCTATCCTAACCTCCCTGCAAGAAAACGTAGTTTATAACCATAAATCTAGTTTTTCAATTCTCAACTCAAATCACAAAGTTCAGTGTCATCAAAGCATTTTTTAACATTCCAAAAGCACCATAGTATCCCTACATCTCTTACATATATCCCTTACCTGTTAAATTCTCGATGTGTAGCGAGTTAGCACCAGTATCCTCCTAGGACTTTAAAACTGCAATTCAATATTCAAATACAGTCAACTTCAATACTTCCATTATGAAAATTGTACTATTCTTGCAATTATAAACTGATTCCAACATCTCTTCTTTCTAAACTATCCACACAATAAGCAATTGACTGGTTTTCAAACAAAATGCTACTGAGCAAAAAGCAGTCGACTGGTACAAATGCCAGTCGATTGGCTTTCAAACAAAATGCTTCTGGATTAAAAGCAATCGACTAGTGCAGTTGGTAGTCGACTGACTTAAGTCAGTTACAAAGACAGTCGACTACTATTCAGGAAGTCGACTGGTTTAAGTCAGTTACGATGAAAGTGTTCGAATCCCGTGTTAGGGCAGTTGGCTGCTATTCATGGCAGTTGACCGCTTCTAGACAGAATGCTATTCAAATTTTGAAATTCATCCCTCAACTTCACTTTCTACTTCATTTCTTCAACTTTTAAGCCTAAATTCATGTTTTACCTTAACTATACATTAACTCTACACTATTTCCACATCAACCACATCACATTCATGCATGAAGGATATTAGCCATAACCCTAAGAGAGAGAATTCTCTTGGTTCTATTTTAACTCATACTAAAACACATGTTCAAACACCTTAAACACATAGTATTAAATCCTTAAAACATGAAAATCCACAAGTCTCTTCTCTTTCTTACCCTAGCCGAAACTTGAGGGAGTACCTACTCTTGAATTTTGGCCACTTTGGCACTTAATTTTGGTACTAAAAAATAGAGCACTAAAAACTGAACAACTTTGGTGAAGATAGATTTTAGTTTCGATAAGTTTTTGTTAAGGTTTCAAGCACTTTCTCTCTCTTAATAAGCTTGTCTATGGAGGAAAATGAGAGAAGGTAATGGCTGCCAAAAATGGGAGGAAGGAGGCTGGAAATTTCTATAAAAATTAATATCATAATATACAAATTACTAAAATGCCCTTATACTTAAAGAAATCTTCTAATTTTGCGCTTAGCAATTGACTTCATTGAAAACAGTCTGTCTAACCTTCAAAATATTTCATTCAATCATAAAACACCTCTATTTAACATTCTCTAATCATTGGTTAAGCCTTTGTTGAGATTTGACTGCTCATTTGGGTGAAATTACCAAAATACCCCTAATCGTTGCATCACATAATTTTCTACTTTTTTGCATGATTTGATCTATCAGTCCACATGGCCTCGGACTTTATTACATGGAGAATTATCTATCACTAATAATAGGTCCAAGATCAATTCAGTTTGATCGTTATTCACGAAAGTTCTAGGGACCTGTGGACTTAATCGTTATTTTCTAATTTATTTACACACTTTTCAAAACATGTATAAACAAATGAGTTTAAGGTGCAGATCCTTACCACCACTATATTTGACTCCAAATAATGAGTCCATCAAGTTTCACCTTCACTGAGACAACAGAAGTTATGTGAGGTCCACTATGCAGTTCCTTTTTATACCTACAGAACAAGCAAGATTTAAACACTTATAAAACATCTACTATTTTGATCTTCACTAATAATATGTAGGAACAGTAGAAATTACGAATCTCACACTCTTGTTATGTGGTTTAGAATAAAATATATAAAATAGGTCATTGATATAGAGTAAAAATAGTCTTTTAAATATATTGTATAAAAATAGTCTTTTAAATATATTATATATTAATACTTAAAAAATTAATATACATTGTGCTACTTGTAATAATTTCTTATAAGTTGTAATATGATTTAAAATATTAATATATTTTTTAATTCTTATGAGTACGCATATGATTTAGCATAAATTATAATGTCTTTTAATTATAAATGTTATTTAAAATAAATTTGTTGTTTTTAATTTCGTCCGTAAAATAAATTAGTGATGCTTTATCATGTAATACAAAATACATTACACAATCTCTTAGGTTATACATGTTATTTAGAATCAATGTGTTATTTTTATATCTAATATATAATTTTTATTATGTGATTTAGAATAATATAAAAATATATAAAATAAGTCATTAATATTTGCATTTTGTTATAATGATTTGTATATTACCTTAGAATTTAAATTACAAATAAAAAGCATCTAAACTAAATTTAAGCAAGCATACGCATTAAAAAAAAATGAACTAAGAATCTTCGTTTTATTTATATTTTTGTACTAATAAAATATGTTTCGTGGAAATTAAGTATCATAATAAATGGATAAGATAATTTTTATAGGATTATATTCAATTAAAATAAATATAAAAATTGAGTTAAATGTGTATCTTTATCTGTGTTAGTATTTATTTTATACACAATTAAACATATTTCACATGTTTTATACGTTTTAAAGGTATACGTATGACACAATTAAACACAGTTCATTGATGCTGGAATTTGCATAATTAATTTCATTTTCTTTTCAAATCATTGACAAATTCACAGTTGATGACACTTAACCAATTTCATGAGCCTTGCAATAGAACTCAGAGAAAATCCGGCTACTCCGAAATCCAAACTCACTTTTAGGAAGATGGATAAAACAGCTATATATGTTTTCTTGGCTCTTATCGGATCTCTAGCATTACTTAAAAGAGTAGGAGGAGATCCAAGAGCCCAAATACTGAATTTTACATGCGGCAACCAACTGGAGCACAATAGAAGTATCTTTGTTTCAAATTTCGTTGCTTCAATGGAGAAAATCAATGAACAGATGCGCAATTCAGGTTTCGGAACAGCTGTTACAGGTTCAGGGCCTGATACTCACTATGCCTTTTTTCAGTGTTATGGGGATCTATCTTTGTCCGACTGTGTAGAGTGCTATGCTGAGGCACACTCATATATTCCTCAATGTTATCCATTCACCGGGGGCTTCATTTTCCTTGATGGGTGTTTCATGAGATCTGAGAATTATAGCTTCTTTAAGGAGTTCATGGGACCGAATGACAGGGCAGTCTGCAAGAATACAAGCCGTAAGGGATCAAATTTTCAAGAATCAACAAGACAGGCTGTGAATTCTGCAATTAATGCTGCACTGCAAAATGAAGGCTATGCTAAGGCTCAGGTGGCAGTTTCAGGAACAAATGAGTCAACTAATGTTTTGGTTAATTGCTGGAGGACATTGAACGTGAGTTCTTGCAAAGCATGTTTGGACAGAGCATCTGCATCAATGTTAGGGTGCTTGCCTTGGTCAGAGGGAAGGGCACTCTACACTGGTTGCTTCATGAGATACTCTGACACGGATTTCCTCAATAAAGAATCAGGAAATGGAATTGCAAGAGGTAAAAGAATTTCATCTTATCATCTCTCACACATTAAATGTTAGCTAATTAAGCTGATTGTGAATTTGTCACATTCATGAACTTGCAGGAACCATTATAATAATAGTAGTTTCGATTGTCAGTTCCCTGGTTGTTTTAGCGATCGCCGTAGCTGTTGGAGTTTATATCTGGAAGCACAGATACATAGAGAAGAGACGAGGTAAATAGTTTATTTACAATGTGTCAAAATACACTTTACATGCACAAAAAAAGAAAAGGAATAAGAGACGAACATGTTTTAGTTGTGAGCCAAAGTTACCTGAATTATTCAATACATGGTATTGTGGTAAGGCAAGTTTTGGTTTAAATAATAGCATGATGTTACCTAGTTTTCCTTGTCTTTTTGGCTAAAGTATATCTACATTCCAGGTTCAAATAATGGAGAAAAGTTGGTGAAACTCCTTCGTGATACAAACCTAAATTTCAAGTACTCTACGCTTGAGAAGGCTACAGGATCGTTCAGCGATGAGAACAAGCTTGGGCAAGGAGGATATGGGACGGTTTATAAGGTAGTTTTCCTCTGATGTCTATTGCTCTTCTTTGGCATTTAACCAATGTGTTAAGGTCAGTGCATGTGATTTATTTGTGGACTTTAGGGAGTTCTACCTGATGGAAGAGAGATAGCTGTCAAGAGGCTTTTCCTTAACAATCGACACAGAGCAGCAGATTTCTACAATGAAGTCAACATTATAAGCAGTGTGGAGCATAAAAACCTGGTTAGGTTGTTGGGATGTAGCTGTTCTGGATCTGAAAGTCTTCTTGTCTATGAGTTCCTTCCTAACAAGAGCCTTGATAGTTTCATCTTCGGTAAATACCAATACTTTAAATCCAATATGGACGCTGAAGCTTAAAATGATACTGATATATAGTCAGTTTAATTAAGCTGATATGTATTGTATACTAACATAACAGATCCTAGCAAAAGTGATGTACTTAACTGGGAAAAGAGATATAATGTTATTATTGGGACCGCAGAAGGTTTAGTATATCTTCACGAGAACTCCAAGACCAAAATCATTCACAGAGATATAAAAGCTAGCAATATCTTGTTGGATTCAAGGCTCCGTGCCAAAATTGCTGATTTTGGGTTGGCAAGGTCTTTTCTAGAAGATCAGAGTCATATTAGCACTGCCATTGCTGGAACACTGTAAGCATCATCTTCTCTGTTTATTTCAGGCATGATTCAGTGTTTAGCATATTCAAAAAGCTTCTCAGATAGACTCACATGAAAATTCAAATTTAAGAGCATGAGCATTAGAAGAGTGAAATTTGTTTTTCAATTTCCAATTCAAATATGTGTCAACAAGTAATATCTACTTTCACAATCCACAGAGGATATATGGCTCCAGAATACCTAGCCCATGGTCAGTTAACAGAGAAGGCGGATGTCTATAGTTTTGGAGTGCTTTTACTGGAGATTGTTACCGGGAAGGAAAACAACAAGAGCAAAGACAGAGAATATTCTGACAGCCTAGTTACAGTTGTATATAAGCTTCAGATAGCTCCTTTATCTACCCTTCTGTTCCTTTCCCACATGAAGCTCCACTTTAACTAAAGCTGATTTCTTGTGAGAAAAAGGGTTTCTTATTATTTTTTTTCATTGGTGGCACAGGCGTGGAAACACTTTCAGTTAGGGACCGTGGAGGAGATTTATGACCCACATCTAATGTTATACAATAACAACCATAGCAGCAATGTGAAGATTGAGCTTCTCAGAGTAGTGCATATTGGACTTCTTTGCACCCAAGAGATTCCATCACTAAGACCATCAATGTTTAAGGTACTGCAGATGCTAACAAGGAAAGAAGAAGACCTCCCTGCACCAACTAATCCTCCTTTTATGGATGAAAAGACTATGGAATTCAATGACACAATTGAGAACGAATGCTATCCACTCAATGCATATGGTAATGATTCAGTTGCCACTATTTCCCATAGTTCCTTTTACCCAAGATGATTTTTGAAGTCAGATTGAGGTGAAAGAGTATATCTGAGGTAGGACAGCACTCACAGTTTTTTTAAGGGAAAAGCTTCAAAAAATTCCACGTAGGCATCTTGTTGTAGTCACTTTGTTAGCAAACAATCGTAGGCACTGAGTCGAATGAATAGTTATCTACAAAAAACAGAATGAGATCAGAATAACTATGCAAGCTATTCCACAACAGATGAGAATAGCTAAGTGGCATAACATTGTATAATGTACAAAAACTATTCACTTGTTATGAAATTTTTTGCTGATCTATAACCCTCAGATTTTCTCAACATTTACAGGGGCAGATTAGTTCTCAGGCTTCAAAGTATCCATACTCCAAAAATAAATAAATCCATATAGGTAAGCTTTAGAAGAACACAAAAAGTAAGTATGGCAACCTCAAAGCAAAACTAAAGCATTATTATTTATTATTGATTTGTCAATCATACTGATAGATTATAATAAGGATTCAGTTTTACAACATTCATGGAAGAACCTATATTATATCCCCGAGTAATATGGTCTGCATTTAGAAAATGTTTGCAAATTCATAATCATCCTATGATTCCCATGAGGCCTCCACCAATCTCATAATGTCTGGCATAAGAAAACCTTGCATTTAAAGCATTGATAATTCTGGCAATAAATGCTTGAATTTTTTTCAATAATATTATTATGTGAAATTATTTGAATGAAAGGATATATGCTAATGAATAACTGTTTCATACAATTTTTTTGGGCAAAACATTTGTGGCTAGCTAAAATAAAGACAGTAAATGGCTGCATGCTTTTGCTAGAGTCAAGAATTGACACTCTTGAACCTGAAAAGCGAAGCAAAAATTTAGGGCATTCTAATTGACCATTAGCATATAGACCTTGATTTTAAAATGTTATAGGTTATAATAAATTTTTAAAAGTTTATGCAATAAAAGTTTTGAGACTAACTTATTATGTGAGGTTCACCCTAAAAAGTTAACTTTTAGGCATCACTAGAATAACACAACCACATATTATTTGAAAGGTATGTAATTAGTATCATAAACTCAATCAGTTATCATTAACTGAATTAACTTACATTAATTATGAACAAAATGAATTATCGACTTACAAAAAATAGATAAAAATAAATATTATCTTAAAATATATGAAAAAGACGAACAAGTAATCTTGATAAAATAAAAACAATTATGTTTTCAATCTACTGAGTTTGAAACTAACTTTTTAAACCACTCTCTTATTAAAACCATAGTTTTCGAGAAACTATAGCAAAAAAATCAAAGAAGAAGAAATAAAAATTTAATAAAATAATATATCCAAAAAAAGTGATAATATAGAAATATTTTGGTTAAGCTTAGGATTAAAATTATTTATTTAGCATCTTTTTCGGTTTGTATTAGCGATTAAAATTTTATTATTATAGAACAAATAGGTAGATATTTTCTGTAAAAAAAAAAAAGATATTTTTTATTAATTTAAAATTTAACATGCATGATCTAAGTGAATAGAACATACAATTAATAGTTGGATTCAAAAAATATAAATGGTATAAAAATATGAAAGTGTAAAATAATACTTTTAAAATGAAAATTGAGGTGCAAATAAGTGACAACGGTTAAATTAGATTTGATAATTTTAAAAATGATATAGTGACTAGAAACACAAAGTTACAAGGATTAAATTTTTTTAAAATGACACATTCCGATTTCTTAAAATGTGGACTAACTTGTTTCTTTTTCACTCAATCGGTTGGGTTGTGCTCAGTGTCATCACTCCGATATTAAGCTAAACTTACTTAGCTAAATCATTATCCAACCATTCTGATTGGTCCTAGTATAGTCATTTATAGTATGCATTTACTTTTATTTACATTTCCGTCTCAATTACATCAAATCAAGTTAAAGTGCTTCTTAACTATACTCGAATAAACCGCCTCAACTATATAAATATCCAATATCAAAGGACTATAATTGACACTCAGACTCCTTTAGTTTACATCCTTATACATACTAATGTACTATACAATAAAGTCTAAATACAATAAGGTAACTATTTAATTATACCTTCAAGGTATAATAGCAAAACTTCGTAAGAATTCAATCAGAATCCCTTCTTAACAAGGATAGCTACTATTGCAAATAATATGTAAAGTGGAAGAGGGGTAAGCTAACACTCAGTAAGAATTATATATAAAAGAACTGATATTATGCACAACTATATACGTGTATCTAAAACATGCTTATGCACTTACAGTCACTATCAAAATACAGTGTTTGGGCACTTTAGCGGAAAGGATACTATAATCGGTTAAACATCTCAGGCTAATTATAGAAAGATATTTTAGAGCACCTCACTTGTCTCGATCCCTAAGTCCGAATATAAGGAATTTATGAAAATTTTACAGAAAAGGAATTCAGGCTGTTAAATTAATATCAAAACCTTTCAATCTTTCAATAACAATATTGTATAGTAAACAATCGTTATCAATCATTTATAATTTAAAATCGGTCAAATCAATAGCACATACATATGTATATTCTATAAGCACTCAATAAATAGTTCAATATACAGTTCCAATAAATAGTTCAACAAATCGTTCAGTAAGTCATTCAGTAAACAGTTCAATAAACCAGTCAGTAAACGATTTAGTAAACAGTTCAGTTGTCAATTCAATAATCCAATCAGTAAGTAGTTCAGAAAACCTTCAGTAAACAATTCAATAAACAGATCGGTAAACAGTTGTTAAATAGTTCAATAAACCCATTAGTAAACAGTAAAGTAAACCATTCAATAAACAGCTTAGCAATTGGTTTAGTAAACAATTCAGTAAACGATTCAACAAATAATTTAATAAATTGTTCAGTAAACTGTTCAATGGAGATGAAGCAACACCAAATAGAATCATGTGGTTTCAGTAGTCCAACAGGGGGTAATAATAATAGTAACAATAAGACATATGACCATAGTCACAGTGGTGTCCATCCAGTGTCACGGAGCCAGTGACATCTTGAGGACTATTGAAGACTTGCTCAAGGTCAACAACAAATAGGGCACCCCACAGTACCATTGAGCAGATGATACAAAGGTGGCAGTAGACTTGCTCAAGGTCTAACAGCAAACAGTACAATATAGTTCAGTCAATACGGCATGATTATCAAAGGGCAACTATGGGGAGCCAACATCTCAAAACATATACCAGATTCTTATGAAAACAATAAACAATACTTTATATTTTCAAACCATAATACAATAATACAGTCGAAACATAAAGTTTTAAGAATCAGGTTTCATTTTAAATCCCATGGATCCTAAAGATGAGTAATACCATGTAGCACTTAGTCCTATAGGTTTTAGAGGTAACTCCCACAATGCACACTCCATCTATAGAATTCCATCTTAAAATAGTTACAAAACTATAAATTAAAATCATTTCACTTGATACAAATAAATATCATTCTAATACGTAAAATCACAAAAGATAGTTCATTAGTGTTTTAAATCACATTGTTTAGAGATCAAAACATACCATTCAAAACAATCATGTTAGATTCAAAACATTACTCAATCGAACAATCAAAACTTTCAGTAAACTAGTGTTAGTCAATTCCAAACATTCAAAACATTTATTTAAATCAAACACTCAAAACTGTCAAAGTTACATTTTATAAACCCGTCGAAAACATCATATTAAACAATGTACAATCAAAACAATTCTTTAGATAGTCCATAAATCTTTAAAATCAGTAACTATTGTATATACAACATTAAAGTTCAATGAAAACATTTATAGTATAAAATATTCTTAGCACAATAAACAGTGTTCAAAATATTTTATTTACATATAACAATAATTCTAAAACTTGTTGGTTTCATGAAAAGCATTGAATTCATCAATAATCCCTTCCAAAACAGAGTTACAATTACGTACACACCTATAAGCTAAAACATTAATTTAACTAATCACTCTTTTCCATAATCCTTTCCTACACTAATAATTTCTCATTATCAGTTTATGGTATTAAGATCAATTTACAAAATTTCGACAGCGTAACAATTCTATCTATCCTAACCCTCATGCATTTAAAAACACAGTTAAATAGCCACAAATCCAGTTCTCATTGTGAAATCAGTCACAATAGCAATCACTCAGTCAATCATTCTTTTCAAATCACACAGTCCAGTCAATTAGTTCAAGTCACACAGTTCGATCAATTGATCTTAATACAGTTTCACTATTCAACTATGCTAAGTTTCATTTAGCCATTTCTAATGTAGTCATGGTATCTTTACATTTTATATATATATATATATATATATATATATATATATATATATATATATATATCCCTCACCACACAAACACAGTTCACTAACATGATTCAACAGCACCAGAATTTATGACCAGCATATATTGGTCTATCTTCCCTTAACAATCCTCATTTCTAGGCTGCAAAACAGTATTCAAATACAATCAAACTTTAGTGCTTTAGTTATAAAGATTGTATGACTCTTTAATATCTATCATATTTTCTAATACAACAACAAAATCGGTTTACTTCATATGGTGCCTACAACTGCAACTGTTGTTAAAATACCTCCTTTTTCAGTTCTGACTTCACCAACAGTCTTATATCAATTTCTACAATATTCTTTAACTATTAATTTATCAAATTGAGCATGGTTTCATCCTCCCTTTTACTTTGGCCGAATTCTCCTTCTCTCACCACACTCTTCATTTCAACAATTTAAAGCTATGTTCATGCTTTACACTTACTCTACATTAATTCTACACCATTTTTGCATAAAATTAAGCATGGTAACACTATAAACCCATGTTGGTAGAAACCCTCAAGACCTTATACATATGGTCTTGTTTCAATTTAACACTCTATACATGCTTCAACATTAAAGAATAATCAAATGGAATGGAAAGAATTGAAAACCATGCATTCTCTCTCTTACTTCACCATGGCCGAACCTTTAGGGTTTTCACCCTTCAAATGGCCTTTCCAAAGGCTGATTCCAAGATATGTGGTAGAGTTTGATGAGAGTAACAACTTTCGTTTAGTGAGTTTTTCAATTTGGGGCTTGTACACTAGGGTTTTACAAGCTTTCTCTCTCTAAAAGTGTGAAACACCAAGCTTTCTCTCTCCTTCCATGCATGGCCAGCCAAGAATGACGAAGATGGTGAAATTTTTAAGCTTTTATAATATCTTTTCCATCAAATTACCATTTTACCCTTAATAATTTTAAAAATTCCCTTTATGTCCCACTATTTTGATATTCATTTAAATATTCAATTTAATTTCCAAAATACTTTATTTCCATACAAAATATACATATTTAATATAAAATAGTCAAAACTTTGACATTTATGGGGTATAACCATCAAAATGGTAAAATTATCAAAATAGCACCAATTGTTCATTTGTGTAGTTTTTGGTTTTTTCGTGTGATTCAGTCTATAGATTAGATCTGGGTTAGACTTTTTCACACGAGGGGTTAATTATCACTGTATGTTGGTCCAAAGTCAAACTAGATTAACCATTATTTACAAATGTGTTTTTGGCCTATGGGTACAATCATAATTTCTTAATTTGTTGCACGTTTCCCAAAACATACACAAATGGAGGAATTTTGAGATGCAAATTCTTACCATCTCGTTATTTCGCTCCAAATATCAGTACTCTAGAGTTCGCTCCAGATTAGAAATCCTAGTGTAGCCTATGTCCAATTTTCCATCGGCACTACCATTATTTTGGAAATTTTGGCAATTAACTTTCACTTGTTGATTTTCATAATAAATAACGTATATTGGTTATTGAAAAATGAGGTTCTCACAATTATTATTGATTTATCAATCAGATAGATTATAATAAGGATTCAAGTTAACAGCATTCATGGAAAAAACCATATTATATGCCCAAGGCATAAGGTCTGCATTTAGAAAATGTTTGCAAATTCATAATTATCAACGAACAAGGTTTATGCTCCCCATGAGGCCTCCACCAATCTCATAATATCTATTATAAGAAAATCGTGCATCTACATTAATGATTCAGGTAATAAATGATTGAACTTTTTTCCAATAATGTGATTATGTGACATGATTTGAATGAAAGGGATATATGCTAACATAAGGTAATTATGCAATTTTTAGGGCTCAACAATTGTGGCTACAAAAAAATAGGTAATAAATGGTTGCATGCTTTTTTTAGAGTCAAGAATTGACACTCTTGAGCATAAAAAACTAAGCAAATTATAGAAGATTCTAATTAACCAATTTAAGTAGAATTTCCTACTCTTTTATACCAAAAAAAATTAACCAATGGCTACAATTTAATTAGAAAAGAAAACCTAACTATCAACAAGAGAAAAGGAAGAGTAACTATAGCCCATAGACATTGTTTTAAAACTTGAAACATCTCCTCCATGGTTTGAGATTTATCAACCATATTATACAGCCTATAACCCAAGTAATGGCATCAAAATAACCATTAGAAAATGGCAAATCAAGTCCATTACCTTCAACCTATCTAGATCTAATTTCAAAATCAAATTCCTTCATGACATAACAATAATAAAACTTATAGTGATTTTAGATGTAATTATAAAAAACTTTGCAATGATTCACCTACAACCTCTATAGTATGGAAAGAGAATTTTCATTTTCTCAAACGTGTTGTTAGATAAAAATTACTAGTTTGTTAACAACAACTTTTATCGGCACCCACTCAATATTATAGTAACAAGCCTTTGATGACAAATATTACCGTAATAAAGCAATTGATAGTTACTCCTTTGAGAAATCAAGGCCAGTTGCAGACAAATTTATCAACCCAAATATTATTTCTATTTTTTCTACATAAAACACAAAATATCAGTAAATAGTAACAATGGTAATAATAAAAACATACTTTGCTGTACGAACCAACTTTCTCGACGAAGAGGAACTTTCTCTGGGCCTAGAGACAAGGTTAGAAGTTCAATTCTACAAGGCTAACAATCTAAGACCACAAGGCCAACAATCTAGTAAATCTTCTCCACTTAAAATTTCACTTAGATGATAGTCATTTGCTTAATCGACCTTCCACTTTGCTAACATGTTGATCCCCATGAAATGGGACACCATCAAATAGTTCATATATGAAGAACATGTACATAAGGCACAAGCCTTAAGGGAAGAAGGTATTTCACGTTACAAAGGACGTGACAAGGCTCTAAACTTATGTGAAATATTAAAATTTGTGCTAACTTTTTCTTTATTTTTTTTCACGTTGGTTTGTCATGTGAGCAGTGTCATAAATTGATATTGGGTAGTTGGCTACTTTATATGGTTGAAGGCAATTTACCTAAAGTTCTCATTTAATAACATTCAAAATATCAAACAAAATCATCTCAAAACAATTCTCACGTAAAAATGATAATTTTCCTTTATGACCAATTTCATACTGTCAATCAATTCGCCAGTCAAATAACATAAATTTCATAATACGAGTGTCCATTGTTCTAGTACACTCTTTAATTTATGACTTATCCAAAATTTGCGAAAAAATACGATTGTTTGGCCTTTTAAAAAAACTACAATTACAAATATTCTAATATTTTCTTGGTTTTGGCATGTTAAGCAATAAAAATTCACTTAAATCCCGATATCGATAATTTTGGTAAGTATACTTTTAACTAGTACACATCTTGACCTATAGTACTATCAAAAATTGTTCGAATATAAAATGTTTAAGCACTTAAAATATATACTGAACAATTACTGCAAGAGCTTCAAAGCTTGAAATCTTGCGAAGCTGGATACTGTAATCAATAACTACACTATCTCAGCTTAACTTGTGATAGGAACAGTGGAGAGTGAGCTAGAAGCCTAGTAAGCTAATGTCAAGACCTGAAAGCCGTAACGTACACTTGTGCACTTACACATATTCTAACTTACAAATTTACTAACTAAATTTTTCCTTTTCAATTTAAGGTTTGTATTCGGTGTCAATACAATCACTAAACTAATTTAACAAATCTTTCCATTATACTCTTGCCTTGATAACTTAAACTTTAATTTGTGAGTGTATGTACTCAACTCTCTAGGTGAACTATCATTTCACTTAAATGTTAAACTAGCAAAGAAATAGGCCGAAAACCTCCCTTTTAAATTTTATCACTTTCCCTAGCTAATCACCTGCACAGAATCCACAATCCACAATATATATGCCTCATGTACTGCACACAATCCTAGAATCATCTCAATTACATTTACATATTCCACAAAATATACAGTCAACCAAACATAATCACATCCCAGATAGCGTTCGATAATCATGTGAACCTATATAATTATCTAATACGATCCTAAGTTACATCCCAACTTATTAAGTAAAATACGTACTGTGAATCAATTAAAGTCTGTACATGTAAACAAGCGACATACAAAGATCGTATACATGAAAAACAACAAAAGGCTCAGACGATAAAGGCTACTACGAAGCCTAGGTACCGCCTTTGATTGCCCACGCAAAAGCTATCGTGGCAGAGTCTAGTTCAAATAGTCTGCAAAGAGGTGGAATTAAGAGGTGAGCAATCTACGACTCAGTAAGATACTAATGTAAATGTAAAAGTAGAATTATATTGTCCTAATGGAATGCATATAACCTGTAAATATAAATCCTCATAACATGTTCTGATTATAGACATTATACTTGATCTAGATATCATGGCCTAGAGAATCTAAATGTGCCAGGGTTTTGGGATACGGATGGAAGAGAACTTCAAAATACCTCATTATCACTGTCGTTGGCGTTTGTCAACAAAACTTCAATCCACAGTATATTTCACTTATCCAATCATTCCACAATATCATTTAACCCCATATCACTCTAATACTACAAGTGCATGATGATTTCAAAACCTCTTATGCAATCTTAAAGTACTGTCCTCTTATGCAATCTTAAAGTACTATTAAAAGTTCAATTTTAGTTTTGATTCAAATATACATGCCGTTTTGGTGGTTTTAAAACAATACTCGAATTATTGTTCGAAGTTCAAAATCAATAGTTCAAAAGTTCTAAAATAATACTTAGACTATTGTCCAGAGTTCAAAATCAATGGTTCAAAGTAAAACTCGAACTATTATCTCGAGTTCGAAATCAATAGTTCAAAAGTTCTAAAATAACTCGGACTATTGTCCAGAGTTTGAAAACAATGGTTCAAAATAATACTCAGACTATTATCTCAAGTTTGAAATCATGGTAAAAAACAATACTCGAACTATTATCCAAAGTTCGAAATTAATGGTTCAAAGTGGTACTTGGACTATTGTCTCAAGTTCCAAATCAATAGTTCAAAAGTTCTAAAATAATACTCAGACTATTGTCCAGAGTTTGAAATCAATGGTTCAAAGTAATATTGGACTATTGTCTCGAGTTCGAAATCAATGGTACAAAATAATACTCGGACTATTGTCTCTAGTTCGAAATCAATGGTACAGTACAGCTTGAAAACACAAATCCAAAACTGATAGTAAATCATACTTGATCACATTCTAATAATAAGGCTTTAGCATCACTCAAGCCTTTCACAAAGCATACGTGATCAGGTTCAAAAATAAGGCTTTCATACTGTTCAAATACAATTCAAATAATCTTATATTCAAAATCGAATTCAAAAAGATTTATGGTCAAATCATATTGAACTCATCAATAAAGCCTTATCTAACCACATTGCAGTTGATCAATGTGTTGAACATTCCTGGACTAAGGAGCTATCTAAGGCCATAAATTCAAAAACCCTAGTTGCATTGATCAGGTGCGACTGAGACTTGTCTATTACAATTATCGCACAATTGTTGAACAAGTGTCTATAGTACTTTATGGACTTAAAGTATTAGCTATAATATAAAACTCTGAATTTCTAAAAGTTCTAAAAGTTGAATTTTCAAACTATTCACACGTACTGAAATTCAAAACTTTCTAAATCACGAAAACTATGTCATGGTTTCTTTAAAACCCGTTTATGCACATATAATACTCCACATACTCATTTCTTTCCAATAGGTTCAAAGCTCAACCATAAACCTGGTAATCTTAAACACGACACGATTACATGACATAAAAACAATACGAATATAAGACACGAAGTTGACACGGGTTAAAATTAAGTAAAAATTGTATATGAATGTGGTAAAAGCTAAAAATAAGATTTTATATTTTTCGTATCAACACGAATTTTAACAAGAAATTTTAGTGTTTTACATGATACGAACACGATTTTATATAACACGAAAACAAATAAAAAACACAAATTACCAAGTCTACTCAACCATATGCATTTTAAACAATGTGTTCTTTCAATTAATCAAATATTATATTATACATGCTTAAAGCCAAGACATGAGTTTTGAAAACACAGTGATATGGCACCATGCATCATGCTCGGGTGCTACTCTCGCTTAGTTATCTCAATCACACCAAATAGGTTACCAAGCATTGTCTTAAGTGCCACTATTGTTTATCCGTTCCAAAATGATTCATATGCATAATACTGATAACAAACATTCACAAATACCATTATGGGCTACCATGCCGTCATTAGCCAATATGATCATATTGTATATAAACTTATATTTGTACGTATAAAGTTAAATACATTCAAGTAACATTCGTATCGATATCCACATTACAAATTTTCCTCAAGATCATTGAGGTGTTAAGAATATTCTAATGTTATTTCATAATCTCTTAAACATTTTCGTCAGTAATCATTTCCATAACCAAATCACATCCGAACATATTCCACAGTACCTTACCAATAGTATCACATAATACTCTAATATAATTTCCCCACAATCTATCAATATCAATCAATATTACAAGGTCATTTCATAGCCATATTATCAAATAAATCATATTGCACAATATTTCATCACGGATTTGGATCACACATCTAATATACATATATACTTATATCCAAATTTATATATATCCCCACGAATTCACAAAACAATAGGGTTACAGGTCTGTGACCAAGGTCACACTATCATAGCACAAAATCTATTATGACCCATTTTCACATTTCACACATATCACACCTATAGTCCATCAATTCTCAGTGTATCATATTCACTCTATGTCTCAATAGTTTCCGCAAGACAGTTAAGATCACATATTACATCTTAAAATCCTCATGTCAAATAAACTTAGATATCCTCAACCAATTTCATGTTAAATTGTTGAAAAAGCTTAAGGATTTCATTATGCCATTTTCGGCCAAGCTAAGGGGATGGGATTTTTTGGCTGCAATTGATGAGTTTAATATGCCATTAGACTGTAGAAATTATAAGGAGACTGTTGGTGAAGTTGGATTTAAATTCGGAGTTAATTTGATGAAGTTAGGTTTTAATACCGGTGTCATAACGTATTAAGTTTTGGAGAAAACCTAATAGCTAGACACAAAGATATGGAGTCGCCACCAACCATTCTACCTAGGTGTGATTGGTCACCTATTCAAACTAAGGATAAGGCTTGGTCTACATTCAAAGATACTAGGGTTCGGGAGTACGGTTACGTGTAGGGAAGGATTAGCACCCCACAACGCCCATCCTAAAATGGTACCACTTAGTTTTAGGTCATTTGCTAGATTTGCTTATGTTGATCTTTAATCTCGATATAATTAATATTGAAAGATATTTCTAAGTATCCTCCATTAAGCTGGTGGGACAACTTCAAAAGATCTTTCTCACCTCAAGAGTATTCAAGTAGTACTATGCGACTTGTTTGAAGAGGCTCCGTCGTCGGATTCATTTTAATATCTTATGAAAAATTCTAACTTTCACTCCTACCCAATTTGTTCTTACTATTCTATTATTTTCTATTATTAATTATTAATTTTATTTATTTATTTATTTATTTATTTTTATGCAAAAATGAATATGAATTATTTTTATCAAAAATCCCTTTTAGATCTTCCATTAAGCTGGTGAGACCCAAAAGAAATTTTCTTACCTAAAGATTTCCAAGGCGTTACTTAAGCATAACTCTACTTGGAATCTCATTATAGGAACAATCAATATTTATTCTCAATAACTCCTATTTATTATTATCATTTTATTATTTCATCAAATTTTATTACTATTTATTATTGTTATTTTATTATTATAGTTAACATGAATTATTGAAATTTTTTATCTTCTTAATTCACCACTTTGATTTTAATTTAATAATATTTTTTTAGATACAAATAACTTATTTTATACTTTTAAAAGACGAATAAAAATCACTTATTATTGAAAACTATCTCTAGGCCATCCATTAAGCTGGTGAGGCCTTGAAAATAATCTTCTCACCTAGAAAATTTCAAGAAAATCACTTATGCGTAATCCTCTCGATATTTCATCATTGGAGTAATTCGTATTCACCTTCATTATAATTTTCATATCTAATTTTTATTCTATTCCATTCCTTATTTTGTGACTCATTATTATTTCTATTATATTATCATGGATTATTAATATCGTTTCTAATTAATCTTGTTCTAATTCAATGACAAATCTACTAATTATTCATATTTTAATTTAAAAAAATGAATATAAATTACTTTTTATTGAAGACCCTATTTAGACCTTCCATTAAGCTGGTGAGGCCTTGAATAGAACTTTCTCATCTAGAAATCTTTAAGAAAATTACGTAAGCGTAATCTTCTTAATATTTCATCGTTGAAGCAAATTATATTCATTTTCATTATTATTTTAATATCCAACTCTAGCTATTTTATTTATTTCCTTCGTTATTTTATTATTTGCTATTACTATTTTTAATCATATTATTACTAATCATTAACATCTTTTCTAATTTTGTAAATAATTATTTTTATTGTTATTTTATGATAAACTTATTTTATTTTTTTTTAAAAATGAATATGAATTATTTATTATCAAAAATCCTATTTAAACCTTCCATTAAGCTGGTGAAGCCTTTGATAGAATTTTTTTTTTACCGCAAGATCTCTAAAAGTACCACTTAAGCGCAATGCCTCTAGAGTTCTATCATCGGAATAACTCATATATTATATTTAAAATGCTTATTATTATATTCTTCTAAGGCATTGCAATTCTAAACTACATAAATTTTGACAATACTTTAATCATACACTAAATTGAGCATATCATATAAATTTTATTCGAAAAATTAAAGAAGTCATACCAATGAATCATGCTAATTAAATTAATCATACTAATTAAATTAAACTAAACAATTGAGCCAATAAAAACAAATTACATCAATTTAAATACACAAACCACATTACACCAATTAGATCTTACAATATCCATTAAATTATACTATTCACATATCCAATTAAATTTGTTAACCTACTGTTAGTGAGATTAATCAAATTAATTATTTAAATCATATTATCACATAAATTTTTTAATTGAATTATCACATCAATTATAAATATACAAAAATCATCAAACAAAATAAATATAAAAAAAAATTCAATCCAAGGCTTCACCAGCTTAATGGAAGGTCTAAATAGGATTTTTGATAATAAATAATTCATATTCATTTTAAAAAAAAAATAAAATAAGTTTATCATAAAATAACAATAAAAATAATTATTTACAAAATTAGAAAAGATGTTAATGATTAGTAATAATATGATAAAAATAGTAATATCAAATAATAAAATAATGAAGGAAATAAATAAAATAGCTAGAGTTGGATATTAAAATAATAATGAAAATGAATATAATTTGCTTCGATGATGAAATATTAAGAGGATTACTCTTAAGTAATTTTCTTAAAGATTTCTAGATGAGAAAGTTCTATTCAAGGCCTTACTAGCTTAATGGAAGGTCTAAATAGGGTCTTCAATAAAAAGTAATTTATATTCATTTTTTTAAATTAAAATATGAATAATTAGTAGATTTGTCATTGAATTAGAGCAAGATTAATTAGAAACGATATTAATAATCCATGATAATATAATAGAAATAATAATGAGTCACAAAAAAAGGAATGGAATAGAATAAAAATTAGATATGAAAATTATAATGAAGGTGAATACGAATTACTCCAATGATGAAATATCGAGAGGATTACGCATAAGTGATTTTCTTGAAATTTTCTAGGTGAGAAGATTATTTTCAAGGCCTCACCAGCTTGATGGATGGCCTAGAGATAGTTTTCAATAATAAGTGATTTTTATTCATCTTTTAAAAGTATAAAATAAGTTATTTGTATCTAAAAAATATTATTAAATTAAAATCAAAGTGGTGAATTAAGAAGATAAAAAATTTCAATAATTCATGTTAACTATAATAATAAAATAACAATAATAAATAGTAATAAAATTTGATGAAATAATAAAATGATAATAATAAATAGGAGTTATTGAGAATAAATATTGATTGTTCCTATAATGAGATTCCAAGTAGAGTTATGCTTAAGGAACGCGGAAATCTTTAGGTAAGAAAATTTCTTTTGGGTCTCACCAGCTTAATGGAATATCTAAAAGGGATTTTTGATAAAAATAATTCACATTCATTTTTGCATAAAAATAAATAAATAAATAAAATTAATAATTAATAATAGAAAATAATAGAATAGTAAGAACAAATTGGGTAGGAGTGAAAGTTAGAATTTTTCATAAGATATTAAAATGAATCCGACGATGGAGCCTCTTCAAGCAAGTCGCATAATACTACTTGAATACTCTTGAGGTGAGAAAGATCTTTTGAAGTTGTCCCACCAGCTTAATGGAAGATACTTAGAAATATCTTTCAATATTAATTATATCGAGATTAAAGATCAACATAAGCAAATCTAGCAAATGACCTAAAACTAAGTGGTACCATTTTAGGATAGGCGTTGTGGGGTGCTAATCCTTCCCTACACGTAACCGTACTCCCACCCTAGTATCTTTGAACGTAGACCAAGCCTTATCCTTAGTTTGAATAGGTGACCAATCACACCTAGGTAGAATGGTTGGTGGCGACTCCATATCTTTGTGTCTAGCTATTAGGTTTTCTCCAAAACTTAATACGTTATGACAGTTTGGCGACTCCGCTGGGGACTTCAGAGAGTCAGGCCAATACTTAGTTTTAGGTTATCTCAGAATTTCTTAAAAGATCTTAATAGAAAGCGAACATTAAATAAAACATTATTCCTTCATACACATACATCACTTTGCATTAGCATACATAAGCCCTCGACCCGGGCTCGGTCCTTTTTAGGAGGAAGTAAAGTATCTATTCTCTCGTGAGGTAATACCTCCGCAATGGCTAGCGAAATACTCCCACTCAAATTGAACCTTTCCGTTTGTAACCTATGATGGGTGAGGATTGGGTGCCTTACTAGTCCTATGTGGACGATAGTGAGGAACAATTTGAGAACCTTTAGAATTCTAACTTATCCAAACCATGCATATAATGAAGCCTAGAGACCAACCTAGGATAAAACCAAGTATAGATAAAACCTTACACTATAGGACATATGAAGGAATAAACCATAAAATACTCTTTTTGTTTTCTTTCCTATCTTCTCATTTCATTTTTTTCTCATTTTTTTGTTTTTCTCATAACAATTGGTGATAGGATTGAAGTCCATTACATCCATGGAGAAAGCACCACGAGCCAAACCTCTTTGCAAGTCATCTATTGAAGTGAAAGTTATATCTGAAGAAGCCCAACAAAAGAATGGTGATTGTTTACCATCGGGTTTCATTTCGGACCTCCCAAAGAAGACTCGCCCTGACCTCAAGCAAAATGATCTCATCGAATTTGTAGACATTTGGAGATCTTGGGATAATGCAAGAAGAGAGACATTTGAGGAAAAGTATGGAGGTATAGCACGACTCTTGACAGTATCAGTGGACCTTAATTTAATTCGAGCCATGTTGCATTTTTGGGATCCGTCGTACAGGTGTTTTGTCTTTAACGAGGTAGACATGGTTCCCACCATAGAAGAGTACTCGGTATTGTTGCATTTTGACCTTAAAGAATCAAATAAGGTGTACTGGAGAAGGAAGAAGTTAAGTTATCACAAAAAGCTAGCCGTTATGACATGTACTGATGTGCAAGAGGTTGACCGTCAAATAAAGAATAAGGGAGAATGCATTTATATATCTTGGGAGTTTCTGAAAAGTTGCATCAGTAGGCATCGAGAAGATGAGTATGGTATGAAATTGATAGCTTTAGCAATCTATGGAATGGTGATTTTCCCAAAATCCTTGCTATATGTTGAAATTACATTGGTAGACTTTGTGGATCAAATTGAGCATGAATTGGCGGTAGTTCCTGCTATTTTAGCCGAGACTATTAGGTCACTGAATTACTGTCGACAAACTGGAGGGGGACGCTTTACAGGATGTTTGCCTTTGTTGTACATTTGGATGAAAAGTCACTTCAAATGCGAAGAGCCGAAGTTTCGATCGGTCTTATTCAAAAAGAATATTCCTATTAAGGAATTTTGTAAGAGCAAATGGCTTGGGTCGAAGACAAAAAAGGAATGGGTGTCACTTTTACATGGACGCACTTGCAAAGATGTAGTTTGGGTGGCACCTTGGATGACGAGACAACCCATGCTATATAGTTGTGGAGGACATTCATGGATGATCTTATTGGGTGTATGGGGAACGGTCACTTATGCTCCTCTCATGGTGCGAAGGCAATTAGGGTACGAACAGTTCATCCCAATGACACATGGTCTTAATCAGCGTGAATATGCTTATCATGAAGAAGGGTCTATGAAGAAAATCGAAGAAGATGTCAAAGCTTGGAAGACTACCCTTAGAGTAGACCTCGGGATATTTATTGATAAAGTTGCTCCGGAATACTCAGTCTGGCATGCTAGGCGAGCCAAAGATATCAAGGTTTCTCCCGAAGATGAAGAGGTCCATGAAGCCTATACCTCGGGACCCTATGATAGATCTGGAGATTGCCAAGAGGAAATTAGAGGAAGAGAAAAAGGACCTAGAGAGAGAAATTAAAAAACTCAAACGTGAAACGGAGGAAAGGTTAGGGAGAAGGGAGCAAGCATATACAAGGGTCCATTAAGAGAAGTACAAGTTGATAGATGAAATTAGATACTTGAAGGAGCAGCTCTCAAGGTCTGAAAATAAGCGTTTGCGCGTTTACGGGAAGAGAATGAACAACTCAAAGCTGAGATACAGAAGAAGGGGACCGAATGTGAAGAACTTGAAGGCAAGGTCATAAACGAGCAGATGAGTTTGCAAGGTGCCCTCAATCGATCCCAAGAATAATTACAGATCCTACAAAAGGTTGTCAATGAGTTGAATGACCTAAAAGGGAAGTATGCCACCTTAAGGAGAGCTCGTGATTCACATCTTTTGGTTTCCATTATTGAACAGATCAATGTCATGGCTCATAGAGCAAGAGATATGGAGGACAGAATAAGGGATTTGAAGCTCGGAGTCAGCCCACTTACTGAGCATGGGGAGAATCTGCTACTACTACTGGACGAGATCCAAGGTCACTACAGTTTGTTGAAGAGACTTAGGTGGACACCTTAGTTCTTTATGGATGTAATGGGTCTTTAACTTTGTTCAACAATTGTTATGAGACAAGTTTTATAAGCTTTGGTTTTTATAAATTTTTGTTATGAGACAATTTTTGTAATGCAATAAATTTCTCACGAAAATTTTTCTTACTTTTGCTTTTCCTTCATGAGCATTTAATAAAAATAATTTTATCTAATTGTGATAACAAAGGTACAAAAATAACCCTTCCAAATCATTCATACCAAACTCGTGCACGAAGTAGAGCAATGAAAAATGAGCAATTAGCACAGACTGACAGGATGGAAAAAGTGCAACAAGAGATTGTCAAAGCTCAAGAGGAAACTCGAGAGCAGATGACCAAGATGATGGAGTTGATGTTGAGTATGGCTAAGGGGAAAGGAGTTGTGCAAGACCTAACAGCGGAGGAATATCCTTGTGATGACCCACCTTACCCTCCAGGGTTCACCCATCAAGCCCAAATGTCTCCAAAGGTTTATGCTCATGCAACACCTTCAATGGGAGGACAAGGCCGTACTATAGGCCAAAATCAACCTGGTGTAGGGTCTAATCCTGTTGACCCTATTTTCGTCCCAAACTTAGATGATCCTGTTGAACAAGAGAAGTTGAAGAGAGAAGCAGTTGACAATCTGGCTGTAGGGATACAACAGAAATGTGACATGTTGGAGGAAAGGTTGAAAGCCATCGAAGGAAATGACTCCTTTGGGAATGTTGATCCAGAAGAGTTGAGCCTAGTTCCCGATTTGGTGTTGCTCGCAAAGTTCAAGGCTCTTGATTTCGAGAAATATGATGGAACTAAATGCCCGACAACCCATGTTACGATGTTTTGCAGAAATATGGCAGGATATGCTCGTAATGAAAAGTTGCTCATCCACTGTTTTCAAGATAGCCTTACAGGATCTGCTGCAAGGTGGTATGTTCAGTTGGACAGGAGTCGTATACATTCGTGGAAAGACCTTGCTAGGGCATTTCTAGCCTAATATCATCACATAAGTGATATGGCTCCCGATCGCCTCTCCCTCCAAAGCATGGAGAAGAAAACAAACGAGAGTTTTAGAGAGTATGCTCAGAGGTGGAGAGATGCAGCTGCTGAAGTTCAACCTCCATTGACAGAAAAGGAGTTGACAATGTTATTTTTAAACACTCTCAAAGCTCCTTATTATGAGAGGATGATAGGAAATGTCAGTAAGAACTTTTCTGACATGGTGCTTTTAGGAAAGGCAATAGAAAATGCTATTAAAAATGGCAAGATTGAGGGTGTAGAGGCCAGGAAATGAGGGTTTCCTAAGAAAAAGGAAGGAGATGTCCAAGCTATCTCTATAGGAGGTTATATTCACCAACGCCCATCCAACCAATGCCAATCTTATCCTCATTCTATCAATTATGTTTCACCCTACCCATATCAACTAAACCCCCCAACAAATACTCAGCCCATTTTTCGCTCGCAAACCTTGAGACCAAACCAACCCTTTACTCAACCTACAAACCTAATGAACAACCCTAGAAGGCCACGCTTCAATCAAGAAAGACCCCCTATCACCCCAATCCCCATAACCTATGCGGAGTTATATCCTAAACTGGTGCAAAATCGTCTTATTGCCCCCGTATACCTTGAACCCCTAAAACCCCCATATCCCAAATGGTATGATCTAAACGCAAAATGTGCTTACCACAATGACAATGTGTAACAGCCCGTTACCACATTTTTCACGTATTTCCATACAACTATTACCGGTTGGGCTGTCTGTGATGCCAATAACATTCTACAATGATAGTGATAAATAATAATATTTATTTATCAAATACGGAATATGAAATTTCTTTTCATTATTCCTTACATCTGACATCCCCTATTGTCTTTTTCTCAATAAAGTAGTACTGTATACATATGTCTGAAATGTAAAAGAGAAGTGACTGTACCTATCATATTTGACATAAGTTGCCCCCGCGCTTTATATGTAGCTATCCATGTGGGAGCTAATTCTCTCAAACTCCGTGTTTCTTTATCTGTGGAGTTAAAACAAAGGGGTGAGCGATTCATACGCTCAGTAAAGGAAACATATGCTGCTTTATAAAACCAAAACTATATACCACAAAGTATTTGTTTTTCCTAACATCATATCAAGTAGGAAAACAGTGGATATAGTAACCAGTACTCTCAAAACATCATTCAAATCACTGGCTAATCTGTTTACTTTAAAATGTAGTAAACAATAAATAGGATTTAACAAATTCTCTTAGTAAACAGAAATCAACAAGTTGAGACTAGGCATCACCTTATAAATAAGTCATGCTATCATCGTTCCCCCTTCCCCTTGTGAGAACAGAATCTACCGCTATTGGGGTGCACCCGTAGGCCATCGCTCCTCACGGCTATCTCTGCTAGATCTATGACCATAATCTATAAGTGGTCCTCGGGTCCACTTGCCAAGTGACCTCGAGACCGCTGATGACTTGGCGGGTCCATCAGCCCTGTGACGCCCTGAGGTGCACTCGTTGGTCCATCGACCGAGCCACCTCCCCAGGCGGGTCATGCAATAGTAATGCAAGAATTCGGGGCCTAAAGTCTCAAAATCAAATTATATCTCATGAAAACCTTTAAGGAATTATCTTAGCCATGTTATCATTTTCTCAAAATGATTTGATTTCCAAAAAGGTTTAGGCTTTCTGTTTACAAAACACCTTTAAAACATTCCAAAATCTCAACGTTTTAAAACCTACTCGCCCATGGTCAGCTCGCCCAACATGGCTCGCCCATGGCAGCTCGCCAGTGCGGTGAACTTGTGTTCGCCCGCGAACCTTACTTTTAAAATCAACAAGCAACAATGGCTCGCCCTCAGGGGCTCACCCATGACCAGTTCGCCCACTATGGCATTACCATGGTCAGTTCGTCCAACTGCAATACTTCCATGGTCAACTCGCCCAGTGCGGAGAACTTGTGTTCGCCTGCCCAACTTCGCTTTTAAAATTAGAAAGCAAAACTGGCTCGCCCTTAATGGCTCGCCCATTTGTCAATTCGCCCAAAAAAGGTTTATATTTTCTATTTTTCAAAGATATTTGAAATGGCTCATTTTCGTTGGAAACACCATAGAAATCTGTTCGCCATGGTCAGCTCGCCCAGAATGGCTCGCCCATGGTCACTCCAAAATGGGGTGAACAAGTGTTCGCCCACCACCCTCTGTATTTCAACAAAATACTGGCAAGCCACTTTCGGCTCGTCCATAGTTTTCTTATCAAAACGGGTCGCCCGCCCCTTAAAAATTATAAACGAGATTTACTCGCCCAACATAAAAACACAAGGGCTCGCCCGCCCTGTACCAGCTCGCCCAAATCAAACAATTATCAAAACAATGCATGTCATAAAACAAAACAATTTCTCGATAATTTCTAAGAAATTTACTCCACAAGACATGCATTCACTTCACACACATCTCCCTTACCTGATATTACGAAGCCTTGCTTCGCCTTGCTTCCTGCTCGCCAATAGCCATTCCAAATTCCCGGCTGCAAATAATATATAATTTCCATTAATATTTTCTATTAATTGGGCGAGACATGAGAAAATCAACCAGCTCCCCCATCGGCACATCTTATTAGCTCGTCAACCGAGCTCGCCATTCATCAAATGGCTTAAACGTGGGAACTCGCCCAACATTCTCGCCATTCATATATTGTTTAGAAGGAGCTCGCCCACTATTTCAACTCGCCATGCCAACTTGGTTTTATTGTGGGTGTTCGCCCACCAGTCAACTCGCCCTATGCTTATGCATTTGAGCTCGCCCATGAATTCACTTCACTAAAGTTGGGCGATCTCGTCCATTTGAACAAAGACTTTACCTTGGCGAGTTCATTATTATCTACTCGCCTCATTGGCGAATACTAATTACCATCATTGGCGATCACAATAGTCGCCATTCTCGTCACTTATTCCATGATTTTCCTTGTTTTCATAATTTCTAAGGATCTAACTAAAACAAGGCTAAATTCTATGTTTATTACTTTGTAAAACATAGAAATCTATCATTGAATCTCAAGAACACTTTAGAAATATGAAACTCACCTCAACCAACTGCACTTCCAGAACAGATTGTTTTCTGTCTCATGTTGGCCTCCTTTTGCTTATTTCCTTCAGCTCATCAACTATGGAGGAAAGGTTTTATAAACATGTTTACTGGTTTAGCCAACTTAAGGTTTGAAGTTTAGTAAATCGGGCATGATAGAAATGAGAGAAATCAGAACATAAACTGGCAATTGCACAGCTCTCGTGAAGAAGAAGAAGTTTGCCAAATGAGTTTTCCTCAAGCATTTCTTCTTATATAGCCATGCTAAACCAATCCGAAGCTACCGCCTGTCCCTTATCCTATTTCCTTCATCATTTTCACGTCTTTCATGCATTTAACGCATGAAGAAAACTGAAGCACAAGTGGCATGAAAGTCCTCCTTCCACACGCCTTTTTCTCATGCTATTGACTTTGTTTTACTCCTCAACCAATAAGTATAATTCCTTTATTGACTTTACATCCTCTCTATTAATTGTCTCCAACCGTATGACTTACAAGTCAGTTTTGGCTGCCAATCGGTTTAAATCTATTTTCACTTTGTCCACAAATGTCATTCCAGTTCGCCCCTTCAAGCTTGCCAACTTAAGATTTGGCAATTACGAGAATTTCCCTCTTCCTGGCGATCACATACAAGTTTGGCGATCATAATTAATAACTCTACTCGCCCACTTGCTATCATATGGGGGATCACCAGTCCTCGCCCCATTAGGCGATCACCAGGAATTGCTTAACTCACCAATCTTGCTCTGATTCACGCCACACGTTGGCGAACTCACTTATTCGCCAGTATGGCCGTTAGTTACAACTAGTCATCCTCCATTGGCGATCACCCTTGTTCGCCTATTGGCGAGCTCTTCCATTATTACTCGCCATGATCAACTCGCCGTCATGCATTGGTGATTATCATTTGGCTCGCCCATTGGCGAGCTGTCCACTGTAGTACTCACCCGTCGAGTATTTCACCGAAATTGCTTCTTTCACAACTCAAGTTAAGGAACTTTTCATTCAAGTGAAAATCAATATTTAATATTTATTTAATTTCCATTATTAATTTATGAAATTAGACTCTACAGTAGTGTAGAATCAGGTCTTACACAATGTGGGTCACTCTATAGAAAATTGCTTGGGACTGAAGTATAAAGTGCAGGGGTTGATGAAGGCTGGGCAGTTGAGTTTTGAGGAGCCAAAAGCAGAACAATTTATGAATGGGAATCCTTTACCAGACCATGGTGGAGCAGCAGTGAACATGTTAAGCAATGAAAAGAAGGATTACATTAAAAGAGCTGTTGCAGAAATAAAGACTCCGTTAAGTCAGGTCTTTGATGTATTAGTGAAGGTAGACATGTTGCAACCAGAAGCCTTGATTTTGGAGACCTATATAGATTCGTATGACCCCAATCTGGTTTGTCAATACCACAATGGTGCATTAGGTCATTCAATTCAGTCCTGTGAAGCTTTTCGTTGCAAATTGCAGGAGTTAATGGACTCATATCAAATTGAATTTTGGGAAGGAAGAGGAAAGGGGAATGAGATTAGTGTGATTGATGACGACCTAAAGTCAAAGCCTCTGAAAATTCGCCTTGAGGAAAAATCAAGCCAAGCTAGTGGGATCACAATCAAAGCTCCTATTCCGTTTTCGTACAAAGACAACAAGGCGATACCTTGGAGATATGGCTATGATATAGTAATGAATGGAGAAAGAGAGCATGTGTCCCCTAAAAGTCTTGAAACAGCGAATATCACTGGAGTTGGCGGAATGACACGAAGTGGGTGTTGCTATAGTCCTGAATGTTAGCTAAGGCTAGAAAAGAGAAGGAAGGAATTGTGGAAGGGGATAGGGCTCACCCGATAGGGGTTCAAGAGACAAGATGTCAAGAGCCTATTACGAAAGAAGATGCCAGTGAGTTTTTGAGTTTGATTAAGCATAGTGAATACAATATTGTCGAGCAGTTGAACAAGACACCGGCGAAGGTTTCACTCCTATCACTACTCTTGAATTCTGAGTCTCACAGAAATGCTTTACTAAAAGTGTTGAATCAATCATATGTACCTCCTGATATATCAATGGACAAGATGGACAATCTAGTCGGTAATTTGGTGGCTTCAAATTATAAATCTTTCAGTGATGATGAGATTCCTGCGGAAGGAAAGGGAAGCACTAAAGCCCTTCACATCACAGTTAGGTGCAAGAGCCACACAATTGGCAGGGTCCTCTTTGATAATGGCTCGGCTCTCAATGTGATGCCTATGAGCACTTTGTTAAGGCTACTAGTGGATTCATCGTATATGCAAAAAAGCAACATGATCGTCAAGGCATTTGATGGAGTCTGTAGAGAAGTGTTGGGCGATATAGAAATACCTGTGGAGATTGGTCCATGTACTTTCAATATACAATTCCAAGTCATAGATATTGTGCCTTCATACACTCTTTTGTTAGGAAGACCTTGGATTCACATGATAGGAGCTGTCCCTTCCACTCTCCATCAAAAGGTGAAGTTTTTCATGGGGAATCAACAAATCTCGATTTCTGGAGAAGAGGACATCTTTGCCACTCAATCTCCAAACACTCCATATGTTAAGGCAACAGAGAATGCATGGGAATGTTCATATCGGGCTTTTGAATTTGTTAATGCAACCTATATAGGAGAAGGTTCGAAATTATATGCTCCTCACTTGTCAACAGCTACAGAGATGGTGGTGAAGCAAACCATGGGCAAAGGTTGGTATCTAGGAGTTGGATTAGGAAGAAACCACCAAGGGATTAGAAAGGCCATCACAATTTTGGAAAGCAAGGATAGGTTTGGGTTAGGATACAAACCAACTTGGAATGATAAAGCAAAGAAGATGGAAGAGAAGAAGGAAAGGCGAATAGCACAGTTGAAAGGGGACGAGTTTGAATATGGGAAGCTGGTTAGTCCTTACCTTTATGACACCTTCTGTTTTGGTGGATACCAGACTGGCAACGAAGGAGGGAAACTTGTAATGCAACTTGAAGGGGATTTTTCTGATTTGTCCATTCACATGATAGATGAAAAGATATCAGAGGAGGGTGTAGCTGGACGGTTTGTGTACTTGACCCCTCCAAGAGCTGAATTGAAGAATTGGACGATTTTGGAGTTCCCAGAGATTTCCTTTGAAAAGTAATAATGCAGTTGTCTTTTTCTTTTATATTTTGAATAATGCAAGTTGGATTTTTGTGCTTTAGCCCAAAAGCATCCAAATAAATTTTTATGTATGGGCCAACTTTGTTATTTTCCATTTCAATAAATGATTAGCATTATGCATTTCCATTTTCCCAATCAATTTTTTGTCTTTTTCTAGCATGCCAACACTGAAAATACCCATAATTTCCCATTTCACCTATTTTCAGGTATCAAAACAATAAACAAGATGATAATAATGTCAATAATTCATAAATCAATTTTGAAAACCCTGCTCAATTTGATGAATCTGATAATGAGGATGTCTCTACGGACTACCCTTTACCCCATGACTTATTGAGATCGATGGAAGAAGATAAGAAACCAATTGAACCTCATCAAGAAGTGGTTGAAATAATTAATCTAGGGAATGAAGAAAATAAGAAAGAAGTCAAAGTCAGAACATCACTAGCATTAGACGAAAGAAAGGGCCTTGAGGAGTTACTTCGTGAATATGTAGATGTGTTTGCTTGGTCTTATCAAGATATGCCTGGCCTTGATATTGATATTGTGGAGCATAGATTGCCGTTGAAGCCAGAATGCAAATCGGTACAACAAAAGTTAAGACGCATGAAGCCGGAAATGTTGTTGAAGATCAAAGAGGAAGTTAAAAAGCAATTTGATGCAGGTTTTCTTGAAGTGGCCAAATACCCGGAGTGGGTAGCTAATATTGTCCCTGTGCCTAAGAAGGATGGAAAGGTGCGGATGTGCGTAGATTATCGGGATTTGAATAGAGCTAGCCCTAAGGACAATTTTTCGCTTCCTCACATTGACACCCTTGTGGACAATACAGCGAGACATTCCATATTTTCATTTATGGATGGCTTTTCCGGCTATAATCAAATCAAGATGGCTAGAAAAGACATGGAAAAGACTACTTTCGTAACAGTGTGGGGAACATTTTGCTATAAAGTCATGCCATTCGGATTGAAGAATGCCGGAGCCACATATCAAAGGGCTATGGTTAGTCTTTTCAATGACATGATGCATAAAGAAGTTGAGGTGTATGTGGATGATATGATTGCAAAGTCTTGTGAGGGAGAAAATCATGTGGCTAATCTTAAGAAGCTTTTTGAAAGGTTGAGAAAGTATCGATTGAAGTTGAATCCAGCCAAGTGCACGTTCGGGGCAAAATTTGGAAAATTGTTGGGATTTGTAGTCAGTGAAAGGGGAATAGAAGTTGATCCGGACAAAGTGCGTGCCATTCAGAACTTGTCCCCTCCTCGCACCACAAAAGAAGTAAGAGGTTTCCTAGGGAGGCTAAACTACATATCCAGGTTCATCTCTCAACTTACTTCAAAGTGTGATCCAATTTTCAAGCTTCTTCGTAAACATGACTCTGGGGAATGGAATGCAGAATGTCAAAAGGCCTTCGATAAAGTCAAGGAGTACTTATCAAACCCGCCTGTGTTAGTACCTCCTATTCCTGGTAGACCTTTGATTTTGTACCTAACAGTTTGTGAGGGTTCAATGGGATGTGTACTGGGGCAACGAGATGAGAGTGGCAAGAAAGAACAAGCCATCTACTACCTAAGTAAGAAATTCACTGACTATGAATCGAAGTATTCTCAATTGGAAAATATGTGTTGCGCCTTAGCTTGGACAGCCCAAAGACTTAGACAGTACATGTTATATCACACGACTTGGTTGGTTGCTAAACTTGATCCTTTGAAGTATGTCTACGAGAAACCACCTTTGTCTGGTAGGATTACAAGGTGGCAAGTTATGCTTTCTGAATATAATATTGTATATGTGACCCAAAAAGCTATTAAGGGGAGCATGATTGTTGATTTCCTGGCAGACCGTGTTGCCGATGACTATGTGCCTATGAAACTCGATTTTCCAAATGAAGATCTAATGTTTGTATTTCAGGTAGAAGAAGAGAAGCCAACTAAAAGGTCGTGGAAAATGTTCTTTGATGAAGCATCCAATACTTTTGGACGAGGAGTAGGAGTGGTCCTGATATCCCCAGAAGGAGATCATTACCTGATTACTACAAGGTTGGATTTCAACTGTACCAACAATGTAGCTGAATATGAAGCATGTGTCATGGGTTTGCAAGCCGCCATTGAAAAGAAGATTGATGTGCTTGAGGTGTATGGAGATTCGGCACTGGTCATCTACAAGTTACGAGGAGAATGGGAAACTAGGGATTCGAAGTTGGTCCAATACCAAAAATACATAGTTGATTTAATTAATCAGTTCAAAAGTATTCAATTTGAGCATTTACCTTGAGAAGAAAATCAGATGGCAGATGCTCTAGCCACTTTGGCTGCAATGTTCAAGTTGGATGGTAATGCTGAAATCCAACCCATCAGGATGAATTTGAAGAGTTTACCAGCGCATTGTGCAAGTTTAGAAGAAGAAGTTGATGGGAAGCCTTGGTACTATGACATCTTACAATACATAAAGGACCAGCAGTACCCAGAACATGCTTCAGAGAATGATAAAAGAATCATTAGGAGAATGGCGATGGGATTCTTTTTAGATGGGGAAGTCTTGTACAAAAGAAATCGAGACCAGGTACTTTTGAGATGTGTGAATATCACAGAAGCTAAACAAATATTAGAGGAGGTACATGAAGGATCTTGTGGGGCACATGCTAATAGTCATATGATGGCGAGACAAATAATGAGAGCGGGTTATTATTGGTCAACCATGGAAAACGACTGTATTAACTACGCTAGAAAATGCCATAAATGTCAGATTTATGTGGACAAGATTCATGCTCCACCAAACGCTCTGCATGTATTAGCCCCTCCTTGGCCTTTCTCTATGTGGGGAATGGATGTGATTGGACCCATTACACCAAAAGCTTCAAATGGACATCGATTTATTTTTGTGATGATTGATTATTTTACCAAGTGGGTAGAAGCAGCATCTTTTGCTAGTGTGACACGAACGGCAGTGTGCAGATTCATAAAGAAAGATATCATATGCCGATATGGACTTCCAGAAAGAATTATTTCAGATAATGCTCGTAATTTGAACAACACAATGATGGAAGAAGTTTGTGCATAATTCAAAATCAAGCATCACAATTCGGCACCGTATCATCCACAAATGAATGGGGCAGTAGAAGCTACAAACAAAATTGTCAAGAGAATAGTGGGAAAAATGACAGAAACTTATAAGGATTGGCATGAAAAGTTGCCTTTCGCCTTGCATGCATACAGAACATCAATGCGCACGTCTACTGGGGCAACTCCATTTTCACTAGTGTACGGGATGGAGGCCGTGGTACCAATTGAAGTAGAAATTCCATCATTAAGGGTCTTAATGGAAACGCAATTGGAAGAGGCAGAGTGGGTACGGGAATGCTATGAACAATTGAATCTTATTGATGAGAAAAGGCTTGTAGCGTTATGCCATGGCCAGTTGTACCAAAGAAGAATGATGAGAGCACATGATAAGAAGGTCCAGCCTAAGAAGTTCCGAGATGGGGATCTAGTTTTGAAAAAAATCCTCCCAAATCAACAAGATAGTAGGGGAAAATGGGTACCGAATTGGGAGGGACCATATGTAGTGAAAAGATCTTTCTCTGGTGGGGCATTAATATTGGCAAATATGTTGGATTATGCCCTTAGAACCATTCATTAGATGATTGACTTTGGCATTTTTTTATGTATCATGACATTTTATTTATTATAGCTCATTATTATATTTGTCTTATAACTGCGTAATGTAATCTTATATGATAATGTCCTTAGAATAGTAATAACACACTATTCTTAAACTATCCCTAGTCAAGTATTATTGTGAACAAGGATAACAATGTACGATAAGACTAGTATGTGGTTGACTGATAACCATTGTCATGGATATAGGATATCAAGTCATCACATAGGTACATGTTAGAGAACTATGTACTGGATCGACCCTCCATGAGAACGCTACATGGATTGTTATATGAGTGTTATAAGCGATTCTCATAGTGATGATGGTGTATGTGATCCTTTGACTTGAGATCATCAGAGATCCCAACATAGAGAATTGCATACTTTAATGCTGCTAGATGTCATTCGTAACAGGATGGACTATAAAGGTAGTAATTGGGTATGCCTTGATCTATGTAGAGGGATGTTGAGTGATCAAGATAGGATTTATCCCTCTTATATAACAAGAGTGATGTCTTGGGCCCTTTGATAGAGTGAGACTAAGAAATGCATGGCCGTGCTCGAATAAGTCAATATGAGATATTGATTTTATTTGTTTAATTAGTCTACTCAGGAATCAAGAAACGCTGATTAGACTATACAAGTGTGACACATTCCATGACTTGTGTCTAATCAAGACATCAAAGGATAAAGGGATTAGACTACACGGTAACATCTATCACGAGTAAGGTTATGTCGAGTCATTGACATTCTTGTTACATGGGTAACAATGATGTGTTGCTAGATATCGCTCAATGCCTGTGACAATTTTGTCATTGCCATTGTTTTGAGAACCTATTGGGTCGCACACTTAGAATGGATCAATGAGGAGCTTAATTAATCCTATTCTGAATTGGATTAAGGATATAGTTAATCCTATTCTAAGTAGGATTAGAGTTTTGTTTGGCAGTAAATTTTAGGGTAAAATTTACTGCCTATAAAAGGATGTTTTTTCTAAAACATAGCCGCACAATTAAAAAAAAACAGAAAAGGTATTCTTTTAATCGAAGCTAGCAATTCGATTATAAGGAATCAAAAACGCTCTTTAAGGCTTCTGATCGTGAGACATTCAAGAGTTGTTAGATCCATTCGTGTGGATACCATAGAGGCAGGAACGAAAAGTTGTTGCTTGTGACTCGACCAACGACAGAAAATCAGAGAAAACGTTAGGTAAAATCTCGAAACCCTAATCAGGCAACTCTCCGAATCGATCCTGGTGGAGGACGAATGATTTAAATTCCGCTGCGTGTTTGTTTCAGTTCCTTCAAAATGTGGATGGTGAGGACTTGCCAAACCCTATCAATTCTGATGCTGTTAAGAGGTATTATGCCTAAAAAAAAAGAGGACTCAAACCGAAAACCCGAAAAGGGCGGTTCAAGTCAATGGGGGATACCTAAGTTGAAAACTTGAAAAGGCGGCTTAGGTATGAGGAGATGCATTAGAAGAGTCATTGATGACACTTGATGAGTTCAGTTTATGTTGATGATGCGAAGAGATGTAAAAAAAAGGGGGGGCAAAAAAAAAGAGGCAAAAAGCAAAAATAAAAAGAGAGAAATAAAAAGGAGGATTTAAATCGAAAACCCGAAAAGGGCAGTTTAAATCAATGGGCGAGACACTTAGGTTGAAAACCTGAAAAGGTAGCTTCAGTGTAGGGGAAAGATCAGCAAGGAAGAATTTGTGATGTCAAGGGGAAAAGATTTAGTCCAAAGGGCTCTGCATGATTAGATAAATTGATGGAGCAGGCTTTTCAAGAGAGAAATTTGAATTAATTTGATTAGAATTATCAGAATGTTGATTGTTGAGAACTTGATTGTCTCGTTAATGCAATTATCCTTGTAATATTCCTCTGTTCAAATTGGCTTGATGTTTGAAATAAAATAACTTCTCTTCCAGACTTATCTCGTATCTACTTCCATTTACCTTCTTACCTTGATTGGGAAAATCGAAATTTGCATTATGTTAGTCATATTATTATGATGGTAATTAATAGATGATTGGCATAAAAAAATAAGAGAAAAAGATAATAGCATTGCTTAAAAAAGGAAAGAAGAGGGACAGAAATATAGTGGAATATCAGAAGATTGGTAAACTAAGTCGAATACACCAGCTGCTTAGAAACAAAAAAAAAGGGGGAAGAATGAAGATTGAAGGTGATGATATGAGAAAGTCGCTAACTGATTTAAGACAAGATTGGTCCAAAAAAAAGGGGGGGTTTTGAGCCTTTGTTGTCACAATTATAATGAAATTATTTTTAGCATGCATCCCATTCATTTCAAGAAGAAAGACACTTTTAAAGATGAGAAATTTTAAAGTTTCAGGGCCTTCCTAGTCGAAAGAGCATTTTAGAGAGGAGAAATTTTAAAGTTTCAGGGCCTTCTTAGTCGAAGGAGCATTTTGGAGATGAGAAAATTTAAAGTTTCAGGGCCTTCCTAGTCGAAGGAGCAATTTGAAGATGAGAAAATTTAAAGTTTCAAGGCCTTCCTCGTCGAAGGAGCATTTTGGAGATGAGAAATTTAAAGTTTCAGGGCCTTCCTAGTCGAAGGAGCATTTAAGAAATGAGAAAATTTAAAGTTTCAGGACCTTCCTAGTCGAAGGAGCATTTTGAAGATGAGAAAATTTAAAGTTTCAGGGCCTTCCTAGTCGAAGGAGCATTTTAGAGAGGAGAAATTTTAAAGTTTCAGGGCCTTCCTAGTCGAAGGAGCATTTTGGAGATGAGAAAATTTAAAGTTTCAGGGCTTTCCTAGTCGAAGGAGCATTTTGAAGATGAGAAAATTTAAAGTTTCAGGGCCTTCCTAATCGAAGGAGCATTTTGTAGATGAGAAATTTAAAGTTTCAGGGCCTTCCTAGTCGAAGGAGCATTTTGGAGATGAGAAATTTAAAGTTTCAGGGCCTTCCTAGTCGAAGGAGTATTTAAGAAATGAGAAAATTTAAAGTTTCAGGGCCTTCCTAGTCGAAGGAGCATTTTGAAGATGAGAAAAGTTTCAGGGCCTTCCTAGTCGAAGGAGCATTTTGGAGATGAGAAATTTAAAGTTTCAAGGCCTTCCTAGTCGAAGGAGCATTTTGGAGATGAGAAAATTTAAAGTTTCAGGGCCTTCCTAGTCGAAGGAGCATTTTGGAGATGAGAAATTTAAAGTTTCAGGGCCTTCCTAGTCGAAGGAGCATTTTGGAGATGAGAAAATTTAAAGTTTCAGGGCCTTCCTAGTCGAAGGAGCATTTAAGAGATTAGAAAATTAGAAAGTTTAAAGTGTCAGGGCATTCTTAGTCGAAGGAGCATTTTAGAGATAAAAAATTCTAAAAAAAAAAGTCTCAGGGCCTTCTTAGTTGAAGGAACACTTTAGGTGAAAGATTAAAAAAAAAAAGGGAAAATTTAAAGTTTTAAGGGTCTCGCTGTTTAGAGGAGCCTTTTCTTGGTGAGAATCGATTTCTTTTAGAATGCAAAAAGGAGAGAGAGAGAGAGAGAGAGAGAGAGAGAGAGAGAGAGAGAGAGAGAGAGGCAAAATTGGTGTCTAAAGTCTTTGCCATATTCCTGATACTCAGTAATGTGCAAAGAGAGGCAGCTGTAGATACCAATTTTTGTACGGATCTAATTAGTTCGAAATTGTAAATCCCAGATGCACTCAATGTATTTTCTTAAAATTGATGATAAGTGATGAATTCATTTTGATTTTGATTTTGATTTTCTTTTTCCTTCTCATTTTCCTCTTTTATTATTCTTTATTCTTTATTTTATTTTTATTTTTATCCTTTTCTTTTCTTTTCTTTTTCATTATTTTCACTTTTGTTATTATTATCTTTTTATTTTATTTTGTTTTATTTTTTATTTTTTATTTTTTTATTTTTATTCTATTATTTTTTATTTCATTGATGAGAAAAGGAAACAGAAATCCAAAACCAAAACCCCACGAAACCTTAAACCCAAACCCTCATCGAGACCTAAAACCCCTAACCCCAAACTGATCGAAACCCTAACCCTGATCGAAACCACAAACCCTAATTTGAAACCTAACCCCAAATAGAGCCCCAAACCAAGACTTTAAACCTAACCCTAAATCCAACTTTAGCCGTTAAAAACACAAAAGGAAAGATTTTGTCCTTGAAGATCTGCAAGGAAATCAAGAAAAAAAGGAATTTAAAATCAGACATTAAAGATATAATCACAATCGGATCTCCAAACTTCCAAAATATTTAGATCTGAATTTTTATAAAAGGGACACAACAGCTACACAAAAGGTGGAGGAGACAACAACAGGGACCACAACAAAAAAAACCCGCAACCACAAAAACAAAAAAAACAAGCAGAGGGGGATAGTCGAGGGTTTTTAAGTTGAGGTAGTGTAGGTTTTTGATTTTGAGGAGTTAGATCTAAGGATTTCTGAAGGGTTTGAGTAATCGGGGTCTATAGATCTGGTGTGAGGGACTGTTGGTGAGGATTTTTGGGCATTTATAGGCATAGATCTGGTGGTTTACGTTGGTTTACGGTAGGAAGATCGTCGGAATCTGGACTATTTGAGTTTTCCGACGACAGTTTGAAGTTTCCGGCCACCGAAAATCACCTGGGTCGAGAGAGTTTTGAAGTTTTTTTTTTGGAAAGTGAAGTTTTTGTCCGAAAAATTTGGAAATAGGGTTTAAATACCAGGCTTGGAATGACGCCGTTTTGAGCAACCATGACCCGCGCCTAGACCTGCGCTCGACCCGTATCCAACCCGACCCGAATCGCAGGTTTTTTTTTTATACTTATTTTGTTTGATGATTTTTGTATATTTATAATTGATGCGATAATTCAATTAAAAAATTTATGTGATAATATGATTTAAATAATTAATTTGATTAATCTCACTAACAGTAGATTAACAGATTTAATTGGATATGTGAATAGTATAATTTAATGAATATTTGTAAGATCTAATTGGTGTAATGTGGTTTGTGTATTTAAATTGATGTAATTTGTTTTTATTGGCTCAATTGTTTAGTTTAATTTAATTATTATGATTAATTTAATTAGCATGATTCATTGGTATGACTTCTTTAATTTTTTGAATAAAATTTATATGATATGCTCAATTTAGTGTATGATTAAAGTATTGTCAAAATTTATGTTGTTTAGAATTGCAATGCCTTAGAAGAATATAATAATAAGCATTTTAAATATAATAAATATGAGTTATTCCGACGATGGAACTCTAGAGGCATCGCGCTTAAAGGGTACTTTTAGAGATCTTGAGGTAAAAAAAAAAATTCTATCTAACGCTTCACCAGCTTAATGGAAGGTCTAAATAGAATTTTTGATAATAAATAATTCATATTCATTTTTTAAAAAAAATAAAATAAGTTTATCATAAAATAACAATAAAAATAATTATTTACAAAATTAGAAAAGATGTTAATGATTAGTAATAATATGATAAAAATAGTAATAGCAAATAATAAAATAACAAAGGAAATAAATAAAATAGCTAGAGTTGGATATTAAAATAATAATGAAAATGAATATAATTTGCTTCGATGATGAAATATTAAGAGGATTACGCTTAAGTAATTTTCTTAAAGATTTCTAGATGAGAAAGTTCTATTCAATGCCTCACCAGCTTAATGGAAGGTCTAAGTAGGGTCTTCAATAAAAAGTAATAAATATTCATTTTTTTTAATTTAAAATATGAATAATTAGTAGATTTGTCATTGAATTAGAGCAAGATTAATTAGAAACAATATTAATAATCCATGCTAATATAATAGAAATAATAATGAGTCACAAAATAAGGAATGGAATAGAATAAAAATTAGATATGAAAATTATAATGAAGGTGAATACGAATTACTCCAATGATGAAATATCGAGAGGATTAAGCATAAGTGATTTTCTTGAAATTTTCTAGGTGAGAAGATTATTTTCGAGGCCTCACCAGCTTAATGGATGGCCTAGAGATAGTTTTCAATAATAAGTGATTTTTATTCATCTTTTAAAAGTATAAAATAAGTTATTTGTATCTAAAAAAATATTATTAAATTAAAATCAAAGTGGTGAATTAAGAAGATAAAAAATTTCAATAATTCATGTTAACTATAATAATAAAATAACAATAATAAATAGTAATAAAATTTGATGAAATAATAAAATGATAATAATAAATAGGAGTTATTGAGAATAAATATTGATTGTTCCTATGATGAGATTCCAAGTAGAGTTATGTTTAAGTAACGCTTTGGAAATCTTTAGGTAAGAAAATTTCTTTTGGGTCTCACCAACTTAATGGAAGATCTAAAAGGGATTTTTGATAAAAATAATTCATATTCATTTTTGCATAAAAATAAATAAATAAATAAAATTAATAATTAATAATAGAAAATAATAGAACAGTAAGAACAAATTGGGTAGGAGTGAAAGTTAGAATTTTTCATAAGATATTAAAATGAATCCGACGACGGTGCCTCTTCAAGCAAGTTGCATGGTACTACTTGAATACTCTTGAGGTGAGAAAGATCTTTTGAAGTTGTCCAACCAGCTTAATGGAGAATACTTAGAAATATCTTTCAATAATAATTATATCGAGATTAAATATCAACATAAGCAAATCTAGCAAATGACCTAAAACTAAGTGGTACCATTTTAGGATGGGCGTTGTGGGGTGCTAATCCTTCCCTACACGTAACCGTACTCCCGAACCCTAGTATCTTTGAACGTAGACCAAGCCCTATCCTTAGTTTGAATAGGTGACCAATCACACCTAGGTAGAATGGTTGGTGGCGACTCCATATCTTTGTGTCTGGCTATTAGGTTTTCTCCAAAACTTAATACGTTATGACAACTGGTACAAATTATATCGGTTAATTATTTTCTACTGATAATGCAGTAGAAGTTAGTGAAGGAAAATTTATTAGAAATTCAATTATGGTGAATAATGGTGTTTGGTGTAATATCTTGCAACCTGAGAATATTGATTCGTGTGTGGTGCTATTGGGAAGTTCGACTTAATCGGACAAGTAAGAGATGCGTATGTGAACCATAGGGATATTGTGAATGCATAAATTGGTTCACATAATTTTTATAAAATGATTTGGAAGTGAATTGCTTTGGAATTTGTGAAATTATGGATATTGCTGGTTCATAAATTGTGTTTTCAGTGCAGGAAGGCTAGGTTAAAAATAACCGTTATTCTACCGAAAATTCTAGGATCTTTAAGAAATAAATTCTAATGTTTTTCAATGATAGAAATAAATAAAATTATAAGTGATTTCCATGTGAATTATTAAAATTTCATTATGTGATTAATTACCAGAAAACAATATTTAAATATTCCTGTTATGGAATTTTAATTTTGTAAAAAGTGCAGCATGTGCTTATTATAGTTCTATAAATAAATAGAACATTTTCATGAAATAATACTAATGGTGAATATTTTATGAATTTTTATTCAGAAACTGAATATATACTTTCAGTATATTTATTTATGGACTAACTGAAGATACTATCAATGGAAGTGATTTCATAAATGGTGTTTTCTACTCTGTGTTCCCTGTTTTGAGATTGTTAGGTCTCGTATCATGCTCACGTGTCATATGTTACTGTTGCTATACTATGCTGATAGATACTGATCCTACTATCAGTGTCCCAATTGTCTCTTGATCAGTGCATACTGTGGACCCTATAGACTATGGTCATAAGTCTCACGTGTTATTATTTCTCCCTTTTTGGGACATTATTATAGCATGATATACCTTGTGTGTTGCCTAGCCGAAAATCATGCATTCGAGATATCCCTACAAATTACACATGCATCCTTACATGTTTGAGGTATTCGCGTTTCCCGATAGCACCACTCTAAAACCTTAACTCTCGAGCTGCAGATAATTTCACCAAAATTATTAGCTTATTAAATACTTATTTTTAAGCTATCGCTCATATCATAATACAGCCACATTGGACACTGCAAATTTTTTGCAGTATAATTTCTATCGGTAGTATAGCGTAACTTCCTCGTTTTGAGTCGGATTTTAAATTCGAGCATACCGACAGACTCCTTGTAATTCCTACAGTTTAAATCTACCCTTAGATCATCAAGAACAGCCATGAAACACACTCCTCTTCATGAGGCCGAATATGGATGGTGGTGATTTTGATGGACTTTCAACAATCCAATTTTACCATATTATTCTACTATGCTCAACCATCATTTTGGCACCCATTTTAAGCATGAAATCACATGAATTCCCCATGCTCCCATGTTGGTCGAATGGTCCTCCAATGGCACATTTTGATTTTTCAACATTTAAATAAAACTAATGTTGTAGACATGATTATCATGCTTAAAGGATTAATTCTATTCCATTGGATTCAAGAAAAACATAAGGAATGGTGAACTTACCTTGCTTGGGCTCTTCTTTTCTCCTTGTATAGTGGCTTATAAGATGAGATATTGGTATAGAAATGTAGAGGAGAGAGAGTAGAGTGTTTTTGTACTTGAAATTTTGTTGAGATGTTGGCTAGATTAGTAGTTATAAAGGCTTGAAGTTTTCTTTCTTTCTTTTCTTCTCAACAATGGCGTGAGACTTGGTGGAGAAGAGGATGAATAGTGCAGCTCAGCTACTAACAGAATTATAAAGAGAATTCTGGAATTTGACAAAATTACCAAAATGCCCTTTGTTATAAAATTTTCGGATGATTTTGCCCTTAAGTTCTCTCAGTCGTAAAATGGTGTAAACGCACTCCAAATTTTTGGATTTCAGTACCAAATGATCATATTATACATAATTTGATGATTAGAAGTAGTTTCGTAGACAAGCAGTACACGAATAGTGAGAAATTATGATTTTACCCCTGTGACCCATTGGCAAATTTCTCCAATTTCACCACTAATTTGATAAATCCGTTGACACTATCTTAAACTACTTTTCATGTAGAATAATATGGTATTTTTACTTCGTCCCAATTCATTTTAGTTTAGGTGCAATTTACGAAAATACCCTCAGGACATTACCGTCATTTTTCAATTTGTTTACCATATTTCCAAGAATAGTGCAAATGAGGTATTTCGGCCTCCAACCTCCATAATACCATTATTACATCATCCGTACACTATTTCCTCAGTCATATATACATCTAGGCTCGAAAATCCATGTGGGGTCCACATCACTATTTACTTGAAATTTACCAAAATATTCTAAAATTAAATTAATAATTAGTTATTTTCACATGTACAGTATCATAAAATCGATTCTCACACTAAGATATCTAGATTCTTTCTCAATTGTTTCTTGATCTAATGACTCCTCCTTTTTATTTATATCAAGATCTTTTAATTGTTCCCTAACATCTTTATCTTGAGATGGATCAATAATTGGTTTATCAAATATTTCCATATCATCATCAAGATTGGTTCTACTAAAGGGGTTTGACTCATAAAAAATCACATGAATTGACTTTTCTACAACAAGTGTTCTTTTGTTGAAAAATCTATATGCCTTAGAATTTAATGAATAGCCAAGAAAAATATTTTCATCACTTTTTGCATCAAACTTTCCTAAATTATAATTTTTCATTATTCAAAACAAAACATTTGCATCCAAAAGGATAAAAATAGCTAATGTTAGGCCTTTTTTCCTTAATAAATATCATGTTGTGTTTTCTTTAAAATGGGTCTAATGATAGCTCTATTTATAACATAATATGCAGTATTAATAGCTTCAGCCCAAAAATATTTTGGCAAATTGTTTTCACAAAGCATGGTTCTAGCCATTTCCTCTAAGGTCCTATTTCTTCTCTCAACTACCTCATTTTGTTGAGGTGTTTTAGGAGCAGAAAAATTATGGCTAATTCCATTTTCATTGCACTAATCATCAAAGCCAAGATTTTCAAATGCTAGTAATTGAATAACTTTTTTCATTTTGAACAAGTTTTGAAATAGTAATGAATTTGTCTAAGGCTTTATTTTTAACACTTAAGAAAAACACCCAAGTGAACCTAGTATAGTCATCAACTATAACAAAATTATAGTGTTTTCCACCTAAGCTAGTAGTTCTAGTTGGTCCAAAAATATCTAAATGGAGGAGTTAGATTGATCTAGAGGTGGAAACACACTTCTTTGATTTGAAAGACACTTTCTTGTGTTTTCCTCTTATATAAGCTTCACACACTTTATCATTTTCAAACTGAAGCTTGGGCAATCCTACAACTAGGTCTCTTTTGGCTAATTTGGACTATACATGCATACTAGCATGACCTAATCTCCTATGTCACAACCAAGGTTCATCTTCTTTGGTGGCCATAAAGCATACATTTTTGTTATTTAGTTCATATAAATGTCTAATATAAATATGTCATTGTCTATGTCCAATGAAAAGTATTTGGTTGGCTTTAGCATCAACAACATGGCAATACAAAGCATCAAAAACAACCTTAAAACCTCTATCACACAATTGACTAATACTAAGAAAGTTATGTTTTAATCCCCTAACATACAACACATTTTCAATAGTAGAAGAAGAATTACCAATGGAGTCAATCCCTTCTATTGCCCTTTGGAGTTGTCCCCAAATGTGACTTCTCCACCACTTTTAGGCTTTAGATTTTTGAATTGACTCTTGTCACCGGTCATGTGTCTTGAGCATCCATTATTAAGGTACCAATGTTCTTTTGACTTTGCCATGTAGCAATGCTCTTCCTCCTACAATCAAATACATCAAACTTTTGTCTTAGGTACCCAAATTTTCTTAGATCCTTGAAAGTTAGTGCTAATAATTTTTTTTCCTTTAGGGATCCATTTCATTTTCAAGGATTCATCATTTTCATTTACAACATATTTGGGTACCTAAATTTTCTTAACCAATTTTTCTCTGAAGGTTGATTTCCTTGATGTGCATGCCTATGAGGAGTGTCCTAGTTTATTGCATAAAGAACACAAAATTGATTTTTCATTCATGAAGAAAGTTTTTGAGATAAGTTTTTTTATTTGATGCATTAAAACCTACTCGTTCCTTGTCAAAGAATGCTCTTTGGGTCTCTAACATACGATCAAGTTTTTGTTGACCCTTATAGAATCTAGAAAAAGAATTTTGCAAATTAATGTTCTTTTTATTTAACTCTTTAATTTCTAGATTGGCATTCTCTAACTTCTTCTCACATTCTAATTTAGCAGCATTTCATTTTCCTTTCTCAATTTTGAAATCATTTTCTTATATTTTATATTCATATTTTCAACTTCACTAACCAAGTAATCAAAGACATCTTGTAACTCATCAAAAATATTTTCATAAGTATCAAGAGAGTTAGAATTTACCTTATCATCATTAATGGCCTTAAAGCAAAGATTGGCCACTACATCCTCAACATTTTCTTCATCGAAGCTATCACTATCGCTTCATGTAGCCACCATTGCCTTCTTTGTTTTCTATACAAAGGACAATTAAATTTAAAATGACCAGGTTTCTTACATTCATTACAAATAATGGTTTCTTTTTCTTTCTTACTAGTTTCTCCCTTGCTAGTATCTCTCCTAGGGGGTCTCCTAGAACTTCCACTAGATCTCATTCTCATAAATTTGTTAAACCTTTTGGCAAACATTGCCATCTCTAAATCATCATCATCACCACTTTCATTATGATCATCTTTGCATTCCTCATGTGTGGTGGATTTCAATGCAACTCCAACTTGTTTTGGAGGTTCTTGATTTCTCTTGATCTTTATCTCATAAGTAAGTAGAGATCCCATTAGTTCATATAAAGACAATGTATGGGGATCCTTTGACTCCTCAATAGCAGTAACTTTAGCTTCTCATGATTTAGGTAAGCTATTTAAGATCTTCTTAACCATTTCAACATTAGAATAAGTCTTACATAATGATTTGAGACCATTTATGATATCGATGAACCTAGTAAACATGTCACTAATGTATTCTTCATTTTTTTATTTTAAATAGTTCATAATCTTGAAGTGAGCATGCCTACCTTAGTCTCCTTAACTTATGTGGTTCCCTCATAAGTGATAGCTAACTTATCCCAAATTTGTTTTGCATTCTCACACAATGACACTATTGTATTCATTTGGTCCTAGTGCACAAAAAAATGTGTGCATTGCCTTAGCATTCAATTGTGCCATTCTATAATCATTTGTATCCCATTCATCCTCTTTCTTTAGCACTTTCTCCCTATCAACTTTCTTAATTGGAACTAGGGAGCTTTTTACAATAATTCTCCACACCTCATAATCATTAGCTTGAATGAACAACATCATTCTAGTCTTCCAATATGCATAATTCTCACCATTGAAGAGTGGTGACCTAACTATAGAGTGCCCCTCTCTTACTAAGGGTGTAGCTACACTATTTTAAGCCATCTAGATCGTTTATACTCGATGAAAATTACTCCAAATCAATCTCCAGCCCAAGCTCTGATACCAATTGTTAGCTCTACTGGGAGGGGGTGAATCGATGACTAAATTTGAGTTTAAAACCTTAACTAACAAATAAAGCAATTTATGCAATAAATTCACAAATGCAGTAAATAAAGAGTAAGGGAGAAGAAGCAAACACAAAATTTATAGAGGTTTGGCTAATCTCTTGCCTACGTCCTCTCTCCTTGATCCTTTTGTCAAGGCGTTGATTCCACTTTTCTTTGTGAATTAATACAGTCCACTTTAAGGTGTGGAGAGACCTCTTACACTTCCTGTAATGGGCTTAGGAAGAACCTTGCAAATCCTTTCCCTTGTAAAGCTACCTAAACTCTCACAAGATAGTCTCACAAGATCACACTCCCCTTTGAAGTACAAAAATGAGTTTGAGTGATTTATGTACAATGAAAACCCTTTCAAAGGTAGAAATACACAATATGAAGTACAATGAGTGAAAGAGAATTGATTTGAGCTTTGAATGCTAGCTTAAAGGTTGAGGAAGATGAAATAATGCTTGTTCTCTCTTTAATCTTCATAAATGCATGTATTTATAGTCCACCAAGAGCCGAGGACGGTTTCTGGAGTATTTAATGTAATTCTTCCCGTTGAAACCACAAAAACTAGCCTTTGGGCACTGTTTTCGTGGTAGGGGATCGATCTTTAGCCTCAAAGGATCGATCCTATAGCTCTAGATAGCCTGATGAAGCATTCTGCCATTATGGGATTGATCCCATGCCATAGGGGATCGATCCTGCCCTTTCGTTTTGCTCCCTGGGTGCTTTATGCCATTATGAGATGGATCCTTCAACATGGGGGATCAATCCCTCATCTTGTTTCTGCATTTTTCTGGGCTATTTCGAATTAAAAATGATGCAATATTTGGTTTTTAATTTACCCCAAAACATTTTTTTCAATTTTATAGAGATATTTCTTGATTTCTCAAAAAAAACTTAGTTCACAAACTTGTTAAGTAATTTTCTGAGTATATTCTAAATTATCTTAAAAAAATTACTTAATGAAAGTATTCTATATCATTTAGTAAAAGATTAAGACCAATAAGAATAATCATTTAAGTCATGGTCTTATATTGATAAATATACTTAAGATGGTTTGAGAAAATCATATAATTGATAAAACAAATTTACACTATAGAATCAAACATTTAACATTACTTAACTTTTTGTCATTTCAAAATACATATGTCAATTTAAAGCTAACACTCTAGCAAATAATAAGCTATCTTTAGTAAAGAATAGGTGCATAACCCTTCGGCCCATTCCAGCTTGCTTTTACTCCTTGCAACAACCCTTCTCGGTTGATCTTTGATAACATAGGTAAAAGGCCTTTAATACAAATCAAGAAAAGGTAAGGAGAAAGAGGATCTCCTTGTCGAAGACCCCTTTCTGGATGAATTGATTCTGTAATCATACCATTAACCAATATAGAATATGATACAAAGGTGACACAACTCATAACCAAAGTTATCCGGCCTTGATGAAAACATATCCTACCCATCATAGCTCTCAAATAATTCCACTCAACAAGATCGTATGCCTTACTCTTATCTAACTTACGGGCAAAACTATTTTCTCTTCCTGGACTTTTTTTTTTAGTGTGTGTGACATTTCATAAGCCACTAGAACATTATCTAAAATTAATCTCCCAAAAACAAAAGCATTCTGTGTGATACTAATACACTGCGGCAAAACAGACTTCAACCCATTAACGAGGACCTTTGATATAATTTTGCACATAACCTTGCATAGGCTAATGGGTCTGTACTGTTCAATTTTCCTAGGTTCCTTAATTTTTGGGATAAGTACTATGTTGATTTGATTAATCTCATCTAATTGTCTCTCTTCCTTAAGACACTCCAAAAAAATTCACTGCATCATGTTTGACAATACTCTAATATTTTTGATAAAAAAAAAGTGCAAGCATACTATCAGGACTTGGAGCTTTTTTAAGGTGCATGTGCTCAATCGCCATATGGATCTCCTCCTCCTTGAAATCTGATAGCAAGTGTTCACTCATCTCAACTGTAACACAAGGCTCTATTACTTCCAATATCTCTGCAAATGAATTTGATCCTTGTGATTTAAAATATTTTTGAAATGGTCAATAGCAATTCTAAAAATCCCTTCCTCCTCTTCACACCATTCTCCATTAACATCCGTCAGGCCTTTGATCAAATTACATTGTTTCCACTGCGATGCCTGTGCATGAAAAATCGTGTGTTTTTGTCGCCTTCCTTGAGCCATATGGCTCTTAACCTTTGCTGCTAGAATACCTCCTCCTTTTTAACCATTCTGTTTAGCTCCTTTTTAACTGACGCATCCTTAAAAGAGCATGGTTAAACCATTCAAAGGCTCCATTTAGTTCTCACCGCACCAGACCAGCGGAGCACAGTGATAATAAGGACAAAAAAATTGAAAAGACAACAAAAGAAATGAATGTAAAATTAATTTTTTGTCTTTTTTTAAAAATATTTTTTATTATTTATTTTTACTTAATTGTCATATTATCTTTTTCACTGGAGCCAATTTCACAACTCATCCAAACTAGTCCAAAGCCGTGGTCAACAACTCCTTTTGTTTTTTCCAATCTCCAAATTTTTCTTCAAGCCACATCTTTAATCTTTCCAACACCAATTGTCCCTTTTTTGAATTCCTTCTCCTACATCTTCCACCCATGTGGTCCTTACTATAGCTGTACAATCTTCCTCCTTTGACCAAAAGATTCAAACATTAATCTTTTCCTTCTCTTCTTGTGTCGTCTACTTTGCATAATCTCAGTACATATCATTGAGTCCTTATGATCTAACACTATAGATTCTAAGCGAACCACTTCATAACTTTGGAAAATTTTCTACCACCCTCTATTAACACAACCCCTATCCAATCTTTCTCATATCATTGTCTTCTCCATATGACCTCTTTCGCAAGGATACCATGTGCTAGTAAACCCCAACTCTTCTAATCCACTGTCATCCAAAACTTCTCTAAAACTAGTCATTTATTGCTTTCTGCCCCTTACTTCTCCTGTTTTTTCATGACTCTACAAGATCTCATTATAGTCGCCCATACAAAGCCATAGCATAGTATTTTTTGCATTTAGCCTCCTAATAACCTGTAACATCCCAATCCACAGTATAACACAATATTTACTTATAAATCTCGCTTATTCGTCGGTTAGGTTGTCTGTGATGCTTAACAACTCGTTATCCCTTTAAGAATTTCATAGTACTTCCATTTACAATACTATAACAAAATTATGAATATTACATTCAATTTATTTTAAGATTATTTACATTCCCTCTTAATCAAAGTAGTACTATACAAATTTGCTGAATATATAAAAGAAAATTTTATACTTCCGATATCGAATATCTGCTAACCCAAGTAGTCGATAACTCTGGAAGGTAAGTCTCTTAATCCAAATAACCTGTGGAGTGGAAATTGAAGGGGTGAGAAACAACGTGCTCAGTAAAAGAGTTGTATGCTGCTTTATAAATCAAAAACTATATACCACAAATATTTTATTTTCCCTAATAGTATACCCAGTAAGAAAACAGTAGATATAGTGAACTGTCTTTAATATTCAAATCACTGGCTAAACAATTTACAATATAATGTAGTAAACAGTAAACAGAATTCAGTAAATCCTTTCAATAAACAGAACTTAGGAAGTTGAGACTATGCATCACTGTACAATTAAATCATGCTATCATCGTTCCCACAAGAACACAAGTCGTCCGCTTTAGGGTGCAACTGTTGGCCATCGCCCCTCATGGCTTTCTCGGAGTGTGCCCTTAGGCCAAAACTCCAATTCGCGTCCCCACTAGGACACAACTAGATCTATGGCCATAATCTATAGGGTATACTTGCCAGGTGACCTCGAGACCTCTGATGACTTGACGGGTCAATCAGCCACGTAATCAGTAACGCATAAAACTCGGGGCCTAAAGTCTCAAAAATCAATTTATATCTCATAAAGAACTGTCGTAACGTATTAAGTTTTAGAAAAACCTAATAGCTAGACACAAAGATATGGAGTCGCCACCAACTATTCTACCTAGGTGTGATTGGTCTCCTATTGAAACTAAGGATAAGGCTTGGTCTACGTTAAAAGTTCTAAGTTCGGGAGTATGGTTACGTGTAGGGAAGGATTAGCACCCTACAACGCCCATCCTAAAATGGTACCACTTAGTTTTAGGTCATTTGCTAAATTTGTTTATGTTGATCTTTAATCTCGATATAATTAATATTAAAAAATATTTCTAAGTATCCTCCATTAAGCTGGTGGGATAACTTAAAAAAACCTTTCTCACCTCAAGAGTATTCAAGTAGTACTATGCGACTTGCTTGAAGAGGCTCCGTCGTCGGATTCATTTTAATATTTTATGAGAAATTCCTAACTTTGACTCCTTCTACCCAACTTATTCTTACCATTCTATTATTTATTAATTCTTAATTTTATTTGTTTATTTTTATGCGAAAATGAATATGAATTATTTTTATCAAAAATTCCTTTTAGATCTTCCATTAAGCTGGTGAGACCCAAAAGAAATTTTCTTACCTAAAGATTTCCAAATCATTACTTAAGCGTAATTCTACTTGGAATCTCATCATAGGAATAATCAATATTCATTCTCAATAACTCCTATTTCTTATTGCCTTATTTTATTATTTCATTAGATTTTATTACTATTTATTATTGTTATTTTATTATTATAGTGAACACGAATTATTAAAATTTTTATCTTCTTAATTAATTACTTTAGTTTTTAATTTTAATTTAATAATATTTTTAGATAAAAATCACCTATTTTATAATTTTAAAAGATGAATAAAAATCACTTATTATTGAAAACTATCTCTAGGCCATCCATTAAGCTGGTGAGGCTTTGAAAATAATCTTCTCACCTAGAAAATTTCAAGAAAATCACTTATGCGTAATTCTCTCGATATTTCATCGTTGGAGTAATTCGTATTCACCTTCATTATACTTTTCATATCTAATTTTATTTATTCCTTTTCTTATTATTACTTCTATTGTATCATCATGGATCATTAATATCGTTTCTAATTTTTATAGCTAATTATTCTTGTTCTAATATACTAATTATTCATACTTGAATTTCATAATAAGTTTATTTTATTAAAAAAAATGAATATAAATTACTTTTTATTAAAAATCCTATTTAGACCTTCCATTAAGCTGGTGAGGCTTTGGATAGAATTTCCTTACCTAGAAATTTTCAAGAAAATTACTTAAGCGTAATTATCTTGATATTTCATCATCAGAGTAATTATATTCACTTTTATTTTTTAATATCTTGCTTTGGTCACTTTATTCATTTCCTTGTTTTATTCTTTACTACTATTATTTTTATCATATCATTAATAATCATTAATATCTTTCCTAATTTCATAACTAATTGTTTTTATTGTAATTTTATAATAAATTTATTTTATTTAAAAAAATAAATATGAATTATTTGTTATCAAAAATCCTATTTAGACCCTCCATTAAACTGGTGAGACCTTGAATAGAATTTTTTTCCTCAAGATCCCTAAGGTTGTGTTTGGATGAGGAATTTTAAGAAGGGAATTCATTTCAATCAAGATATTTAGAAGTCCAAAATGTAAATTTCTTGTTTGGCAAAAATTTTTGAAGAATTTGAAAATTTATGAGGGATTTAAGAAGGGAATTTGAAATGCTCAAATTCCCTTTTGAAAATCCACCTAAATAGGTGGTTTTTTAAAATTCCTTATACTCTTTCTTACTTTATTATACATGGCCCACTATTAAATATAAGTTAAAAACAAAAAACATATTGTTTTATTTAAATTTAATATATATATCTTTATTTTTTATATTATTAACAATATCTATACATTTTTACAAATCTAATGATACCCATATTACATATTTTATTTGATATTTTTCTTTTTGTAATATATAATATTATTATTTTTCTTTTATAATTATTTTTTATTTAATCAAATCTTAGTATCCAAAAATTCTTTCTAAAATTATTTTTATCCAAACAAGTCAATTATAAATGCTAGTATTTTAAAATGATAAATTTTGAAATACCTTTATTTTAAAATGCCTCAAAATTTTGAAATTCCTCATCCAAACACAACCTAAAAGTACCACTTGAGCGTAGTCCCTTTAAGAGTTCCATCGTCGGATGATTAAATTCGTAATTAAATTCTTCTGAATTTTATTCTATTCTTAATTTTATTTTAAATTTTATTTAATTCTAAACAAATAATATGTGAAATCAAACAATATATCAACAAATACTCTACATGCCTAATCAAATCGTTTCATTCATATTAATTATTTATTATCAAGTTTTCAAATCATCTTAATATTATATTATATTTCCAGTTGGATTACCTAAACTATTATCTTACTCAAATACCTACTTAAATAAATTATATAAATCAAACTGAACTATTAATACACTTGAACCTATTAAATAAATAAAATAATAGCAATTAAAAAACAAAATGCTAGTGATGATCACGTAGCATTACTACCTTTACACAAGTGCATTCATCATTTATGACAAAAAAACTTACCTTGTTTCCTTCTGCACGTTTTTATTCTTATTTCTTTCTCTTCCAACTTTCCTTGACTTGGTGTCCAACATGTGTTAAAGCTCCTTCACATGAGTCACTTCACAGCATCTTCTCTGTATTGCTACAGCAAACAATCACAGAAGCAAGATTCTCCTGTTTCTCCTCTCTCTCGATTCTATTGTTCGCTACTCAGACAAGTTGCTCCCTTTCATTCAGCTCTTGCTTCCCTGGGGTCTCCTACTTTGTTTCTGTTTTGGCTACGATTTTGTTCTCTTCTTCGATGGCTGCGTAATCACGTTTTTTTTTTGTCGTGAAAGGAGTTACAAGGGTAGGAGCAACCTTTTTTTTTTGTAGCAAGTTGTGGCTGGGCGTAGCAGATCAAGGATGGTGCAGTAATGCTCGGAACAGTGCACAACGGCAGTAAACCAGCGGTGCAGTGGGGGCTTGAACGAGGAAAGCTGCAGCAGTGGCTCGATGATGAAGACACAGCAGGGACACCGGGCGCAAGGTAGCAGGGATGGGCTCGGCGATGCAGTGCGAGGCAGCGGCAGCTTCAGCAATACAGAAGCTTGTGGCGAGGTGATGACAAAGCGTGGCGTAATGGAGCCAGCCTTGATGGTTGCAGAGGTGGAACGGGAGCAGTGCAGGCTTGACGGTAAAGATGATGAAGATGGTCCAACAATGAAGACTCAAGGCTCGGGTTTTGTTGGTGAAGCAGGGCACCGTTCGGCAAGTGAGGTGTAGGGTGGCAGTAAAGGTTACGGTGAGGACAGCCAGGGAAGGTTATAGTGGTTTGTGGAAGCTCGGCCGGTGACTAAGAGCAGTAGAAAAATTTTTTAGGGTTTTTCTTTTTCCTTTCTGTATTGTCCTCTCCCTCTTTTTCGTCCCCCCTCCTATTTTAATATGACCTAGAATCCTTTAATTGGTCTTCATTTTCCTTGATTCTTTCCTGGTAATTAATCCCATAATCTCAATGTTGACATATTTTTTTTAAAGCTTTCCATAAACAAATTCTAATTTGATTCTTTTAATTAATTCTAGATTTGTCCAAAGTTTCTAAAACCAAAAGATTTGATTTTTATTCCACAATTTGTGATACAAGTTTGACTTTCCCCCTTTTTGTTTTCCTTGATTTTTTTGAATTTTCATTTTTTATTTTTCCTTAATAAATGTAAAAATATATTAAAAATTAAATTTAAATATAAAAATTGGTCTTTTAAATCATCGAGCCTAAAGTCCAAATCTAATCTTAAGTCCAAAATCATAGTTTCATATCCAAAAGTCTAATTAAACTCAAATCAAAGGTCAAATGAAAGAACATTGGACTCACAGGAGAATTGAGACTCGAATTAAAGAAAATAATCTAATTGGCCCAAAAATATTAAAGACCCCGGACAAAATGGGGTGTCTACAAGAACCTTTAAGGAATATTTCACACATTTCATCATTTCTTTAAAATGATCGTTTTCCAAAAAAAGTATTATATTTTCTATTTACAAAACACAGTAAAAACAGCCAATAATTTCACCATTTTTCGTGTGAGAAAAACACAAGTTAAACTGGCTCGTCCCTTATCAGCTCGCCCATCGTAGTGGATTGAGCTAGCATGTTTTCATTCGCCTATGTGGCGAACTAATATTGCCCACTGTGGCTCTCACACTGAACTGAACTGGAGGGGTCGCCCACAAAATATTTCTCTTTAAAAACAAGGGATCGCCTATCTAGCTTTCCCAAATTAAAAACAGTTTATCATAGTAATGCATGTTACAAACCAAATTATTTTCTCAATATTTATATAACATTTTTCTCCACAGGACATGTGTAACATCTCGAATCACATGTAAATCACATATTTTACTCTTATTCACACTTTTTTACCAGTTGGGCTATCTATGATGCTTAACACTCTATTAACCCTTTAAGAAAATAAATGGTACTTTCATTTCAGTACTAAAATAGAACTATGAATACCTTATAATTTTTTAGATAACCTACATTCCCTTTTTAATCAATGTAGTACTGTACAATTTTACTAAATATATAAAAGATTACAATGTACCTTCGATATCTATATCTGCTGACTCTAGCAGCCGATACTCTGGAAGGTAAACCTTTTAATCCAAATCAATAACCTGTGGAGTGAAAATAAGGGGGTGAGCGACAACGTGCTTAGTAAAGGAGTTGTATGCTGCTTTATAAATCAAAAACTATATACCACAAAAATTCATATTTCCTTAACAGCATACCCAGTAGGGAAAGTAGTGGATATAGTGAACCATCTTTAATATTCAAATCACTAGCTAAACAGTTTACAATATAATGTAGTAAATAGTAAATAGGATTCAGTAAATCCTCTCAGTAAATAGAAATCAGCAAGTTGAGACTAGGCATCACCCTACAAATAAATCATGCTATCATCGTTCCCCCAGGAACACAAGTCGTTCTCTTTGGGGTGCACCCGTAGGCCATCGCCCCTCACGGCTTTCTCAGAGTGTGCCCTTAGACCAAAACTCCAATTCGCATCCCCACTAGGACACAGTTAGATCTACGGCACTAATCAGCCACGTGAATAGTAACGCATGAAACTCGGGGCCTAAAGTCTTAAAAATCAATTTATATCTCATAAAGAACCTTTAAGGAATATTTCACACATTTCATCATTTCTTTAAAATGATCGTTTTCCAAAAAGGCATTATATTTTCTGTTTACAAAACACAGTAAAAACAGCCAGTAATCTCACCATTTTTCGTGTGAGAAAAACACAAGTTAAACTGGCTCGCCCCTTATCAGCTCGCCCATTACAGCTCGCTCGTCGCAGTGGATTAAACTCGCATGTTTTCATTCGCCTATGTGGCGAACTAACATCACCCACTGTGGCTCTCACACTGAGTTGAACTGGAGGGTCACCCACAAAATATTTCTCTTTAAAAAAAACAAGGGATCGCCCACTGTTGGCTCGCCCAAAATTATATCAAAGGGGTCGCCTATCTTTGGCTCGCCCGGATTTTATTAAAACAGGGGTCGCCTTTCTTTGGCTTGCCCAGAAAACAACATAGGGGTCGGCTTTATAGCTTGCCCAAATCATGGTCCGTGAAAACAGTTTATCAAACTAATGCATGTCTCAAACCAAATCATTTTCTCAATATTTTTATAACATTTTTCTCCACAGGACATGTATTTCACTTCACATACTACTCCCTTACCTGGTCTTACGAAACCGAGCTTCCCAGTTGCGTCTACCAAAATCGTACTTCTCGGCTGCAAAATAATTTTATCGTAAATTATTAACAATTTTCTTCTTATTTTCAAACCATTAAAATTCATAAAATGCAGCCACCAAGTACTCTACACTTGATAAGGCTATCAGATCCATTGTTTTAAATTACGGTCGCGGCCGCGTTTTCGGTCGCGTTAGCTTTATCGCGGTTGCAGGCATAACGGCAGTTATTGCAGTCATCGCGGTCATGGCAGTCGTGAATTTTTTTTAATTTTGCACAACTTTGTATAAAATGTCATAATTGTAATTATAATCATAAAATGTCTTATTTTATAATTTTTAAAGTAATTTATGATACCTTAAGTCTATTATTTAGATGAAAAAGGAAGTTATTCATAATTTTTTTAATTACAATAAAGCATTCATATTTAAAAAATTACTTATGATAATTGAAAAATAACAAAAATTGAAAATAGAGATAACTAATTATGCATTAATAAAAATCACCATATTAACTATTTAACATTAATTATTTCTTCACGAGGTGGCATGTTTGAGATTTTTATTAAACAAATAATTATAAACAAATATAATAAAAACATCACAATTTTCATGGATATATGATAAATGAATTTGAGCCATTAATTATTCACATTTTCAACACTTGAATTAGTAAAAATAATTTAATTTATTACAATCACATTATCAATATTCTCTTGAGTTATAATAATGTTTTATTAATGAGTACATTAAACATTTAATATTAATTTTTCACTATCAATTAACTTAAGCCGGCACAATTCTATTATCAAATATAAATATTAATAATATTGTCTTTTTTGTCAAAAAAATATTTTCTTTTTCTCTTAAATTACAATAATATTTAATAGTATATTTAATTACATTAGAAATTATAGTAAAAAAAATTACATAATAATTTAATTAAATTTACCTAATACAAATTCCTAAACATTTATAATGTAAAAAAAAAAAAAACCCAGCCCAAAACTTCTAGCCGGCCTACCCAATCTCACCCATTCATAAACTAATAACTTAACCTACTACAAAGCAAATTCCCATCACTCTCGATCTCAACCTTCATTATTCCCTACTCCTTCGACTCTGAAGAACCCATCGGCCACTCCTCATGCTGACGCCTGCGGCCTCACAGCCCCTCACCAGCTCACTTGCCGTCGACCTCCCTCACGCCCTCACCCATCGAGCCTCAGCAGCAGTCAGCGGCCACTTGGACTCGGTTAGCCTCAAGCCTCAGCCTTGCCAATCTCATCTCAGGCCATCGCCCACAACTGCCTGTCCATGCCGCCCATGGCCACGCCAGTCGTAGTCACTCACGCCTGTGCGCTGCTACCAACAGCCTACCCACGCCCACTGACTCTGCCTCAAGCGGCCCTCAACCTCACTCACCTTAACAGATCTGTCATGTTTCGATCTAGATCTACTAAGTTAAAAGGTTATAAATTTTAAATTTGCACTCGTGTCTGGGACTCTGAGTTATAACCTGTTTGTGATCTCAGATCTGAATCTGATCTATCAATGTGATTGATCTAATTTTTTGTTGATTTTGATATGGTGAAGGCATGAAGCTAAGGTTTTTTGAGGCTAAGTTGATTTGGTTTTATGTCTGTGTTGCCTGATCTGATAAGAATTTTTTTTATATTCTGTTTCCAACCGGAACAAAAAGGGGATAGCGGCGATAACGGACCGTTATCGCCGCTATCCGCCGTTAGGCCGTTTTATAACGGCCAATAGCGACCGTTACGGTTGTGATTCTCAATCACAACCGTTTTTTCCGTGATAGTGGTAGCAGCCGGAGCCGCTACCGCGAGATAGCGGCCGCTATTTCATTTAGCGACCGCTATTTAAAACACTATTCAGATCATTCAGCGATGAAAACAAGCTCAGACAAGGAGGATATGGGATAGTTTACAAGGTCGTTTTCATCTGATGTCCACTGCTCTTCTTTGGCATTTAACCAGTATGTTAAGGTCAGTGCATCTGATTTATTTGTCATCCATAGGGAGTTCTAGCTAATGGAAGAGAGATAGCTGTCAAGAGGCTTTTCTTTAACAATGGAAAAAGAGTTGCTTATTTCTATAATGAAGTGAACATAATAAGCAGTGTGGAGCATAAAAACCTAGTCACGTTAATGGGATGTAGCTGTTCCGGACCTGAAAGTCTTCTTGTCTATGAGTTCCTTCCTAACAGGAGCCTTGATCGTTTCATCTTCGGTAAATACCAATACTTTACATCCAATATGGATGCTGAAGCTTAAAATGATATTGATATATATAGTCAGTTTAATTAAGTTGATACGTATCGTACACTAACAGCTTTTTCCCTTTCAAAAACATAACAGATCCTAGCAGAGGTGAAGTACTTAACTGGGAAAAGAGATATAATATTATTATTGGGACCGCAGAAGGTTTAGTCTATCTTCACGAGAACTCCAAAACCAAAATCATTCATAGTGATATAAAAGCTAGTAATATCTTGTTGGATTCAAGGCTCCGTACCAAAATTGCTAATTTTGGGTTGGCAAGGCCTTTCCAAGAAGATCAAAGTCACATCAGCACTGCCATTACTGGAACACTGTAAGCATCATTTTCTTTCTATTTGCTATCTCGCGGTAGCGGCAGTGACCGCCACCGCTATTACGGAAATAACGGGTGTGAGTACGGATCACACCCGTATCGGTCGATCGTGGCCGTTATAAAACGCCATAACGGAGGAAAGCGGCAATAGCGGTCCGCTATCGCCGCTATTCTCCGTTAACTTCGTACTATAAAAAAAAAAACAAAAACAAAAACAAAACAAGAGGACAGAAAACACAAAATTACCATAGCAAAATATCAGCTTCAATTAACAAAAAATCAACATCATCAGTCACAACAACTCAGTCACAAAACTCATAAGCAAAGCAAGAAACAGAGCAATTTTTTCCTTTGATCCAGATCTGAGAATGGGATCTGTGGGGGGAAAGGCGTCGAGCGTGATGGCGACCGGTGAGCGCGGAGGGCCTTGAGGCAAGATAGGACTGGCGACTGGCGTGGGATCGTCGGTGACTGGGGGAGCGTGACGTGGCCATGGGTGGCTGTCGTAGGCTCGGCTCGCAACGCTGGTGGGCGGTGGCGCGACGCGCGTGCCCTGCATCTGTCGATTGCTTGCCACCGGCGTGAGTGACTGATGGGGTAAGCGATGAGATGTGAAGGACTGGAGGCGTGGAGGACTGGAGGGAGGGGTGTTGGTGAGATTGGGGCAGGCGGCTAAGGTTTAAGGCTTTTGTTTACATTATAAACGACAGATCTTTTTTTTTTAGGTTACAAACGGCAGGGGTCTTTGTTTTAGGTTATTTGTTTTAGGTTATTTGTGTGTAAATGGGTGTTGGGCAGGCCAGCTAAAGGTTTTGGGTTGGGTTTTCATTTTTTTTTTTTACATTATAAATGTTTTGAAATTTGCATTAGGTAAATTGAATTAAATTATTAATATAATTATTTTACTATAATTTGTAATGTAATTAAATATATAATTAATTATTATTGTAATTTAAAAGAAAAAGAAATAATATTTTTTTGGTGAGAAAAGGAAAATATTATTAATGTTTATATTTGATAATAGAAATGTGATGGCTTAAGTTAATTGATTGTGAAAAATTAATATTAAATGTTTAATGTAAGCATTAATCAAACATTATTATAACTCAAGAATATTGATAATGTGAATGTAATAAATTAAATTATTGTTACTAATTCAAGGGTTGAAAATGTGAATAATTAATGGCTCAAATTCAATTATCATTTGTTTATGAAAATGTGATGTTTTTATTATATTTGTTTATAATTATTTGTTTAATAAAAATATCAAACATGCCATCACGTGAAGAATAATTATTTTTAAATAATTAATATGGTGATTCTTATTAATTCATAATTAGTTATCTCTATTTTCCATAATTGTTATTTTTCATTTATCATAAGTAATTTTTTAAATATGAATGCTTTATTGTCATTCAAAAAAAGTATGAATAACTTTTCTTTCATCTAAATAATAGACTTTAGGTATAATAAATTACTTTAAAAAGTATAAAATAAGATTTTTATGATTATGAATAAAATTATGACATTTTATATAAAATTGTGCAAAATAAAAAAAAATTCACGACCGCGATGACCGCGATGACCGCAATTACCGCCGCTATGTCCGCAACCGCGATAAACGCAACGCGGCCGCGACCGCAATTTAAAACCATGAGCATAAGCATTAGAAGAGTGAAATTTGTTTTTCAATGTCCACTTCAAATATGTTTCAACAAGTAAAATCTACTTTTACAATCCACAGCAGATATATGGCTCCAGAATACCTAGCCCATGGTTAGTTAACAGAGAAGGTGGATGTCTATAGTTTTGGAGTGCTTTTATTGGAGATTGTTACCGGGAAGCAAAACAGCAAGAGCAAAGACATAGAATATTCTGACAGCTTAGTTACAGCTGTAAGCTTCAGATAGTTCCTTTATCTACCCTTCTGTTCCTTTCCCACATGGAGCACCACTTTAACTAAAGATGATTTTTAGTGAAAAAAAGGGTTTCTTATAGGTTTTTTTTTTCATTTGTGTTTTCATCGGTGACACAAGCGTGGAAATACTTTCAGTTAGGGACCGTGGAGGAGATTTATGACCCACATCTAATGTTATTTAATAACAACCATAGCAGAAACGTGAAGAATGAGCATCTCAGAGTAGTGCATATTGGACTTCTTTGCACCCAGGAGATTCCATCACTAAGACCATTAATGTCTAAGGTACTACAGATGCTAACAAGGAAAGAAGAAGACCTCCCTGCACCAACTAATCCTCCTTTTATGGATGAAAAGACTATGGAATTCAATGACAAAACTGAGAACGAATGCTATCCCCTCAATGCATCTGGTAATGATTCAATTGCCACAATTTCCCATAGTTCCTTTTACTCAAGATGATTTTTGAAGTCAGATTGAGGTGAAAGAGTATATCTGAGGTAGGATAGCAATCAATTTATTTTAAGGGAAAAGCTTTAAAATAATTCCACGCAAGCGTCTTGTTGTAGGCACTTTGTTTAAGGCAAGGTTCTCCTTTTCTTTTTGTTTTAGTGACAGAAGCTTTGCATCAGATGTTGGTGAAGGCCGAAAGTTTACAGCTTTTCAAAACTATTTCTTGCTTCTCATCTAGCTTGGCGATATCTCATCTACAGTTCGCGGATGACATTGTGTTATTCTTGGAGGCCAAGGTGGAAGGGATGGTGAATGTTAAGAAGATTCTTAAGTGCTTCAAATTGGCTTCTGGTTTGAGGTTGAATTTTAGAAAATCTATCTTAATTCCTATTGGAGCTAATGATACGATTGTGGAGGAAGCGATCAGCGTATTTGGTTGTTTAAGAGGGGTCTTCCATTTAAATATCTTAGTATCCTTATTGGTGCTAATCCTAGGAAATCAATTATTGATGGAATCCAAAAGAGGTTGGCTAGTTGGAAGAGGAAGCTTCTTTCATTTGGGGGAAGGATAACTATGATTAATTTGGTCTTATCTAGTTTACCAATTTATTATCTTTCAATTTTTAAAGCGCCCAAGGGAGTTATAAGGAAGATTGATCACATTAGGAGATGTTTTTCGTGGGGCAGCACTGATTTACAAAAGAAAATTGTGAAGGTTAAATGGGTTAATGTTTGTAGACTGAAGAGATTCGGTGGGATTGGGATTCAAGACCTTCAGGTTAAAAATCAGGCTCTTTTTGGCGAAGTGGTGGTGGAGATATGCGTTAGGGAAAGAATCGTTGTGGAGAAAAATTGTTATTGCTCAATATGGTGATAATGTTCAAAGTTGGCTTCCATATGCTAACAACTCTAGTAGGATGTCAGTGGTTTGGGTTGATATTATTAATTTATCATCTATTCAGCAAGTTAAGAAATTTATTGGAAAAAAGGCTTGTCAGTGGCTGGTGGGAAATGGTTCCAATACTTTGTTTTGGTTGGACAAATGGTGTGGTGATAGTGCTTTTAAAGACTTATACCCAAGGCTTTTTTCTCTAGCTCTTAATCAATTTGCTAAGGTGTTTGAATATTCAAGGGATAATGCTTTTAATCATAATCAGTGGAAGGATTTCTTTAGAAAAAAATTATTTGATTGGGAGGAGGATTTGTTTCTGGAGGTTGTTTCTAAAGTGGAGAAGATTGTTTTCTTTCCTATTATAGTTGACAGAGTTGTTTGGGAGCATGATTTGACTGGTATCTTTTTTGTCAAAAATATATCAGTCCTCGTGAATTCTTTTATTAACTCTATTTCTTCATTTGATTTTTGCAAGCTTTGGGCAATTAAGGTGCCACCAAAAGTCCAATGTTTTTTATGGTTAGTTGTTGTTGACAGGATTCCTTCTAAAAGTGTTTTTGATGAAAAGAGGTATCCCATTTTCTCATGCTCAAAGCCTCTACTCATGGTGCAAATTAGTGGTGGAGACTTCAGACCATGTTCTTTTTGGTTTTTCTTAGGTGTGCTCATTTTGGTATAAATTTTTTAATTGGTGGAATTTATGTTGGTGTCATCCTAAGACCGTTAGGGAGTTTATGCTCATGTGTTTTGATATTGCTTTTACTAGTATGATAAAATCATGGTGGCTTGCATTGGTTTCAGCTGCATTTTGGTCCTTGTGATTATCACGAAATGCTTTTAGTTTTTTACAATAAAGTTGTGTCAATTGAAGAGCTGTTATTTTTGGTTAAGATGAGATCTCATATTTGGATTAAAGTGATTTGGGAGGACATTGTTTTCTCAAAAGCTTCTTGGTGGTCAGATCCTGCTTTGTGCATCCCTTCTAATGTGTTCTATATTCGTAGACCTTTTAGTCAATGGCTGCCGCCTACAACAGGTTTTCTCAAATTTAACGTGGATGGGTCTACTAGAGGTAATCCAAGACCAGCAGTGTAATAGCTGCAAATTAATTATTTTGATGGATTAAGCAATGTAATTTGGAGACAAATTTGTTTATAAAAAATTTAACTTGGAGATATGATGATTAAGAAGGTAAATTGAGAATGAGCATGGCAAGGAAATATTAAATTGGACTATGATAAATTATGGATAATTTAATTTGTGGATGAAGGATTTTGGAAGCTAAATAATATGAAGAACTTTAGGATTTAAAAAAATATTTGACAATATTAATTTATGATCATATGAGGTATGAAATATTTGTGACACAAATAAAAGATAGTAAAAGAATTTAGATTATATAGAATATACCCACTAAATATGAAGTGGATTAAATAAATAAAACAACAAGTCAGTAAAATATGGGGTAAAATAAATAAATAAACTAATTTAACAAATAAAGAAAACATGGGGAAATGGGCGTGGCTTATGGAGGAAGCTTCAGAATAATGACTCCACTAACTCATCCCATCAGCCACTTGAGTTTCATTTCTGCCGTCCATCATCATCATCATCTTAATGCCAGCCATTTCAATCTTTTTCTCTAGACTTTTATTGCACCGAAACCACCATTTCCTCACCATTGTGTTACCATCCAGTTCCCTCTTGTTGTGTTGACAGTAAAGGCTCGAGGAAGGGGAAGCATAAGGTGAGAAAGGTTCAGGTGCAGAGGCGACAAACCGAAGAGAAAAAAAAGGGGGCTTTGAGCTGTAAATTAGGTGTTGGAAAACAGAGTTGAGTTTGTAGGAAGTAATGTGAGGTGAAGGTCGAATTTAAAGAGGAAATGGAGGGCTAATCGGGTGCTGGAGTGAAGAGCAGCAAAGAGTTTTGACTCTAGTAGAAGGGAATGAAAGAAAGGAAAGAGAGGCAGCCATCATTTTAGCTTAAAGGAGGAACACGTGAAGAAGAAAGAAAATTATGGGCTGAAGAACAAGACCAAGACAAGGTTTCTCAGTGAAAATCGAAGGCTGAAAACTGAAGCGAGGGCTGCAAGGTGTTCCCATTTTGGCGTACATGGCAGCTGGAAGCTGCTGTTCTGTCGACATTACTACAGCTTATTTGAAAGATATGTAATTAGTATCATAATTAGTATCATAAATTCAATCAATTATCATTAACTCAATTAACTCACGTTAATTATGATCACAATGAATTAACTTACAAAAAATAGATAGAAAAAAATATTATCTTAAAAAAAGATATAAAAAATACAAACAAGTAATCTTGATAAAATAAAAACAATTATGTTTTTAATCTAATGAGTTTGAAACTGACTTTTTAAACCACTCTCTTATTAAAACCATAGTTTTCAAGAAACTATAGCAAAAAAATCAAAGAGGAAGAAAGAAAAATTTAATAAAATAATATAACCAAAAAAAGTGGTAAAATAGAAATATTTTGGTTAAGCTTAGGATTAAAATTATTTATTTAGCATTTGAGAGTAGCATCTTTTTCATTTTGCATTAACGGTTAAAGTTTTATTATTATAAAACAAATAGGTAAACATTTTGTTAAAAAAAAATCAGTAGATATTTTTTATTAATTTAAAATTTAACATGCATGATCACGTGAATAGAACATACAATTTGATAATCGGATTCAAAAAATATAAATGGTATAAAATATGAAAGTGTAAAATAATACTTTTAAAATGGAAATGGAGGTGCAAATAAGTGACAACCATTAAATTAGATCTAATAATTTTAAAAACAATATAGTGACTAGATACAAAAATGACAAGGATTAAATTTTTTTCCAAAATTATATGAAAATTGAAAAATTTAAAAATCAATTTGATATATGACGTGTCCTATGAATTGTGACATGAGAAATTTTTTTTGTATTTTGTACTGCTTAATATGAACCATTCATGAATCACCAAATTTGCGTCAAGCAACCGAAACATAAATTCTGCTTAGTCTTACCACGTTTTTCCATTTCTTTGTCTTGTTTCCTAGAAATCTTTTCGATTCCTTCGTTGAAAGACTTGCATCCAACGAACTAACAAACACGCAGCCTTGCTCTGAATTCTAAAGCCAAAAGCAGACAGATCGTTCATTTCCAATGCTTACCTTGACTTCTGATATTTGTCTTCTGGGTCTTAGATGATTTGGTATATATGTACTTTGCTTTTAACTTTTCAGAAAGACAAAATGCAGAGTTATAGACATAACATAACTTGTTGAAAAGTCATCAGAATTGGTTTATATTAATGTTTTTTTAATTGAAATTTGAAAGTGTTGCAAAGTGCTCACTTTTTAAAGAAACATATATTTGACCAAAAAAAAAAGAAACATATAAAAAAATTTAAGTCAAACTCTAAGCTAATTTCAGCAACGTTCTGTTTGAATGATCGGAGACTTTTCCATTAAATTAAGCTCTCTTGTTTTCGTAGTTATTACTTTAAAATTTAAGGAATCGATTGGTTCAAGGGGAAAAAAATAACTATTGGGCATAAATTTTATTTTTTGCTATCTGATTAGCCATCTGATTGTACAACATTCCTGATAATCAGAAATGTTAGATGACTGATAAAGTCAAAATAAAAACATTAGTTCTTTCTAATTTTACGTTTAAAAACTGTTTAAGTTCTATTTGTTTCATAGTAATTGATTTCTCAAAATTACTTTCTAAAACAGATTTACGTGTTTTGGAAAAAATAAAATTTTTTATTGTTTGAATGAGTTAATGAAATTTTTTTTTCAAAATTTATTTTTTTTCAAATGATATTGACATTACTATTAAAATATAAAAAAATATTGATTTAAAATACATATTATTATCTCATCTATTGACAATGGAGATTAAGAACTCCACAACAGTTGTGGCTAGCTAAAAAAAAGGCAGTAAATGGCTAACAATCAATAAAGGGCACAATCACCATTATGATTCGGTATTAGATGGTCATGTTAAACAAGATCATTAAAATTTTGTTTTTAAGAACTAAATGATTTTTAAAATAGTGACCACGTTTAAAGTAAAATAAATTAGCCTGGAGTTTTGTTTTCTAAAAAAAAAAAAGTTTTCATAAATTTTAAAACCTCAATTAATATTATCCAAGTGGGAGAGTATTAGAACTTTCTAATGGGTGGATTACTATTAATTGGTAGTTTTAAGTTTTAATAAAACAAGCTAATAACATAATCCAATTGGATAATTGTGATCAACTTAAATAGGCTTTTGTACATCTTATTTAGTCAGTGTGACGTGGTGATTATGTAAGTCTGGAACTTGATATTCTTTGATGATGAGACTATTATGTTCAACTATAAATATAAGGCTAAGTCCTCTCTTCATTTCTAAACATAATTGATATTTGCTCATTGAGAACCACCCTAAAGAGAGAAGTAAAAGACAAAAATCTGTTTGTTAAAAAGATGTTTTCAAGTTCTAAATTATCTGCTAAAAAAAGTACGCTTAATTAATTGTTTAAATCTTTTGTTTTCTACTTGTTACATAAGAAATATTGTTTAATTGATCTTACACTTATGAGCTTTCTCTTGACTTTCTGGGATATTTCTTTTATGTTTGCCGCGTTGTATTGTTCTCCCTTCTAGAATTTCTCTCGCCTATGATACCAAAAATTTCTCCTGTTCTCATTTCACTGTCACGAATTCAAATTTTGTCTCCATTCCCCTCTCTCTCTTTTTTGTTCTTTTTTTTTTAATGATTGAACCTTCATTATTTTGGCTTATCGTTTTTTTTCGTATACGTAATAGCTAGAGGAAGATGAAATGAAGGTTTAGTTTGGATCTCGCCCCCTCCGATAAGTATAACGATAGAATTTTTAAATTTTTTTCTTTTTTCTCAGAAAATGTTTTTTATTTTGTTAAATGTTTTAATAATTTCACTCTTAATGTTTTATATTTTTATCTTGAAATTTTTAATTGATATGTAAATTTATATGTAATAACTGTAAATTCTTGATCTTTGGTAACTTAAACAATGTAATGTTGGAGATAAATTAATGTATTTATAATTTAACTTGAAGCTATGATGATAAAGAAGATAAATTGATAATGAGCATGGCAGGGAATTATTAAGTTGGACTATGAGAAATTATGAAAAATTTAGACTATGAGAAGATATAATTAGAGGATTTAATATGAAGATCATGAAGGAAACTAAATTATATGAAGGACTTTAGGATTTAAAGTACAAAAAAAATAGACAATATAAATTAAAAAAAATAGAAGGTATGGAATATTAGTAGGATAAATAAAATGCATGAGATAAGTAAAACTATTAGAATAATTATGTTATTAAATGTCAAAATGGGATTTAAATATATATCTAAATAAATAAAAAATAAAAAATAAGAAGAAAATGAAATAATAAAATAATATGGTGGCTTTTTGAAAAATGGTACGTGGCTTCTTGAAGAAGCTTGGAAACAGTAACCCCACTATGCTATCTTCATTCTCGGGTATAGAAATAAGAGGGAAAATATTGTTTAAGGCTGAGGCTCCTCGAAGAAGCCGACCTCAACTATTCTCACTAGCTCTTCTCATTATCGGCAAGCAGAGCATTTGTGAGGAAGTTGGTTGCTATGAAGATCGAGAGAACAATGAGAGGAGAGGGAATGATTGTTTCGGCTGAAGAAGGAAACAAGGAGACGTGAGGACAGAAGAGAGGATGAGATGGTAAGAGACTGAGCATGAGAAAGAGAAACGAGGAGAAACTTTAGGAAAAAGGTTAAAAGCTACTGTGGTAAGAAAGGAATAGAAAAGAAGTTGTCTGTGAGAAGGAAGAGAGATCTGGGCGTGGAAGGAGAAAAAAGAAAAAAAATTGTTAGAGCAAGAAACACTGAACGAAGCAGAAGCGAGACTGACTCGGGCTAGCTTACAGGACAGTGCAAGGGAGTCTGGTGCGAGCCTCAACTAGGTTTGGGGGCGCTGAACGGTGGTTAAAGCAGCAGCATTGTGCGAGGAAGAAAAAAAAAACCTACAATGAAGAGGAGCTGTTGCGCTGGCTTTTGAGGTTTGAATAAGGCTATATATAGCATGAAAACAGGGGCTGGATAAAAGTCTTGTAGGGGCTGTGATCAAGACCGAAACATTGAGTTTAAGAAGCTGTAGGTGAGATTCAAGGTTGGTATTGCAAGGCTATTTGACCAAAAAAAAAAACTGAAGAAAGAAACAGCAGCTGGGTTTAGTGAAGAGGTTATTGGCCATTACCTTTCGGTCCTACGCAGAACAACAGTAGGGGTTGTCAGTCCCTCCTTTTTGGTGCAAAGCAAAATAATAACAAGGGAGAAAAACAAGTCAAAAACGAGAAGGTAAGGTTTTCTATTGCATTGGTTTATATGAGTTTATAACAAGAATTGATATGGAGGTATCTTGTAATGATAGTTGCTTGGAATTTGGCTTTTGGTGGCTATGTAAGAATAAATACAATAGCTGACTTTTGGAGACAAGGGTAAGGTTTATTTTATTGTTAGAGATTAATATAATGTAATGGAAATGGTATCTATTATAAGTGATTGGAAATATGCTAGAAAATTTGTGACATGGTTAAGGTGGTTTCCTAATAGTAAAGAAAATTTCTTTATGTTGACTTATTTGTAAGGACCCTAGAGTAATGTTAAATGTTGCTTGATTTAGTGTATGGAAAAGCATAAAAGAGGGTTAAAAACTCTTGAAAACTTAAGTCTAAGATATATATATATATATATATATATATATATAAATGTACATATGAAAGGAATGTGCTATTTTGAAATAAATATATATGTAAAGGTTTTATTAGTGAAATGATCAAGAATGAAATGTTGGTGTAGGGTTCACTTCGAAAGTAATAAGAAGGGTGAACACTATGAAACCTGACAGAAGTTGATTTTTTTTAAGGTAAAGATCAAGTAAAGGTTCATGATGCATAAGCATGGATAAGGTAGAGTTTTATATATATATATATATATATATATATATATATATATATATATATATACACATACCATGAACTTGATAAGGAAGAACAATGTAGAACATGATATGAATGGATAGTCTGCCATGCCAATACTTATGTATATCGTTAAAATGATAAAGATGAGTAATGTAAAGTTAAAAATACACATGTATATATATATATATACATACGAATATATCAGTGTAGATATGTGTATATATATATATTATTGGTATGATAATGAAGGATTAGTTTTGACGTAGAAGTCAAGCCTACTAAATTGTCGCTCTAAGACATATGATTTTGGTTTGTAGTGATTTGGAGCAGCTAGGAGCTTGAGCTGTGAATCGAAAACTTGAAGAAAATACTTGCTAAGTGCGTGAGATAAGATATATATATATATATATATATATATATATATATATATATATATATATATATTATAAGAACGTAAGAGATATTGAATGCTATTTAAAATCAACTGCCTTGTAGTTATATAAGTTGTATTTTCTTGCAAGGGGTTTTAAGAAAATATAAGTCGTTATACTGCCGGATTTTTTATGAAAATTATGGTTTTATGATTTAAGCTTAACTTAAGCAACCATTTGAAAATGACAAGTTATCCGGTAGGTTTATTTTGAAAACGGTTAAATCTTACGACTTTGATTTGTTTATGAGACTTTCAGCCGAGATATTAATCTCAAGGAAATTATCAACCTATGGTATTGTTTTGAAGATATGATGAATATGTATCATTTATATGCTTTTGAAAGGAATGTATACGACTTTTGTCATGAACTTTCGTAAAGCTTGAAAAATACTATTTCGGATTTCGAAAGATATATGTATAAAATGTTTTGAGACATGACTAACTAAAGTCAGTATAGTATTGTTTTGAAACTACTGTGTGTGATCTTGATTCAATCCATAGTAGGTATTTATATTCGGACTACTATGTGTGGCCTTAAATCAGTTCGTAGTAGGAACTATATGTATGGAAATATTTTGAAACATGACTAACAATCACTGCAGTAATGTTTTGGACTATTGTGTGACCCTGATCCAGTCCACGGTAGGTAATGTTTTGGGCTACTGTATGATCTTGATGCAGTCTACAGTAGAGTTTCTATTGCTGTGCGACCTTGATCCAATCCACAGCGGACTCAGTTGACACCTGATCAGTGCTCAGTGTGTGTAACGACCTGTTACCACATTTTTCACCTTATTTTACACAATTCATCCGGTTGGGCTGTCTGTGATACTTCACTTTACACTTAATGTTAAACAATTTCATATAATAATTAATATTATACACATCCCCTATCTTAGTTAATCAGATAAGTAGTACTGCAGACATGTCTAAATACAGAAAATAAATGATCGTACCTCATATAAATCAGTCGGTCTGTCACATTGTCCTTTGTGTACAGCCGTGATCCACAATCAATTGATCTCACAATCTTTAAAACCTGAAATGTTTAAAATTAAGGGGTGAGCAAACCACGGCTCAGTAAGAGAGTTATATATCACACTTGATATTCAGCTATCTATATGCTGAAAATATATTTTTTTTCATTTTCTTTAAAATCATCCTAGCTGGCTCAGGCTCACATGTAGGAAGGATACTATAGTCGGCTAGGGATCCAGATAGAGTAAGGCAGGTATTTTAGAATACCATACTTGTTCCGAAACCTAGAAGCAACTGTAAAGAATATTAATTTCGTTGTTTTCAAAACGATATAATTTTCGTTTTTCCACAAAGTAAACCACTTATTTCTTTTCACTTCAGTATACTTTAAAACACGTGGCAGTTCAGAAATAAAAACAGTGGTTTACTTCTCTTCTCTCCTTTTCAGTACAGTAAAAACAGTACAGTACAGTGATTTGTCAATATCCAATCATAGGAGAATTTCTTCTTCGATTATCTCTATCTTAGAAATAATTCTTATGTTATTCTTTTAGAATAAACATTTATTTCTCTTTTCAAATCAGTAACCGTATCATACTAAAACCCCGTAAGAAATGCTTTTAAAATAGTCATAGTATCGATATATGCAGAAAACAAATGTCATAATAATGCATTTCATACTTTAAATCATTGTATGAATTCTTTAATACATATATCAAAAATTCATACTTGTTTCAAACATGCATCATACTTTAGAAACTTAACATCATAATTAATAAAACTTATCATACAGTTCATGGAGACTAGGCAGAATCATATAGCCAGTATGCGGGTCATGACACTTACTTCATCCTCCGAAGAGGGAACAAAACATCATCCTCCGAAGAGGGAACAGAATACCTATGGCCATGGTATAGGCTATAGACCTGATCAGGGTCGTACAGCGAACATTGCACCACGAAGGACTAACATACCCACAAGGGATGAAAACATGCACAATGTGGGCAAGAACATGCACGACGTGGGCTATACATATGCCACAAGGGATGGAAACATGCATAATGTGGCAAGCATGACAAGCAATAACATAAACTATAGGGAGGCCTTAGTCTCAAATCTTACTTACTTATGTAACTTCTTAAATTATACATTTTGTACAAAATAGTAAGGACCGGGCGTGCCTGGGTCTAAGTTAGCCAGGGGTTTGCCACTCCGATCACTGTTTCAGAAAACATACTTATTTACTTTTGTGAGATCCCCAATTTTCATGTAATTCCTCCATGTATGTAAAGTATTTCGATCCAAGATGATTAAATAAATATGAAGTTTAATGTATGAAGGATGTATACCTGATGTATGTAGTATGGAAGAAATAATACAATGGGAAATAATAAGTCAAACGATTTAAATATTGATATCAGGAAAATAAATGGGATATGAGATAAGAAACAAAATCAGAAGCATGATTGGTGATTAAATGGATGAGTCCTATGGAAGAGAATTAAATGATAGTCAAATGGGTCAAAGGTCAAGAAAAGCTTGGCTGAGATAAAGGATGAGATGAGCATGCATTTAATGCCTTGCATGACTCACCCTCATCATCATCATCACCCACGCCAGCCCCTCTTCCCAGCTCTCCCTCTCGTGCCATCTCCAAGTTCCCAAGCTTCCATCTCTAGCTACCTTGCTAAACCACCTTACTGCCTCACCAATTCACTAAGTTCAGTTAACGAAAAACGATCCCCGTCGTTAGACTAGGCGATATCTGGAGTTTGGTGGATTAATTTCAAGTATTTGAAGAGATCTCAAGTTGTGAAATTCTGGTCTCTAGTGAAGGTAAGAGAAGAAAATGATTTAGTCAAATTCGTTCATGATATGAAGTTGTTTTGAGTTGGTATAACATGTGTATGTGATTTAATTTAAGGTTTAATATGGTATGGTGATTTTAGGTTAAAAAGGTGAAAAGCTAAGGTGACGCATCAAGTGATCTTGCGTTCTCGAGGAAATCGAGGTAAGGAAATTATGTAACGGACGTAAGGCGGCTATGTCCGCATGTTTTTATGATGTTTTACATGTTATGGAGAGATGTACAAGTTGTTTTATGCAGGAAAAGATACATTTTCGGATTAGTCTCCTAGTACCAATTAGGCTAGGAGCAGCCGACTGCCTTAAATGGGAAGTCGACTGCCTAGAGACAACCAAAACGTCGTTTTCCAAAACCGATGCAAACCAGTCGACTGCTATGTAAGCCAGTCGACTGCTATTTACCCAGAAGCATTCTGTTTCAAACCAGTCGACTGCTATATGAGACAGTCGACTGCTATTTTTCAAGATGCATTCTGTTTCAAAACCAGCCGACTGCCTATAGAACCAGTCGACTGCTATTTTCGAATGCATTCTGTTTCAAAAACAGTCGACTGCTATATGGACCAGTCGACTGCTATTTCTTAAGAAGCATTCTGTCTGAAAACCAGTCGACTGCTATAAGGACCAGTCGACTGCCCTCTTGTATTTTCAAATATGAAAATATCGAAATTTAAATGAAAATAATTTCGAAAAAGGAAGTTATGAAGTAGCAGCCGACTGCCCTATGAAACCAGTCGACTGCCATGCATGAAAAGAGCTTTTAAGCTTAAGTTGATTTAAACACAAAAGTGTTTTCTGAAAAAGTATATTATAATGTTTTGAGACTATGGACTGCGTAATGATTATGCATTTCTGATGGCTGGGTGACTCTGATCAAGTCCTCAGTAATATGTATGTTGAGCGAGGAACCCTAGTCCGGTCCTCAATCCCACATGTGACACCTGACAGTGTTCACTGTGGAAATTATAAAGGCAGGAGAGAATCCCTGACCTATACGGAGTGCACTACTGTACCAATGCATGATTAGAGTCATATGAGTCATATGAATGGGAATGAACGGTTCATGTGACGACTCAATCGCTTAAACATTGTACCTAGTCTCCATCTATTTAAAGTACAAGATGTATGTATGAAGAAGTATATGAAGTATGATGTTTTAAAGAAGAAGTATGATGCATGTTTTATATGTATGCTATGTTTTAAAGAAAGCATGCAAAGTATGTTTACCATGGCATTTGAAATAAATATGCATGGTTGTAAACAATGCATGAAAGAAGTTTATGATGCATGCTTTATAATGCTTTACATGACATTATAGAGCCAAGTAGGAAAAATGCATATAGAGACATAGTACGCTCTTTTACATACTTTTCTTACTGAGCGTAAACTCACCCTTTTACGACTATTTTTCCTACAGATTTCCTGAAGTAAATTTCGCTCCGACTAGAGGAGCTGTTTTTGAAGAATCGAAGTGTACCTTCTCGATACGCTTCCCAGTTAGTATAGAAGGTATACTTATGTGTTTATGTATAGTAAAGTTTAATTCAGCTACGGTACAGTACAAGTAGGAAATTGTGTATATAAGATATCGGGGATGTAAGATAAGATAATGTATGAGATCCTGTGGAAAATGGAATGATATGTATATATATCGTTTTTATGTTTATGGTAATTGAGTGAAAAATTTATAAGCTATTAAATAATTAGCTTAAGGATAAGAAGAGAAGGACACTGCACGAATAAATCTAAATAAAGAAGGAAAAAGATAAGTGATAAGATGAAGTGACGGGGACGTCACAGAGTGGTATCAGAGCAGTTTAGATTGAGGTTTGTCAGTGTCAAGAAGCTAGAAATAGAGTATATTCCCCAATTGTACTGTACTCGTCTGAATATAAATGTATAGTATAGCTGTCCATGGTTATACTAAAGAGCTCAATGATGACTATGTTTACAGTATGAGCTCACAAAGGAGAGGTACAAGAAGAGGAAGAGGACGGGGTCGTGAAGAACAGCCCCCAGTTCCGTCTCCTCATCCGTCTCCACCTCATAGCCCAAACACGAGGCTAGCGAAAATGGAAAAGCATATGGAGAACATGGCCACGATGTTCACCAATTCATGTCGAACTTTCCAAATGTGGCCACAAGTACCCAAGCAGCTACACCTGCTGTTGCTCCTGTAGAAGTAACACCACCAGCCCCAACTACGGAAAGGCGGGATCCTAGAGCCTATTGCAGTGTAGCATTGATTAAGGAATTTAAGAAGTTGGATCCGCCCAAGTTCAAGGGGAAAGAGATTTGTTGACAGCAGAGAACTGGATGAAAGCAGTTTTAAAATCTTTGAGTACATGCCCTGCTCCGAAAGGGAGAAAGTAGGCTTGGCTGCCTATCTGTTATAGATGATGCTGAGTATTGGTGGCAAGCCACTCGGACCGTGCTAGAGGCCCGATATGATGAAGTCACGTGGGATCGATTCGTAGAGGTTTTTAATGAACAATACATCCCACGCACGGATCAGAATAGACTGAAGATCGAATTCCTAAGCTTGACTCAAGGTACGATGACGGTGAATCAGTATGAATCTAAGTTCACTACCTTGAGTAGATTCGATCCAGAAGTCAAAAGAGATGAAGGGCATAAGATTTTCAGGTTTATCGAGGGATTGAGACCCCGATTAGATCTAAACTGTATCCGATGGATATCACCACATGGGAAGCTGTCCGTAAGGCTCAGTTGTGTGAGCAGGACTATGATTTGCATCATGCCGAATTCCGAACCAAGGGTAAAGGCAAAGAACCGATGAAACGGAAGTCGGATGAGAAAACTCAGAGTGATAGATATCCACATCGGAGAAGTAGAAGATCTGAAGGAGTTTCTATAGGTAAGTAAAGTATAGAAAGATGATCTTTAAATTAATTTAATGGTTATATGGAATAATATCGAAATTGGAGTTATGATAATAATGATAATGATATAGGTACTCCTAAGGCTACCGGGATTAAGACAAGTGATGAGCGATCCCGATATCCAGCTGGAAGTACCGCTAGCTCACCAAAGAGTACCACACAAAGATGTGAACAATGTGGGAAATTTCACGGATCACAGCCATGTCGCTTGGCGAGTGGCGCTTGTTTTAGATGTGGGGAGAAAGGGCACATGATCAGAGATTGCCCTCAGAGAGATCCGAAGATGCCTGATGAATCTGATAAGGCTCCTAAACCACAACCTAAAGCCACTGCAGCAGAGAAGGGAAAGAAAGCTGTGACCCAAGGACGAGTGTTTGCCATCGACGAAGAGTCTGCTGATGCCTCGTCCAAAGTGATTAAAGGTACGATTTACTTGTTTGATATAAGTGTCACAGCATTGTTTGATCCAGGCTCTACGCATTCATTTGTGTCTCCTAGGATTGCTAAGAAAATACCAGTTGAGCCTGAGACTTTAGAACAATTAGTAAGGATAAGTACACCTCTTAGGGAATCACAAATAACAGAATTGGTGTGTAGAAACTGTAAGCTACGGGTAGGAGAAAGAGAATCTAAAGCTGACCTAATCCTACTGAATATGTATGGGCTTGATGTTATTTTGGGTATGGATTGGTTAGCCAATAATCGTGTTTTAGTGGACTGTTATGCTAAGAGTGTAACTTTTTCTTCACCCGTTAGCTATGTTGTAAATTTTGCAAGTAACTAATATAAAAGCATGTTTGATCTTAAATGTTTGCAAATGAAAATAATGAATAATGTGTATGATGATGTGAAGGATTTATTACTTATGTGGAGGACGTAGATCAGAAACGTCCCGGACTCAAGGATATTCCTGTAGTCCAAGAATTTCCAGAAGTGTTTCCGGATGATCTTCCAGGACTTCCTCCGGATAGGGAAGTGGAATTTACGATAGATTTGGTGCCGGGGACAGAGCCCATTTCAAGAGCTCCCTACCGGATGGCTTTGGTAGAATTGGAAGAATTGAAGAAACAGCTTCAGGAGTTGCTAGACAAGGGATTCATACGACCCAGCGTATCCCCTTGGGGTGCTCCTGTGTTGTTTGTCAGGAAGAAGGACGGTAGTATGAGGTTATGCATTGACTACCGGTGGTTGAATAAAGTGACGATCAAGAACAAGTACCCTCTTCCCCGAATTGACGACCTCTTTGATCAGCTAAAGGGTGCACAAGTCTTCTCCAAAATAGACTTGAGATCGGGATATCACCAGTTGAAGATTCGAGATGAGGATATCCCTAAGACTGCGTTCAGGACACGGTATGGTCACTATGAGTTCCTAGTGATGCCGTTTGGTCTGACCAATGCACCCGCAGCCTTCATGAACTTGATGAATGATGTGTTCAAACAGTACCTAGACCAGTTTGTCATTGTCTTCATCGATGACATTTTGGTGTACTCGAGGTCATGGGAAGAACATGAACAGCATTTGAGGATTGTTTTGGAGACCCTCAGAGATAGAGGATTGTATGCCAAGCTAAGTAAGTGCGATTTTTGGTTAAATCAAATCTCCTTTTTAGGTCATGTGATCAGTAAAGATGGTGTCTCAGTTGATCCATCAAAGATTGAAGCGGTAGTTCAATGGGAAAGACCGAAGACAGTGACGGAGATTAGGAGTTTCTTGGGTTTAGCTGGCTACTACAGAAGGTTTGTAGAGGGTTTCTCGAAGCTAGCTGCTCCACTGACGCGCTTGACGCGCAAGGAAGTGAAGTACGAATGGAATGAAGCCTGTGAACGCAGCTTCCAAGAGTTGAAGAACCGGCTAACGACTGCACCGATCCTTACCATTCCTAGTGGTTCAGGTGGATTTGCGGTGTATAGTGATGCCTCAGGGCAAGGCTTGGGATGTGTGATAATGCAGCATGGTAAGGTAGTGGCCTATGGGTCTAGACAATTGAAGGACCATGAGAGGAACTACCCGACTCACGATTTGGAGTTAGCTGCAGTAGTGTTTGCCCTGAAGATATGGAGGCATTATTTGTATGGTGAGAAATTTCAGATTTTTACGGATCATAAAAGTCTGAAATACTGTTCTCCCAAAGAGAATTGAATATGAGGCAAAGAAGATGGCTCGAGCTTCTAAAGGATTACGATTGTGAGATCTTGTACCACCCGGGGAAAGCCAATGTGGTGGCGGATGCTTTGAGCCGGAAGCATGTAAATATGGTGTCTTATATGATGATAAAAGAGCATGAACTAATTGAGCAATTTGCAAGCCTCAACCTTAATGTTATGACTTATGAGCAAACTGGAATGATGGCTAGTTTAAGGATTGAGCCAGAGTTAATGGACAGAATCCGAAGTGCTCAAAAAGAAGATGATAGATGCATAGAGGCTATGAAACAGATGCAGTCAGATATGACCTCAGAATTTGATGTAAGTAATGATGGAATTTTGAGGTTCAGGAGTCGTATATGTGTTCCTAATGATGATGAATTGAAGAAGTTAATCTTGACTGAAGCACATGCCACTAAGTACACGTTACATCCAGGAAATACAAAGATGTATCACAATCTTCGCAAGGTGTACTGGTGGAAGGGCATGAAGAGAGACATAGCAGATTTTGTAGCAAAATGTCTCACATGTCAACAGGTCAAGGTAGAGCACCAAAAGCCAGCAGGACTACTGCACCCTCTGCCCATACCTACGTGGAAGTGGGAACACATTACGATGGACTTTATTATGGGATTGCCCAGAACCAAGAGGAATCATGATGGTATTTGGGTAGTCGTCGATAGATTGACAAAGTCAGCTCACTTCCTACCTATGAAGTCAACTGATACACTCAATACTTTGGCAGATATGTATGTAAAAGATGTTGTAAGACTACACGGTGTTCCAGTGAGCATCACTTCTGATAGAGATTCCAGGTTTACTTCCCATTTCTGGGAGCATTTTCAAGAAGCCATGGGATCTAAGTTAAGTTTTAGCACAGCTTTTCACCCGCAGACTGATGGACAGTCCGAGCGCACGATTCAGACGCTCGAGGATATGTTGAGGGCTTGTGCTATGGACTTTAAAGGCTCCTGGGATGACCATCTGCCATTGGCTGAATTTGCATACAATAATAGCTATCATGCAAGTATCGGGATGGCACCATATGAGGCTTTGTATGGAAGAAGGTGTCGATCTCCGATTGGGTGGGAAGAAGTGGGCGAACGTAAGTTATTGGCTCCAGATCTAGTCGAGCAAGCATCAGAAGATGTTAAGCTGATTTGTCAGAGGCTTAAGACAGCTCAAAGTAGACAAAAGAGCTATGCAGATGCTCGACGGAGACCACTTGAGTTCATGGTTGGAGATTTTGTGTTCTTGAAAGTTTCTCCATCCAAAGGGATCATGAGATTTGGCCGACGAGGTAAGCTGAGTCCTCGTTATATTGGTCCATTTGAGGTCTTAGATCGGATAGGTGATGTTGCCTATAGATTGGCATTGCCTCCGGAGCTATCGGGAGTGCATAATGTGTTTCATGTATCGATGCTTCGGAAGTATAATCCGGATCCGACGCATGTTATTGAATATGAACCCTTGGAGATAAGGGAAGATATGAGTTATGTAGAGAAGCCGATTCGGATTTTGGACAGAAAAGAGAAAGTTTTGAGGTCTAAGACGATCCCCTTAGTGAAAGTTCTCTGGCAATACCATACGATGGAAGAAGCAACATGGGAGCTAGAGAGCTTAATGAAGGAAAGATATCCAGAATTATTCACATGATAAGCTAAGGCAAATTTGGAGGACCAAATTTTCTAAGGTGGGGAGGATGTGAGATCCCCAATTTTCATGTAATTCCTCCATGTATGTAAAGTATTTCGATCCAAGATGATTAAATAAATATGAAGTTTAATGTATGAAGGATGTATACCTGATGTATGTAGTATGGAAGAAATAATACAATGGGAAATAATAAGTCAAACGATTTAAATATTGATATCAGGAAAATAAATGGGATATGAGATAAGAAACAAAATCAGAAGCATGATTGGTGATTAAATGGATGAGTCCTATGGAAGAAGAATTAAATGATAGTCAAATGGGTCAAAGGTCAAGAAAAGCTTGGCTGAGATAAAGGATGAGATGAGCATGCATTTAATGCCTTGCATGACTCACCCTCATCATCATCATCACCCTACGCCAGCCCCTCTTCCCAGCTCTCCCTCTCGTGCCATCTCCAAGTTCCCAAGCTTCCATCTCTAGCTACCTTGCTAAACCACCTTACTGCCTCACCAATTCACTAAGTTCAGTTAACGAAAAACGATCCCCGTCGTTAGACTAGGCGATATCTGGAGTTTGGTGGATTAATTTCAAGTATTTGAAGAGATCTCAAGTTGTGAAATTCTGGTCTCTAGTGAAGGTAAGAGAAGAAAATGATTTAGTCAAATTCGTTCATGATATGAAGTTGTTTTGAGTTGGTATAACATGTGTATGTGATTTAATTTAAGGTTTAATATGGTATGGTGATTTTAGGTTAAAAAGGTGAAAAGCTAAGGTGACGCATCAAGTGATCTTGCGTTCTCGAGGAAATCGAGGTAAGGAAATTATGTAACGGACGTAAGGCGGCTATGTCCGCATGTTTTTATGATGTTTTACATGTTATGGAGAGATGTACAAGTTGTTTTATGCAGGAAAAGATACATTTTCGGATTAGTCTCCTAGTACCAATTAGGCTAGGAGCAGCCGACTGCCTTAAATGGGAAGTCGACTGCCTAGAGACAACCAAAACGTCGTTTTCCAAAAACCGATGCAAACCAGTCGACTGCTATGTAAGCCAGTCGACTGCTATTTACCCAGAAGCATTCTGTTTCAAACCAGTCGACTGCTATATGAGACAGTCGACTGCTATTTTTCAAGATGCATTCTGTTTCCAAAACCAGCCGACTGCTATAGAACCAGTCGACTGCTATTTTCCGAGATGCATTCTATTTCAAAAAACAGTCGACTGCTATATGGACCAGTCGACTGCTATTTCTTAAGAAGCATTCTGTCTGAAAACCAGTCGACTGCTATAAGGACCAGTCGACTGCCCTCTTGTATTTTCAAATATGAAATTATCGAAATTTAAATGAAAATAATTTCGAAAAAGGAAGTTATGAAGTAGCAGCCGACTGCCCTATGAAACCAGTCGACTGCCATGCATGAAATGAGCTTTTAAGCTAAATTGATTTAAACACAAAAGTGTTTTCTGAAAAAGTATATTATAATGTTTTGAGACTATGGACTGCGTAATGATTATGCATTTCTGATGGCTGGGTGACTCTGATCAAGTCCTCAGTAATATGTATGTGAGCGAGGAACCCTAGTCCGGTCCTCAATCCCACATGTGACACCTGATTAGTGTTCACTGTGGAAATTATAAAGGCAGGAGAGAATCCCTGACCTATACGGAGTGCACTACTGTACCAATGCATGATTAGAGTCATATGAGTCATATGAATGGGAATGAACGGTTCATGTGACGACTCAATCGCTTAAACATTGTACCTAGTCTCCATCTATTTAAAGTACAAGATGTATGTATGAAGAAGTATATGAAGTATGATGTTTTAAAGAAGAAGTATGATGCATGTTTTATATGTATGCTATGTTTTAAAGAAAGCATGCAAAGTATGTTTACCATGGCATTTGAAATAAATATGCATGGTTGTAAACAATGCATGAAAGAAGTTTATGATGCATGCTCTATAATGCTTTACATGACATTATAGAGCCAAGTAGGAAAAATGCATATAGAGACATAGTACGCTCTTTTACATACTTTTCTTACTGAGCGTAAACTCACCCTTTTACGACTATTTTTCCTACAGATTTCCTGAAGTAAATTTCGCTCCGACTAGAGGAGCTGGTTTTTGAAGAATCGAAGTGTACCTTCTCGATACGCTTCCCAGTTAGTATAGAAGGTATACTTATGTGTTTATGTATAGTAAAGTTTAATTCAGCTACGGTACAGTACAAGTAGGAAATTGTGTATATAAGATATCGGGATGTAAGATAAGATAATGTATGAGATCCTGTGGAAAATGGAATGATGTGTATATATATCGTTTTTATGTTTATGGTAATTGAGTGAAAAATTTATAAGCTATTAAATAATTAGCTTAAGGATAAGAAGAGAAGGACACTGCACGAATTAAATCTAAATAAAGAAGGAAAAAGATAAGTGATAAGATGAAGTGACGGGGACGTCACAGAGTGGTATCAGAGCAGTTTAGATTGAGGTTTGTCAGTGTCAAGAAGCTAGAAATAGAGTATATTCCCCAATTGTACTGTACTCGTCTGAATATAAACGTATAGTATAGCTGTCCATGGTTATACTAAAGAGCTCAATGATGACTATGTTTACAGTATGAGCTCACAAAGGAGAGGTACAAGAAGAGGAAGAGGACGGGGTCGTGAAGAACAGCCCCCAGTTCCGTCTCCTCATCCGTCTCCACCTCATAGCCCAAACACGAGGCTAGGGAAAATGGAAAAGCATATGGAGAACATGGCCACGATGTTCACCCAATTCATGTCGAACTTTCCAAATGTGGCCACAAGTACCCAAGCAGCTACACCTGCTGTTGCTCCTGTAGAAGTAACACCACCAGCCCCAACTACGGAAAGGCGGGATCCGAGAGCCTATTGCAGTGTAGCATTGATTAAGGAATTTAAGAAGTTGGATCCGCCCAAGTTCAAAGGGGAAAGAGATTTGTTGACAGCAGAGAACTGGATGAAAGCAGTTTTAAAATCCTTTGAGTACATGCCCTGCTCCGAAAGGGAGAAAGTAGGCTTGGCTGCCTATCTGTTAATAGATGATGCTGAGTATTGGTGGCAAGCCACTCGGACTGTGCTAGAGGCCCGATATGATGAAGTCATGTGGGATCGATTCGTAGAGGTTTTTAATGAACAATACATCCCACGCACGGATCAGAATAGACTGAAGATCGAATTCCTAAGCTTGACTCAAGGTACGATGACGGTGAATCAGTATGAATCTAAGTTCACTACCTTGAGTAGATTCGATCCAGAAGTCAAAAGAGATGAAGGGCATAAGATTTTCAGGTTTATCGAGGGATTGAGACCCCCGATTAGATCTAAACTGTATCCGATGGATATCACCACATATGGGGAAGCTGTCCGTAAGGCTCAGTTGTGTGAGCAGGACTATGATTTGCATCATGCCGAATTCCGAACCAAGGGTAAAGGCAAAGAACCGATGAAACGGAAGTCGGATGAGAAAACTCAGAGTGATAGATATCCACATCGGAGAAGTAGAAGATCTGAAGGAGTTTTTATAGGTAAGTAAAGTATAGAAAGATGATCTTTAAATTAATTTGATGGTTATATGGAATAATATCGAAATTGGAGTTATGATAATAATGATAATGATATAGGTACTCCTAAGGCTACCGGGATTAAGACAAGTGATGAGCGATCCCGATATCCAGCTGGAAGTACTGCTAGCTCACCAAAGAGTACCACACAAAGATGTGAACAATGTGGGAAATTTCACGGATCACAGCCATGTCGCTTGGCGAGTGGCGCTTGTTTTAGATGTGGGGAGAAAGGGCACATGATCAGAGATTGCCCTCAGAGAGATCCGAAGATGCCTGATGAATCTGATAAGGCTCCTAAACCACAACCTAAAGCCACTGCAGCAGAGAAGGGAAAGAAAGCTGTGACCCAAGGACGAGTGTTTGCCATCGACGAAGAGTCTGCTGATGCCTCGTCCAAAGTGATTAAAGGTACGATTTACTTGTTTGATATAAGTGTCACAGCATTGTTTGATCCAGGCTCTACGCATTCATTTGTGTCTCCTAGGATTGCTAAGAAAATACCAGTTGAGCCTGAGACTTTAGAACAATTAGTAAGGATAAGTACACCTCTTAGGGAATCACAAATAACAGAATTGGTGTGTAGAAACTGTAAGCTACGGGTAGGAGAAAGAGAATCTAAAGCTGACCTAATCCTACTGAATATGTATGGGCTTGATGTTATTTTGGGTATGGATTAGTTAGCCAATAATCGTGTTTTAGTGGACTGTTATGCTAAGAGTGTAACTTTTTCCGGATCTACTCGGTTTACCTTCGGTTTCTTCTCCTCCTCCGTCGGCCTTCTTCCGCCTCACCGGTGGCCTCCCATGTCTTCCTCTTCCTCCGACGAAGCTTTGGTGGCAGTGGCGTGGCTGGTTTGGCCGGCACCGCTAGATCCATTTTTTTTTTTCTTCCTCAGCTTCCACCGGAATTTCCCTCCTCCGTTTCTGTTTTCCTTCCGTTTTTCGTCGCCGGTCTTCATTCCTCACGTCGCCTGCATCATCCTTCTCTCTCCCTCCTCCTTTCTCCCTCGCCGGCGGTGGCAGCGTCGCCATCGTCCTCTCTGGTTGGGAGGGTCGGGATCCTCCCGATCTCTCCTTTCCCTTTTTGTTTTCACTTTCCTCTTTTGTTTTTATTTTTCTTTCTATTTTTATCTATACTATATAATATATATTATACTTATAATATAACATATATTATATGTATATTACATATATAATACATATAATATTATTATTATATATAGTATAGTACTGTATATATTATGTATTAACAAATACATATCTAGTATATTTATGTATATTTATATACTTTAAAATTAATTAACCTTTACATATATATTTAATTATATATATGTTATAATACCATATATATTGTATTTACAATATATACATTTTCAAAATTTAATGTAAATTAATATTTACATTTTTCTTATATATGTATATATATATATATATATATACACATAAAATGTCATACTTGAATACATATGTATTACTTAAATTTATAAAATAGTATATATATATATATATACTTATATATACCAATTTAATATATACTATATACCATACTATATTTAAATACATATGTATTTGCATCAAAATACATTTATATAATATATAATTATATAAATATATTTCATATTTATTCCTTATTTTTTTATTTCCAAATTTAATTTTCCTTCACACCATTTTCTTAATCCGTCACTTTTTCCATTTGCGGAATCTTTCCACAATATTCCAATCTCACCATGTTATTTATTTCTTTTCTCCAATATTTATTTTCAATATTTATAATTTCCAATAAATGAAAAATTTTACGGTTATCACATTCTCCCCACCTTAAGAAATTCGGTCCTCCGAATTTAACTTAAGTCCAAAGGTGGTACATGCCGTATATTTATGACTTCTGACCTCTAGGTCATCCTCCAAATAATACTGTCAGTACACTTGCAACATCAAGAGTACTTTAGACCACTACATGCTGTCTTTTATCATATATGTCTATACTCCTGTAAGTTCATTTCTCAAATCGGGAGTTATTCATTTCCACTCTTTTCACCTAAGAGTCCATGCACAGTATTTTTCATGTCACAGCTGATCTATGCTGTTCATCATCCATTTTTCTCACTTAGTGCCAAGTCGATATAGTTTTAAAACTATCAATTACACATCTCAATTAATTATATGTAAGTGTCCCAGTAGCTTTCACATCTCGTGTACTCGTTCTCTCAATATATCCTCAAGCATCCACATATTACGCTCGAGCATTTTCATCAGTACGGAGCGATGCTATCAGTACAATTGGGATCTCAATGCCTTTTGCTATTCTCATTAAGCATATGGCACTAGAGAATCTAAGAGTCTGTTAATGGAAAGTGATTCTATTTAAATCATCAGTCTTTAATCACTTCCATATCATTATTTCTCTTTTGGACTCTTTATTGTCCTCAATATTCATTTTCTCTATCATTTCATCAAGGCTGCATCTCATTGTAGACTTTACTATAGATCATCTCTTACAATCATAAATCATGAGACTATTATGTTCTCTTCATGTAGTATGGTATTTAAATCTCTTTTCATAATTTAGATTCCACAATTGAATCCTCAATTTATATATTTAATCACCACATCATCTATATACTTCCACCGTTTCTATCATGTTACGGTGGTTATATGTATAATCATTTTTCATTTATATACTGGCAGTAAACATATCAATTATCTTACTCCTTGGAGTATCATTAATTTCACTTATCAAATCTGGCTTGATTTTACATCTTGCCACAGTTATTTGATAACCAATCACAAATCACTTTCAGTCTTACCTTCAGGAACTGTTTCATATTGATGTTCCCTTCTAATCGTGCAACTTATTTCCTTATTCCACTTTCATTTTCGTTTTCATATTCCTACTTTTATCTTTTCATATTTTTACTCTCATCCTTTTAGTCGGTTTTTCTCAATTGGTATGTTACTATATTGCTAAAATCTTATAAAATCTTGCATACCATCTTTTCTTTACACTTATCCATTTACCGACTTTAACTTCTTTCTTTAATTACATCTCATCTATAGAGCAGCTAATCCCATCACTCTTCTATGGACTGGCAGTAGTATCTAGCTAGACTCATTAATCTCGTATCTCAATCATTATCTCTATATCATAGACAGATTCACTGTCATTTCGAGATCATATATCTCAGAAAGAGATACTGTCTAGTCAAGTCTCTTAGTTACCAATCTTAACATAATTCCACAGTCTTTAAGAGTTTAAGGGTTATACCACAATGCTGCTCATTTTCCATTTGTACTTTAAACTCTATCAGTATTTCATCAATTTATTCATGTATGGATGCCTAATTCTTTAGGCTTATATACCTCACAAGGCAAATCATTAACCTTGTAACCTCAATAGGAACTCGTAAAATTCACACCGAGTTCTAATCATTATCTTATGGACATTTCATCCTTGTGTCCTTTCATTTACACTGGGTATTCCCAAGGCAGAGACATCTACTATTCAATTCATTTTTACACACACTCTACCTTGATTTCATTATTCACTCATTTACAGTACTCCATACAGTACATCAAGTTGCAATGCATATCTCAAATAGTTCGGTTCTATAATTAAATATTCATTTAATACCTCAGAAACAGTATAAATATATAGAACCTCAATCAACCATACTGCTATGGATTTCATTAATTTTGTTTTCTAATCACTTTCTCAGTCATATTATGTAAATATTTCACTTTTCATAATATTCAACGATTCCGTAATAAACATCCAATTCAATTCACTCTTAATTTAGGCCCTTACCATTAATAATCGGGCCAATCATTTTATGGCATTCCACTACACTTTTTATCAGATCGCATCATATAAGGCCTCGACCCGTCCACCATCCGCCTTTACACATGTGTACTATCCCTTTTGAGAATGCCCAGCCCGTTCACTAGGTCAACTCTTAAGGTTTTATCATGAGGCCTAACCCATTCACTAGGTCACTCACAGTTCACTTCCATAATCTAAGTGTTAGTGGAATCAGTAATAGGGATCGATATATCCATATGACATCCTCTATGGCATTAATAACTCCATTATCATCAATGGATTCAAGATCTACTTAGTTTTATCACAATTCAGACTTTGCCCAACATAGTGGCATTTTCGTCATTTTGACATTTTTTTGGGTATACCTTTAAACCAAAGACCTTATTCTCTCTATGCTAATAGTATCTTTTCTCATACTAATATCAGCAATTTGAGATCTCATTCGATTTTGACAGAGAAGTTCACTAAAATCCACAATTGGATTATTTTGCATGAAATGCAGCTTTACATCATCAATTTCTCTGTCAAATCAATCAATTCCAACTTCTGTTGGTCTATTCTGACTCCTTGTAACATTTTGGAGGTAGGGGTATTTTGGTCATTTTTTATCAAAAATTTTCTCTCTCTTCAAATTACCCTCAATCGGTGATCTTAAAATCTATTTAATGATGATATTTCATTCCCCTCCTTTATATCATCACTTTCAGGTCTCAGTTCGATTCAGACCATAAAGTACTGGTGGAGCCCTCACCGAGTCCTTTCGGTTCCTTACCGAACAGTTTCGGTTCCTTACCGAACAGGCCTTCATTGAGATTATAAGATCACCAACATTTTGGTAATTTCTGAGTCTATTTTCCTCTTTAACATTCTCAATTTACACTTTCTCAATCCCTTTAAATCATTTTACTTAATTCACAATCATTTTACTTAATTCACAATCATTTATTTTCTCTATGTATTCAGACAACACAGTACTATCGGGGATGTTTAACGTTTCTCAACATATTTTTTTCCAAAAGTATCAACAGACATCAGGCCAACCCTGCTCTGATACCATTAAATCCTGTAACTACCCGTTACCATGTTTTTCACCTTATTTTACACAATTCATCCGGTTGAGCTGTCTGTGATACTTCACTTTACACTTAATGTTAAACAATTTCATATAATAATTAATATTATACACATCCCCTATCTTAGTTAATCAGATAAGTAGTACTGCAGACATGTCTAAATACAAAAAATAAATGATCGTACCTCATATAAATCAGTCGGTCTGTCACATTGTCCTTTGTGTACAGCCGTGATCCACAATCAATTGATCTCACAATCTTTAAAACTTGAAATGTTTAAAACTAAGGGGTGAGCAAACCACGGCTCAGTAAGAGAGTTATATGTTACACTTGATATTCAGCTATCTATATGCTGAAAATATTTTTTTTTTCATTTTCTTTAAAATCTTCCTAGCTGGCTCTAGGCTCACATGTAGGAAGGATACTACAGTCGGCTAAGGATCCAGATAGAGTAAGGCAGGTATTTTAGAATACCATACTTGTTCCGGAACCTAGAAGCAACTGTAGAGAATATTAATTTCATTGTTTTGAAAACGATATAATTTTCGTTTTTCCACAAAGTAAACCACTTATTTCTTTTCACTTTAGTATACTTTAAAACACGTGGCAGTTCAGAAATAAAAACAGTGGTTTACTTCTCTTCTCTCTTTTTCAGTACAGTAAAAACAGTACAGTACAGTGATTTGTAAATATCCAATCATAGGAGAATTTCTTCTTTGATTATCTCTATCTTAGAAATAATTCTTATGTTATTCTTTTAGAATAAACATTTATTTCTCTTTTCAAATCAGTAACCATATCATACTAAAACCCCGTAAGAAATGCATTTAAAATAGTCATAGTATTGATATATGCAGAAAACAAATGCCATAATAATGCATTTCATACTTTAAATGATTGTATGAATTCTTTAATACGTATATCAAAAATTCATACTTGTTTCAAACATGCATCATACTTTAGAAACTTAACATCATAATTAATAAAACTTATCATACAGTTCATGGAGACTAGGCAGAATCATATAGCCAGTATGCGGGTCATGACACTTACTTCATCCTCCGAAGAGGGAACAGAACATCATCCTTCGAAGAGGGAACAGAATACCTATGGCCATGGTATAGGCTGTAGACCTGATCAAGGTCGTACAACGAACATTGCACCACGAAGGACCAACATACCCACAAGGGATGAAAACATGCACAATGTGGGCGAGAACATGCACGACGTGGGCTATACATATGCCACAAGGGATGGAAACATGCACAATGTGGCAAGCATGACAAGCAATAACATAAACTATAGGAAGACCTTAGTCTCAAATCTTACTTACTTATGTAACTTCTTAAATTATACATTTTGTACAAAATAGTAAGGACCGGGTGTGCCTGGGTCTAAGTTAGCCAGGGGTTTGCCACTCCGATCACTGTTTCGGAAAACATACTTATTTACTTTCATACATAAAAAGCTTACTGAAAAATATACATAGAAATCATAAGGTTCGTTTAGCTAATTATCAAAAGACTATGAGAATTAATTTCGGAACGAAATTCTTGCTTCAAACATTTCTTTATAAATTGCGATAAAGACAGTTTGCAAAATCATCACTGAAAATATAGAAGGGCAAAACTGTCCTTTTTCCACCATAAAACACATATGTATGCTTTTCTGTACATTTAATCGAAAACATGGTTTTATAATTATCGGAATTCAAATAGATTATTTTTATAATTTATGAAAATAAAATATTTATTTTCTAACTTTAAATTCCCATCACCATGTTTTCTTCTAAAAACACGCGTAGAGACCTTTAGTCTCGAAAACATAGTTGTTCATCATTTTTTAACCTTTATGGAATTTTCATAATTAATTATTTCCATAATTAAAACTATAAAGATTTTATATGAAATCTAGTGAATATTTAAGAATATTTATAAAAATATTCACTTCAGTCTCTTTTTCATTTTCTTCTCGTTTCACGTGAAATATCACTTACAGGATGAAATTTCGGTGATTTCTTTTTTTTTTACCATTCACGAAAACATGAATATTTTAAAATCAATTATCATTATATTCATGTTTTATGAAATTTACTTAATTTTTCGATTTTCGTACATAAAAATTGTTTCACGTGAAATCAAATCATTTATTATGATTTTCGGTAATTTTCGGTAAATTTTAGTAATTATTCGATAATTTTTCGGCAGTATAACGGCTACCGATTTGGCTAGCCTCCTGCACGAAAAATACAGTTTATATTTCTCAACTGGTATTTCACCACAATTTGAAACCGATAAATCACCACAAATTTCAAAACTAATCATTATAAATTGCATTTAAAAATTAAATGCATAATTTAAAACATATGGCCGAATATCCTTACAGGCGGCACATGTCTCCCTTACCTGTTTCGGGTCGGCGACTGCCTGTCGAAAGTCGCGCCCGTGTTCACCTCGTCCGATTATATCGACTCGGTTATCGAGGGAATTTTTTGAAATTTAAATTCTAAAAATTAGAATTTTTTCATAATTTATTCAAATTAATTACTCAGAAATAATTCACGAATTCCTTATCGAATTTCTCGGATTTCTGAGTTTCCCGAGATTTCCCGTAATTTTCGAATTCTCTAGAATTTTTCAAATTCTTGGAATTCCTTTTCTCTTCCTCTTTCTTCTTTTTCTTTCTTCTTTCTTTTTCTCTTTCTTTTCTTTTCTTTTTCTTTTTCCTTTTTCTTTTCTTTTTCCTTTTCTTTTTCTTTTTCTTTTTCTTTTTCTTTTTCTTTTTCTTTTTCTTTTTCTTTTCTTCCAGCCGGACCGGTCACCTCCCCTAACCGCCGGTTCTTCTCCGATGGCCGGTTCTCCGGCGGTTCAGTGGCTCAGTAGCTGGTCGGCACCACGGCAAAGTCGGATCTAGCCTCCGTTCGGTCTGGATCGACAGCACGGCGACGGATATACTCGGTTTACCTTCGGTTTCTTCTACTCCTCCGTCGGCCTTCCTCCGCCATTCTCCACCTCACCGGTGGCCTCCCATGTCTTCCTCTTCCTCCAGCGAAGCTTCGGTGGCCGTGGCGGCAGCTGGTTTGGCCGGTACTGCCAGATCCATTTTTTTCTTTTTCTTCCTCGGCTTCCGTCAGAATTTCCCTCCTCCGTTTCTGTTTTCCTTCAGTTTTCTGTAACCGGTCTTCATTCCTCACGTCGCCGGCATCATCCTTCTCTCTCCCTCCTCCTTTCTCCCTCACCGACGGTGGCATCGCCGCCACCGTCCTCTCTGGCTGGGAGGGTTGGGATCCTCCCGATCTCTCCTTTCCCTTTTTGTTTTCACTTTCCTCTTTTGTTTTTATTTTTCTTTCTATTTTTATCTATACTATATAATATATATTATACTTATAATATAACATATATTATATGTATATTACATATATAATACATATAATATTATTATTATATATAGTATAGTACTATATATATTATGTATTAACAAAATACATATCTAGTATATTTATGTATATTTATATACTTTAAAATTAATTATCCTTTACATATATATTTAATTATATATATGTTATAATACCATATATATTGTATTTACAATATATACATTTTCAAAATTTAATGTAAATTAATATTTACATTTTTCTCATATATGTGTGTATATATATATATATATATATTTATATATACATAAAATGTCATACTTGAATACATATGTATTACTTAAATTTATAAAATGGTATATATATACTTATATATACCAATGTATATTTAATATATAATATATACCATACTGTATTTAAATACATATGTATTTGCATCAAAATACATTTATATAATATATAGTTATATAAATATATTTCATATTTATTCCTTTTTTTTTATTTGCAAATTTAATTTTCCTTCACACCATTTTCCTAATCCGTCACTTTCTCCATTCTCGAAATCTTTCCACAATATTCCAATCTCACCATTTTATTTATTTCTTTTCTCCAATATTTATTTTCAATATTTATAATTTCCAATAAATGCAAAATTTTACGGTTATCACAGTGTGGACCCCTTCTAGACTATGGCCATATGTCAATTTGAACTGCTTGATTATTGCTTCGTCGTTATGTCTCAAGCTTATTATGTATATGGTTTTCCGTGCTTATCTTCGTATATGATTTCCGAATGTATGATATTTGGATTCTGAAACCGATAAGAATTTGATTTGATGATCCGTATTGAAACTGAATGTGGTAAGCACGTATATTTTGAATTATGTTCAGAATTTAGTTGTTTATATTTCAGTTTAAAGGAAATGTTTTCTGATGCATTGCATATGCATGATTTGATTTTCGAATGGTATGAAATACGGTATTCGAGCTTTAATAAATATTTTTGAAACTTGCATATAGAAATTCGGTATATGTTTCTTATACATATTTCTTATTGGGCTTTCCAAAAAGCTCACCCCCTTCTCCACCTTCCAGATTATTTACAGTAGATGCTTTGTACGCGGGGTTTAAGCAAGTCTTTCGAGACTTTTGTACCATTCTTGAAGGTATGTGATGTACAGTATTACCTTTTATATTCAGACTTCTATATTCATTAGTTTTATAGTATGGGGATGTAATTAAAGGAAGTATAGAATATAGTTATGGTTCACAACAATGCATGCAACTTGGGTAGAGATATATTTAGTCAAGTAGAATGATTCGAAATTATAAATGCATGCTTAGTGAGAGAATTTGACTGGGACTTATGGTAACTAAAGGACATTGACTTAGCTAATATAATATTAGCTTAGAAATTGATTACTTTTATAGTATGGGGATGTAATTAAAGGAAGTATAGAATATAGTTATGGTTCACAACAATGCATGCAACTTGGGTAGAGATATATTTAGTCAAGTAGAATGATTCGAAATTATAAATGCATGCTTAGTGAGAGAATTTGACTGGGACCTATGGTAACTAAAGGACATTAACTTAGCTAATATAATATTAGCTTAGAAATTGATTAGTGACACTACGTACAGCCCAACCAAGTAAGTAAAAAAGGAAAAATTTGATTCGTATTTTCGGTATAAAGGGTTGTTACAAAAGCTGGTATCAGAGCAAAGTTGGCCTGATGTACGTTAGTGTCGGTAGGTCAAGAATTGCTTACATCCCCAAAGTACTGTACATGTCTGAATATAAACTGTACATTTCTGTTTAAAATGGCACTAAATGTGTTTATTCTATATGGATAAATTATAGCTTTTCCCTAACTAAATCGTATATGATATGACTTGATAAGAAATGAAGTGGTAAATGTTATTTGTTCGATTTTGAACATATTGAAGTGATGTTAGTAAAGGCACAATGGCCTATGTGATCTAAAGATTGATGCAATGTACTTATTAAGACTCATGAATAAGGAATGACGCTGTGTTTGGTGGAGATGATAATGGTAAAACATAGCATAGTTGGCCTAAGATAGGTCATGCAATGATCTAAAATGATCGATTTGAATACATTTTGCTTTGAAAGAGATAGAATTATTATATCTTACATGATTGACGCAGAAATAGATAATGATTGAAAGGTGTAAGAGAATTTAGTTAATATGGAATTGTAGGAACCTAATTTAGGTACTATGAGGCTTTTGATGGAACAATGATAAAAAATTTATGTTAAGAAAAGGATAAGAGACTATGAAAATTGTGGAATGAAGCTTAGACATATGAGAATTGTGTTGGAATATAAATTTGAGTTATGATAATGCATCCTGAGAATGGCATGTGATGAATATGCTTAATTGCATATTGAATTCATTTACACAACTGTAAACCTTAAGTATTTCAACATGTGTCTTGATGTAGCCATTGGACACATTTAGCATAAGCTTTGAGCTTTTGGAATCATTTGGTTTTGATTATGCTTAGATTTAAAGGTTAATGTATTTGGAAATTGTAAATATATGGACTATTTTGAATGACTGGAAAGAAATTGAACTGTGCATTGAGCTTCTTTATAAAGCCATTCAAATCTAAAGTCTTATGCCAACATTATTTTCCTACGAAGAGAATATAAGATTTGATCAAATACATGATCTGGCTTTTGTTTTGAGAACTATATGAAATTTGGGATTGCGATTTTAAACTATGAAACTTGAATTTTAAGGATTAGGCATCCTCGATGAGCTTTAATAGAGTCTCAACACTTGGTATGATTTCGATTGTGCCAATAAGGTTTGAACCTATCTATAATAGTAGCAAGAAACTATTATTTGAACCTATTCACCGTGCAAACAAAAAATCTATATATATAATAAAATTGATTGAACTACGTGATTTTGTGAACTTTGTGAATTTTGAAAAGTCCTTGGTCTTCAACCTCTGCTAATTGAGAAGCTTTTAGTAGAGCTAATATTGAATATGATTAATCACAGAGATCATGAATCTTTGAATATTACTGGAAACCTTTAAGGAAGATCAAGCAATGTGGTAAATTGATTTGAAGGTTTAGATTTTGTGAGATAAAATATTCAAGATCGTCTTAAAATGACATTGATCTTAGCTCAACTTGAGAGTTATGGATTTATAAAATAATGTACGTTTGTAATGTATAAACTAATGAGATACACCCGATTTGTGAATTGCTTGAATATTGAGATTTAAGGTCTAATGTAAAATGAATTTGATTCATGGATAAATGGTAACATATGAATTGGACTTTGAATTCCTCCGTTATGAATCAAAAGGATAAGGTATTGAGGTCCAAGGTGATTTCCTTGGTAAAGGTACTTTGGCAACATAACTCTTTGCAAGAGGCTATATGGGAATTGGAAGGTTAATGAAAGCGAAGTAACCTCACATATTCTAAGATCACCATAATCAATTTTGGAAGACAATAACTAAATATGGGGATACATCGAGTACTACAAGTTTTATATTAGAATCTTGTATTGTGTGAAATTGTGGATAAAATCTATTGTAGTGGTTTGATATTTGTTGAAGTGTTACGATGGTTTAGTAAAGAAGAAAATTTTGTTAGTCAATGTGAAGGGGAATGAAATTAATATACGATATCTTTGTGGCAACTAAGTTATTGACAAATAATGAATTAGAAACTTTATTTTAAGTGTTGTTACAGATAAGAGATTTTGTTAGTACAAAGGATATTAGAGATACCATTGATGTTTTAGAGTTATATTGAAATGAGATATTAGAGTGTGCAAAAAAAGTATGAATTAAGTTACGGGTTTAGAGATTGAAAAGTTGGAACATTACTTTCTTGGACTATATAGAATTTGAAATAAAATTTCTGTTGATTTCGTTATCAGATAAAGGACAGTTAAGAGTTTTGATTAAAGCTTAGTAGATAAAGATTCATGGATCCGTAAGAGAAGAATTACATATTAGATTTGTCTAAAAGATGGATAAGAGTTGGAGTTCATGAAAATTTAATTCGGTGTTTGCCTATATGAAATTGGCACTAAGGATTTAAGTGTAGATTTAGTTACTTTGCATCGAAACTCATATTGACCTGATCAACTATATGGACTCTTAAAATTGTACAGTTTGAACTACAAGGATTTTGAAAGCTCAACGATCTAAAATATACGGTCTTTAACAATGAGACTTTAAAACATGTGGAATTTTGATAACCAAAAGACTCATAAGCCTTCCCTTTTTGTAGAGTCGAGGTTAAACACGAGATTCTATAGAAAGTGAGTTTTGATAAGAATTTTGAGAACACTTTGGAAATGACAAAGGAATGTGAGAGTTAAAGCTTCAAGGAATAAGCATTTGTTATAATAGCTAACATCAACGTGGTATGATGGTTCTTAAACCATAAGAGAGTGAATGTCACAAATTTAGAAATAATGAGATGCAATTGAGCTGTGGCACAATAAAATAATTGAATTATGAGGATAACATGAAGTATATATAATCCTTAATAAGAGATGATAGGTAAAGTGGATCTTAAGATTTGTTGAACTTTGAGATTATTCGAATGTAGAGAATATGATAAAGAAAAGTGTCATTAACCTTTGAGATGACATCAAGCAATTTGGAGGACCAAATTTTCTAAGATGGGGAGGATGTAATAACTGTAAATTCTTGATCTTTGGTGACTTAAACAATGTAATGTTGGAGATAAATTAATGTATTAATAATTTAACTTGAAGCTATGATGATTAAGAAGATAAATTAAGAATGAGCATGGCAAGGAATTATTAAGTTGGACTATGAGAAATTATGGAAAATTTAGACTATGAGAAGATATAAAGAGGACTTAATATGAAGACCATAAAGGAAATTAAATTATATGAAGGACTTTATGATTTAAAAGACAAAAGAAAAAATAGACAATATAAATTAAAAAAAATAAAAGGTATGGAATATTAGTAGGATAAATAAAATGCATGAGATAATTAAAACTATTAGAATAATTATGTTATTAAATGTCAAAATGGGATTTAAATATATATAAATAAAAAATAAAAAATAAGAAGAAAATGAAATGATAAAATAATATGGTGGCTTTTTGAAGAATGGTGCGTGGCTTCTTGAAGAAGCCTGCAAACAGTAACCCCACTAAGCTATCTTCATTCTCGGGTATAGAAATAAGAGGGAAAATATTGTTTAAGGTTGAGGCTTCTCGAAGAAGCCGACCTCAACAATTCCCACTACCTCTTCTCATTGTCGTCAAGCAGAGCATTTGTGAGGAAGTTGGCTGCTATGAAGATCGAGAGAATAATGAGAGGAGAGGGAATGATTGTTTCGGCTGAAGAAGGAAATAAGGAGACGTTAGGACAGAAGAGAGGATGAGATGGTGAGAGACTGAGCATGAGAGAGAGAAACGAGGAGAAACTTTAGGAAAAAGGTTAAAAGCTATTGTGGTAAGAAAGGAACAGAAAAGAAGCTGTTCGTGAGAAGGAAGAGAGATCTGGATGTGGAAGGAGAAAAAAGAAAAAAAATTGTTAGAGCAAGAAATAGTGAACGAAACAGAAGTGAGATTGACTCGAGCTAGCTTACAGGGCAGTGCAAGGGAGTGTGGTGCGAGCCTCAACTGGGTTTGGGGGCGCTGAATGGTGGTTGAAGCAGCAGCATTGTGCGAGGAAGAATAAAAACCTACAATGAAGAGGAGCTGCTATGCTGGCTTTTGAGGTTTGAATAAGGCTATATATAGCATGAAAACAGGGGCTGGATAAAAGTCTTGTAGGGGCTGTGATCAAGGTCGAAACATTGAGTTTAAAAAGCTGTAGGCGCGATTCAAGGTTGGTATTGCAAGGCTATTTGAACAAAAAAAAACTGAAGAAAGAAACAACAGTTGGGTTTAGTGAAGAGGTTGTTGGCCATTACCTTTCAGTCCTACACAGAACAATAGCAGGGGTTGCCGGTCCCTCCTTCTTAGTGCAAAGCAAAATAATAACAAGGGAGAAAAACAAGCCAAAAACGAAAACGTAAGGTTTTCTATTGCATTGGTTTATATGAGTTTATAACAAGAATTGATATGGAGGTATCTTGTAATGATAGTTGCTTGGAATTTGGCTTTTGGTGGCTATGTAAGAATAAATACAATAGCTGACTTTTGGAGACAAGGGTAAGTTTATTTTATTGTTAGAGATTAATATACATGTAATGGAAATGGTATCTATTATAAGTGATTGGAAATATGCTAGAAAATTTGTGACATGGTTAAGGTGGTTTCCTAATAGTAAAGAAAATTTCGTTATGTTGACTTATTTGTAAGGACCCTAGAGTAATGTTAAATGTTGCTTGATTTAGTGTATGGAAAAGCATAAAAGAGGGTTAAAAACTCTTGAAAACTTAAGTCTAAGATATATATATATATATATATATATATATTATATATGTACATATGAAAGGAATGTGTTATTTTGAAGTAAATATATATGTAAAGGTTTTATTAGTGAAATGATCAAGAATGAAATGTTAGTGTAGGGTTCACTTCGGAAGTAATAAGAAGGGTGAACACTACGAAACCTGACAAAAGTTGATTTTTTTTAAGGTAAAGATCAAGTAAAGGTTCATGATGCATAAGCATGGATAAGGTAGAGTTATATATATATATATATATATGTGTGTGTGTGTGTGTGTATGTATGTATGTATATACACATACCATGAACTTGATAAGGAAGAACAATGTAGAACATGATATGAATGGATATTCTACCATGCCAATACATATGTATATCGTTAAAATGATAAAGATGAGTAATGTAAAGTTAAAAATACACAAGTATATATATATATATATACACACATACGAATATATCAGTGTAGATATGTATATATATATTATTGGTATGATAATGAAGGATTAGTTTTGACGTAGAAGTCAAGCCTACTAAATTGTCGCTCTAAGACATATGATTTGGGTTTATAGTGATTGGAGCAGCTAGGAGCTTGAGCTATGAATCGAAAACTTGAAGAAAATACTTGCTAACTGCGTGAGATAAGAGATATATATCGGAACGTAAGAGATACTGAATGCTATTTAAAATCAACTGCCTTGTGGTTATATAAATTGTATTTTCTTGCAAGGGGTTTTAAGAAAATATAAGCCATTATACTGCCGGATTTTTTATGAAAATTATGGTTTTATGATTTAAGCTTAACTAAAGTAACCATTTGAAAATGACAAGTTATCCGGCAGGTTTATTTTGAAAACGGTTAAATCTTACGACTTTGATTTGTTTATAAGACTTTCAGCCGAGATATTAATCTCAAGGAAATTATCAACCTATGGTATTGTTTTGAAGATATGATTAATATGTATCATTTATATGCTTTTGAAAGGAATGTATACGACTTTTGTCATGAACTTTCGTAAAGCTTGAAAAATACTATTTCGGATTTCGAAAGATATATGTATAAAATGTTTTGAGACATGACTAACTAAAGTCAGTATAATATTGTTTTGAAACTACTATGTGTGATCTTGATTCTGTTCGTAGTAGGTATTTATATTCGGACTACTGTGTGTGGCCTTGAATCAGTTCGCAGTAGGAACTATATGTATGGAAATGTTTTGAAACATGACTAACAATCATTGCAGTAATGTTTTGGACTATTGTGTGACCTTGATCCAGTCCACAGTAGGTAATGTTTTGGGCTACTGTATGATCTTGATGCAATCTACAGTAGAGTTTCTATTGTTGTGTGACCTTGATCCAGTCTATAACGGGCCCAGTTGACACCTTATCAGTGCTCATTGTGGACCCCTTCTAGACTATGGCCATATGTCAATTTGAACTGCTTGATTATTGCTTAGTTGTTATGTCTCAAGCTTAGTATGTATATGGTTTTCCGTGCTTATCTTCGTATATGTTTTCCAAATGTATTATATTTGGATTCTGAAACTGATAAAAATTTGATTTGATGATTCGTATTGAAACTAAATGTGATAAGCACGTATATTTCAAATTTTGTTCAGAATTCAGTTGTTTATGTTTCAGTTTAAAGGAAATGTTTTCTGATGCATTGCATATGCATGATCTGATTTCCGAATGGTATGAAATACGGTATTCGAGCTTTAATAAATATTTTCAAAACTTGCATATAGAATTTCGGTATCTGTTTCTTATATATATTTCTTATTGGGCTTTCCAAAAAGCTCACCCCCTCTCCACTTTCCAGATTATTTGCAATTGGTGCTTTGTACGCAGGGTTTAAGCAAGTCCTTCAAGACTTTTGTACCACTCTTGAAGGTATGTGATGTACAGTATTATCTTTTATATTCAAACTTCTATATTCAGTGCTTTTATAGTATGTGGATGTAATTAAAGGAAGTATAGAATATAGTTATGGTTTATAACAATGCATGCAACTTGGGTTGAGATATATTTAGTCAAATAGAATGATTCGAAATTATAAATGCATGCTTAATAAGAGAATTTAAATGGGACCTAAGGTAACTAAAGGACATTGACTTAATTAATACAATATTAGCTTAGAAATTGATTAGTGACACTACGTACAACCCAACCAAGTAAGTGAAAAAGGAAAAATTTGATTCGTATTTTCGGTATAAAAGTTCGTTACATTATATAAATAAGTTATTATTTTATATTTACAATATCTGATTATTACTTAAAATTTTACAATATCTAATTTTATGTCTGTATCACTTAAACTTCTAAGTAAATATAATGCGTTACTACATATTAATTAAGATTTTAAATATTTTAAATGTTAAATAAAATTATAATATTTGTAAAAACAATTTAAAATATTTAATTTTTATTAATTTATTGAAAAATATTTATTGATATAAAATAATTTTAATAATTTTTAATTATTTTATTGTAATTTTGGAACCAGTTGAATTTACTATTTTCTATTTGTATTTTATTTTTCCTTTTTGGCATTTCAAGCGGGACAAAATGAAGGAATTTGCGTAACCAATTTCATTTTGTTTTCAGGTTCATTGATATATTCACAGTTTATGAAACTCAGCCAATTTCTTGAGCCTCGCAATAGAGCTTGGAGACAATTTGGCCGTCCGAAGTCCAAACCCATCTTAAGGAAAGTGCATAAAACAGCTCAGTATGTTTTCTTGGTTCTTATCGGATCTCTAGCACTACTTAAACGAGTAGAAGCAAATCCGAGAGCCCAAGTATTGAACCTAAAATGTGGCACCACACCGGAACACAATTCATCTATCTATGTTCCAAATTTTGTTCTTTCAGCGGAGAAGATCAGTGACCAAATGCGTGTTGGATTATGCCTTTAGAACTATTCATTAGATGATTGACTTTGGCATTTTTTTTATGTATCATGACATATTATTTATTATAGTTCATTATTATATTTGTCTTATAGCTGCATAATGTAATCTTATATGATAATGTCCTTAGAATAGTAATAACACACTATTCTTAAAAATATCCCTAGTTAAGTATTATTGTGAACAAGGATAACAATGATACGATAAGACTAGTATGTGGTTGACTGATGACCATTGTCATGGATATAGGATATCAAGTCATCACATAGGTACATGTTAGAGAACTATGTACTGGATCGACCCTCAATGAGAACGCTACATGGATTGTTATATGAGTGTCATAAGCGATTCTCATAGTGATGATGGTGTATGTGATCCTTTGACTTGAGATCATCAGAGATCCCAACATAGAGAATTGCATACTTTAATGCTGCTAGATGTCATTCGTAACATGATGGACTATAAAGGTAGTAATTGGGTATGCCTTGATCTATGTAGAGGGATGTTGAATGATCAAGATAGGATTTATCCCTCTTATATAACAAGAGTGATGTCTTGGGCCTTTTGATAGAGTGAGACTAAGAAATGCATGGCCATGCTCGAATAAGTCAATATGAGATATTGATTTTATTTGTTTAATTAATCTACTCAGGAATCAAGAAACGCTGATTAGACTATACAAGTGTGACACATTCCATGACTTGTGTCTAATCAAGACATCAAAGGATAAAGGGATTAGACTACACGGTAACATCTATCACGAGTAAGGTTATGTCGAGTCATTGACATTCTCGTTACATGGGTAGCAATGATGTGTTGCTAGATACCGCTCATTGCCTATGACAATTTTGTCATTGCCATTGTTTTGAGAACCTATTAGGTCGCACACTTAGAACGGATCAATGAGGAGCTTAATTAATCCTATTCTAAATTGGATTAAGGATATAACTAATCCTATTCTGAATTGGATTAAGGATATAACTAATCCTATTCTAAGTAGGATTAGAGTTATGTTTGACAGTAAATTTTAGGGTAAAATTTACTGCCTATAAAAGGATGTTTTGTGTTTTCTAAAAACACAGCCGCACAATTAAACAGAAAACAAAATATTCTTTTAATCGAAGCTAGCAATTCGGTTATAAGGAATAAAAAAAACGCTCTTTAAGGCTTCTGATTATGAGACGTTCAAGAGTCCTGAGATCCGTTCGTGTGGATACCATAGAGGCAGGTACGAAAAGTTGTTGCTTGTGACTCGACCAACGACAGAAAATCAGATAAAACGTTAGGTAAAATCTCGAAACCCTAATCAGGCAACTCTCCGAATCGATCCTGGTGGAGGCCGAATGATATAAATTCAACTGCGTGTTTGTTTCGGTTTCCTTTAATGCGTGCCTCAGGCTTTGGAACAGCAAGCACGGGGCCTGATGCTAACTATGTTCTTTCTCAGTGTTATGGGGATCTATCTTCGGTCGACTGTGTATTGTGCTATGGTGAGACACGTACGATTCTTCCTCAATGCTATCCAGTCATCGAGGGCAGCATTTTCCTTGACGGATGCTTCATGAGATCTAACAATTATAGCTTCTTTGAGGAGTACAAGGGGCCGAATGACAGGGCACTCTGTGGGAATACAAGCCGTAAGGGATCAAATTCTCAAGAATCGACAAGACAGGCTGTCAATTTAGCAGTTACTGCTGCACTGGGAAATGAAGGCTACGCTAAGGCTCAGGTGCCAGTTTCAAGAACAAATGAGATGACTAATGTTTTGGTTAATTGCTGGAAGACATTGAACGTGAGTTCTTGTAAAGCATGTTTGGACAATGCATCTGCATCAATGTTAAGGTGCTTGCCTTGGTCAGAGGGACGGGCACTCTACACTGGTTGCTTCATGAGGTACTATGACATGGATTTCCTCAATAAAGAATCAGGAAATGGAATTTCAAGAGGTAACAGAATTTCTTCTTATCATCTCTCACACACTAAACGTTAGCTAATTAATACATTGTGGTTTCTTTATATACTTTCCTGTGTATGCCACACATTGACTGTTAGTTAATTAAGAGATTATGCCACACATTGACTGTTAGTTAATTAAGAGATTGTGACTTTGTTACATTCATGAATTTGCAGGAACCATTATAATTATGGTAATTTCTATTGTCAGTTCCCTGGTTGTTTTAGCGATCGCAGCAGCTATTGCAGCTTATATCTGGAAGCATAGATACATACAACAAAATAGAAGAAGTAAAATTTGCAGGAACCATTATAATTATAGCAGTTTCTATTGTTTTAGCGATCGCAGCAGCTATTGCAGCTTATATCTGGAAGCATAGATACATACAACAGGAGACGAGGTAAAAAGTTTATTTACTAGTGTTGTGGATTGTAGCCAAAAATCCCAAAGCCAGAATAAATTATTTGGTAAGTGAGAAAAAATAAAATGGCAATGATAAAATTAAAGCACACAGGAATTTAAGTGGTTGGACTTTAAAAGCTTACGTCCACGGGCCAAGACAATCAAAAGAAATTTTACTATGAGAAATTGGAGATTTACAAAGGACACTTGAAATACAACTCTCTACCCAAAACCCAAAACCTCACCGTAAGCTTTATTTTATAGCTTACTCACTCTACTCTCCCCTTCACCTTTACAAGGCTTGCTTTTGCTATCTCACTTGATGCTCACAAAGCTTCACAACTAGAGTATTTATAGAGGAAGTCATGGACGGATTGTCAAGCAACGGTTGCATTTCTTGACTGAAATTGGTAGGGCATTAAATTGTTGCCGTAGCAATTTTGCTTGATAGTCAACATTTGCATGCTCTCCAATTTCCTTTGTCAAGATATGCATGCATTCAACTATTCCCTTGTAAACCTTTGCATGCACCATTAAATGCAATGAAGACTTGCATGAAACAATTCTTCAACAAACAAGATTTGCAAACGTGCACGAAGGATTGGCTTGAAGATTTGTAATCTATGCATTTAATGTCTTGGCTTGAATTTTCCAAGCCATCCTTCCAACAAATCTCCACCTTGACTTGATAAAATTTCCAAGCCAACTAATAGCAAATTCCTAATACTAGATCACCTTAGCCACTCGTGCCCTTGAAGGCATTTAAAGACTGCGCATACCAACCAAGCCTAAGCAATGCTTAAACTTGTTTGCAAGGATAGATTTTGTCATCATATCTGCCGGATTATCTGCTGTATGAATTTTCTCAACTGCAATATCTCCTTGTGTTATGATATTGCGAACAAAGTGATACCTGACGTCGATATGTTTGGTTCTTTCATGATACATCTGGTTTTTAGTCAGATATATTGCACTTTGGCTATCGCAATACACAATAGTAGGCTTTTGCTTTAAACCAAGATCGCCAACCAAACCTCTAAGCCATAATGCTTCTTTCATTGCTTCCGTAACTGCCATATATTCTGCTTCTGTTGTAGACAGAGCAACTGTGGATTGTAAAATAGCTTTCCAACTAATGGCACAATCGGAGAGAGTGAAAATATATCCTGTCAAGGATCTTCTTTTATCCAAATCACTAGCATAATCCGAATCAACATAGCCATCAACACTACAACTAGTGTCACTATCCCTTTGATAACAAAGACCGATATTTGCAGTACCTCTGAGATATCTGAGGATCCATTTCACTGCTTGCTAATGAGCTTTTCCAGGGTCTGCCATAAATCTGCTAACCACACTGACAGCATGCGAAATATCTGGACGAGTGCAGATCATAGCATACATCAAGCTCCCAACTGCACTAGCATATGGAACATGCGACATATTCTTCCTTTCTTCCTTAATTTGTGGTGAGAGCTTTGAGGACAGTTTGAAGTGCGTCGCAATAGGGGTGTTCACAGATTTGCAATCTTGCATCCCGAAGCGCTCAAGTACTTTTTCTATGTACTTCTTTTGTGACAAATATAATTTTCCAGCACTTCAATCTCTGTGAATTTCCATACCCAATATTTTCTTGGCTGCTCCCAAGTCCTTCATCTCAAATTCACCATTTAGCTAAGCCTTCAGAGCATTAATTTCTGACATGTTCTTTGCAGCGACCAACATGTCATCTACGTACAACAACAGATATATGTGTGAACCATCTGAGAGCTTCTTGTGATAGACACAATTATCAATTCACTCCTTGAGTATCCATTATTGATCATAAATGTGTCAAACCTCTTATACCATTGCCTTGGCGATTGTTTTAAGCCATACAATGACTTTTTTAGTAGGCAAACATGGTTTTCTTTTCCTTGGACAACAAAACCCTTAGGCTGGTGCATATAAATTTTCTCCTCAAGCTCTCCATGCAGAAAAGCAATTTTGACATCGAGCTACTCGAGCTCTAAGTCAAACAATGCAACTAGAGCAAGTAATACACGAACAGAAGTATGCTTCACGACAGGAGAAAATACCTCATTGAAGTCAATTCCTTCTCTCTGTGTAAAGCCTTTAGCCACTATACGTGCTTTATACCTTGCATCTTCAACTCCTGGGATTCCATCCTTTCTTTTGTAGACCCATTTGCATCCAACAATCTTCTGCCCTTTTGGTTGTTTAACAAGCTCCCATGTGTCATTCTTATGTAGAGATTCGATCTCCTCATTCATAGCAGTGAGCCACTTCGGAGATTCACTAGAAGAAACAGCCTCCTTGTAAGAGCATGACTCTTGACTGTTAATATATTCAGCCACGGATAACGCATAACTGACTATGTCAGCTTGTGCGTATCTTTGAGGTGGTCTTATTTGCCTCTTCTGCCTTCCGGTGGCAATAGTATATTGTTGTTCTTCAGGTGCATTTTCATCAATAGATTCTTGCGCCTGAATGTCTTCAATTTGAGCTATAGCCTCATCGCACACTGTCTGTGGAGCTTCTACTTCTACCTCCACTTGCTTGCTGGTGCCTTTATCTCTATCAACATCAGTGTACTCCTTTTTATGGTGGAGCATAACAGACTCATCAAAGGTCACGTCTCTGCTTATAATGAATTTTGGTGACTTGGGGTCAACACACCACAACCGATAGCCTTTTACCCCATTTGCATAGCCTAGGAATATGCATTTCTTTGCCCTTGGCCCAAGTTTGTCAACCTTTTCCTGGGCATATGCAGGACAGCCAAATACTCTCAATTTAGAGTAATCTGCAGGAGAACCGGACCATACCTCCTCAGGAGTCTTCAACTCAATTGCTGTTGATGGAGATCTATTTACAAGATAGCAAGCCATATTAACAGCTTCAGCCCAAAACTCTTTTGATAGACCAGCATGAGAGAGCATGCAATGTGCTCTTTCTAAGAGTGTTCTGTTCATTCGTTCTGCAACTCCATTTTGTTGTGGCGTTTTTCTGATAGTGTGATGTCTAACAATTCCTTCATTCTTGCAGAACTCATCAAACTCACCAGAGCAATATTCAAGACCATTGTCTGTTCTCAAGCGCTTGATCTTCTTTTTAGTCTGCTTTTCGATCAACACTTTCCATTACTTAAAGGTGACGAACACATCACTCTTTTGCTTCAAGAAGTACACCCATACCTTCCTTGAATAGTCATCGATGAAAGTCAACAGATATTGTGCTCCACCTTTTGATTTGACTGGAGAAGGGCCCCAAAGGTCAGAGTGGATATAGTCCACTGTATCTTTGGTTCGATGAATAGCTGTGCTAAACTTCACCCTGCACTATTTACCGTAAACACAGTGCTCACAGAAATCTAGCTTTCCAGTTTTCTGTCCACATAGTAAGCCCCGTTTACTTAACTCTGTCATTCCCCTCTCACTCATATGCCCCAATCGCATATGCCATAGTTGAGTAGTATCAACATCTAAATTTTCTGAAGATGTCACATCAGCACTTCCAGTAACAGTGCTCCCTTAAAGATGATAGAGACTATTGATGATCTTCCCTTTCATCACGATCAGAGCACCTTTTGAAACTTTTAAAACTCCACCTTCAGCGAAAAACTGATAACCTTGGGTGTCAAGTAGACTTAAGGAAATAAGATTCCTCCGTAATTCTAGAACATATCGAACTTCAAATGTTCTAACAATGCCATCGTACATCTTGATCTGAACTGCACCCACACCAACAATGGAAAGTCCCTTATTGTCTCCCAACAAAACTTTTCCACCATCAATTTTCTTGTAAGTGGAAAACCATTCTCTATTGGGACTCATGTGAAAAGAACAGCCCGAATCTAGAATCCACTCATCGCCAGAGCTGCTTACAGACACTGATAGGACATTCTTAACATCATCAGAATTTTCCTCTTGACTGACAATATTTGTCGTGTCAAAGGAACCTTCAATCTTCTCTTTCCCTTTTATCTTTTTGCTGTGGACAATTTCTTCTGATGTGCCCAGCTTCATGACATTCGAAACATTTCACCTTTAAAAATCTGGATTTCGATCGCGATTTGCTTTTACTGCTCGATCCCTTTTCTGTTGATCTACCTCTCACAACCAAGCCTTTCGCCTGATTCTTGATGAATTCTCCAGTAACTTGCTTTTGCAACTCCTTAGAGTTTAGAGTTAGAGTTTAGAGCTGCCTTGACATCATCAATAGATATACTGGATCTTCCATACATCATGGCATCTACAAAGTGCTCATATGAGGGCAGTAATTTGCACAATAACAATATTGCCTGATCTTCAGCTTCAACAACGACACCTATATTCTTCATATCTGAGATTGCCTTGGTGAAATCATCAAGGAAAACTTTCAAGGATGCACCTTCTTGCATTTGGAGAGAGTACAATCGCTGTTTCAAAAACAGTTTATTTGTTAGAGATTTGGCCATGTAGAGGGACTCCAGTTTCTTCCATAGGCCATTAACAGTTGTTTCTTCAGAAACCTCTCATACCACCTCATTAGACAAGCTCAAAATGATTATGCTTCGAGCTCGCTCCAAGAGGTCTTCTTTCTGATCATCATCTAATTTTTCTAACAACGCAGCCTTCCCTTCTAGTGCTTTATGCAAACCTTATTGTACCAACAAGGCTTTCATTTTAATCTTCCATAGATTAAAAATCATTTTTGCCATTGAAATTCTCCACCTCGTATTTCATTGAGGATGATGTAGTTGCCGCCATCACGAAAAACTCAAATAAAAAATTCTGGAACTCGACTGCAACAGTGCCTCTGACCGAAACAATACGTCAGTTCTGACCGCAACCGTTCGTCAACAATGCCTGCTACAAGATTTCTTGGCTTTGTAGAACCAAGCTCTGATACCAATTTGTTGTGGATTATAGCCAAAAATCCCAAAGCCAGAATAAATTATTTGGTAAGTGAGAAAAAATAAAATGGCAATGATAAATTTAAAGCACACAGGAATTTACGTTGTTCGACTTTAAAAGCTTATGTCCACAGGCCAAGACAATCAAAAGAAATTTTACTATGAGAAATTGGAGATTTACAAAGGACACCTGAAATACAACTCTCTATCCAAAACCCAAAACCTCACCGTAAGCTTTATTTTATAGCTTACTCACTCTACTCTCCCCTTTACCTTTACAAGGCTTGCTTTTGCTATCTCACTTGATGCTCACAAAGCTTCACAACTAGAGTATTTATAGAGGAAGTCATGGACGGATTGTCAAGCAACGGTTGCATTTCTTGACTGAAATTGGGAGGGCATTAAATTGTTGCCGTAGCAATTTTGCTTGATAGTCAACATTTGCATGCTCTCCAATTTCCTTTTTCAAGATATGCATGCATTCAACTATTCCCTTGTCAACCTTTGCATGCACCATTAAATGCACTGAAGACTTGCATGAAACAATTCTTCAACAAACAAGATTTGCAAACGTGCATGAAGGATTGGCGTGAAGATTTGTAATCTATGCATTTAATGTCTTGGCTTGAATTTCCAAGCCATCCTTCCAACAACTAGGTTTCAAAATACATTTTTTATGCACAAAAAAGATAAGGAATAAGAAATGAAAATCTTCTAGTTGTGAGCCAAAGTTATCTGAATTATTCAATCCACGAAACTATGGTGAGGCAAGTTTTGGTTTAATAACATGATGTTACCTAGTTTTCCCTGTCTTTGAGGCTAAAATGTTTCTACATTCAAGGTTCAAATAATGCAGAAAAGTTTGTGAAACTCCTTCGTGATACAAACCTAAACTTCAAGTACTCTACACTTGAGAAGGCTACAGGATCATTTAATGAGGAGAACAAGCCCGGGCAAGGAGGGTATGGGACAGTTTATAAGGTAGTTTTCCTCTAATGTCCACTACTCTTCTTTGGCATTTAACCAGTGTGTTAAGGTCACTGCATGTGATTTATTTTGTGGTCGTAGGGAGTTCTACCTGATGGAAGAGAGATAGCTGTCAAGAGGCTTTTCTTTAACAATCGACATAGAGTAGTAGATTTCTACAATGAAATCAACATAATAAGCAGTATGGAGCATAAAAACCTGGTTAGGTTGCTGGGATGTAGGTGTTCTGGACCTGAAAGTCTTCTTGTCTATGAGTTCCTTCCTAACAAGAGCCTTGATCGTTTCATCTTCGGTAAATACCAATACTTTAAATCCAATATGGATGCTGAAGCTTAAAATGATACTGATATATAGTCAATTTAATTAAGCAGATATGTACTGTATACTAACAACTTTTTCCTTTTCAAAAACATAACAGATCCTAGCAGAGGTGAAGTACTTAACTGGGAAAAGAGATATAATGTTATTATTGGGACCGCGGAAGGTTTAGTCTATCTTGACGAGAACTCCAAGACCAAAATCATTCACAGAGATATAAAAGCTAGCAATATCTTGTTGGATTCAAAACTCCATGCCAAAATTGCTGATTTTGGGGTGGCAAGGTCTTTCCAGGAAGATCAGAGTCACATCAGCACTGCCATTGCTGGAACACTGTAAGCATCATCTTCTTTCTATTTGTTTCAGGCATGATTCACTGTTTAGCATATTCAAAAGGCTTCTCAGATAAACTCGCATGAAAATTCAAGAGAAAAATTTGTTTTTCAATGTCCACATCAAATATGTTTCAACAAGTAATATCTACTTTTACAATCCATAGAGGATATGTGGCTCAAGAATACCTAGCTCATGGTCAGTTAACAGAAAAGGGGAATGTCTATAGTTTTGTAATGCTTTTATTAGAGATTGTTATCGGGAAGCAAAACAACCGGAAGAGAGACATAGAATATTCTGACAGCCTAGCTATAGTTGTAAGCTTCAGACACTCCTTTATCTACCCTCGTGTTCCTTTCCCACATGAAGCACCAGTTTAACTAAAGCTGATTTCTTATGAGAAAAAGGGTTTCTTATAGTTTTTTTTTTTTCATTTGTGTTTTCATTGGTGGCACAGGCGTGAAAACACTTTCGGTTAGGGACTGTGGAGGAGATTTATGACCCACATCTAATGTTATATAATAACAGCCATAGCAGCAACGTGAAGAATGAGCTTCTCAGAGTAGTGCATATTGGACTTCTTTGCACCCAAGAGATTCCATCTCTAAGACCATAAATGTCTAAGGTACTACAGATGCTAACAAGCAAAGAAGAAGACCTCTCTGCACCAACTAATCTTCCTTTTATGGATGAAAAGACTATGGAATTCAATGAAAAAAGTGAGAACGAATGCTATCCCCTCAATGCATATGTTAATGATTCAGTCGCCACTATTTCCCATAGTTCCTTTTACCCAAGATGATTTTTGAAGTCAGATTAAGGTGAAAGAGTATATCTAAGGTAGGATAGCACTCACAGTTTTTTTAAGGGAAAAGCTTCAAAATAATTCCACGCAAGCATCTTGTTGTAGGTACTTTGTTAGCAAACAATAGCAAGCACTGAGTCGAATGAATAGTTATCTACAAAATACAGAATGATATCAGAATATCTATGCAAGCTATTTCACATCAAATGAGAATAGCTAAGTGGCATAACATTGTATAATATACAAAAGCTATTCACTAGCTATGAAATTTTTTGTAGATCTATGACCCTCAGATTTTATCAACACTAGCATTTGGCCCGCGCGATGCTACGGGATTAGAAGAAAAAATGCAGGCGACATTTTAGCCAACTTATCAAAAAACCAAAATGCTCTGGTCGCAACGAATGCTCTTGCAAGTGTTCCCCTCACCCACTTATCAGCCTCTAAAACCCTCTTCATTCTACAATAGCCGACTACCATCTATTTATAACTACTAAATTCCCTACACACACACACCCCTCTCTGACATTTCACCAAACACTTTCTCCAAAAGATCAAAAGGTAAGTGAGTAAGGCAAAATCCAAAAAATTATTCAAGAAAAATGGGTCCACTTGGTTCTATTTGTGATGAAGCTTCAACAACTGTCAGCACTGCGGGAGGAGACAAAATAAAAGAGTAAGGAACAATGAAAACCCAAAGTAAATAATTAAGGAAAATTGTAAAGGCGTGAAAAAAAAAAAAGGAAATCACTTGGGTAGAAGAGCGAATTCATTGCAAACAATCGGGAGAACCGTGAGAAAACAATATTCTTTGAATTTCCTCAGTAGGATGTAACCCAAACAAAGCAACAAAGGAACCTAAGCTGGGATTGAGATTACTATTCAAGGTTTCAGCCTTTAGCTTCAAGCTCTGATTTTGCATCTCAAAAACCATCCTAATGACTTCCCTTAATCTCCCAACTTGAGCAAAACTCCTTATCAGACACTGCATTACTTCATTGGCTCTGTCAAAATTTCCATTTTTAATAAAAAAAGTGGCAGTTACAATATAAATTCTCATGAAATGTCTAAACTTGCAGATCTGAGTACCCAGTAAAAGAAAGTTTTCCTTCTCCCGAAAGCTTGATCGATATGAACCTTCCTTGAAATGAATATAGTTATGAGTGTGCTGTCAATATTGAGGATCTCATAAAACTAACTAATGTGATGACAGAACATTCTGTAAGGTTTAATGGAGGTGCAGTCTTTAATTTCTTGGTTACTGCTTTTTTTTGTCTACAGCTTTATAAAGAATTCAGAAAATCCAATTAGATAAACAATAAAATGAGTAAATCAATGCTTGCGGCATCCATAATAGAGTTTCTTGTATTGAACCAATGCAAGCGGCTTTCATCACTATTTTTATTCACCAAGATTTAGACATCATCGTTATGATTCTATAACACAATTTCTTAGGTAACAAAAAACAGTTGAATAGAAAATATACATCTTCATATATAAGAGTTGACATCACATAACTATTGGAACTTCGTTGTAGTAAGCCATAGTTTAAGCAAACATACATTGAAGTCAAATCTATTTCCATATTGGAAAGGTATCCAATGAAGGTGAAAAACAAAAAAGAAGTTAAGCCACTTGTAGCTCTTCAATGTACACAATAGATATAAGGAATGTAGAACAAAAAGCACAGGTAGAGTTTGATTCAACACTGAGGTATCAGGAGACTTGTTCTGTATGGCTTGAAGGCTTTGCAAAGGATGATCAACTCCATGGATTGCAAAGAATAGTCAACTCCATGGAAAGATGAAGATCCACTACCAGGAGTTTGTTTTGATTAGTGCTTGCTAGGGAAGAAGACTCTAGAGACAGCAAAAAAGGGAATGCCAAATTGATATACACTTCGCGTCAAGTTAACCTTGAAGATCCTTTCTTGATGAATGAGTGCTTTAATAGCCTTCAGTAGGACATATTTTTTTATATCTTCTTTGCTTGCAATCTAGGCAATAGTTTGTCCAACCAACTCCTCGACTACTCTTCCAAAAGCTATAAAATCAGCTTCAGCAGTTGAATCTTTCACAATCATCAGTATTTTATAACTATAGAAAAATAAGATAGGAAAGGAAAAACTTAAGTTTGAATAGAATTGATCATGTTTAATAAAGGAAGCTGTTTATTTGCATAGAGATAAATACTTGTTTTGAGGTTAAAAAAAATGAGAATGCAACTTAAAAGGCTTACGTCATTTTTGGTATCTGCTCTCTATGTTCTGTAGTTGAACATTCATATTTATCACCTTTAGACCGTAAGCTCTTTGAGCATTGATTGCAACTGTTGTAAAACCACCCTTGACCAGCATTAATCTCGATGATTTTACCTTCGCAAATGAAGGTTTTGTCCTAAGGCAAGTGCAAAATGAAAAAAAAAATGGAAAATTTAGTTTTTCATCGAGGATAACATAAGGAATTAAAATTTTATGTGATTGAAAATAAGCACATGAAAATGTTAATTTTGAGCAACTGTTGAATTGTCATTAGATTCTCATTTATATCATTAGATGCAATGCGATGCACCTGAGGAGGTTCTGGTAAAGCTGCAACATTGATTGGCTAATCTTCAAACCTATGCAAAGTTATTAGGTTTTATTGTTGGGAACCAATGAAAGTAGTAGAAAGACATAATTATAAGTCTCAATAGAAACATCGTGACAACCTGCGCTTAAGAAGCTTCGCTTCTGTAACCGACAGATCAATGCAAATTTTTGTTGCGGAAGAGCTACAAACATTCAATTCACCTGCATGTGATCCCACGTCAAGATCGCATTGAGATAATAAATTAAATAATTGGTTCAACTATAGTGATTATTGAGTATCAAATGAGATAACAAAGTATATTACCTTAGAACTCTCTTATGGTCATGCCAACAAGTGCAAGAATAAGATTTTGACTTTTTTTCACCAATTGTTCATGGGCAAGAATCTTTGTATTTTACCCCATAATGTAACATTAAAATAGTTTCCACTATTTTTGGATTCCATAAAAGTTGCACAATAGAAAAAACGAATAGAAAAAGATTACACTTTGAATAACTTGTAAATAAAAAAATATGAACACATTAAGAAAATAAAGGATCTGTTTCAACTCACGTCAAATCTTGTAGCTTGACATTCTGAAGATCAATAGGTTGACTTTTGCTTTTAAGAAAACCAATAAAAACACGACTAATTGCTGTAACAACAACAATGATGTCTAGTTAGACATTTAAAAAAGAAAAAGAATTCAAAATTAACTCAATGTATTGTCTTTTGTTGTAAATGGACTAAGAAAGAAAGGAAATCAACAAGAACAACTAAATGGTGAGCATGCAAATGGAAGGTTTATTGTAAAACTGATGAGTTGGCTATACATGTTATCTTGTAATTAAGATGCATGGTTCAAAAATAATTGAGCTAAATTATTTTACCTGTTAGGAATGTGTCAATGTCCTTGTGAAGCAGAAGCAAATGGTAAGGCTGGAAATCAAAATAATGTTGAAGGAAATTCTCATTTGGATTAGGTACATGCACGACTTTACTTTAGCATCCAAGAGTAATTGCTAGTTGGGAATCCAAGGCACAAAAATTTTTTTTTGCTTCACCAATGTAAAAGTTAGTCATTTCATAAACCAAACCTTCTTTCAGTATTGACTAAAAAAATTGTCGGTCTCTTTTTCCCACAAAGGCTTGCATAACATTACTGTATATGAATGCAAGGTCAAAATCATGTAAGCAGAATTTATCATGTATATTATTAAGGAAAACTGATGTAAATTTGTAACTGCATTAAAATAACCTTTGCATCAACTAGCACCATTTCCGTAAGAGCAAATTTAGTATCATCTCCAAGGGCAACAAAATCCCAAAGTCTCAGCAAGAGGACTTTTATTTTTTGTTCAGTTTCAAGATGATTCAGTGAAGGTAGCAGTAAGATATCCATTGTTGCTTGAAAGCAGTATAGAATGCAAAGAAAGATTGTTCCAAGACAAAATCAGCAGTGAATAACAAATATAATAGTAGCACATAAGGAGAACAAAGATAATTCAATCATTTAGGATAAGTTATAAAATTTACACTTAAAAATAAGAGTTTCATTCATTTAGAGTAAGGTAAAAAATTAATGACGCAAAGTCTAAAATGGGATTATCAAGAACATAGGGTAAAACAGAGAGCAAGGGATGTAAGAGGAAACAACAGCATTTTCTTAAAAAGGTAATGGCAAACAGCTAATTTCATTGCAATATATTTATGGTAGTCAATCAAGGCAAAGACAAACAGAATTTAGCATAGAACATGGATGGAAATCAACCAAAGCATCAACCAAGTGAAAGAGATATACGCTTGGCACCCAAAACAACTGATGGCAGCACTAACGTTTGGCTAAATTGCTATGAACAAATTTAACAACAGAGCAAAGAGGACAATGCATCTTAGTGCTTTTGTCTTAACTTTTTTTTTTCACGATCATTGCACCATTAACTTGGACAATTATAAACAAAATAACATGAATAAACAAATTTCTTTTCTCAAGTTTCGAGGATAGAAACAATCTATTTCAGAGCTTTGTGGCAAGCATCAAACATACAAAGCAATAATGAAGAAAGGCTTATAAATAGTTAAACTCAGCAAAGAAGGAAAGAAAAAAAAATCTTAGTTTTTATAGGCCTAAAAAGAGGTAGGTACCAACTCAAGGTTCATTTCTATATAGGGGTATCCATATCATAGAAAAACCATAAAAATTTTTTGATTTAGTTTGATAAATCTTTTGCTTGTTTTCATATTTAAGACTTTAGTTTCCTTTGTTTAGCATTTAAAAAAAAAAAAAGAACCGTCTCTTAAGAGAGGAGAGAAAGAAAGTAGTGGGCTGAAAAAGGTGAAGGAACTTATTTATTTACTAACACGAAACGTATTAAGCAGCTAACTAAAATTCCTAATAATCCCTTAGAAGAGATGTACAGAACACTTGAGAAGGAGGGTCAATTGTTTAGAAGCTGACATAGATGCAAAAAATTCTGTTTTTCTTGATAAAAGAAAATATAAAATAAGTATATTTGTTTCCACAATGAAATAAAAGGAGCATATTGTATATAAAAGCTTCAAAGTCTAAAAGGAAAAAGTTCAGTCTATATTCAAATCCTAAAACCTTCAGCAAAGCAAGTAATCCATGAAGTTCACTCTGCACAATCAAAAGAGAATAACAACATGGAAAAGAAGAGTGCATTACTATCAATTACTATGCCATCCCAATCTCTATGTTCATCAAATTATTATTTCAAGTGCTTACATGGTAAAGCTGTTTCTAATTTCGCATTGTTATTACCTTGCATTCTATTACATTTCCTTGTACTAATGCACACATCCAAATCACAACTCATGCTTTTCTTATATTTATCGAATTTTCTTTGTGTAAGATATATTGCCACGAAACAAAAAAAAAAACACAATGTATTTAATTTTTACCACCTGGGCCAACCACCTAAAGCAGCATATTTAATTCAAAAGCAAACAAAATCTAACTATAAAAACCCACATAATAAAGCACTCAACAATAATAACAAAATAATTAACCAATATGTCTAATGCAAGAATCAATCTTCAACAAATAACAACCATAATTTTCACAAAAGATACAAACAAACTATAATGGTCACAAACCCAAATTACTGCCAACTTCAGAATTGGATTTACACATCTTTCCAAATCCAACTCAGCATAAGGGGAAAAAAAAGGAAAATCAAAAGAGATTACTTAATTATTATCAAACTTTTGTTCCAAGATATGCATGTCATAACCAAAAATATGTTTACCAAAGAGCTTTATATATTTTACTTGAAACTTTAATATGACTGGGACTTTGACACAAAATTATAACAACATTCTAATACAAATGCAGTTGAGGTCTCGTAAATGTATATACAGCTGCGAAAAGAGGGGAAGGTCAATATTCAGACAATATTTATAACTGCCAGCCAAATTATAAGAACAATGTTTTGCATTTCTTTGTAAGGAATTTTACTTCTACAATAAATCGTTTATCTTTAGAGTTAAAAAAAGAAGTAGATAGATAATAAATAATATCCTAAGCAATAGGTTTTATAGCTACCAGTATGTTCAATACATAGATATTGTTAAATTTTATTAATAAAAATAAATTAATTGAATCTTACCTTTGTTTTTTTTGGATTGAAAATAATAATAAAATTAATAAAAAAATTTATCACTTGCATTAACATTTTAAGGTCTTGGAACAATCTTTGTTGCTTTTACAAAAGAAAAAAGCATTAATTGTTAAAGATGCTACAGCATAAAATCACTTCTTTATCTATTAAATTGAAGGAATTGTGATTGCCAATGTAAATTCTGCTGTAAAATACAAAGTATTTCTAGATACATTTTGAGAACAAAGAAAACTTATAAACTTCCCATGCAAAGTTCATTAAATTTCCCATTTCGTTCTCTATTCACTTTTAAATTGAAATATAGTTGCACTAATTCTTTTGACAATAAGCTTTAAATGGATGCCTCATGGTATATGAGCTATTTACGATCTTGAATTCCAAGGAATAACTCCGTACAAAAACTTTGGTCATTCAAGTATGGCCTATGGGCATCAATGTTTTTTTTTTTGTACGGCGAAACAAAGAAGATGTTTTTAATCTAGAACAAAACAACCAAAATGAAAAGATCTTGCAAACAAACATAAATAGTCATGAAAAGTTAAATGAACATAGCAAACCAGATTTTTCTGTGACTCCACCCCATGTTCAAAAAGAACAACAATGATATAATAACTCTGCAACATTTTCTAAATCATCACAGCATTCTGCTTCTTCCCTTTCAACCACTACTAACACAGCTCAATCTAAACATCATTGTAGATCATACATTTCCAACTTACTCTCTTAGTCACAGTACTTAACACAGAACATTCTTAAATTTCTATTCAATCATAGCCAATCTTTTGAACAATGTGTTAAAATCATTCCCCACTAAATCATTCAAGTAAAACTGGATTTATAGAATTTTATAAAAGAAACAAATTCATGCTTTAAAACAACCAAAATAAGAAAACCAATATTAGAATTCAAAAAGGATCAGAGGAATTCAATGCAATAAAACCAAAATATTTGTAAGCAATTACAAACTTTTTGTGATAAAACCAATACATGAAAAAATAGAGTCCAGCAGGAGCATAAACTACAGAAATTACAAAAGAAAAAAAATCCTAAAGGAGTTAACTTCATTCTAAAGAAAGTGACGTAAGCATTATCCTGAAGGAGTTAACTTCATTCTAAAAAAAGTGACGTAAGCATCATACTTTAGATATTCAGGTGAAGGAAAAGTCAATTGAAGAATAAATATTAGATAAAAGGAAGATGTAAAATTTGTAAACGCCATCAATCTTGCAAAGATTATGAAAACATAACAGAAAATGAAACAATCAAACATTAATTCAACATTTTTTATTACAATGTTCATTGAACACTTAAATAATCCAATTGGTCAATGAACATGAAAGTCACAAAAAACATGAATTTGACATATTACCAACGTAAAATTTTGACCCCAGCAATAAAGAAATATATATTACATTCTTTCAAGAAAGGCTATTTAATTATCTGAAGAAAAACTATTACATTAAGTTAATAGTATAAAATATAGCAAGATTGCAAACGTTCAAGTGAAAGAAAGATGACTGAATTAAAAAATTAAGATAATATGATAGACACATCATGCAATCCAGATCTGATTAAATTTAATTTCATCTGTTTTTTCATACTATCTTGCCTTGAGCACAATTCATATGCAAACGTAAACAAAAGTTCTATAACTTACCTCCTCATGCTACTCCTCACTTAATGTAATCACAGGTGCTTTAATTAAGGTTGGAGACTTTTCTTTCAACTTTCTTTCAATCAATTACCTCAACTCAACGAAAGGCTTTTTTAATTTCAATTAACAAACAGGCCTAATTTCGCTAGACCCTGAGTAAACATTTATATATCTCTATTTTGCTCTGTGATTAATAATGGAATTATAAATTCTAGTTCCACCCATGCCTTAATTCTATTTTCAAGTCCCTTTTTGGTAAATAAAATAAAACAACTAACTAGGCTATGAAGATTAAACACAATTATGACTTCCTAATAATTTAATTTACAAACAAAATTTAGCAGTTAAGGCATCACTAATTAAACTAAAATGAAAAGAAGCATAACAACCCAGTGTTACATAGTCATAAAGAGACCAAACATAGAAGTAATTTCAAAGAATTCTCAACAAGAACAAAACACCGAAAAAGGAAATAAGAATTAGGAATTACCTGTAGAACACAAAAGGAGGCTTCCCTAGAATGAAAGGGCAATACCGTTGTAAACTCTGAGACAACCCAAGGACAAAAAAAAAACGAAAATCAAACCCCAAATCGCAAACGGTAGAAACAAAGGGACAAAATATGACTCAAAAGCACCTAGTCGAGCTTGCAACGAATAGAAAAGAATGGGCAAAACACTATAAAGACAACACAAAATTTCAGAAAAGGATCAAAATCTAAAGGTGAATAAGGTATCAAATAGGCAACAGAAGAGGAAACATAAACGAAACCCAAAAAAGCTCAAAATCTAGCCTGAAATCACCAAGGAAATTGGAAAAGAATAAGGGAAAATTATTGATAATTACTTGGGCAAGCAGATAATGCTTTGATGCAAAAAAAAAAGCACAAACTTGGGGAAAAGATATCTTCTGAATTTTTCTAAGAGGATGTAACCGACACAGAGAGGCATAGTATAGTTATCTGGAAGCCTAAAACAACAAAATGAATGACCCGCCCCCATAGCAGTAGTCGACCAGGAAGAGGATCCGAAATGGCAAGACGCAACAAAGGAATGAATGGCTCAGTTTCAGACCCAAGAGAAAAACGACCCAGGAGACTGAAAAAAGTACGATGCAAGGACAGATGAAATAAAAAAGGGTAAGAACCAACCGGATGTCGACAAAAGCACAAAGAAAATTCTAGAATGAGAGACACAAAGAGCCGACAGGAAACACTGTACATAATGAAAGCACAGACTGCAACCCAGCTTAGGAGAGGGAGGAGCATGGGCATGGCTAAACAAAGACCTAAAGTGTAGACACGCCTAACATCGAAGGAGACCAAAACCCCATCGAAAATGACTGCATTTGTCCACAAACGGACAACCAACGGTACACAAAAAGGAGGATGAACAGTGTAAAATGAATGGAGAAAGATGTGGAGTGCGGTGAGCCCACGTAGATCTACAACTTTTATATCTATGATTTACAAGGATAGATTAGTTTCTCGGGCTTCAAAGTATCCAGACTCCAAAATAAATTAATCCATATTGGGAGAACACAAAAAGATATGGCAACGTCAAAGCAAAACTAAAGCATTATTCTTTATTATTGATTTGTCAATCGTACTGACACATTATAATAAGGATTTAGTTTAACAACATTCATGGAAGAACCATGTATTACATCCCCGAGTAATATGGTCCGCATTTAGAAAATGTTTGCAAAGTCATCATCATCCTATGATTCCCATGAGGCCTCCACCAATCTCATAATGCCTGGCATAAGAAAATCGTGCATTTAAAGCATTGATGATTCTAGCAATAAATGATTGAATTTTTTTCAATAATATTATGTGACATGATTTGAACGGAAGGGATATATGCTAATGAGTAAATGTTTCATAAAATGTTTTTAGGCACAACATTTGTGGCTAGCTAAAAAAAAAGATAGTAAATAGCTACATGCTTTTACTAGAGTCAAGAATTGACACTCCTGAACCTGAAAAGTGAAGCAAAAATTTAGGACATTCTAATTGACCATTAGAATATTGACCTTGATTTTAAAATGTTATAGGTTATAATAAATTTTTAGAAGTTTATGGGATCAAAGTTTTGAGACTAACTTATTATATGAGGTTAGAAGCTTATGGGATCAAAGTTTTGAGAGTAACTTATTATATGAGGTTCACCCTAAAAAGTTAACTTTTAGGCATCACTAGAATAACACAACCAAGTATTATTTGAAAGATATGTAATTAGTATCATAAGCTCAATCAATTATCATTAACTCAATTAACTCACATTAATTATGATCAAAATGAATTATCGACTTACAAAAGATAGATAGAAAAAAATAAATATTATCTTAAAAATATATAAAAAAGACAAACAAGTAATCTTGATAAAATAAAAACAATTATGTTTTTAATCTAATGAGTTTGAAACTGACTTTTTAAACCAATCTCTTATTAAAACCATAGTTTTCAGGAAACTATAGCAAAAAAATCAAAGAAGAAGAAATAAAAATTTAATAAAATAATATATCCAAAAAAAGTGATAAAATAGAAATATTTTGGTTAAGTTAGGATTAAAATTATTTATTTAGCATTTGAGAGTATCATTTTTTTTCATTTTGTATTAACAGTTAAAGTTTTATTATTATAAAACAAATAAGTAGACATTTTTTGTAAAAAAAAAATAGATATTTTTTATTAATTTAAAATTTAACATGCATCATTACATGAATAGAATATACAATTCAATAATCAGATTCAAAAAATATAAAGGGTATAAAAACATGAAAGTGTAAAATAATACTTTTAAAATGGAAATGGAGGTGCATATAAGCGACAACCGTTAAATTAAACCTAATAATTTTAAAAACGATATAGCGACTAGATACAAAAATTACCAGGATAAAATTTTTTTACAAAATTATATGAAAACTGAAAAAATTAAAAATCAATTTGAAATACGACGTGTCCTATGAATTGTGACATGAGAAATATTTTTGTATTTTATACTGTTTAATATGAACCATTCACGAATCACCAAATTTGCGTCCAGCGACCGAAACATAAATTCTGCTTAGTCTTGTTTCCTAAATATCTTTTCGATTCCTTGGTTGAAAGACTTGCATCCAACGAACTAACAAACACGCAGCCTTGCTTTGAATTCTAAAGCCAAAAGCAGACAGATCGCTCATTTCCAATCCTTACCTTGACTTCTGTTCCACTTCACCACTCGGCTGCTCATCGTTCCAGATAAATTAAGCTAAGATCCTTTCTTTTGGGGGTCTTCTGATATTTGTCTCCCTTTTAGTTTCTGGGTCTTAGATGATTTGGTATTTATTTACTTTGTTTTAAAGTTTTCAGAAAGACCAAATGTAGAGTTAAAGACATAACATAATTTGTTGAAAAAATTTAAGTCAGACTCTAAGCTTATTTCAGCAAATGATAGAAACTTTTCCATTAAATTAAGCTCTCTCGTTTTCTTAATTAGTACTTTAAACTTTAAGGAATCGATTGGTGGGCATAAATTTTATTTTCGGCTATATGATTATCGCATCTGATTGTACAACATTCCTGATAATCAGAAATTTTAGATGACCAATAAAGTCGAAATAAAAATATTTGTTCTTTCTAATTTTAGGTAAAAAAAGTTGAGTTCTATTTGTTTCATAGGAATTGATTTCTCAAAATTACTTTCTAAAACAGATTTACATGTTTTAGAAAAATAAAATTTTTTATTGTTTGAATGAGTTAATGAAAATTTTTTCAAAATTTATTTTTTTCAAATGATATTGACATAATTATTAAAATATAAAAAATATTGATTTAAAATATAAATTATTATCTCAAAGAACTCCACAACAGTTTTGGCTAGCTAAATAAAAAAAGAAGGCAGTAAATGGCTAGTAATCCAAGCAATCTTCTCCGCTAGACGTTTTAATTGGCTGATAGTCATTTTGCTCGACCCGGCGTCCACTTAGCTGACATGTTGATCCCCATGAGATGGGCCAACATCAAACCGTTCATATGTGAAGAACATGAATAACATGTATATAAGGCACAATGCTTTTTCAATCTTTCCTTTTTCAGTCTTCCTATAATGACTTGAGCGTCATCTCGAAAATCAAACCCTGATTCGCTTTTGATTTTTTTTTATTACAAGAAGAATATTAAATAATTCGAGATGGAGGGTTTGCATTCGAACTTAAAATTTACAATATGCTACAATTCATCTTTAATTATTAGACCAAGAAATTGTTATTCGCTTTTGATTTTGTCGTCTTCTTTGCAGGTCACACCAACAATTTTCGTCCATAAACAACCTTTGCCTCACTTAAGATACAAAAGGAATAAATATTTAAACTAGAAATTTTTTTTTAAAACGGTAAGTTTAATTAGATTTAATTATATTTCAAATATAATAAAAAAGTTTAACTTTATCAAAAGAAATTAAAAAATTTTAAAAGTATTATAATTATTTTATAATAATAACTTTAATTAAATTAGATAAAAATATATTAAATAAATTATTTTTATTAGAATTAATAATTAAATTAAAAAAATATAAAAATAAAATAAAATAGCTCAAATCAGACTAATCCCTTAAAAAGCCTACTATGACTCGATCCGAGACAAATCCATTTTACTAATGGATTAAGACCGTTTCCAAAAAAACGTAGGCCGAAACGGGTATAATTTGACTTGGAATCGCTTCGACCCGACCCAATAAGAGCTCTATGAAGATTCGGGAATAACAAAATTCAAGTCAAATAACAGAAACATTAATTATGCTTCAAGAACTGCAGTCTTACGGCGTTTTTCCATTTCATTTCGTCTTTGTTTCCAGAAATCGTATCGACTCATCGATTGAAAGACTTGCATCCAACGAATTATTAAATGCGCAGGCTTGCTTTGAATAATTCTAAAGCCAGAAGCAGACGGATCGTTCAGTAGCCTTATCTTGACTTCTGTTCCACTATAACGGCTCGCCACTCTGCTCCAATATTTATTTAATCTCTTAGCATTATCTTTGTATCCAGCAAACAGTAGTTGCTTTGCTCCCGCTCTATTCTGCAACTCAGATCAGCTGCTTGTCGATGCAAAATAAATTAAGGTAAGATCCTTTCTTTTGGGTGTTTTCTGATATTGTCTCCCTTTTAGTTTCTGGGTATTAGATGATTTGGTATGTCGCTTTGTGTTTTACTTTTTCGAAGGACAGAAAGGAGAATTGCAGACGTAACATGATTTGTTGAAATATTAACTTTTTATGATTCAAATTTGAAAGTGTTACAAAGTCCTCACCTTTTAAAGAAACATACAAAAAAAGTTAAAGTCCAACTCTAAGCTAATTCCAGCGTCGTTCTGTTTGAATGGTAGAGAGTTTTTCATTAATTAAGCTCTCTCGTTTTGTTCATTAATACTTTAAACTTTAAGGAATCGATTGGTTCAAGGAAAAAAAAAGGACTATTGGGCATAACTGATTTCTCAAAAATAATTTCTAAAAAGATTTATATGTTTTAGAAAAATAAAATATTTTTGTTTGAAAAGAGTTAATGAAAAATATTTTTTTGCAAAATTTATTTTTTTTGAAATGATTTTTTTTATAAAACAAGAGGTTTTTATACCACATTAAATATAAAACCAATTTCTGGTCACTCTTTATGATTAGTGCTGGCCTAAGAAAATTTGACCTTGATTATTATCTCATTCACTAATAATGGAGTGTAAGAACTCCACAAGCGGCATTAAGAGATTAACATATGTCCTATTTCTTTGTTAATTAATTTTTTTTTAATATAGAACATGTGACAAATTTTTTGAATAAGTGATTAAGGATGAATTATGATATATTGTAAGGTTTACGTTCACAATCCCACTCTCATCATCGGTTATTAAATATTTTTTTTGTAACAAAAAAAATTCTTTTGAACTCCACAGTCAATGGAAATATAATAATCCTTAAAATATTAAAATTATTTATTTTTAAAATTTAAGATAATTATCCAATACAGCGTTAGTGGAGTTTTTTGACTTCATAAACAAGATTAAGATTGATGACAAATGTTTTATTTTATTTATTTTTTATTTTCTTAATATTTTTAAAAGACATATGTCATCATCCTAATCCTATTTATAGAGTCAAAAAACTACACTGATAATGTATTAAATATTAATCCCAAAATTTATTATAATATTTAAACAATATTTATATTATAATAATAGTATTTCATTTTAAAATATTATATAAAATAAGATAATTATTCTATGCACTGCTTGTGGAGTTTTTTAACTCCACAAGCAGGATTAAGATAATAACAGATGTCCTTTAAAATATTAAAAAAATAAAAAATAAAAAAAATAAAACATATGTCATTATCCTAACTCTACTTGTGGAGTTAAAAAACTCCAGTAGTGTATAAAATAATTATCTTATAAAATATTAAACACTTAAAGTGAAATTATTTGTTGATATTTTTAAATATTTAAAATAATATTACTATTATTAAAATATTAGATTTAAACTCGTGCAATACACGGTAACAATTTTAATTTATAATAAATTTTTTTAAAAAATAGAATAAAATTATAAAAAATTATTTTGAAATACATGTTGAATAATGTATTAAAAAACTTGATGTATATATAAAATAGACAAATTAAAAACTAATTTGAAATTGAATATTAATTAAAAACTAATAGAAAATTAAATATCATAAATCTTAAATATTAAATAAATTAATTAATTAAATAACTTCTATTTTAATGAAAACAATTCTTATTACATTAGTCATTAATAGATTATTGGTTAATGTTACACATTTGAAATTGAATTATTTTTAAATTTGAATTTAAATGACTCCAAATTAATCTTATAAAATTAATTATTGTTGAAAACTCTATTTTCTAGGGTTTTAAAAAATTATTTATAATTGTCTCAAACATAAAAGGTAAGTATAGTAAAAATGTAAATAAAAATAATTTATTATTTGAGTTTTTAAAATTTAAATCAATTCAAAATAATTAAATACAATATTTTAAGATAATCATAGGGTCACACGGGTCAATATTTCCCGTATATGTTGTCATCTGAGGCATTATGAATTTTCAAGACAAAGGCCTCTCCATGATTAAGGCACTAAACTATATCCATCTCCCTTGGCTATCCCTAGCTGAATCATCTCATCCATATTCTTCACATCAGCTATTTCTTGATTCGTGAAAACATATTGATTTCTCACATTAGATGAATATGTTTAATTTACAACTCTTTTTCCCTTATGACTGGTAGAGGGAGTCGACCTCCTTCTCCTCCCAGCCTACCTATCTTCCTCATCTTCCATATTTGGATTCTAGGTTGAGTCTGTTTTTGAGTCAAAGATCCTGACATATCTAGCATCAGTAGTTTGACATGGTTCTTCATCCGAGTTTACCATCTCAACACCTTTCATGCCTTTAAACTGATGCTCCCCAAACTATGGCCTTAAGTCTACACTTACAGTATGCCTCTCACAGTCTGCCTCACCTGTCTAGCACATCTAGTCTCCCACACCGATCTATTGCCCTTGATCTACCAAACTGGTCTACCACCCACAGTTTGTCACCCCTAGTCTCCCAAACCAGTCTGACACACCAGTCTAGTGCCTAGGGTCTATCCTATTAGTTTGTTGTAGCTGACTTTCTCCTACGATATTTTGAATGGCTAAGGGCATACTCATCTACGGAAGTGCCTCTTTGGAAAAAATCTACCAGGACTGTGAACGCCTATGTAGTCTCCTTATTTCTTTGCCTTAGAGCCTTGAACTCCACCAATAAAACCGTAGTCACAGGTTTAAGTTCTGGCACTTGAGTGTCTTGATGCATTTGGCGATTAGGAGAGCTAACTGAACATTCCTCCTCATTCACTTCCATTGCTGTTGATCATGTTCTAACCATCTTATATGACAAAACTTTTCATATCGAGACTTACACAAACAGCACAAATTGTTGTTGCCTGTCTACAGCAATAAATTTTTGTAACATAGAAATCTCGGTATTTGTGTCCACATGTCTATCAAGAACTCTACAGAAAAAGTAGAAATTAGAGAGACGTAAGGATCTATCTTACACGCGTACTTTGATGCTTAAGTTAGAAGTATAACAAAGTCTTAATCAAAAAGATAGTAATTAATTAAATTTAAGAACCATTTGACCTCTTATTTATAAAGGTCGATTAGAATTGCAATCATATTCTTGCCCTTTATAATGTCTTATAATTATACATGTTATTTAAAATAAATTTGTTGTTTTTAATTTCAGACGTAAAATAAATAAATAATACTTTATCATGTGATATAAAATACGTTGTATAATCTCTTAGGTTATACATGCTATTTGGAATCAATGTTTTATTTTCAATATATAATATTTATTATGTGAATTAGAATAAAATATATAAAATAAGCCACTAATACTTATATTTTGTTATAATAATTTGTATATTTACTTATAATTTAAATTACAAATAAAATGCATGCGCATTTTATAATTTGAGCAAGCATTTTATAATTTAATTTACTTATAATTTAGGCAAGCATGCGCATTATAAAAAATGAATTAAGAATCATTGTTTAATCTTTATTTTTATACTAATAAAATATATTTCATGAAAATTAATAGCATATAAATAACTATTATAATAAATGGTTGAGATAATCTTTATAGGATTATATTCAATTAAAATAAATATAAAAATCGAGTTAAATGTGTATCTTTATATGTGTTAGTTTTTTTTGTATACAATTAAACATATTTCATATGTTTTATACTTTTTTAAGGTATACTCGCATGACACAATCAAACACAGTTCATTGATACTAGAATTCGCATAAATAATTTCATTTTCTTTTCTGATTCATTGATAAATTCACAGTTGATGACACTTAACCACTTTCATGAGCCTTGCAATAGAACTCAAAGAAAATTCGGCCACTCCAAAATCCAAACTCACCTTTGAGAAGATGGATGAAACAACTAAATATGTTTTCTTGGCTCTTATCGGATCTCTAGCATTACTTGAAAGAGTAAGAGGAGATCCAAGAGCCCAATTACTGAATCGTACATGCGGCAGCCAACTGGAGCACAATAGAACTCTCTTTGTTTCAAATGTCGTTGATTCAATGGAGAAAATTAGTGGACAGATGCGCGATTCAGGTTTCGGAACAGCAATTACAGGCTCGGGGCCTGATGCTCACTTTGCCTTATTTCAGTGTTATGGGGATCTAACTCTGCTCGACTGTGTATTGTGCTATGCTGAGGCACGCACGGTTCTTCCGCAATGCTATCCATACACCCAGGCCATCATTTTCCTTGATGGGTGTTTCATGAGATCTGAGAATTACAGCTTCTTTGAGGAGTTCATGGGACCGAATGACTGGGCAGTCTGCGGGAATACAAGCCGTAAGGGATCAAATTTTCAAGAATCGACAAGACAGGCTATGAATCATGCAGTTGCCGCTGCACTACAAAATGAAGGCTACGCTAAGGCTCAGGTGGCAGTTTCAGGAACAAATGAAACGACTTATGTTTTGGTTAATTGCTGGAAGACAGTGAACATGAGTTCTTGTAAAGCATGTTTGGACAATGCATCTGCATCAATGTTGGGGTGCTTGCCTTGGTCAGAGGGACGGGCATTGTACACTGGCTGCTTCATGAGATACTCTGACACGGATTTCCTCAATAAAGAATCCGGAAATGGAATTGCAAGAGGTGAAAGAATTTCATCTTGTCATCTCTCACACATTAAATGTTAGCTAATTAAGCTGATTGTGAATTTTTTACAATCATGAACTTGCAGGAACCATTATAATTATAGTAGTTTCGATTGTCAGTTCCCTAGTTGTTTTAGGGATCTCAGCGGCTATTGGAGTTTATATCTGGAAGCACAGATACATAGAGAAGAGACGAGGTAAATAGTTTATTTACTAGGTGACAAAAAACACTTTGCATGCACAAAAAAGGAAAAGGATTAAGAGATGAAAATGTTTTAGTTGTGAGCCAAAGTTATCTGAATTTTCAATTGATGGAATTGTGGTGGGGCAAGTTTTGGTTTAAATAATAGCATGATGTTACCTAGTTTTCCCTGTCTTTTTGGCTAAAGTATATCTACATTCCAGGTTCAAATAATGCAGAAAAGTTGGTGAAACTCCTTCGTGATACAAACCTAAATTTCAAGTACTCTACGCTTGAGAAGGCTACAGGATCGTTCAGCGACGAGAACATGCTCGGGCAAGGAGGATATGGGACAGTTTATAAGGTAGTTTTCCTCTAATGTCTACTGCTCTTCTTTCGCATTTAACCAGTGTGTTAAGGTCAGTGCATGTGATTTATTTGTGGTTTGTAGGGAGTTCTTCCTGATGGAAGAGAAATAGCTGTCAAGAGGCTTTTCTTTAACAATCAACACAGAGCAGCAGATTTCTACAATGAAGTCAACATAATAAGCAGTGTGGAGCATAAAAACCTAGTTAGGTTGTTGGGATGTTGCTGTTCTGGACCTGAAAGTCTTCTTGTCTATGAGTTCCTTCCTAACAAGAGCCTTGATCGTTTCATCTTTGGTAAATAAATACCAATACTTTACATCCAATATGGATGCTGAAGCTTAAAATGATACAGATATATCGTCAGACCAATAATAAAAAACAGTTTAATTGAGCTGATACGTATTGTATACTAACAGTTTTTTCCCTTTCAAAAACATAACAGATCCCAGCAGAGGTGAAGTACTTAACTGGGAAAAGAGATATAATGTTATTATTGGGACCGCAGAAGGTTTAGTCTATCTTCATGAGAACTCCAAGACCAAAATCATTCATAGAGATATAAAAGCTAGCAATATCTTGTTGGATTCAAGGCTCCATGCCAAAATTGCTGATTTTGGGTTGGCAAGGTCTTTCCAGGAAGATCAGAGCCACATCAGCACTGCCATTGCTGGAACACTGTAAGCATCATCCTTTTTCTATTTGTTTTAGACATGATTCACTATTTAGCATATTCAAAAAGCTTCTCAAATAGACTCACGAAAATTCAGATTTAAGAGCATGAGCATTAGAAGAGTAAAATTTGTTTTACAATGTCCAAATTAAATATGTTTCAACAAGTAATATCTACTTTTACAATCCACAGAGGATATATGGCTCCAGAATACCTAGCCCATGGTCAGTTAACAGAGAAGGCGGATGTCTATAGTTTTGGAGTGCTTTTACTGGAGATTGTTGCCGGGAAGCAAAACAACAGGAGCAAAGACATAGAATATTCTGACAACCTAGAATACTCTGACAGCCTAATTACAGTTGTAAGCTTCTGACATCTCCTTTATCTACCCTTCTTTTCCCGCACGAACCACCTCTTTTACTAAAGCTAATTTCTTGTGAGAAAAAGGGTTTCTTATTGTTTTTTTTTTTTTTTGTTTTCATGGGTGGCACAGGCATGGAAACACTTTCAATTAGGGACCGTGGAGGAGATTTATTACCCATATCTAATGTTAAACAATGACAGCAATAACAGCAACATGAAGAATGAGCTTCTCAGAGTAGTGCACATTGGACTTCTTTGCACCCAAGAGATTCCATCACTAAGACCATCAATGTCTAAGGTACTACAGATGCTAACAAAGAAAGAAGAAGACCTCCCTGCACCAACTAATCCTCCTTTTATGGATGAAAAGACTATGGAATTCAATGACACAAGTGAGAACGAATGCTATCCCCTTAATGCATATGGTAATGATTCAATTGCCACTATTTCCCATAGTTCCTTTTACCCAAGATGATTGAAGTCAGATTGAGGCGAAAGAGTATATCTAAGGTGGGATAGCACTCACAGTTTTTTTAAAGGAAAAGCTTCAAAAAAGTTCCATGCAAGCATCTCGTTGTAGGCACTTTGTTAGCAAACAATCGCAAGCACTGAGTCGAATGAATAGTTGGCTACAAAATACAAAATGATATCAAAATAATTAAGCAAGCTATTCTACATCAAATGAGAATAGCTAAGTGGCATAACATTGTATAATGTGCAAAAACTATTCACTTACTATGAAATTTTTGTTGATCTATAACACTCAGATTATTTTAACATTAACAGGAGAAAATTATTTTCTCAGGCTTCAAAGTACCCAAATTGCAAAATAAATTAATCCGTGTAGGTAAGCTTTAGAAGAACATAAAAAGTAAATATGGGAACTTCAAAGCAAAACTAATGCATTATTATTTATTATTGATTGGTCAATAATATAGAGAGATTATAATTAATAAGGATTTTTTTTTTTACCAAATTATAATAAGGATTCAGTTTACCAACATTCATGGAAAACCATATTATGTCCCCAAGGCATAAGGTCTACATTTAGAAATTGTATGCAAATTCATAGTCATTAACGAACAAGGTATATGTTTCCCATAAGGCCTCCACCAATCTCATAATGTTTGGCATTAGAAAACTCTGCATTTAAGGCATATTAATGATTTTGGTACTAAATGATTGAATTTTTTTCCATAATATGATTATATGACACCATTTGAATGGAAGGAAAATATGCTGACTAGTAACTATTTCATACAATCTTGAGCACAACAATTGTGGCTAGCTAAAAAAAAAGGCAGTAAATGGCTACATGCTTTATCAGAGTTGAGAATTGACACTCTTGAGCTTGAAAAGCAAAGCAAAATTCAGGACATTCTAATTAACCAATAGCCTATAGACCTTGCTTTAAGACTCAAAACATCTCCTCAATGACTCAACGTTTATCAACCAGATTATGTAGCCCATAACCAAAGTAATGGCGTCAAAGTAAACATTAGAAAATGGCAAATCAAGTCCATCACCTCCAACCAATTTAGATCCAATTCCAGAATCGAATTCCCTCGTGACAAAGCAAAAATAAAACTTATAATGATTTTATATGCAATTATAAAAAACTTTGCAATGATTCACCTACGGTCTCCACATTATGGAAAGAGAATTTTCCTTTTCTTAACCATTTGTTATTAGATAAAAATTACTAGTTTGTTACTAACAATTTTTACTGACGCTCACTCAATGTTATTATAGCAAGCCTTTGATAACAAATATTTTCGTGATGAAGCAATTGATAGTTGTTCCTTTAAGAAATCAAGGCCAGTTACCTACAAATTTACCAACCCAGATATTATTTCTCTTTTGCTACATAAAACACAAAATGTTAGTAAATAGTAACAATGGTAATAATCAAAACATACTTTGCCGTAAGAACAAACACTCGGACAAGAGTAACGTTAAAGCCCCGCTTCCACAGCACAAATTCAACACGGAATCTCCCGTTTTTGCCCTGTTTCATTACTACTTAAATTAAAATTCCACCAAAAAAAAGAGCACAAAAAAGAGAGAATTTTGAATACCAACCCACTCCAGGATACCCATGCGGTTCCATATTCGATGCTGACTAAAACTCAGCAAATCATTTAACTGCAATTTCATCCAACCTAAAAAACAAAAATGACGAGAAAAAGAATAATTGTAAAAAAAAGCACGATAAAGAAGGAGGTTGGCTTACATTATCGTAAACAGGAGCAATGCGGTTAAAAAGCTCCTGACGCTAGCCAGGGCAGCCAATTGGACGACATTGGAATTGGGTATCAACTAGGTTTGGAAGCAGAAGTTGAAGAGAAAATTTTCTTTGTTGAAGTTCTGAATTCTGGCATCTATTTTCTAAATAAACCTCTTTTTTTTTTTTTTTCTCTTTACACTTCACTTCCTTCGATGAGTTATTATTTATTACTGAAGATTTGAGATATAAAAAAAAAGAAAAAAGTGAGATATATTTAAAAATTCTCCTCTCTGTATGCAAACTGATTAATATACAGCGAAAAATAAGAAATCCAGCCCATTACTATTTTGGGCTACCCATCATCATCTCCTATGCTTGGTTATTGACCTATAATCTACACTTACACACGGCAAGAAGGCACGAACTGCCTCGTTCGAAAAGTTTATGAATTGATTCGAATTTATATTAATTCACTGCCTCATTCGAAAAGTTCATCCGATTAATTTAAACTTAAATTCAATTGACTCGAATTAGTTAGAAAGTTCAACAATTCAAATTCAACCTAATATGAATCGGAATTGATTCAAATTTACAAATTCAACCTAATATAAATCAGAATTGATTCGAATTTATATTGATTCATTGCCTCATTCGAAAAGTTCGTCCGACTAATCTAAACCTAAATTCAATTGACTTGATTTAGTTAGAAAAGTCAACAATTCAAATTCAACCTAATATGAATCGGAATTGATTTGAATTTATATTGATTTTTTTTTTCATCATGATATTGGTACGAAGTATCCACCGTCGAAAACAGTGACTAATCTCCGTCGAGGACCCTGAGCGCACACAAGGTAGGTAGTCCCCTCCCAGCATGGTCTGCTCCGTACCCAAGGCTAGGAGTCGAACCCTGGACAGCTTGGTTAAGGGACACAAGCCGCTACCACTTGTGCCAACCAATGTTGGTTGAATTTATATTGATTTAATCTCAACCTAATTCGAGCTCGAATTAATTCGAACTCACATTGATCCAAATTTAAACTTAATCCGAACTAGACTTGATCCAAAATCCAAATTAACTCAAACTAAAATTAATCTTAATTCAAATTAACTCAAACCCAAAATGACTCAAGCTTAAATTTAGTACTAATAGTAAAGGCTTCAATGCCATAATTAATGTTCAAACTATTATACTATACTAAGAATATAATTTTTTTCCGATAATATGAGGATTTTTTTGGACCCAATCAAACTTAAATGTTCATTTCTATGATACATTCATCTGCATCTAAACATAAATAAAAATTTCGAAGAGCTAATCTAAAATTATTGTAATGGCCAACTGGTCACTAAGCATAAAAGTCGCATCAACTACACTTAATGCCCCCCATGAGAAGCTAAGAAAATTTTTTTTAAAAAAATTATAATAGTATAGAATTTAATATTATAGGTCATGAAAGAAGAAGAATTAAACATGTGATTCCTAAAAATATTATTCCAATTGATCTTCTTATCACACTAAAGGTAGGAAAAATTAATCTAACCCAAAAAATTTGCCCAACCAATTCAATTTGACTAAAAAATTCAACAACTTGAACCCTAACCTGTGAGACCTGATTTTATTACATTGTACATTATAATTTGTAAATTATTAATAGTGCAAATAAATTATTTAATGGAATTAAATGAATAAATGATTCATGAGAGAGGAAAATTATTCATTAGAAATATGATTAAATTTGATTGGTGGAATATATGAAAAGAGGTGGAAAGCAAGTCCAAACTATGCAGCAAAAATAAATTGCATTGCACGTCAACTTTTGCTGCTGTGTACCTCACGGCTAATGCAAATTGAAGAGCAAAATTTTAAGGTATAAAATACAATAGAAACAAGACTTAGAAGAAGAGAACTTTAAGATTTAAAATGGGGTTAATTCCTAGTGATGGAAGTCTACCACAAGAAGAAACAAACAAGTAAAACCGTGCAAGCAAGGTAAGCTGCACGTTACTTTCTGTTGTAGTATAATACACGGCAGAAAAGATAACAATTGAGGAAAAGAATATTAAAGTCTAACATAGGATGAATTTTGTTGGCTGGAATATTCAACAACAGATGCAAAAGAGGTCAATAAAGTGTAAGGAAAAAATGAGCTGTTATCGCTCCTTTTGCAGCAGTTTCTACCCGATTTTAATGCTCCTTCAACTGCTCTTTTGCTGCATTTTTCTTCATGAATTAATGCTCTAAAAGAAAGTAGGAAAATAAGTCAAGAAAACGTGAAGAAAAAAATATATATTGCATGCCGTTCTTTTTGGCTGGAGTTTTCTTCACAATTTAATGAAAACAGAAAATTGCACCACGCCATTTCGTTTGATTGCCATTTTTTTTCACCATTTAATGAGCTATAAGACAAGGTAATGATGAAGAAAGAGATAGGAAGTTAAGTGACCTTGATAACAGAATATATATTTGACTAAGTGAAACAAAACTCAAGCATATTTCTTCTTCATGATCGACTATACTCAGATGCTCCACGAGTGGCTGTTTTGCTAATCATTTCTGTTCTGTTATACTCTTGTTTCTCCCACATTTAATTAGCAAGATTACAACCTCTTTCTATCTAATCATCTAACACTCCTTTATACACCTTTCCTTTACCCTCAAACCATCCAAGAAACCAAGAAATGAAGGACTAACCAGGGAGGAAACAACAACAACTTCGAGTTGTGCTTGTTCAGTTAACCAAAGGTAAAGAAGTTTCAGCCAATATTTCATGTACTTAATTCTTGATTTATGGTGATGATATGTTAAGTAGGTGATGTGTATGTAAATTGCTTATCATAAAAATAGGTAGCAATTTAACATGGCTGACTTCTTGCTGGTTGGGGGTGTGAGTGGCTGAGCATAAGTGACTGTTTTATGCATTTGTGAAGTGAGTAGATAAAACCAACAACAAATACTGTTAGTACGTGTGTGTGTGTTGTCAATAGCATGAAACATGGATTGATCATACAAAGGATATTTTATGTATACAATTAAGGACCATACTGTACGTGGGTGTTGATAGTTTAAGAATGAAAACTGAAAATAAATGCTGGAACCGAAACATAGAAATGGAAATGAAGAATGTTGACTCATGGAAAGGAAGATGGCATAATAGTCAATAAAAGGGGGCTGATGCGTGAGGGAAATAAGAAAGAAAAGAAAGGCTGCAATCGAATGAAATGTGAAGAGGAGTTATTGTGGCTGACCGAATGTGGCTGACCGAATGTGGAAAAACTGAAAATGAGAATCAGAATTGAAGGCTATGTGACGTGAAAAGATGAAGAAGAAAGAAAGAAGAAAGACTAAGTTATTAGGAAATGATCTAAGGAACAAATAGTCAACAATAGTGGCTAAGGTAGTGTGAAACTAAGAGAGAAAGATGAAATGGATGAATGATGCGTAAAATGAGAAAGAAAATGGCGAAGTGTGGCGTGTAACAAGGAAAGAATAAAAGGCTGAAAATTTTGTTAATTTGTCAAGGAAAGAAAGTCAAATATGAAGGCTAAAGATAGGAAAAATGATAAAAATATAACCTTGACTAGAAACCATTTTCACACAAGGAGAAGGTGTGTTGCCCATTATACAAGAAATAAAAGAAATAAAATATTAAATTTTATTTCTTAAATGATAAAAGAAAGTAACAATAATCTTTAATTAAATAAAGGCCATTCGGCCATAGAGAAAGAAAGAAGAGAAAATGGCATGAAGAATAGCCATTTTAGCTATGAGACATACTTATATTTATATTTTAATATAAATCATAGCTTAATATAAATAAGGAAAATTAAGCTAATGAGTTGGTAAAATTATTTTGCAGTCGAAAAGTACGATATCGGTAGACTCAACCGGAAAGCTCGTTTTCGTAAGACTAGGTAAGGGAGTAGTATGTGAAGTGAAATGCATGTCCTATGGAGAAAAATATTATAAAAATATTGAGAAAATAATTTGGTTTGTAACATGCATTAGTTTAATAAACTGTTTTAATTTGGGAAAGCTAGATAGGCAATCCCTTATTTTTAAAGAGAAATATTTTGTGGGCGACCCCCCAGTTCAGCTCGGTGTGAGAGCCATAGTGAGCGACGTTAGTTCGCCACATGGGCGAATGAAAACATGCGAGCCAATTTAACTTGTTTTTATCACACGAAAAAAAGTGAAATTACTGGCGGTTTTTACTGTGTTTTGTAAACAGAAAATATATTACCTTTTTGGAAAACAGTCATTTTAAAGAAAATGATGTAAAATGTGAAATAATTCCTTAAAGGTTCTTTATGAGATATAAAGTGATTTTGAGACTTTAGGCCCCGAGTTTCATGCATTACTATTCATGAGGCTGATTGACCCGCCAAGTCATCAGAGGTCTCGAGGTCACCTGACAAGTGTACTCAAGGACCACCTATAGATTGTGGCCATAGATCTACTGTATCCCTGTAAGGATAATTACTACATTCCTTAGGGAACGATGCGTTCCTTCGAGAACGATGATAGCATGATTTAATTGTAGGGTGATGCCTAGTTTCAACTTTCTGATTTTTGTTTACTGAAAGGATTTACTGAATCCTGTTTACTGTTTACTATGTTATATTGTAAACTGTTTAGCCAGTGATTTGAATATTAAAGACTGTTTACTATATTCACTGTTTTCCTACTGGGTATGTTGTTAGGGAAAATAAACATTTTGTGGGATATAGTTAAAGCAGCATACACTTTCCTTACTGAGCACGTTGTCGCTCACCCCTTATTTTTCACTCCACAAATTGTTGATTTTAGACTAAAAGAATTACCTTCCAGAGATTATTGACTGCTAGAGTCAGCAGATATTCGATATCGAAGGTATATTATTTTCTTTTATATATTCAGCGAATTTGTACAGTACTACTTTAAGAAGGGGATGTATATATCTTAAGGAAATAATGCAACAACTCATATTTCCATATTGGTATGATGAATAAGAGTACTAATTATTACTAAAGTGATTAACGGGTTGTTAAGCATCACAAACAGCCCAACCGGTAAGAATGTATGAATAAGAGTAAAATATGTAATTTACTGTAGATTTGGGATGTTACATAACCAAATCTGAACTTGAAATAATTTGAATTTGAAATGACTTGACTTTTCTTCGACTTGAACTCAGCCTAAGCCAAACCTAAAATGATCTAAACCAAAATAGCCAACCCAAACCCAATCTCACTTGCCCATTTACCACTTCTACATGTAGCTAATTTCTTAAAAAGGATGGCAAAATAGGTTAAACCTTGTGTTTTTCCTTACAATTTATAACTTTGAGAGAGATCTATTTTCATTCAATCTTATTTAAATTTTATTTGTGTTGTAATCAATATGCGAAACTAAACCTTACATTTAGGGTGGGTTTGGATCATCGGGCAGCGTGATCAATGGATGAATAGTAGTAAAAAGACAAAAAAAGTATTTTTTATTATTTTATCAAAAAATATATGTCCTTAATGATCATTTTTTTATTATTAAGAAAAAAGAAAGACAGAAACATAGTGATGCTAGATGGGGTGATGATCTTAAGTAGGATCATTTTTTATATCTAAGGTCGATCGTACAGATGATAGAGAGATCAATGGTGATGTGACCCATAGGATACAAACTGGATGGAGCAAGTGGAAAAGCGCTACAAGTGTGTTGTGTGATAAAGGAATTCATGTATAGTTAAAGGTAAGTTTTACAGGATAACTGTTAGACCAACATTACTCACGACAGTGAATGTTGTGCAACTAAAAGATTGCATACAAAGAAGATAAGTGTAGTAAAAATGTGAATGCTGGGATGAATGTGTAGATATACGAGAAAATATAGAATAAGAAATGAGGACATTTGCAAAAAAGTTGGAGTGGCAAGTATCAGAAAACAAGATGAGTGAAAGTCATTTACATTAGTTTAGACATATATGACGTAGACTTGTGGATGCTGCAATTAAAAGAGTAGAGGTTATGAATGGGGTAAAAAGGGTCAATGCTAGCAGAAGATTGAGAAATACTTTGAAAGAAGTAATCCGGAAAGATATAATGAAATGGGAGTTGGAAAAACAGATTACTTTAGATAGGAATGAGTGGAAGAAGAAAGTTCATGCTAATGACTTAGCGTGAGGTCATATATTGGTTCATATAGCCTACCCTAGTATTAAGATAAAGGTTCTGATGATAATGGTAATGATGAATGATCATCATTTTCTTTTTCAATTTCATCGAAATCAATCTCACCATCCATCTAAACTAACTATAGTGGGAGCATTATTCAAATATTTTTAAATTATAAAAATAATAACGACAATAATGATAATTATAAAAATAAAACTTTTGTATTTAATCATAATTGTTAAAAAAATTACAATTGTCCTTGACGCAAGTTTTTATTACGAAAATGTTGCACAATAGTTTTGATATTGATATACTTGAAAACATGTATTTTTTAATGTACATAACTGATCTATCATTAAATAATTAATCTGCCATCCAATTATATAAAATAAGTTTTGAAGATGTTTTTTTGCTGAAATTGTATTTTTTTTTGTATTATGATAATGACAATAAATAGAATCAATATATTGTGATAACCACAATTTTTTTAAATTGATCATGTACTCAACTTGTAATTGTAAGAGAAAATAATGCAATAACGCAATTTTGGGATTACAAATGTAAAATCATGGTTCAAATCTATAAAAAAGAAATCTGCAAGAATAGAAGTCGTGAATGATGTGAAAGTAAATGATTGTTGTACATGTGATGTACTTTAAATCGATATGAGTGGAATACGCAAATTCTATGAATATTTATATATTTGCATACATGCATGAGCCAACAACTGCTTGCCACGTGCATGCATGCATGCATAAGTACATAAATATATATAATAAATAATTAAGTGATACAAAATAAATAAATTAATTAATTAATTAATATACATATATAAATATGTATGTATAAGTATAGTTATAAGTGTAATTATACATATATAATTTCAACTATATTTAATAGAATAAAAGAATTATAAATATGTTTAAAAGAATAAAAGAATTATAAATATGTTTAAAAGAATAAAAGAAATATAAATATGTTTAGCTATAAGAAAATATACTATATATAGAGAAATATAAATGTACTTTATATATAGATATTAATAGATAATTAAGATATGATAGTTTAAAATGAAATATTTTTATTTAAAAAAATATATGATAATAAATCATAATATTAATAAAAAATTAAGTTAAAAAAATAATAAATAAAAATGATGGTGCTTTGTCAAGACCCAAAACACCTATACCCAACCCATACTCCATTCTCTCTCACACATCTATTCCTCCTTTCTTCTTTCTTACCAACTCCTATCAACTTTCTACTTCTCATCAGAAACTAAGAAAAGAAACAGGAAAGGAAAAGTGCAAGGGATGAGCAAAAAGAGAAAGGAGAGAGAGATGAGAGGAAACTTGAGGCTAGACAATTGGGAAAGATTTAAACAGAAAACAGGAAAAAGAGCTTCGTAGCAAGGCAGACCAGCATTGAAGAAGAATCAAAACAAGGAGGAATTGGGGGTGTTTTGATTGAGGTGGCAATTTCATGCAACTTTGGTGTGAGAACTATAGCTAGGAATGGCTGGGATTTAGGCTGTTTTAGGGTTCGGTTATGAGTCAAAGCAGTGGAAGAGGGCTTGCATTAAAGGTTATTTTTGGATTCTAGTTTGGGGGTTGCCTTGCAGCGTTAGAGTGGCTATTTTTAAAGGCTGTACGAGTGATATTTTAGGCACTAAACAAAAGGCGTTTGAGGTAGTTTGTGGGCTGCAAACAAGTATGGAAGGAAGGCTGAACTTGGTTGGAGTTTAAGTGGAGTCAAGGCGTAGAACAAGGCACCAAAGAAATAAAAGAAAGAAAGAGGAATAAAGAAGGTTAAGCCGATCAAGCCAAGGGAGAAAGGAAAGAAAAGGAAAAGAAAGAAAGAAAGAAAATAAAGGAAAATGAAAAAACGGAAAAGAAAAAAAAATTGTACCTTGGCTTGGGTTAGTGTCGAAGGATTGGTAAGGAATAATGAATCATGTAATTCTAAACTTATGAAAATTAATCTAAAATGCATATGACTAATACTAAGTCAAGTTAGTAATATTTAATTATCCAGATTGACGATAAAGTGACGAACACATAAGTAGCAAAGCTCGGTGTACAAACGCTAAGTTCAAAGCATGATGCCACTGTGACAAACCGAGTCTAAGCTAGGCTCGATGCAAGAGCCCTTAGCACATGAGTCTGTAAGACGTTTATATAATTCAGATTTAGAATTCTATTGTACAGATATAGTTAGATTGTATGGTAATGATAATTATTAAAGGTTGAGACTTAGTGATATATGAGGAATAATATACCTATGGTATGATGACAAATTGAAGAAATGATTGAATAATTTACAGTTAATGAGTTCAATTATATTTGAATGATTGTTGTGTTATTGTTAAAGTTGCTAAGGAAATTTATGGTTATATGTAATATACTAAGAGGACCCACATCGGTAGTGGGGGTTTTAGTATTGATATTAAAAGTAAAAGTGATTGATTTAATTGGTAAATGTTGTGAAATAGTGATGAATGTTATGGAATCAATAGGGGATATTAAATTGATCTATTAGGTATAATCCAATTGAAATTGAAAGGATGGAAATGAGGAAATGGGATTATAGTTAGTGCTATATCGAATGATATTGCATGGATATATTTCATGAGCATGATAGTAAATTGTTTTTAACCCAGGTTTTAAATTACATTGCTTTTAAGCATGCTTTGTTTAGAACTTAAGATTTTGAAAGGATTTATTTATCCAATACTTATATGAATACTTTATATGTTTGAATTGTTTTGAAAAGACTGAATATATAGTGTAAATGTCTGTATTTATACATGTAAATGATCTTAAAGAAATGTATTACATACTTTACACTATTTTCATAAGAAAAGTGAAAGGTTTAAATGTTTTATGAGACTATAGGCACCCTAAGAGAGTTTAATTCAATAGAGCATAGTGAAAACCGCCTAATTGGAGATTACTCATTAGGCAAAGATGCTTGTCCAACAATAGTCGTGGACAAGGCTTAATCACACTTGATCAGTAGGACTGAGCGACATGAGGTCTATGGTCATAAATAACGCCCTAGTTGGTTTTCACGAGACGGAGACATGATTTTCACTGCTAATTATAGTGATTAAAGTCTTTATTAATAGAGTATTAGGGATTCAGCCTAGTCTCAAACCTGATATGATATGCTGTCTAGAGTATGATTTTATTTTGTATGAACTCTAGACTTGACACGATTTTTACAATATATGATAAATGTTTTAAGACTGTATATGTTTTAGATATGCTCTAAAAGTGAATATGAAATGTTTTAAGACATTACATGTTTTTAAACATGCCTTAAAAGTGCAAGTTAGATGATTTACGAATTGTTCATATTCTAACATGTCTTAAAAGTGAACATGTAATGAATTAAGTTTTACATTTTTTAAATATGCTTTAAAAGTATATGTAATATAATTTGAAATGGTAGTCGTTTTTATATAGTAAAGCTTGCATAAGTTTGCATAATGAATTATGACAAAACGACATACTTTTTGCAAGAAAGATGTCTTGACCTTATACTGTACATGAGCAAGAAATGTATATGAAGAAGTGTCATGACGTAAATACTACATGTGATTATGTTTCTCCACATTGAAAGTGATATGATTTGATACAGTACAGAGTGTACTTATTAGATGAAAAGTGACATGATTTAATATAGCATCTTAACATAATTTTCATATAAGATATGATATGACATGAGATTGATATGAGTGTAAACTAATAACACATGATGTCAGAGTTACGTATGATTCATTGTTGCATGACATACTATGGAATAATGACAAGAGGATTGAAAATGGTTGTTCGATTATGATCAAAGGTCAATGTGATAGATAGGTGTCGGAACAGATATAATGAGGTATTTCAAAAACACCATTCTCCATTGATACCTTAAACCCTTGTTCACTTAGGAAACCGTTAAGACATGATCTGAGCTGCTTGGTAAACAATTATAAAGTGAATATGACATGAGAATCTTTACTTAAAGGTTTCATGCATTTGCATTAGAGCAGTATAAGTCTAATTCTGCACTTATATAAATGACTTACTAAGCCCTCACTCATTAAACGAGAACTATTTTTCATATTGATTCAAGGGACAAGTTGGACGGTTCTGGTGACTTGATAGTGTCTCGACTCTGGAAGTCCTTATTGTTGAATATCTTGGTATAGTAATATATCTTCTCTATATGCTTTTATTTTTCAGGCAATGTTTGTACAGTACTATAGGATGGGATCTAAACTAGGATAATGAGTAGTTAATGTAATATTTTGATATTATATGATGTGTATATGGCAATTATTAGTGGATATTAGGACTGTTGAGATGATACACATTTGGTGAATATAATGTGGATTGTGGAAAATGTAGTTCTATTGCATTGTAATGATTTGCGGGTAGTTAACTGGGGAAATCTCAAAATATAAGGGAGAAATTTTCAATCTATTTCTAAGAAATAGTAAGTTATGGACTACAAATGATCTTTCCCTACTTTAAAGAGTAATTTAAATTATAATTGAATTAAAGAATGAATGAAAATGGTTTAGTGACTACACTGACGCCAAATACAAATCGTAAAATGAAAAAGGAAAAATCTACTTCGTAATTTTACTAAGTGGAATAAATGTAAGTGTCAAGTGAACGTTACAGTTTTTAGGGACGTGACAAATTTAATGGTATCAAAGCAATGTTGTCTAGTACGTGTCAGTGTAGATAAGTTAAAATAGTTTACATCCTATTATACTGTAAATGCTTGAATGTTAAGTGCTCAGTAAGTGTAGAAAACTGTTCTAAATGCATGTGTTTTCTTTGTATAGAAATTAAAGGATAATAAGGTAAAGAAGACCGCTAAGCTATGGATGGTTTGAAGCCTCAATAAGTGACACAATGGCCTATAAGGCACTGTGATTTCCAACAAGATTACAAAATGCACAATAGCTTATATGGAATATTGAGTTGTGGAAATTGATATGGTATACTTATTAGAGCTTATGAACGCGGTATAAAATTTTGATTGATGGAAATGATTGTAGAGTGACCTGGCATAATTGGCCTTAAATGAGGCTATGCTATGGCTTGGAGTTTAAGCAGTATGGTTGGACTTTGATGAACGTTACTTTAAAAGCCTCAAGTGTGAAAGGAAAAGAGAGGATTGAACGACTTTATGTCAATGAACTTGTTGTACTTTAAAGTTATAAGATTTGATTGAATGTAGGATTTAGGCTTGTTTTGAAAGCCATTGGGATTGGAAAGTGATATCAAAATACGAAGTTTTGGTTTTGAATTGAGTGGGCATCCTGAATAAGCCTAAATAAATAGGGTTTGATTGGGCTTATTAGAGTGGACTAGTAATATCTTGGACCTATCTATGAAAGTGGCAGGAAATTTACTAAAACTTGTCCACCATGTGTGGCAAGGAGTGAATTTTACCCATATACCTAAAGAGAAACAGTTGCCTATCTCCTTATGGACTTGAAATATGTACTAGATTTGGTATATTTTGAAAGTGTATGGACTTCGAAAAACAATATGATTTAGAAGGAATATGATTTGGAAAGTACATGTACATCTTAAATTATTCAACTTTTGAAATATATCACTTGAAGTACATGAATTTTGAAAGTTTAGTAAATTAAACCTTATGGTTTTGAACAATGTGAATTTGATACTTACAAGACTCTTCAGATTTCACACTAGTAGAGTTGAAAAGAACATTTGTTATAGAATAGGGGTCTTTGAAGGGAAATTGTAAATTAATTGGGCATGTCAAGCAAGATAACAAATTGACATGGAAGTTAATACTGCATGAAATAAGAGACTTGAGATCATCATGTCCTCGTATTGACTTTGACCCAGTTGATAGTTTCTAAAGTATAAGAGGATGAATGGTCACAAGGTGTCAACTAATGAGATATATCCAATTTGGTGAGCTTATAAAGTAATGAACTCTGAAATTAATATGGGACGATACGACCTTTAGAATAAGTGATAATATGAAAATTTGATATTGAAATTTATAGGACTTTGAGATGAAATGGAGATAGAGAAAATGATAAAGAAAACATCCTTATATATTGGTATAACATTGATCAATGTGGGAAGAGCTTAAAAAAAAAAAAAGAGCAACTGCGAGAGTTGCTCCAGTATCATTGGTGAAAAAATAGACAACTGTTTAAGGTTGTATATAGATCATAGGCAGTTAAATCAGGTGACAGTTAAAAATAAATAATTGTTACCTACAATTGAAGACTTATTGGATGAGTTAAAGGGTGCCCAAGTAATTTATAAGATTGATTTGAGATTAACGTATCTTCAGTTGAGAAGTGAAAGGAAAGATGTCCTTAAGACAGCATTTTCAGTAAAGTACAACCAAATTAAGACTCGGAGTATGAGATTAATGATGATGAGTTTTTAAGGTATAAAAGCAAAATATGTGTTCCAGAACTAGTAAAAGAAGCTTCGAAGAACGTGAGGTTGACAGGTGATCGGTTAAGGACAACTCAAAGCAGACAGAAGAGTTATATCAATAATCAATGAACACTTAGAGTTTCAAATTGGAAGTAAAGTATTTTTGAAGACCTTTACGTCTAAGGACATAATGAGGTTTAGTAAGAAAGGAAAGTTGAGTCCTCCATGCCTTGGACCTTCTGAGATACTAGAAAGAGTGAGTGACGTAGCATATCGACTAACGCTACCTTCAGAGTTATCAAGTGTGCACAACATCTTTCCCATGTCTATGCTTAGGAAGTACCATTCGAATCCCTCCCACGTGATTAAGTATAAACCTTTGGAACCAAAAAGGACTTGAGGTAAATTAAGAAACTAATAAAGATTTTGGATCAAAAGGATAAGGTATTGAGATCCAAGATGATTCTGTTGGTAAAAGTGCTCTAGCAACATCACTCTTCAGAAGAAGCTAAATGAGAAATGATAAGTTAATGAAAGAGAAGTAGCCTCACCTATTCTAGACAACTTAGAGAATTTGGAGGATCAAATTTTTTTAAGGGGGGAGGATGTGATAACCGTTATTTTTTTAAACCAATCGTGTACTCAACTTGTAATTGTAAGAGAAAATAATGCAATAATGTAATTTTGGGATTTCAAATGAAAGATCACGGTTCAAATCTACAGAAACAAAATCTACAAAAATAGAAGTCGTGTATGACGTGAAAGTAAATGATTGTCGTACATGTGATGTACTTTAAATTGATATGAATGGAATACACAAATTCTATGAATATATATATAGATATATTTACGTTCACGCATGTGCTGACAACTACTTGTCACGTGTGTAGACACCTAATTTTGTCCGAATTTCACAAATTATTTTGACAAGTTTTGTTTTATTATTTTTATTTTATATTTTATTTCTTACATTTTCATTTTTCTTATTTATTTTGTTATTATTCATATCATAATATCATTATTATTATCATTTCTTTTTATATCTTTTTATTACTTTTTTATTATTATTATTATTATTATCATTATTATTATTATTATTATTTTTGTTTTTGTTGTTTTGCCGCCGGTTCCCTTAAATCATTCACCAAACCCCATCACTTTAATGCCAAACCTACCCAGATCTGCCCCATACTGTCGCCGGCGACCAGATCTTCCCCTGTCACAAGCCTCACCCCGAGTCAGATCTTCCCATCCCGTGAATCTTGATCCGACAGTAGCCTATGGATTCGGTGACTCTGAAAGGCTAGGGGAAGGGCTCCAATATCGCTTAAGAGGGGAACCAAGCAGAGGGGACTGAAAAGAGGAAACGGAGAGAAAAAAAGGAAAAGAAAAGGATCAGAGACTCCAAAAAAAAAACACCACCACTGTAAGCGCCATCACCGCCCACTCACAACTGTCATCGTCGTCCACTCATCACTGTCCTCACAGCCAGCACCGCCATTGCCATTACACAGAAACACCATCATCCTACCATCGCCAAAACCCACCAACACCGAACATCATCACCACTACCAACACCACGTTACCCCAAAACCTCTAACCTCTAACACTGAAATAAACCCAGCCCAAACCCAGATCTGAAATACCGAGATCCCGAAATCTAATCTCAAACCCAAACCTCTATAGTACCTGCAAAAAGGGAAAAGCAAACACAACAAGCCAACAGCCATATCCAAAACCGAAACAACAAAACAAAACAAAAAGGGGTAAGGAGCTCTCGGCGTGCTCAGATCTGTGAGGTTTGGGAGTGTTCACGAGGAAAACGAATCCCAGATCTAAGAAAAAGGAGTGGAGCAGAGTGCTTTAAGCTATTGGAAGGGACACCGGCGACAGGTGCAAGGCGTGCACGGCGACCGGTAGTTGTCCGAAGAACCAGAGGCTTGGAGGATTCTGATTTTTGTGTGGCGAGGAGTCTGATGAGAAATGGGTTTTGAGAAAGGGTTTGCCTTTTATAGCTAAGAAAAAGGAGAGTAAAGTAGGTGACCCGCGGTGTGGACCTGACCCAACAGAGATCAGTGTGTTCGCCCGCCCGCAGAAAAAGGAGTAGGATCCTCGTGTTACTCCCAACGGATGTGACCGAGAGTCGCAGGTTCGCCCGCTAGAGGAGTTCTCTCGTTCAAGGAGTTCGCCCGCCCTAGGAGGGATATCTGTGAGCTGGTTCACCTGTCAAAAAGCTAGACCACTCAGCGTGTGTTCGCCCGCTCGTGCGAAGCAGTGGCTTGTTCGTCCACCCGAGGAGGAATCATCCGTTCGTTCGCTCGCCCAAAGAGTTAGCCCAGTCCGGGAGTTCGCCCGCCCGCTACCCAAAAGGTGGAAGAAGTCGTTCGCCGAGGAGAGGAACATTCGGGGAGTTAGACCAGTCGAGGAACTCGCCAGCGAAGAAGTTGAGATCGCCCGCCGAGGCGTTAGACCATTCGAGGAACTCGCTAGCGAAGAAGTTGAGGTCGCCCACCAAGGAGTTAGACCATACGGGAGCTCGCCTACAAGAAGTTAGTCCATACGTGGAGCTCGCCCGCCTGAGGAGAAAGAGCACCCGCTCGTTCGCCCGCTCAAAGAGGTCGCCCGCCCGCGAGGGGTATATTTCCTTTTCCGCTTTATATATTCATTCATTTGTTTAAATACTTTTAGTGTTAGATAGAATGATATAATAAATATTAATTGGAAATAATAATAAAGGAGATTCTTCCGAGGATGGGATGTCATGAGACTCACAAAGTAGTGTTTCCTGACTGATCCCTAGGTGAGAGGAATTAGCTAAATGTTACCAGAGTATTGGGATATTTAGTTAAATTTCTCAATATTGAGGATTTCATCAATATAATTAAAATAAATAAAATTTCTTTCAAGTTTCATATGCACCACGCATCTTCATTCATACTGCATGAATTCGATCAATTACAAAATAGCATGAGTACTACCGAGGATGGGATGTCATGAGACTCACAAGTAGTGATTTCTTGACTGATCCCTAGGTGAGAGGGATTATTTCAAATGTTACCAGAGGATTGGGATATTTGATTTAATTTTTCAATAAATGGTGTTCATGTTGATTTTCATAATGAATCCCCTTATGACGACAATTTTTCAAGCAAATACGCTAATTTTTCCTATAATCGAAAGCCAAGACTATCTTCTTAAAATCCAAAGATACCATGTGGTTAGGATGGTACCGTTTTTTACGGGCGTCGTGGGGGTGCTAATCCTTCCCCACGCGTAACCGTACCCCCGAACCCTATTTTTGTTTCGCAGACCAAAAGATTATCTTTTTAATAAAACTTAATTAATTTTGAGATTTTGTTGAAAAGATAAATGTTTTCAGGTGGCCAATCACACCTAATAAAAAAGATTGGTGGCGACTCCCATTTTTGTTTTTAAACGCTTTTTCAAAATCGTCGAGCGCGAAGCCGTTACGACAGCTTGGCGACTCCACTGGGGACGCTAAGAGGGTCAAGCCATTAAATAATCATGTGGTATCTTAAATTTTAATTTGATAGTCTGAATTGGCATTTAAATTTAATCTACTTTCTAATAAATAATTAAAAATGAAAAGAAGAGAGGAAAAGTGAAATAAAATCCACATAAATAAATGAAAACTTCATTTCATCCATTTTTTTTTTCTTTTCTCATATTGATTCATTACATTTTGTGTATGAAGATGTTGATTGAATAAATAAAGTAGAACATATGTGCATACACTGTTGCATACATCAATGCATTTGCATGACATGAGCCCTACACCCGGGTTCCGTCCTCTTTAGGAGGGGGTAAAGTAGCTATGCTCTCGTGAGGTAATCACCTCCGCAATGGCAAGTGAAATACTCCCACTCAGATCTGTTCCTTACTAGTCCAGAGTGGACGACAGTATGGGATGATTTGGGAACCTTTTAGATATGAGAAACCTCAAACCAGCATATAATGTGTTGTGAGGGGACCAACCTAAGTTAAGGCCATTCCTTCCCATTCATGAGAGTGACCCTTGATAGGACATAAATAAACATTCCATCCTTTATCTGCCTTTTGTTTCTTTGTTCATATTTTACACACATACTGATTTGTATTTGTTTTCTTGTTCTTTTTGCATGAACTCTTGCATCACATAGTCACATAAGGGGGTATTTTAACCATGGCTCTTTGCAACGAGGAATTTTTCACTGAATCCATAGAAAGGCTAGCTTGTTCGTCATCTGTGAATGTTCCGTGTGATTCCTACAGGGAGGTACAAATTTGGTCTGAAAAGAGTCAACAAGTAAAAGGGGATTGCCTGAATAGGAATTTTGTATCCTCGCTCCCACAAGAAGTGAATCTGAACCTCCAGCAAAATAATTTAACAGATTTAGCCAACTTATGGGATCAAATCAGTGAAGAAGGGAAAAGGGATTTCCATGAGAGGTACGGCCAAATAGAGTCTTTGATCGCTGTAAAAGTTGAAGAACCATTGATCAGAGCTGCTATTCAGTTTTGGGACCCCTCCCATAGGTGCTTCTCTTTCAATGGAATGGATTTGACACCCACGGTAGAGGAGTACTCTGTCTTGGTAGGTATAGATTTGAAAAGTCCGGATAAAATTTATGTTCGAAAGCCAAAATCCGGATATCGCAAAAAGCTGGCCAAGCTTATGGGAGTTAGACCGGAAGACATAGATTCCCATAAAAAGGAGAAGGGTTCCAATGTTTGTATGCCGTGGGATTTTCTTCACGAATTCATCAAGAGACATCTCAGTGATCAGCAGGGGTTGACAGTTTTTGCATTGGCAATCTATGGGATGGTTGTCTTTCCGAAGGTGTTAGGGCACATTGAAGTGTCAGTGATAGACTTTTTTGAGCAAATTGAGAATAACGGGAACCCATCACCTGCCATATTAGCTGAAACCTTCAGGTCATTAAATTACTGTAGGAGGAACGGAGAAGGGCGATTTGTGGGATGTGCACAGCTACTGCATGTTTGGGCCAAAAGTCATTTTAAATGTGTGGAAAAGGCTTTCAAGAGGACTTTCCTACATCATCGCACTCCGGTTAGAGAGTTCTGCAGCAGTAAGTGGCCAAAACTGAAAAGTAAGGAAGACTGGGTGGACTTTTTGGAAAGACTCGGAGATAAACAGATTGTATGGATGACTCCGTGGATGCCTCATGTACCGGTCTTGTATCGATGTGGAGAAGATCCGTGGGTGCAACTTCTAGGACCATGGGGAGGGATAAGCTATGCGCCACTTATGGTATTAAGACAGTTTGGAGCTAAACAATTTATTTCATTAACACAAGGGCTTAGTGATTTGGAGTTTTCCTATGGTGAGCCCAAGGCAATCAAAAAAGGTGAGCAAGTAGTTCGATCGTGGAAGCGAGCACGGAGAATCAACCTTGGGCCTCTCTCTGATAAAGCTACCCCGGAATACTTGATGTGGAGAACAAGGCAAGTAAGGGAGGTAGTTTTTCTCCCAAGTAAATGCAGCATGCCTTTAGAACCAGAAATAGAAGTATCCGAGGCTGAAATCGCTAGGCAGCAGTTCAAGATAGATGAAGAAAGATGGAAGCAAGAGAATTTGAGGCTTCGAAGAGAGATGGAACAGCTAAAGTACGAGGCAGAGATGCGAGAAGCCAAGCTCCAGAAAGTCCGGCAAGAACACCACGTCACCAACAAGGATCTCAGAAACCTGCATTTAGAGAACAAGAAGTTGAGATCTGAAATGAAAGTCGGAGGAATCATGCAAACTTCAAATGAAAGGAAAAGAGAATTAGAAGACTTGCATCGAAGGGTAGAACATTGGGCACACAAGGCCAAGAAAAGTGAAGAAGAGGTCGTTCATTTGTCCCAAGAACGACAAAATTGGGAAGGCATGTATTCGGCAAGCGCAAGGAAGCTAGCTCAATGTCAGAAAGAGAACGAGGAACTAAAAGAGAAGTTGAAGAAAGGAAAGCAAGTCGAGATAGATGATGACAAAGCCACGTTGCAACAAAAGGTTCAAATGCTAGAGGAGCAGCTACAAATACATAAGAACCACATTAAAGTGATCATAGAAGATTGGGAGCAAAGTGAAAACAACTGGAGATATGGATATGACCTGGCCCAAGATGCAAGCATGATATGGAGAGTGGGAAGTTTGGGGAGACAACAATATATAGAGCATATGGCCACTCAAGTTTGCAAGGCTGTGACAAAGGCGAGGGAGATGGTCGACAAGGCTGAAGCACTGAAACAAGAAATCCTCCCAACAGAAAAATACGGGCAAAGGCTGCTGAACTTCTTAGATGAGGCAAAGGATCAATATCAACAAGTTAGTCGTTTTTATGGATATAATCAGAATATGATCGGAATGTAACAAGTGATGAACAAAAAGTTATATTCTCGCAAGTGCACGAATCAAGGTAGTATAGCGTACAAATACAAGAGTCGATCCCACAGAGATTTGCTAAATTTATTCAATTAAAATTTAACTACTTATGCTCTAAAAATTATAAAGCCAATAAAAAGAATTATCTAAGTATCTAATTAATTACTAAATTAACTAATTAAATTAATTAACCTAAACAAATCAAGAAATTAACCAATAGAGAAAAAGCCTAGGAATTTGATTTCACCAATACATTGCAATTTTATGTCTTCAATCCTAAAAATCTCAATTCAATTCTAGGGTTCATTCTTCCTAATATATGATTACTCTGTTTGATGGCAGCTATAATCAAGTATTTTTAATCATTAATTACCTATGATGTGTAGCATAATCAATGACTAAAAACCCATTAAGAACAGAAGAACATCTAACAAGAACCAAATAAATATTCTAGCTTGATGTATGCATCAAATATTTATTCAATCATTCAAGAGAGCTATACATGGCTTAGCATATGATGTGTACCATTACCATGTCTCAAACAATCAATTAATTTATATTAAAGGTGGCCAATCAATAACACAAATCAAAAGATTGAATTAATCACAATGAATAATACTAGAATTTAAGAATTAATCAATTAATCATAAGGACATAAAATATGCAAGTAGGCTTGATCAAATTCCTAGTAAAAGAATTAGTTCATGTTTAATCTAGCACAAAACACCAAAATAATTTGAGAATTCATACTTCAATTAAACAATAACTAATTAAATATATATATAATCTAATAAACTATTAAAAGAAAGTCTAAACCCCTTTGTTTGACCAAATCAAAGCAAGTACACGTGAAACCAAAAGCAACAGGAGGTTGTTTGGCATATGGACAGCAGCTACAAGTCACGTATACACAAGCCTGCAGCAATTTGGCAACTCCTTCCAAGGCTCGGGTTCAGCTACTGCAACTATAGCCTCGGTTCAAGGATCAACAGCAGCAGTAGCAGCTCACAATTTGGACTTGTTTCAAGCTAATGATTCACGTTGCATTTGATTTTGGAATAACTTCAAGACACGGTTTCTGTTCCAGTAGCTTGGTCTTCACAAATTCTTGAGTCTCAATTCCAGCAGTACGTTTCACTTCAGCAAACGGCAACACTTCAACAATTACAACTCACACGTTCTGTCCTGCAGCAAGGTTTAGTTCAACTATAGCTGCTCTTTCTTTCTCTGTCTCTCGGTCCACCTTTTGTCTCCCTCTACTGCTGCCTCCCCCTCTCCTTTTATAATTTGTTTTCTATTAAAAATTTCTAGGGTTTCTTTTTAATCAAGCAATAAATCTCAACCCTTTATTTTATTTTAATCCTATGGTCCAAAAGTCTTTAAAACAAATCAGAATTTAATATAACTTCAAACAATATATTTTCCAAAATTTATTCAAATTACATAAATTATTGTTTGATTTCACTCAATAACTTCCAAAATTAATTCCAAATCACTTTCTCTAAATTAATTCACAAGATACATTAAACAATTAATTTTATACAAGAATATAGCAATAAATGTGGTAATAAATAATAAAATAATATAACAAATATATTATTATCAAATACCCCCAAACCTACATTTTTGCTAGTCCTCGAGCAAAATTAAAAGAAAATGCACTCGTTTGTGACCTTTAAGAACAAAAGTGAAAACTTAAGGACTCCCAAAATTTTTCACTCAAATTTATGTAAATTCAATTTCACTTGATTTTCACATGTTGCCTCAAGTATACCTCACATCTATGATTAAAGTAATTGTTCAAAACACAACTCAATAATCTCATAATTCAAATGTTAATTAACTCAAATCATGATATTAGATGTGTGTGTGTGATTAGCCAAACTCAAATTCCTTGTCAATACTCAATTAAAATTTTGCAACTCATGAATAAATGATGTGATCCCAAATTTTTTTTTTTTAATTCTACTGACACTCCATAGGCTTGCTCTTCTTACATCTCTCCACTAATGTAGACAATAAAATCAACTTAGATCAATAGGTCTTTATTAGCTTATAATGTTTGGCTAAGGTATTGGTTAACAAAGAAAAGGAAGGTAAAAATCAAAACAAGAGAGCTAACAATGATAAAGCACATATTGAATTTTTTCTCTCCCTTTTTTTTTTTTCACTTCCTTTTTCTGTTTTTTTTTTTTTGAACTCCACATATTTATCTCCACAACCCCCAAACATATCTCTTTCATGCATTTGTTTGTGGATGACAATTTCCATGCCACATTTTAAACTCCTTTCTTTCTTTCTTTTTTTTTTTTTTTTTTTTTTTTCACAATGAAGTCAAGGCATGATCCAAACAACTTTTTTTTTTTTTGGGAACCTATTCTTTTATTAGCTTGAAAATATTTCTTGAATCACATCCCTTCAATGATAGATATGTGCATTAAAGCTCTCTTTAAGGGTACATTCATTGTTTTTTTTCAGGCTAATTTGGGTAAGGTCAATGAGGTTACAAGAGAATTCGAATGGTGGCTATTCATATGCTTTTGCATATGCCATTCTTTCCATAAGGCTCAATGGGGTGTACTAGTGAATAATTTGTAACATGGTAGGCTTAAAAGGCTCAAACGTTCCAAGGAATGCCTAAATCATCTCTAAGTCAATCAATTGCCTATGATTTCGCCTCAAGTGTAATAAAACAAGTTCTAGAGTGTCATGCATGATCACTAATTTCACAAGTTCACATAATCATTCACTAAGTATCAACAATTCATAAGAGTATGACTTATGTGCTCAATTGTTCATCAATCATGAAGTGAATAAAATTAACATCAAATCATTTAATTACCTAAGTATGCATTTCTCACAATCACTTAACCATAGTAAAATTCTCTCATATTCATCATAGGCTAGTGAAAAATCATAGTGAAAAAGAAAAACATAAATCCAAGTAAAAAATTTTTTTTTTTAAATTTTAAATTTTTTTTTAAATTTTTTTTTACTTTTGTTTTTTTTTCAAAAAAAATTTTTTTTAAAAAAATAAACTAAACAGACATAACTAAACCACACCCCCAAACCTAAATCAAACTTTGTCCTCAAAGTTGAAAAACAAATATTAATAAAAGAATAGGAATGTGCACACTAAAAAAAAATAAAATAAAAAGAATGAAAAATCATACCTAGTTGGGTTGCCTCCCAACAAGCGCTTTATTTAACGTCTAGGCAAGACGGAATGCTAGGTCTAAGGCTTCTCCAACTCAACAAAATCCACCATCTGGCCCTTTGGAGTGCCTTCTAAGTATGGCTTCAACCTATGCCCATTCACCTTGAAACTAGCTCTTGTTCTCATGTTCTCAATCTCAATTGCACCATAAGGAAACACTTTCCGCACAAAAAATGGTCCACACCACCTTGACTGCAACTTTCCTGGAAAGAGACGCAAACGTGAATCATAAAGTAAAACTTTCATACCTTGTTTGAACTCTTTCCGGAGAATGGATTTATCATGGTAGAGCTTTGTTCTCTCCTTGTAAATCTTTGCATTCTCATAAGCTTCATTTCGAATCTCATCTAACTCATTCGATAGGAGCTTCCTAATTCCACCAGCCAATTTGTCATTTGTTTTATCCTGTACAAGATTAAAGTCAACAACTGAGTCCAAAACATCAACTGAGAAGCAATCATTAGAATCTGTAGGTAATTTTAAAGAATTAAAAACAAAAAATTCCACAGTCTCATCTAAGACTGTCATGGTTAATTTCCCATTTTGAACATCAATGATTGTCTTTGTTGTAGCCATGAATGGACGTCCAAGCAAAATGGGTAGCTCATGCTCATTCTTTGACTGTCTCTCCATGTCCAAAACTACAAAATCAACAGGAATGATTAGTTTATCAATTTGAACTAAAATATCCTCCACAATGCCTCTAGGATATCTAATGGAACGATCAGCAAGTTGAAGAGACATTGTGGTAGGTTTTAGCTCTCCTAAACCTAATTGCAAGTAAACAGAATAAGGCATTAAATTGATGCTTGCACCCAAATCCAACATAGCCCTTTCTTTCTTTGAACCTCCTATAGTAATGTCGATATTAAAACTCCCTGGATCTTTCAATTTGGGTGGCAAGTTCTTTTGAAGCACAGCACTTACCGTTTCCGAAACCACTACCTTTTCATTTGGCTCATACTTACGCTTGTGAGTATTCAATTCCTTTAAGAACTTTGCATAAGATGGTATGTTCCTGATCATATCAAGCAAAGGTAAGTTCACATTAACCTTAGACAAAATATCATATATTTCAGAGAATGACTTATCCAGTTTGCTTTTCTTGAGTCTGCTTGGAAACGGAATAGGAGGAACATAAGGGTGTTGAGCCTTGTGTAACTTAGGAGTTTCACAAGATGGATTGGACTCCTCACCTTGACTCGGCTCCTCAATATCCTTCTTTTTGCCACCACTTGGATCTTTCTCTTGTTGCTTTTCATCACCTGCAGGTAAGATTAAACTTTCATCAGAATCATCATTCAATTTATTGTCAAATACCTTACCATTTCTTAGAATAGTAATAGATTTGGCTTGCTCAGGCTGGCTTGGAAATTTTCCAGGAACATGGCCTTGCAATGCCTCGGCAATTTGTCCAACTTGAACCTCTAATTTCCGTTGAGAAGCCTCTAGTTGTTGGAATCTCTGTTCATTGCTTTGTTGATTACTCTGACAAACTTCTATGAAGTTTTGCAAAGTATCTTCTAAAGATGGCTTCCGCAGTTGGAAAGAAGAGCTTGCTTGATTCTGGTTCTGGTTGCTACTCCATGAAAAATTGGGATGACTTCTCCAACCCGGGTTGTAAGTATTTGAAAAAGGATCATTCCTCACCCGTGGGTTATGAGAGTTCATCATATTGGCTTGCTCAACAAAATCTGAGAATTTTTCACTAGAAGGACAAGCATTAGTAACATGACCATGAATCCCACAAATTCCACATACCTCATTAGACACTGGCATTCTTTGACCCATCATCATAGCACACATAGACTTCATTTGCTTGGTTAATTCTGAAACCTGCATACCCAACTCAGTGTTAGTGTTAATCTCATAAAGACCTCTAGGTTTACCTCTAACACTCTTTTGTTGTGAATTAGCTCCAAGCATCTCGTAAAGCTCATAGGTCTCTTGTGCAGTCTTTTCTCCCATGGCACCTCCAGCGGCATTATCAACCATAGCTTGACAAGCTTGAGTTAGTCCATCATAAAAAAATTGATTTTGCAATTCTAATGGGTACCGATGATGTGGACATTTAATTAAAAGCAATTTAAAACGTTCCCAAGCTTCATGGAATGCCTCACCATCTGCTTGTGTGAATGTTGCAATTTTACCTCTCAATTCAGTGGTTTTGGCATGTGAGTAGAACTTACCTATGAACTTATTGTACACTGCATCCCATGTGGTAAGTGAGGCTGGGGTTATAGACATGAACCACGTCTTTGCCGCATCCTTCAAGGTGTAGGGAAAACATCTCATTCGTAATTGGTCCTCAGTTAATCCCTGCAAAGGAAAAGTTTGAACAGTTGCATAAAAATCACGAATGAATGTTAAAGGATCTTCAATAGCAGCACCATGAAAAGAAGGAAGCATATTAAAATGAATATTTTTAAGCTCATAATTCCTGGCTGCATCATTAAGAACAATGCATGATGGTGACGTTCCAACAGTAGGACGTGCAAACTCCTTCATAGGACGATTTTGAACACAATTCTGAACTTGATTTTCAGCTTGATTCCCCACTTGTAACTCCATGTTCATTTCAACTAGTTCCTCTTGTTGTGCCTTTGCTTTCCTACCGATTCTGTCAATTTGATCGTTGATGGGCACTATCTCTTGACCAAGTGATCGTCGTCCTTGCATCCACTACCTAAAGAAAGAAAAAAAAAAATAAAAAATAAAAAAAATAACTAAATTAGTAAGTTAAAAAGAAAAATAATAAAAGAAAAACACACGTAGTTAAATAAAATCGAATAAACTTAAGACAAATCCCCGGCAACGGCGCCAAAAACTTGATGAACAAAAAGTTATATTCTCGCAAGTGCACGAATCAAGGTAGTATAGCGTACAAATACAAGAGTCGATCCCACAGAGATTTGCTAAATTTATTCAATTAAAATTTAACTACTTATGCTCTAAAAATTATAAAGCCAATAAAAAGAATTATCTAAGTATCTAATTAATTACTAAATTAACTAATTAAATTAATTAACCTAAACAAATCAAGAAATTAACCAATAGAGAAAAAGCCTAGGAATTTGATTTCACCAATACATTGCAATTTTATGTCTTCAATCCTAAAAATCTCAATTCAATTCTAGGGTTCATTCTTCCTAATATATGATTACTCTGTTTGATGGCAGCTATAATCAAGTATTTTTAATCATTAATTACCTATGATGTGTAGCATAATCAATGACTAAAAACCCATTAAGAACAGAAGAACATCTAACAAGAACCAAATAAATATTCTAGCTTGATGTATGCATCAAATATTTATTCAATCATTCAAGAGAGCTATACATGGCTTAGCATATGATGTGTACCATTACCATGTCTCAAACAATCAATTAATTTATATTAAAGGTGGCCAATCAATAACACAAATCAAAAGATTGAATTAATCACAATGAATAATACTAGAATTTAAGAATTAATCAATTAATCATAAGGACATAAAATATGCAAGTAGGCTTGATCAAATTCCTAGTAAAAGAATTAGTTCATGTTTAATCTAGCACAAAACACCAAAATAATTTGAGAATTCATACTTCAATTAAACAATAACTAATTAAATATATATATAATCTAATAAACTATTAAAAGAAAGTCTAAACCCCTTTGTTTGACCAAATCAAAGCAAGTACACGTGAAACCAAAAGCAACAGGAGGTTGTTTGGCATATGGACAGCAGCTACAAGTCACGTATACACAAGCCTGCAGCAATTTGGCAACTCCTTCCAAGGCTCGGGTTCAGCTACTGCAACTATAGCCTCGGTTCAAGGATCAACAGCAGCAGTAGCAGCTCACAATTTGGACTTGTTTCAAGCTAATGATTCACGTTGCATTTGATTTTGGAATAACTTCAAGACACGGTTTCTGTTCCAGTAGCTTGGTCTTCACAAATTCTTGAGTCTCAATTCCAGCAGTACGTTTCACTTCAGCAAACGGCAACACTTCAACAATTACAACTCACACGTTCTGTCCTGCAGCAAGGTTTAGTTCAACTATAGCTGCTCTTTCTTTCTCTGTCTCTCGGTCCACCTTTTGTCTCCCTCTACTGCTGCCTCCCCCTCTCCTTTTATAATTTGTTTTCTATTAAAAATTTCTAGGGTTTCTTTTTAATCAAGCAATAAATCTCAACCCTTTATTTTATTTTAATCCTATGGTCCAAAAGTCTTTAAAACAAATCAGAATTTAATATAACTTCAAACAATATATTTTCCAAAATTTATTCAAATTACATAAATTATTGTTTGATTTCACTCAATAACTTCCAAAATTAATTCCAAATCACTTTCTCTAAATTAATTCACAAGATACATTAAACAATTAATTTTATACAAGAATATAGCAATAAATGTGGTAATAAATAATAAAATAATATAACAAATATATTATTATCAACAAGTGACTTGTTGAATGAATGAAAGTTCCCTTTTGTTGAAATTGTTATGGTTTAAATATCCCTCAAAGTGTCATTCATCTTGCATCACATTCATCATATTCATGTTTCAAGATTGCATCATGTAGTAATTAGTTCCTTAATTGCGGTAATCAAGATTCTGGGTAGCTTCAACATTCAAGATTCCAGTCCAAATACCCAAACACCCATACAATACCCGGTCGCGTTCAAGAGCAATGGAGGAAGAACATGATAATCGGATGGACAGAATGGAGAAGGCACAAGAAGAAATCCGAGGTCAGTTAGCCGCTCTAATGGAAATGATGACAAGATCGAACCGAGAAAAGGAAGTGGCTAGAGAAGCACCTAACCAAGGGACTGATAAGCCTCAGGGAGATGAAGACCCTCTATACCCTCCAGGGTTTACCCCTCTCCATGCCCAATCTTTACAAGGCATGCCTCCACCTCCACCACAACCTATGGGCAGCTACGCCTACATGTATCCAGGCGCGCCGAGTACATCGACACAACCTCACATCACTGTGCCTATACCTCCCGTTAAAGGGACAAGACCTACAGATCCAATTCAAGTCCCCGACTTAGATGATCCAAAAGAACAAGAAAAGTTAAGGGGTAGTGTGTCAGAAATGAAAGGGGATTCAGACTCAAAGAAGTTCAGCATTATAGAGGAAAGGCTAAGGGCCATCGAGGGTAGTGATTTTTACGGGTCAGTAGATGCAATGGGATTGTGCTTAGTTCCAGATGTGGTAATCCCTCCTAAATTCAAGACTCCTGACTTCGAGAAATATGATGGGACCAAATGCCCTATTACTCATGTGACAATGTACTGTCGCAAAATGGCCGCGTATAATCACGATGACAAGCTGTTGGTGCATGTGTTCCAAGACAGCCTCACAGGGTCCGCTGCTAGATGGTATGTACAGCTGGATCGTACACGCGTCCACAGTTGGAGTGACCTGGCTAGAGCCTTCATCGCACAGTACAAACATGTCACGGATATGGCCCCAGATAGGCTATCTTTACAAAACATCGAGAAGAAAGCCAGCGAAAGTTTCAAGGAGTATGCTCAACGTTGGAGAGACCTCGCATCCCAAGTCCAGCCGCCTCTAACTGAAAAGGAGACAACGGTGATGTTTGTCAACACTTTGAAAGCACCTTATTATGAGCGCATGATAGGGAATGCGACCAAAAATTTCGCTGACATGGTCATCACTGGGGAAATAATTGAGAATGCAATTAAGAACGGGAAGTTGGAAAGTAATGATCCAAAGAAAGGTGGGTTATCCAAGAAGAAGGAGGTTGAAACCCAGGCCGTCACCCACACAACACCCCGGTATAAAGGAAGGGCACCTTACTCGCCCCGGTTTCAGCCACAACCCCAACCTTATCCAAATTACCAACCCTACTCCCCAACCACAAACAATGTCTCATATACCCCCTACCAAAATTCTTTTCAGCCACAGACATTCCAACCAAATCTTCGCCCTCCAGCACCTTACTACGCACCGACACCTATGGCCCAACCTTACCAGCCAAACAGTAACCCAACTACTAGCCAAAGGCCTCCCCGAAGAAATATTGAAAGACCTCCTATCGATCCTATCCCAATGTCATACACAGACTTATTTCAGCAACTTGTAAAAGGCCACATGATTGCTCCCCTTTTTATGGAGCCGATGAAACCACCTTTCCCAAGATGGTATGACTCTAACGCCCGATGCGATTATCATGGGAACCCAGGCCATTCTACGGAAAACTGCACGGCCCTGAAGTATAAGGTGCAAGATTTGGTCAAATCGGGGAGGTTGACTTTTTCCAAGGAGGAGGAACCCAGTATCAATGCAAACCCACTTCCCAGTCACAGTGGAGGATCAGTTAGTACGGCTGAAGTTTGGGGGAAGTGTTGTATAAGGAGACGCGTGGAAGAGGTTAAGACTCCGATGAGTCTAGTATTCGATGCTTTACTCAAAGCCGAGATGATTCAACCTATGCCGATAGACTCGGGGACTTGTCAGGACGAATCAAGCCCAGAACAGACTTGTGAATATCACATGGGGCATGTTGGCCACTCTATCCAAAACCATCAATTTCAACATAAAGTCCAATCAATGATGGATTCATTTCTGATCGAGTTCCATACGGAGGAGGAAGAAGATATAGTGAGCGCTGCCTCGAATGGATCTTCGGGACACGATCATCCTTGGGGAAAACCATTGACAGTGTTTTATAAGGAAAAGTCAAGTCCCGAGAAGGAAAAAGCTTATGTTGTCACACCTCCCACCATGATAATCAAAGTTCCAAGTTCTTTCCCTTATAAGAACAACAAGGTCGTCCCTTGGAAGTACGAGTTCAAAGCAGTGATTGAAGGATCGGGCGACGTGGGTTCGAACGGATCGGCTTTGCTAGATAATGCCAACATAAGTGGAGTAGGGGGAATCACTCGAAGCGGGAGGTGCTATACTCCTGAAATGCTGGAGAGGGCCCGGAAGGGAAAAGCGAAGGAAGGAGAGGAGGAGGGTCAGATGAAAAAAGGAAAAGAGCAAGCTTTGTCTTCCAAAGATCAAGGGGAGAAACTGCAAAAGCCAGTATCAGAAGAGGATGCAAAGGAATTTTTGAAACTGATCAAGCACAGCGAATATAGTGTGGTCGAGCAATTGAATAAGATGCCTGCTCGGATTTCACTATTATCATTGCTGTTGAGCTCAGAGTCGCATCGGAACGCCTTAATGAAGGTGTTGAATCAAGCTTATGTGCCTCATGATATTCCGGTCGACAGTATGGACCAGTTGGCAGGAAATATTACAGCGGCAAATTTAATATCTTTCAGTGATGACGAAATTCCGCCGGAAGGACGAGGGAGTATTAAGGCCTTGAACATCACTACCAGCTGCAAGGGCCATACAATTGCCAAAGTTTTGATTGACAACGGGTCGTCGATCAATGTCTTACCTATGGCCACGTTGGCGAAGATGCCTATTGACATTTCTTGCATACAACCCAGTCACATGGTTGTAAGGGCATTTGATGGTTCCAGAAGGGATGTGATTGGTGATATCGAAGTCCCTATTGATATCGGGCCGGTCACTTTCAACATACATTTCCAAGTGATGGATATTTCGCCGTCATACAGTTTCCTACTGGGGAGACCGTGGATCCATATGGCGGGCGCTGTTCCCTCGTCATTGCACCAGAAGGTGAAATTTGTTGTTGGTGATAAACAAGTAACTGTTTCAGGAGAAGAAGACCTCTTGATCACCAAACCCTTATCTGTACCCTACATTGAGGCAGCCGAAGAAGCATTGGAATGCTCTTTTAGGGCCTTTGAAATCGTGAATGCAACATATGTAGGAGAAGGGTCGAGAATCCCCACCCCTCGATTGTCAACCACCACTGAGATGATTGTCAAGCAGACACTACAAAAGGGCTGGCGTGTTGGAAGAGGTTTGGGGAAGAATCTCCAAGGACGAAGGAAGCCTGTGAAGATTGAGGAAAACAAGAATAGGTTCGGTCTCGGATATAAAGCCACTGGTTTAGAGAGGAGAAGGATGCTGGAAGAAAGGAGGAGGAAAAGAATAGCTCGCCTTCAGGGATACGAAGAAAAGGCGGAGAAGATGGTGATACCATACCTCTATGACACTTTTCGCTTTGGCGGATGTTATCACCCCGATGCATTAGAGGCAGTGGAAAGAGGACTTGTGAAAGGATCCTCTCGTGGGTTCCTCAGTTAAAAGAATGCATGAAGAAATCTCAATTTTTGGAAATGATGGCGTTGTTGGGCACAGAGCTGAAAGACTGGATTGTTGAAAGGATACCTTCTATCTGTTGTTTTTCCTTTTGTAATGTAGTAAGGTAGATTATCAACATCTTGGTCTAGAGAGTTCTGGAAGATTCTTTTGTAAATTTGATCTTCATCATCATTTCAATAAATTAACAAATTCAGTGCATTTCGAGTACTTTCTTTTCATCCATCATCATTCCATAACTGTTTTCTCCTTTCATTCACTACCATTGGTATGAACAACCAACCACATCTGTCAAATTTTTACATTTTCAGGAAAATGAATAATGACTGTGAAGATAACCTTAACGGCTATCCGGGGTTTGATTTTGAAAATTCTATATACGTCGACGAACTCGATAACAATGAAGATTCAGACGACGATGCTGTGTCTCCAGATCTATTGAAAATAGTTGAGCATGAAAAAGGACCTATCGAACCCAACAAAGAAGCTATTGATATGGTCAACCTAGGGGATGATGAGAAAGTCAAAGAGGTCAAGGTGGGCGCAGCACTTCCATTGACTGAGAGACTGAAACTAGAGGAATTGCTTCGTGAATATGTGGATGTGTTCGCTTGGTCTTATCAAGACATGCCCGGGTTAAATACCGAAGTTGTGGAGCATCGCCTGCCTTTGAAAACGGAAAGTAAGCCGGTACAATAGAAGCTTAGGCGCATGAAGCCCGAGATGTTGTTAAAGGTGAAGGAAGAAGTAAAAAAGCAATTCGATGCGGGGTTCTTGAAAGTAGCTAAGTATCCGGAATGGGTGGCAAACATAGTCCCGGTACCAAAAAAAGATGGGAAAGTAAGGATGTGTGTAGATTATCGGGACTTAAACAGAGCTAGTCCCAAGGATAATTTCCCATTACCGCATATTGATACCTTGGTGGATAATACAGCCCAACACTACATGTTTTCGTTCATGGATGGTTTTTCGGGCTACAATCAGATTAAAATGGCTGAGGATGACATGGAGAAAACCACTTTTGTGACAGTTTGGGGCACATTTTGCTACAAAGTCATGCCTTTCGGTTTAAAGAATGCCGGGGCCACCTACCAAAGAGCGATGGTAACCCTTTTCCATGACATGATGCATAAGGAAATAGAGGTGTACGTGGATGACATGATTGCCAAGTCCCGAGGAGAAGAGGATCATGTAGCCAACCTTCAAAAGCTGTTTGAAAGGCTACGGAAGTTCCAGCTCAAGCTAAACCCTGCCAAATGCACTTTTGGTGTTAAATCAGGAAAGCTGTTGGGGTTTGTAGTCAGCGAAAAGGAATTGAAGTGGACCCGGACAAAATCAGCGCGATACGAAATCTGTCACCCCCACGCACACAGAAGGAAGTAAGAGGTTTTTTGGGAAGATTGAACTATATTTCCCGTTTCATCTCGCAACTTACGCTTAAATGTGATCCTATTTTTAAGTTACTTCGGAAACAAGATCCGGGAGAATGGAATGAGGCGTGCCAAGAGGCTTTTGAAAAAGTGAAAAGGTACTTGTCAAATCCACCTGTTCTAGTACCGCCGGTTGTAGGAAGGCCTCTGTTGTTGTATATGACCGTCCATGAAAATTCTATGGGATGCGTGCTGGGCCAGCATGATGATACGGGCAAGAAAGAACGGGCCATTTACTACTTGAGCAAGAAGTTCACTGATTACGAGACCAAGTACACTACCATAGAAAAAATGTGTTGTGCATTGGCTTGGGTTGCTCGGAGATTGAGGCAGTATATGTTATATCATTCGACCTGGTTGATAGCTAGATTGGATCCCCTCAAATACATCTTTGAAAAACCCTCATTGTCAGGAAGACTAGCTAGGTGGCAAGTTATGCTATCCGAATATGACATTGTGTATGTGTCCCAAAAGGCAATCAAAGGTGGGGCAATAGCCGACTTCCTGGCAGATCGTGCTACTGACGAGTATGAGCCTATCAAGTTAGATTTTCCAGATGAAGATATAATGTCTATCTTTCAAGCGGAGAATGAAGAGCTTGATAGCAGACAGTGGAGAATGTTCTTTGACGGCGCATCCAACGCCTTAGGGCATGGGATAGGGGCAATTTTAGTATCTCCAAATGGAAAGTATTACCCGTCCACAGCTAGATTAAATTTCAACTGTACCAACAACATGGCTGAATACGAAGCTTGTGCAATGGGCTTAGAAGCTGCAATCGAGAGGGGAATCAAGAACTTGGAAGTTTACGGAGATTCAGCACTGGTTATTTATCAGTTACGAGGTGAATGGGAAACAAGGGATCAGAAGCTAGTTCAGTACCAAAAGTACATAGCTGACCTTGTACAACAATTTGACGATATCATCTTCCAACATTTATCTCGAGAAGAAAATCAGATTGCTGACGCCTTGGCAACACTAGCTGCAATGTTTAAAATGGAGACGGAAGCAAATGTTTCACCAATCAAGCTGCGCATGAGAGATTCTCCAGTTCACTGTTCTAGCATTGAAGAGGAAACGGATGGACAACCCTGGTATTATGACATCATGCAATACCTTAAAAATCAACAATACCCAGAGCATGCATCGGAGAATGATAAAAAGATCCTCAGAAGACTGGCAATGGGGTTCCTTATTGATGGAGACATTTTGTATAAAAGGGGTCGGGATCAGATGTTGCTGAGATGTCTTAATGCGTCCGAAGCTAAAAGGATTCTTGAAGAGATACACAATGGAACTTGTGGGGCACATGCAAATGGTCATTTCATGGCTAGACAGATTATGAGGGCAGGATATTATTGGACTACACTAGAAAGAGATTGCATAGATTATGCTAAAAGATGCCACAAGTGTCAAATCTATGCTGACAAGATTCAAGTTCCCCCAACATCACTGAATGTCATGGCACCACCGTGGCCCTTCTCTATGTGGGGAATGGATGTGATTGGACCCATATCTCCTAAGGCATCAAATGGGCACAGATTCATTTTCGTGATGATAGATTACTTTACCAAATGGGTGGAAGCTGCCTCTTATGCAAATGTGACTAAGTCTACTGTTTGTAAGTTTCTAAAGAAGGAGATAATATGTCGGTATGGGCTCCCAGAAAGGATTATATCGGACAATGCCCTCAATTTGAACAATGACATGATGAAGGAAGTATGTGCGCAGTTCAAGATCAAGCATCACAACTCAGCCCCGTATCGCCCGAAAATGAATGGAGCCGTAGAGGCTGCCAACAAGAATATTAAGAGGATCGTGGGGAAGATGACCAGCACATACAAAGACTGGCACGAGAAGCTGCCATTCGCTTTGCATGCTTATAGAACGTCAGTGCGTACTTCTACTGGGGCAACTCCTTTTTCTTTGGTTTACGGCATGGAAGCGGTGCTGCCTGTTGAGGTAGAAATCCCCTCCCTAAGAGTCTTAATGGAATTAGACTTAGACGAGGCTGAATGGGTTCGAAGTCGTTTTGAACAATTGAACCTTATAGAAGAGAAAAGGCTTACAGCACTATGTCACGGTCAAATGTACCAGAAGAGGATGATGCTGGCCCACGATAAAAAGGTTCGACCTAGGCATTTCCGTGAAGGGGAATTGGTATTGAAAAAGATCCTCCCGAATCACCACGATAATCGGGGCAAATGGACACCTAATTGGGAAGGGCCATATGTAGTGAAAAGAGCATTCTCAGGTGGGGCGTTGATCTTAACAGAAATGGATGGGAATGACCTGCCTAATCCAATAAATTCCGATGCTGTGAAGAAATACTACGCTTAGAAAAAGAAGAAAAGAAGAGAAAAGAAAAAAAAAAAGAAGAAAAAAAAATAAGAAAAAAAAAAAAGAGGAAAATGAAAGGAGAATTCAAACTGAAAACCCAAAAAAGGGCAGTTTGGATAAAAAGGGGGATGTCTAAGTCGAAAACCTGAAAAGGCGGCTTAGATGAGAAAAGATCAACGCCTGAGATTGAAATCATGCGGAGCATGGCATCAGCCGGATGAACTCAGTGCGACAAAGGACATCGACGGATTTTTTTTCCGAAGAAGGCACTGGTTTGGTTCGTGAAGGGTTATCTGGACATTCATTATTTGTTTTGGTCACCATTCCTCAAAATTCATCACTTGACCCTTGTGGCTTCCGCTACCGAACTGTACTTTTGTTATCATTTTCTCTTGTCAGCCCGATAATAAATGTTTTCTTCTAAAATTGGTTGTTCTACAACTAACCGGATAAGTATAGGAATGCATGGTGTTTGTTAATCAAATTGAAAGGAAGAGGATGATTAAAACAATAATCTACCTGCTAACATTACTAAGAAAAAAACAAGAAAGAAAGGAAGAAAGAAAAGGGGGGAGAAAGGAGGAAAAAGAGAGATAAGAGAACGAAACAAAAGGAATTGGAAATTATGACAAGTCCATGAACCACGGGTAAAAAGGTCAAAGGACACAAAGGACAGCTCTGAGAATTTGATTACCACAATAGGAATTGAATGGCTTTATCAATACATGCATTTGCTTTTCATCCACACTAGGAGAATTCAAGTACCAAAAATGTGCATTAGCATTGTTGCATTGGCATTGTTACATTTGCATCAGGGATCATTGCATCTGCCAAACATTGAAAAATGTGAACATAAAGTTTCGAAAAGAAAAAAAAAAGAAAAAAAAAGAGAAAGAAAAGAGAAGAGCACCAAAAAAAAAAGAAGAAAAAGAAGAAGAAGAAGAAGATGAAGAAGAGACAAAGAAGAGAAGGAAAAGAAAGAAAAAGAAGAAGAAGAAAAGCAAAAATAAGAGAAAGAAAAAGAGGGGCAAATTTGCTCATGATCAAGAAAATTTCGAATCCAATTTTACCAGTGCCAAGTTTAATCAAGATTAAGGATTGATTTCCAGAGGAATTTTAAAGTTTCATCGCCTCTGCTGCAAGAGGAGCACATTTTCAGAAAAATTTAAAGTTTCATCGCCTCTGCTGCAAGAGGAGCATATTTCAGAAAAGGAATTTAAAGTTTCATCGCCTCTGCTGCAAGAGGAGCATATTTCAGAAAAGGAATTTAAAGTTTCATCGCCTCTGCTGCAAGAGGAGCATATTTCAGAAAAGGAATTTAAAGTTTCATCGCCTCTGCTGCAAGAGGAGCACATTTCAGAAAAGGAATTTAAAGTTTCATCGCCTCTGCTGCAAGAGGAGCATATTTCAGAAAAGGAATTTAAAGTTTCATCGCCTCTGCTGCAAGAGGAGCATATTTCAGAAAAGGATTTTAAAGTTTCATCGCCTCTGCTGCAAGAGGAGCACATTTTCAGAAAAGGAATTTTAAAGTTTCATCGCCTCTGCTGCAAGAGGAGCACATTTCAGAAAAGAATTTAAAGTTTCATCGCCTCTGCTGCAAGAGGAGCACATTTTCAGAAAAGGATTTTAAAGTTTCATCGCCTCTGCTGCAAGAGGAGCACATTTTCAGAAAAGATTTTAAAGTTTCATCGCCTCTGCTGCAAGAGGAGCACATTTTCAGAAAAGGAATTTAAAGTTTCATCGCCTCTGCTGCAAGAGGAGCACATTTCAGAAAAGATTTTAAAGTTTCATGCCTCTGCTGCAAGAGGAGCACATTCTCAGAAAAGAAAATTTTAAAGTTTCATTACCTCTGCTGCAAGAGGAGCACATTTTCAGAAAAGGATTTTAAAGTTTCATCGCCTCTGCTGCAAGAGGAGCACATTTTCAGAAAAAATTTTAAAGTTTCATCGCCTCTGCTGCAAGAGGAGCATATTTCAGAAAAAAATTAGGTTTTGAATTGGACAAAATTGTTGTCTATTGTCTTTGCTTTATTCCTGATTCTCAGCAATAAGCAAAGAGGGGCAGCTGTAGACACCTAATTTTGTCCGAATTTCACAAATTATTTTGACAAGTTTTGTTCTTATTATTTTTATTTTATATTTTATTTCTTACATTTTCATTTTTCTTATTTATTTTGTTATTATTCATATCATTAATATCATTATTATTATCATTTCTTTTTTATTATCTTTTTATTACTTTTTTATTATTATTATTATTATTATCATTATTATTATTATTATTATTTTTGTTTTTGTTGTTTTGCCGCCGGTTCCCTTAAATCATTCACCAAACCCCATCACATTTAATGCCAAACCTACCCAGATCTGCCCCATACTGTCGCCGGCGACCAGATCTTCCCCTGTCACAAGCCTCACCCCGAGTCAGATCTTCCCATCCCGTGAATCTTGATCCGACAGTAGCCTATGGATTCGGTGACTCTGAAAGGCTAGGGGAAGGGCTCCAATATCGCTTAAGAGGGGAACCAAGCAGAGGGGACTGAAAAGAGGAAACGGAGAGAAAAAAAGGGAAAAGAAAAGGATCAGAGACTCCAAAAAAAAAACACCACCACTGTAAGCGCCATCACCGCCCACTCACAACTGTCATCGTCGTCCACTCATCACTGTCCTCACAGCCAGCACCGCCATTGCCATTACACAGAAACACCATCATCCTCACCATCGCCAAAACCCACCAACACCGAACATCATCACCACTACCAACACCACGTTACCCCAAAACCTCTAACCTCTAACACTGAAATAAACCCAGCCCAAACCCAGATCTGAAAACCCCTAACCCGAGAATCCCGAATCTAATCTCAAACCCAAACCTCTATAGTACCTGCAAAAAGGGAAAAGCAAACACAACAAGCCAACAGCCATATCCAAAACCAGAAACAACAAAACAAAACAAAAAGGGGTAAGGAGGCTCTCGGCGTGCTCAGATCTGTGAGGTTGGGAGTGTTCACGAGGAAAACGAATCCCAGATCTAAGAAAAAGGAAGTGGAGCAGAGTGCTTTAAGGCTATTGGAAGGGACACCGGCGACAGGTGCAAGGCGGTGCACGGCGACCGGTAGTTGTCCGAAGAACCAGAGGCTTGGAGGATTCTGAGTTTTTGTGTGGCGAGGAGTCTGATGAGAAATGGGTTTTGAGAAAGGGTTTGCCTTTTATAGCTAAGAAAAAGGAAGAGTAAAGTAGGTGACCCGCGTGTGGACCTGACCCAACAGAGATCAGTGTGTTCGCCCGCCCGCAGAAAAAGGAGTAGGATCCTCGTGTTACTCCCAACGGATGTGACCGAGAGTCGCAGGTTCGCCCGCTAGAGGAGTTCTCTCGTTCAAGGAGTTCGCCCGCCCTAGGAGGGATCTGTGAGCTGGTTCACCTGTCAAAAAGCTAGACCACTCAGCGTGTGTTCGCCCGCTCGTGCGAAGCAGTGGCTTGTTCGTCCACCCGAGGAGGAATCATCCGTTCGTTCGCTCGCCCAAAGAGTTAGCCCAGTCCGGGAGTTCGCCCGCCCGCTACCCAAAAGGTGGAAGAAGTCGTTCGCCCGAGGAGAGGAACATTCGGGGAGTTAGACCAGTCGAGGAACTCGCCAGCGAAGAAGTTGAGATCGCCCGCCGAGGCGTTAGACCATTCGAGGAACTCGCTAGCGAAGAAGTTGAGGTCGCCCACCAAGGAGTTAGACCATACGGGGAGCTCGCCTACAAGAAGTTAGTCCATACGTGGAGCTCGCCCGCCTGAGGAGAAAGAGCACCCGCTCGTTCGCCCGCTCAAAGAGGTCGCCCGCCCGCGAGGGGTATATTTCCTTTTCCCGCTTTATATATTCATTCATTTGTTTAAATACTTTTAGTGTTAGATAGAATGATATAATAAATATTAATTGGAAATAATAATAAAGGAGATTCTTCCGAGGATGGGATGTCATGAGACTCACAAGTAGTGATTTCCTGACTGATCCCTAGGTGAGAGGAATTAGCTAAATGTTACCAGAGTATTGGGATATTTAGTTAAATTTCTCAATATTGAGGATTTCATCAATATAATTAAAATAAATAAAATTTCTTTCAAGTTTCATATGCACCACGCATCTTCATTCATACTGCATGAATTCGATCAATTACAAAATAGCATGAGTACTACCGAGGATGGGATGTCATGAGACTCACAAGTAGTGATTTCTTGACTGATCCCTAGGTGAGAGGATTATTTCAAATGTTACCAGAGGATTGGGATATTTGATTTAATTTTTCAATAAATGGTGTTCATGTTGATTTTCATAATGAATCCCCTTATGACGACAATTTTTCAAGCAAATACGCTAATTTTTCCTATAATCGAAAGCCAAGACTATCTTCTTAAAATCCAAAGATACCATGTGGTTAGGATGGTACCGTTTTTTACGGGCGTCGTGGGGGTGCTAATCCTTCCCCACGCGTAACCGTACCCCCGAACCCTATTTTTGTTTCGCAGACCAAAAGATTATCTTTTTAATAAAACTTAATTAATTTTGAGATTTTGTTGAAAAGATAAATGTTTTCAGGTGGCCAATCACACCTAATAAAAAAGATTGGTGGCGACTCCCATTTTTGTTTTTAAACGCTTTTTCAAAATCGTCGAGCGCGAAGCCGTTACGACAGCTTGGCGACTCCACTGGGGACGCTAAGAGGGTCAAGCCATTAAATAATCATGTGGTATCTTAAATTTTAATTTGATAGTCTGAATTGGCATTTAAATTTAATCTACTTTCTAATAAATAATTAAAAATGAAAAGAAGAGAGGAAAAGTGAAATAAAATCCACATAAATAAATGAAAACTTCATTTCATCCATTTTTTTTTTCTTTTCTCATATTGATTCATTACATTTTGTGTATGAAGATGTTGATTGAATAAATAAAGTAGAACATATGTGCATACACTGTTGCATACATCAATGCATTTGCATGACATGAGCCCTACACCCGGGTTCCGTCCTCTTTAGGAGGGGGTAAAGTAGCTATGCTCTCGTGAGGTAATCACCTCCGCAATGGCAAGTGAAATACTCCCACTCAGATCTGTTCCTTACTAGTCCAGAGTGGACGACAGTATGGGATGATTTGGGAACCTTTTAGATATGAGAAACCTCAAACCAGCATATAATGTGTTGTGAGGGGACCAACCTAAGTTAAGGCCATTCCTTCCCATTCATGAGAGTGACCCTTGATAGGACATAAATAAACATTCCATCCTTTATCTGCCTTTTGTTTCTTTGTTCATATTTTACACACATACTGATTTGTATTTGTTTTCTTGTTCTTTTTGCATGAACTCTTGCATCACATAGTCACATAAGGGGGTATTTTAACCATGGCTCTTTGCAACGAGGAATTTTTCACTGAATCCATAGAAAGGCTAGCTTGTTCGTCATCTGTGAATGTTCCGTGTGATTCCTACAGGGAGGTACAAATTTGGTCTGAAAAGAGTCAACAAGTAAAAGGGGATTGCCTGAATAGGAATTTTGTATCCTCGCTCCCACAAGAAGTGAATCTGAACCTCCAGCAAAATAATTTAACAGATTTAGCCAACTTATGGGATCAAATCAGTGAAGAAGGGAAAAGGGATTTCCATGAGAGGTACGGCCAAATAGAGTCTTTGATCGCTGTAAAAGTTGAAGAACCATTGATCAGAGCTGCTATTCAGTTTTGGGACCCCTCCCATAGGTGCTTCTCTTTCAATGGAATGGATTTGACACCCACGGTAGAGGAGTACTCTGTCTTGGTAGGTATAGATTTGAAAAGTCCGGATAAAATTTATGTTCGAAAGCCAAAATCCGGATATCGCAAAAAGCTGGCCAAGCTTATGGGAGTTAGACCGGAAGACATAGATTCCCATAAAAAGGAGAAGGGTTCCAATGTTTGTATGCCGTGGGATTTTCTTCACGAATTCATCAAGAGACATCTCAGTGATCAGCAGGGGTTGACAGTTTTTGCATTGGCAATCTATGGGATGGTTGTCTTTCCGAAGGTGTTAGGGCACATTGAAGTGTCAGTGATAGACTTTTTTGAGCAAATTGAGAATAACGGGAACCCATCACCTGCCATATTAGCTGAAACCTTCAGGTCATTAAATTACTGTAGGAGGAACGGAGAAGGGCGATTTGTGGGATGTGCACAGCTACTGCATGTTTGGGCCAAAAGTCATTTTAAATGTGTGGAAAAGGCTTTCAAGAGGACTTTCCTACATCATCGCACTCCGGTTAGAGAGTTCTGCAGCAGTAAGTGGCCAAAACTGAAAAGTAAGGAAGACTGGGTGGACTTTTTGGAAAGACTCGGAGATAAACAGATTGTATGGATGACTCCGTGGATGCCTCATGTACCGGTCTTGTATCGATGTGGAGAAGATCCGTGGGTGCAACTTCTAGGACCATGGGGAGGGATAAGCTATGCGCCACTTATGGTATTAAGACAGTTTGGAGCTAAACAATTTATTTCATTAACACAAGGGCTTAGTGATTTGGAGTTTTCCTATGGTGAGCCCAAGGCAATCAAAAAAGGTGAGCAAGTAGTTCGATCGTGGAAGCGAGCACGGAGAATCAACCTTGGGCCTCTCTCTGATAAAGCTACCCCGGAATACTTGATGTGGAGAACAAGGCAAGTAAGGGAGGTAGTTTTTCTCCCAAGTAAATGCAGCATGCCTTTAGAACCAGAAATAGAAGTATCCGAGGCTGAAATCGCTAGGCAGCAGTTCAAGATAGATGAAGAAAGATGGAAGCAAGAGAATTTGAGGCTTCGAAGAGAGATGGAACAGCTAAAGTACGAGGCAGAGATGCGAGAAGCCAAGCTCCAGAAAGTCCGGCAAGAACACCACGTCACCAACAAGGATCTCAGAAACCTGCATTTAGAGAACAAGAAGTTGAGATCTGAAATGAAAGTCGGAGGAATCATGCAAACTTCAAATGAAAGGAAAAGAGAATTAGAAGACTTGCATCGAAGGGTAGAACATTGGGCACACAAGGCCAAGAAAAGTGAAGAAGAGGTCGTTCATTTGTCCCAAGAACGACAAAATTGGGAAGGCATGTATTCGGCAAGCGCAAGGAAGCTAGCTCAATGTCAGAAAGAGAACGAGGAACTAAAAGAGAAGTTGAAGAAAGGAAAGCAAGTCGAGATAGATGATGACAAAGCCACGTTGCAACAAAAGGTTCAAATGCTAGAGGAGCAGCTACAAATACATAAGAACCACATTAAAGTGATCATAGAAGATTGGGAGCAAAGTGAAAACAACTGGAGATATGGATATGACCTGGCCCAAGATGCAAGCATGATATGGAGAGTGGGAAGTTTGGGGAGACAACAATATATAGAGCATATGGCCACTCAAGTTTGCAAGGCTGTGACAAAGGCGAGGGAGATGGTCGACAAGGCTGAAGCACTGAAACAAGAAATCCTCCCAACAGAAAAATACGGGCAAAGGCTGCTGAACTTCTTAGATGAGGCAAAGGATCAATATCAACAAGTTAGTCGTTTTTATGGATATAATCAGAATATGATCGGAATGTAACAAGTGATGAACAAAAAGTTATATTCTCGCAAGTGCACGAATCAAGGTAGTATAGCGTACAAATACAAGAGTCGATCCCACAGAGATTTGCTAAATTTATTCAATTAAAATTTAACTACTTATGCTCTAAAAATTATAAAGCCAATAAAAAGAATTATCTAAGTATCTAATTAATTACTAAATTAACTAATTAAATTAATTAACCTAAACAAATCAAGAAATTAACCAATAGAGAAAAAGCCTAGGAATTTGATTTCACCAATACATTGCAATTTTATGTCTTCAATCCTAAAAATCTCAATTCAATTCTAGGGTTCATTCTTCCTAATATATGATTACTCTGTTTGATGGCAGCTATAATCAAGTATTTTTAATCATTAATTACCTATGATGTGTAGCATAATCAATGACTAAAAACCCATTAAGAACAGAAGAACATCTAACAAGAACCAAATAAATATTCTAGCTTGATGTATGCATCAAATATTTATTCAATCATTCAAGAGAGCTATACATGGCTTAGCATATGATGTGTACCATTACCATGTCTCAAACAATCAATTAATTTATATTAAAGGTGGCCAATCAATAACACAAATCAAAAGATTGAATTAATCACAATGAATAATACTAGAATTTAAGAATTAATCAATTAATCATAAGGACATAAAATATGCAAGTAGGCTTGATCAAATTCCTAGTAAAAGAATTAGTTCATGTTTAATCTAGCACAAAACACCAAAATAATTTGAGAATTCATACTTCAATTAAACAATAACTAATTAAATATATATATAATCTAATAAACTATTAAAAGAAAGTCTAAACCCCTTTGTTTGACCAAATCAAAGCAAGTACACGTGAAACCAAAAGCAACAGGAGGTTGTTTGGCATATGGACAGCAGCTACAAGTCACGTATACACAAGCCTGCAGCAATTTGGCAACTCCTTCCAAGGCTCGGGTTCAGCTACTGCAACTATAGCCTCGGTTCAAGGATCAACAGCAGCAGTAGCAGCTCACAATTTGGACTTGTTTCAAGCTAATGATTCACGTTGCATTTGATTTTGGAATAACTTCAAGACACGGTTTCTGTTCCAGTAGCTTGGTCTTCACAAATTCTTGAGTCTCAATTCCAGCAGTACGTTTCACTTCAGCAAACGGCAACACTTCAACAATTACAACTCACACGTTCTGTCCTGCAGCAAGGTTTAGTTCAACTATAGCTGCTCTTTCTTTCTCTGTCTCTCGGTCCACCTTTTGTCTCCCTCTACTGCTGCCTCCCCCTCTCCTTTTATAATTTGTTTTCTATTAAAAATTTCTAGGGTTTCTTTTTAATCAAGCAATAAATCTCAACCCTTTATTTTATTTTAATCCTATGGTCCAAAAGTCTTTAAAACAAATCAGAATTTAATATAACTTCAAACAATATATTTTCCAAAATTTATTCAAATTACATAAATTATTGTTTGATTTCACTCAATAACTTCCAAAATTAATTCCAAATCACTTTCTCTAAATTAATTCACAAGATACATTAAACAATTAATTTTATACAAGAATATAGCAATAAATGTGGTAATAAATAATAAAATAATATAACAAATATATTATTATCAAATACCCCCAAACCTACATTTTTGCTAGTCCTCGAGCAAAATTAAAAGAAAATGCACTCGTTTGTGACCTTTAAGAACAAAAGTGAAAACTTAAGGACTCCCAAAATTTTTCACTCAAATTTATGTAAATTCAATTTCACTTGATTTTCACATGTTGCCTCAAGTATACCTCACATCTATGATTAAAGTAATTGTTCAAAACACAACTCAATAATCTCATAATTCAAATGTTAATTAACTCAAATCATGATATTAGATGTGTGTGTGTGATTAGCCAAACTCAAATTCCTTGTCAATACTCAATTAAAATTTTGCAACTCATGAATAAATGATGTGATCCCAAATTTTTTTTTTTTAATTCTACTGACACTCCATAGGCTTGCTCTTCTTACATCTCTCCACTAATGTAGACAATAAAATCAACTTAGATCAATAGGTCTTTATTAGCTTATAATGTTTGGCTAAGGTATTGGTTAACAAAGAAAAGGAAGGTAAAAATCAAAACAAGAGAGCTAACAATGATAAAGCACATATTGAATTTTTTCTCTCCCTTTTTTTTTTTTCACTTCCTTTTTCTGTTTTTTTTTTTTTGAACTCCACATATTTATCTCCACAACCCCCAAACATATCTCTTTCATGCATTTGTTTGTGGATGACAATTTCCATGCCACATTTTAAACTCCTTTCTTTCTTTCTTTTTTTTTTTTTTTTTTTTTTCATCACAATGAAGTCAAGGCATGATCCAAACAACTTTTTTTTTTTTGGGAACCTATTCTTTTATTAGCTTGAAAATATTTCTTGAATCACATCCCTTCAATGATAGATATGTGCATTAAAGCTCTCTTTAAGGGTACATTCATTGTTTTTTTTCAGGCTAATTTGGGTAAGGTCAATGAGGTTACAAGAGAATTCGAATGGTGGCTATTCATATGCTTTTGCATATGCCATTCTTTCCATAAGGCTCAATGGGGTGTACTAGTGAATAATTTGTAACATGGTAGGCTTAAAAGGCTCAAACGTTCCAAGGAATGCCTAAATCATCTCTAAGTCAATCAATTGCCTATGATTTCGCCTCAAGTGTAATAAAACAAGTTCTAGAGTGTCATGCATGATCACTAATTTCACAAGTTCACATAATCATTCACTAAGTATCAACAATTCATAAGAGTATGACTTATGTGCTCAATTGTTCATCAATCATGAAGTGAATAAAATTAACATCAAATCATTTAATTACCTAAGTATGCATTTCTCACAATCACTTAACCATAGTAAAATTCTCTCATATTCATCATAGGCTAGTGAAAAATCATAGTGAAAAAGAAAAACATAAATCCAAGTAAAAAATTTTTTTTTTAAATTTTAAATTTTTTTTTAAATTTTTTTTTACTTTTGTTTTTTTTTTCAAAAAAAATTTTTTTTAAAAAAATAAACTAAACAGACATAACTAAACCACACCCCCAAACCTAAATCAAACTTTGTCCTCAAAGTTGAAAAACAAATATTAATAAAAGAATAGGAATGTGCACACTAAAAAAAAATAAAATAAAAAGAATGAAAAATCATACCTAGTTGGGTTGCCTCCCAACAAGCGCTTTATTTAACGTCTAGGCAAGACGGAATGCTAGGTCTAAGGCTTCTCCAACTCAACAAAATCCACCATCTGGCCCTTTGGAGTGCCTTCTAAGTATGGCTTCAACCTATGCCCATTCACCTTGAAACTAGCTCTTGTTCTCATGTTCTCAATCTCAATTGCACCATAAGGAAACACTTTCCGCACAAAAAATGGTCCACACCACCTTGACTGCAACTTTCCTGGAAAGAGACGCAAACGTGAATCATAAAGTAAAACTTTCATACCTTGTTTGAACTCTTTCCGGAGAATGGATTTATCATGGTAGAGCTTTGTTCTCTCCTTGTAAATCTTTGCATTCTCATAAGCTTCATTTCGAATCTCATCTAACTCATTCGATAGGAGCTTCCTAATTCCACCAGCCAATTTGTCATTTGTTTTATCCTGTACAAGATTAAAGTCAACAACTGAGTCCAAAACATCAACTGAGAAGCAATCATTAGAATCTGTAGGTAATTTTAAAGAATTAAAAACAAAAAATTCCACAGTCTCATCTAAGACTGTCATGGTTAATTTCCCATTTTGAACATCAATGATTGTCTTTGTTGTAGCCATGAATGGACGTCCAAGCAAAATGGGTAGCTCATGCTCATTCTTTGACTGTCTCTCCATGTCCAAAACTACAAAATCAACAGGAATGATTAGTTTATCAATTTGAACTAAAATATCCTCCACAATGCCTCTAGGATATCTAATGGAACGATCAGCAAGTTGAAGAGACATTGTGGTAGGTTTTAGCTCTCCTAAACCTAATTGCAAGTAAACAGAATAAGGCATTAAATTGATGCTTGCACCCAAATCCAACATAGCCCTTTCTTTCTTTGAACCTCCTATAGTAATGTCGATATTAAAACTCCCTGGATCTTTCAATTTGGGTGGCAAGTTCTTTTGAAGCACAGCACTTACCGTTTCCGAAACCACTACCTTTTCATTTGGCTCATACTTACGCTTGTGAGTATTCAATTCCTTTAAGAACTTTGCATAAGATGGTATGTTCCTGATCATATCAAGCAAAGGTAAGTTCACATTAACCTTAGACAAAATATCATATATTTCAGAGAATGACTTATCCAGTTTGCTTTTCTTGAGTCTGCTTGGAAACGGAATAGGAGGAACATAAGGGTGTTGAGCCTTGTGTAACTTAGGAGTTTCACAAGATGGATTGGACTCCTCACCTTGACTCGGCTCCTCAATATCCTTCTTTTTGCCACCACTTGGATCTTTCTCTTGTTGCTTTTCATCACCTGCAGGTAAGATTAAACTTTCATCAGAATCATCATTCAATTTATTGTCAAATACCTTACCATTTCTTAGAATAGTAATAGATTTGGCTTGCTCAGGCTGGCTTGGAAATTTTCCAGGAACATGGCCTTGCAATGCCTCGGCAATTTGTCCAACTTGAACCTCTAATTTCCGTTGAGAAGCCTCTAGTTGTTGGAATCTCTGTTCATTGCTTTGTTGATTACTCTGACAAACTTCTATGAAGTTTTGCAAAGTATCTTCTAAAGATGGCTTCCGCAGTTGGAAAGAAGAGCTTGCTTGATTCTGGTTCTGGTTGCTACTCCATGAAAAATTGGGATGACTTCTCCAACCCGGGTTGTAAGTATTTGAAAAAGGATCATTCCTCACCCGTGGGTTATGAGAGTTCATCATATTGGCTTGCTCAACAAAATCTGAGAATTTTTCACTAGAAGGACAAGCATTAGTAACATGACCATGAATCCCACAAATTCCACATACCTCATTAGACACTGGCATTCTTTGACCCATCATCATAGCACACATAGACTTCATTTGCTTGGTTAATTCTGAAACCTGCATACCCAACTCAGTGTTAGTGTTAATCTCATAAAGACCTCTAGGTTTACCTCTAACACTCTTTTGTTGTGAATTAGCTCCAAGCATCTCGTAAAGCTCATAGGTCTCTTGTGCAGTCTTTTCTCCCATGGCACCTCCAGCGGCATTATCAACCATAGCTTGACAAGCTTGAGTTAGTCCATCATAAAAAAATTGATTTTGCAATTCTAATGGGTACCGATGATGTGGACATTTAATTAAAAGCAATTTAAAACGTTCCCAAGCTTCATGGAATGCCTCACCATCTGCTTGTGTGAATGTTGCAATTTTACCTCTCAATTCAGTGGTTTTGGCATGTGAGTAGAACTTACCTATGAACTTATTGTACACTGCATCCCATGTGGTAAGTGAGGCTGGGGTTATAGACATGAACCACGTCTTTGCCGCATCCTTCAAGGTGTAGGGAAAACATCTCATTCGTAATTGGTCCTCAGTTAATCCCTGCAAAGGAAAAGTTTGAACAGTTGCATAAAAATCACGAATGAATGTTAAAGGATCTTCAATAGCAGCACCATGAAAAGAAGGAAGCATATTAAAATGAATATTTTTAAGCTCATAATTCCTGGCTGCATCATTAAGAACAATGCATGATGGTGACGTTCCAACAGTAGGACGTGCAAACTCCTTCATAGGACGATTTTGAACACAATTCTGAACTTGATTTTCAGCTTGATTCCCCACTTGTAACTCCATGTTCATTTCAACTAGTTCCTCTTGTTGTGCCTTTGCTTTCCTACCGATTCTGTCAATTTGATCGTTGATGGGCACTATCTCTTGACCAAGTGATCGTCGTCCTTGCATCCACTACCTAAAGAAAGAAAAAAAAAATAAAAAATAAAAAAAATAACTAAATTAGTAAGTTAAAAAGAAAAATAATAAAAGAAAAACACACGTAGTTAAATAAAATCGAATAAACTTAAGACAAATCCCCGGCAACGGCGCCAAAAACTTGATGAACAAAAAGTTATATTCTCGCAAGTGCACGAATCAAGGTAGTATAGCGTACAAATACAAGAGTCGATCCCACAGAGATTTGCTAAATTTATTCAATTAAAATTTAACTACTTATGCTCTAAAAATTATAAAGCCAATAAAAAGAATTATCTAAGTATCTAATTAATTACTAAATTAACTAATTAAATTAATTAACCTAAACAAATCAAGAAATTAACCAATAGAGAAAAAGCCTAGGAATTTGATTTCACCAATACATTGCAATTTTATGTCTTCAATCCTAAAAATCTCAATTCAATTCTAGGGTTCATTCTTCCTAATATATGATTACTCTGTTTGATGGCAGCTATAATCAAGTATTTTTAATCATTAATTACCTATGATGTGTAGCATAATCAATGACTAAAAACCCATTAAGAACAGAAGAACATCTAACAAGAACCAAATAAATATTCTAGCTTGATGTATGCATCAAATATTTATTCAATCATTCAAGAGAGCTATACATGGCTTAGCATATGATGTGTACCATTACCATGTCTCAAACAATCAATTAATTTATATTAAAGGTGGCCAATCAATAACACAAATCAAAAGATTGAATTAATCACAATGAATAATACTAGAATTTAAGAATTAATCAATTAATCATAAGGACATAAAATATGCAAGTAGGCTTGATCAAATTCCTAGTAAAAGAATTAGTTCATGTTTAATCTAGCACAAAACACCAAAATAATTTGAGAATTCATACTTCAATTAAACAATAACTAATTAAATATATATATAATCTAATAAACTATTAAAAGAAAGTCTAAACCCCTTTGTTTGACCAAATCAAAGCAAGTACACGTGAAACCAAAAGCAACAGGAGGTTGTTTGGCATATGGACAGCAGCTACAAGTCACGTATACACAAGCCTGCAGCAATTTGGCAACTCCTTCCAAGGCTCGGGTTCAGCTACTGCAACTATAGCCTCGGTTCAAGGATCAACAGCAGCAGTAGCAGCTCACAATTTGGACTTGTTTCAAGCTAATGATTCACGTTGCATTTGATTTTGGAATAACTTCAAGACACGGTTTCTGTTCCAGTAGCTTGGTCTTCACAAATTCTTGAGTCTCAATTCCAGCAGTACGTTTCACTTCAGCAAACGGCAACACTTCAACAATTACAACTCACACGTTCTGTCCTGCAGCAAGGTTTAGTTCAACTATAGCTGCTCTTTCTTTCTCTGTCTCTCGGTCCACCTTTTGTCTCCCTCTACTGCTGCCTCCCCCTCTCCTTTTATAATTTGTTTTCTATTAAAAATTTCTAGGGTTTCTTTTTAATCAAGCAATAAATCTCAACCCTTTATTTTATTTTAATCCTATGGTCCAAAAGTCTTTAAAACAAATCAGAATTTAATATAACTTCAAACAATATATTTTCCAAAATTTATTCAAATTACATAAATTATTGTTTGATTTCACTCAATAACTTCCAAAATTAATTCCAAATCACTTTCTCTAAATTAATTCACAAGATACATTAAACAATTAATTTTATACAAGAATATAGCAATAAATGTGGTAATAAATAATAAAATAATATAACAAATATATTATTATCAACAAGTGACTTGTTGAATGAATGAAAGTTCCCTTTTGTTGAAATTGTTATGGTTTAAATATCCCTCAAAGTGTCATTCATCTTGCATCACATTCATCATATTCATGTTTCAAGATTGCATCATGTAGTAATTAGTTCCTTAATTGCGGTAATCAAGATTCTGGGTAGCTTCAACATTCAAGATTCCAGTCCAAATACCCAAACACCCATACAATACCCGGTCGCGTTCAAGAGCAATGGAGGAAGAACATGATAATCGGATGGACAGAATGGAGAAGGCACAAGAAGAAATCCGAGGTCAGTTAGCCGCTCTAATGGAAATGATGACAAGATCGAACCGAGAAAAGGAAGTGGCTAGAGAAGCACCTAACCAAGGGACTGATAAGCCTCAGGGAGATGAAGACCCTCTATACCCTCCAGGGTTTACCCCTCTCCATGCCCAATCTTTACAAGGCATGCCTCCACCTCCACCACAACCTATGGGCAGCTACGCCTACATGTATCCAGGCGCGCCGAGTACATCGACACAACCTCACATCACTGTGCCTATACCTCCCGTTAAAGGGACAAGACCTACAGATCCAATTCAAGTCCCCGACTTAGATGATCCAAAAGAACAAGAAAAGTTAAGGGGTAGTGTGTCAGAAATGAAAGGGGATTCAGACTCAAAGAAGTTCAGCATTATAGAGGAAAGGCTAAGGGCCATCGAGGGTAGTGATTTTTACGGGTCAGTAGATGCAATGGGATTGTGCTTAGTTCCAGATGTGGTAATCCCTCCTAAATTCAAGACTCCTGACTTCGAGAAATATGATGGGACCAAATGCCCTATTACTCATGTGACAATGTACTGTCGCAAAATGGCCGCGTATAATCACGATGACAAGCTGTTGGTGCATGTGTTCCAAGACAGCCTCACAGGGTCCGCTGCTAGATGGTATGTACAGCTGGATCGTACACGCGTCCACAGTTGGAGTGACCTGGCTAGAGCCTTCATCGCACAGTACAAACATGTCACGGATATGGCCCCAGATAGGCTATCTTTACAAAACATCGAGAAGAAAGCCAGCGAAAGTTTCAAGGAGTATGCTCAACGTTGGAGAGACCTCGCATCCCAAGTCCAGCCGCCTCTAACTGAAAAGGAGACAACGGTGATGTTTGTCAACACTTTGAAAGCACCTTATTATGAGCGCATGATAGGGAATGCGACCAAAAATTTCGCTGACATGGTCATCACTGGGGAAATAATTGAGAATGCAATTAAGAACGGGAAGTTGGAAAGTAATGATCCAAAGAAAGGTGGGTTATCCAAGAAGAAGGAGGTTGAAACCCAGGCCGTCACCCACACAACACCCCGGTATAAAGGAAGGGCACCTTACTCGCCCCGGTTTCAGCCACAACCCCAACCTTATCCAAATTACCAACCCTACTCCCCAACCACAAACAATGTCTCATATACCCCCTACCAAAATTCTTTTCAGCCACAGACATTCCAACCAAATCTTCGCCCTCCAGCACCTTACTACGCACCGACACCTATGGCCCAACCTTACCAGCCAAACAGTAACCCAACTACTAGCCAAAGGCCTCCCCGAAGAAATATTGAAAGACCTCCTATCGATCCTATCCCAATGTCATACACAGACTTATTTCAGCAACTTGTAAAAGGCCACATGATTGCTCCCCTTTTTATGGAGCCGATGAAACCACCTTTCCCAAGATGGTATGACTCTAACGCCCGATGCGATTATCATGGGAACCCAGGCCATTCTACGGAAAACTGCACGGCCCTGAAGTATAAGGTGCAAGATTTGGTCAAATCGGGGAGGTTGACTTTTTCCAAGGAGGAGGAACCCAGTATCAATGCAAACCCACTTCCCAGTCACAGTGGAGGATCAGTTAGTACGGCTGAAGTTTGGGGGAAGTGTTGTATAAGGAGACGCGTGGAAGAGGTTAAGACTCCGATGAGTCTAGTATTCGATGCTTTACTCAAAGCCGAGATGATTCAACCTATGCCGATAGACTCGGGGACTTGTCAGGACGAATCAAGCCCAGAACAGACTTGTGAATATCACATGGGGCATGTTGGCCACTCTATCCAAAACTGCCATCAATTTCAACATAAAGTCCAATCAATGATGGATTCATTTCTGATCGAGTTCCATACGGAGGAGGAAGAAGATATAGTGAGCGCTGCCTCGAATGGATCTTCGGGACACGATCATCCTTGGGGAAAACCATTGACAGTGTTTTATAAGGAAAAGTCAAGTCCCGAGAAGGAAAAAGCTTATGTTGTCACACCTCCCACCATGATAATCAAAGTTCCAAGTTCTTTCCCTTATAAGAACAACAAGGTCGTCCCTTGGAAGTACGAGTTCAAAGCAGTGATTGAAGGATCGGGCGACGTGGGTTCGAACGGATCGGCTTTGCTAGATAATGCCAACATAAGTGGAGTAGGGGGAATCACTCGAAGCGGGAGGTGCTATACTCCTGAAATGCTGGAGAGGGCCCGGAAGGGAAAAGCGAAGGAAGGAGAGGAGGAGGGTCAGATGAAAAAAGGAAAAGAGCAAGCTTTGTCTTCCAAAGATCAAGGGGAGAAACTGCAAAAGCCAGTATCAGAAGAGGATGCAAAGGAATTTTTGAAACTGATCAAGCACAGCGAATATAGTGTGGTCGAGCAATTGAATAAGATGCCTGCTCGGATTTCACTATTATCATTGCTGTTGAGCTCAGAGTCGCATCGGAACGCCTTAATGAAGGTGTTGAATCAAGCTTATGTGCCTCATGATATTCCGGTCGACAGTATGGACCAGTTGGCAGGAAATATTACAGCGGCAAATTTAATATCTTTCAGTGATGACGAAATTCCGCCGGAAGGACGAGGGAGTATTAAGGCCTTGAACATCACTACCAGCTGCAAGGGCCATACAATTGCCAAAGTTTTGATTGACAACGGGTCGTCGATCAATGTCTTACCTATGGCCACGTTGGCGAAGATGCCTATTGACATTTCTTGCATACAACCCAGTCACATGGTTGTAAGGGCATTTGATGGTTCCAGAAGGGATGTGATTGGTGATATCGAAGTCCCTATTGATATCGGGCCGGTCACTTTCAACATACATTTCCAAGTGATGGATATTTCGCCGTCATACAGTTTCCTACTGGGGAGACCGTGGATCCATATGGCGGGCGCTGTTCCCTCGTCATTGCACCAGAAGGTGAAATTTGTTGTTGGTGATAAACAAGTAACTGTTTCAGGAGAAGAAGACCTCTTGATCACCAAACCCTTATCTGTACCCTACATTGAGGCAGCCGAAGAAGCATTGGAATGCTCTTTTAGGGCCTTTGAAATCGTGAATGCAACATATGTAGGAGAAGGGTCGAGAATCCCCACCCCTCGATTGTCAACCACCACTGAGATGATTGTCAAGCAGACACTACAAAAGGGCTGGCGTGTTGGAAGAGGTTTGGGGAAGAATCTCCAAGGACGAAGGAAGCCTGTGAAGATTGAGGAAAACAAGAATAGGTTCGGTCTCGGATATAAAGCCACTGGTTTAGAGAGGAGAAGGATGCTGGAAGAAAGGAGGAGGAAAAGAATAGCTCGCCTTCAGGGATACGAAGAAAAGGCGGAGAAGATGGTGATACCATACCTCTATGACACTTTTCGCTTTGGCGGATGTTATCACCCCGATGCATTAGAGGCAGTGGAAAGAGGACTTGTGAAAGGATCCTCTCGTGGGTTCCTCAGTTAAAAGAATGCATGAAGAAATCTCAATTTTTGGAAATGATGGCGTTGTTGGGCACAGAGCTGAAAGACTGGATTGTTGAAAGGATACCTTCTATCTGTTGTTTTTCCTTTTGTAATGTAGTAAGGTAGATTATCAACATCTTGGTCTAGAGAGTTCTGGAAGATTCTTTTGTAAATTTGATCTTCATCATCATTTCAATAAATTAACAAATTCAGTGCATTTCGAGTACTTTCTTTTCATCCATCATCATTCCATAACTGTTTTCTCCTTTCATTCACTACCATTGGTATGAACAACCAACCACATCTGTCAAATTTTTACATTTTCAGGAAAATGAATAATGACTGTGAAGATAACCTTAACGGCTATCCGGGGTTTGATTTTGAAAATTCTATATACGTCGACGAACTCGATAACAATGAAGATTCAGACGACGATGCTGTGTCTCCAGATCTATTGAAAATAGTTGAGCATGAAAAAGGACCTATCGAACCCAACAAAGAAGCTATTGATATGGTCAACCTAGGGGATGATGAGAAAGTCAAAGAGGTCAAGGTGGGCGCAGCACTTCCATTGACTGAGAGACTGAAACTAGAGGAATTGCTTCGTGAATATGTGGATGTGTTCGCTTGGTCTTATCAAGACATGCCCGGGTTAAATACCGAAGTTGTGGAGCATCGCCTGCCTTTGAAAACGGAAAGTAAGCCGGTACAACAGAAAGCTTAGGCGCATGAAGCCCGAGATGTTGTTAAAGGTGAAGGAAGAAGTAAAAAAGCAATTCGATGCGGGGTTCTTGAAAGTAGCTAAGTATCCGGAATGGGTGGCAAACATAGTCCCGGTACCAAAAAAAGATGGGAAAGTAAGGATGTGTGTAGATTATCGGGACTTAAACAGAGCTAGTCCCAAGGATAATTTCCCATTACCGCATATTGATACCTTGGTGGATAATACAGCCCAACACTACATGTTTTCGTTCATGGATGGTTTTTCGGGCTACAATCAGATTAAAATGGCTGAGGATGACATGGAGAAAACCACTTTTGTGACAGTTTGGGGCACATTTTGCTACAAAGTCATGCCTTTCGGTTTAAAGAATGCCGGGGCCACCTACCAAAGAGCGATGGTAACCCTTTTCCATGACATGATGCATAAGGAAATAGAGGTGTACGTGGATGACATGATTGCCAAGTCCCGAGGAGAAGAGGATCATGTAGCCAACCTTCAAAAGCTGTTTGAAAGGCTACGGAAGTTCCAGCTCAAGCTAAACCCTGCCAAATGCACTTTTGGTGTTAAATCAGGAAAGCTGTTGGGGTTTGTAGTCAGCGAAAAGGGGATTGAAGTGGACCCGGACAAAATCAGCGCGATACGAAATCTGTCACCCCCACGCACACAGAAGGAAGTAAGAGGTTTTTTGGGAAGATTGAACTATATTTCCCGTTTCATCTCGCAACTTACGCTTAAATGTGATCCTATTTTTAAGTTACTTCGGAAACAAGATCCGGGAGAATGGAATGAGGCGTGCCAAGAGGCTTTTGAAAAAGTGAAAAGGTACTTGTCAAATCCACCTGTTCTAGTACCGCCGGTTGTAGGAAGGCCTCTGTTGTTGTATATGACCGTCCATGAAAATTCTATGGGATGCGTGCTGGGCCAGCATGATGATACGGGCAAGAAAGAACGGGCCATTTACTACTTGAGCAAGAAGTTCACTGATTACGAGACCAAGTACACTACCATAGAAAAAATGTGTTGTGCATTGGCTTGGGTTGCTCGGAGATTGAGGCAGTATATGTTATATCATTCGACCTGGTTGATAGCTAGATTGGATCCCCTCAAATACATCTTTGAAAAACCCTCATTGTCAGGAAGACTAGCTAGGTGGCAAGTTATGCTATCCGAATATGACATTGTGTATGTGTCCCAAAAGGCAATCAAAGGTGGGGCAATAGCCGACTTCCTGGCAGATCGTGCTACTGACGAGTATGAGCCTATCAAGTTAGATTTTCCAGATGAAGATATAATGTCTATCTTTCAAGCGGAGAATGAAGAGCTTGATAGCAGACAGTGGAGAATGTTCTTTGACGGCGCATCCAACGCCTTAGGGCATGGGATAGGGGCAATTTTAGTATCTCCAAATGGAAAGTATTACCCGTCCACAGCTAGATTAAATTTCAACTGTACCAACAACATGGCTGAATACGAAGCTTGTGCAATGGGCTTAGAAGCTGCAATCGAGAGGGGAATCAAGAACTTGGAAGTTTACGGAGATTCAGCACTGGTTATTTATCAGTTACGAGGTGAATGGGAAACAAGGGATCAGAAGCTAGTTCAGTACCAAAAGTACATAGCTGACCTTGTACAACAATTTGACGATATCATCTTCCAACATTTATCTCGAGAAGAAAATCAGATTGCTGACGCCTTGGCAACACTAGCTGCAATGTTTAAAATGGAGACGGAAGCAAATGTTTCACCAATCAAGCTGCGCATGAGAGATTCTCCAGTTCACTGTTCTAGCATTGAAGAGGAAACGGATGGACAACCCTGGTATTATGACATCATGCAATACCTTAAAAATCAACAATACCCAGAGCATGCATCGGAGAATGATAAAAAGATCCTCAGAAGACTGGCAATGGGGTTCCTTATTGATGGAGACATTTTGTATAAAAGGGGTCGGGATCAGATGTTGCTGAGATGTCTTAATGCGTCCGAAGCTAAAAGGATTCTTGAAGAGATACACAATGGAACTTGTGGGGCACATGCAAATGGTCATTTCATGGCTAGACAGATTATGAGGGCAGGATATTATTGGACTACACTAGAAAGAGATTGCATAGATTATGCTAAAAGATGCCACAAGTGTCAAATCTATGCTGACAAGATTCAAGTTCCCCCAACATCACTGAATGTCATGGCACCACCGTGGCCCTTCTCTATGTGGGGAATGGATGTGATTGGACCCATATCTCCTAAGGCATCAAATGGGCACAGATTCATTTTCGTGATGATAGATTACTTTACCAAATGGGTGGAAGCTGCCTCTTATGCAAATGTGACTAAGTCTACTGTTTGTAAGTTTCTAAAGAAGGAGATAATATGTCGGTATGGGCTCCCAGAAAGGATTATATCGGACAATGCCCTCAATTTGAACAATGACATGATGAAGGAAGTATGTGCGCAGTTCAAGATCAAGCATCACAACTCAGCCCCGTATCGCCCGAAAATGAATGGAGCCGTAGAGGCTGCCAACAAGAATATTAAGAGGATCGTGGGGAAGATGACCAGCACATACAAAGACTGGCACGAGAAGCTGCCATTCGCTTTGCATGCTTATAGAACGTCAGTGCGTACTTCTACTGGGGCAACTCCTTTTTCTTTGGTTTACGGCATGGAAGCGGTGCTGCCTGTTGAGGTAGAAATCCCCTCCCTAAGAGTCTTAATGGAATTAGACTTAGACGAGGCTGAATGGGTTCGAAGTCGTTTTGAACAATTGAACCTTATAGAAGAGAAAAGGCTTACAGCACTATGTCACGGTCAAATGTACCAGAAGAGGATGATGCTGGCCCATGATAAAAAGGTTCGACCTAGGCATTTCCGTGAAGGGGAATTGGTATTGAAAAAGATCCTCCCGAATCACCACGATAATCGGGGCAAATGGACACCTAATTGGGAAGGGCCATATGTAGTGAAAAGAGCATTCTCAGGTGGGGCGTTGATCTTAACAGAAATGGATGGGAATGACCTGCCTAATCCAATAAATTCCGATGCTGTGAAGAAATACTACGCTTAGAAAAAGAAGAAAAGAAGAGAAAAAGAAAAAAAAAAGAAGAAAAAAAAATAAGAAAAAGAAAAAAGAGGAAAATGAAAGGAGAATTCAAACTGAAAACCCAAAAAAGGGCAGTTTGGATAAAAAGGGGGATGTCTAAGTCGAAAACCTGAAAAGGCGGCTTAGATGAGAAAAGATCAACGCCTGAGATTGAAATCATGCGGAGCATGGCATCAGCCGGATGAACTCAGTGCGACAAAGGACATCGACGGATTAGTTTTTTCCGAAGAAGGCACTGGTTTGGTTCGTGAAGGGTTATCTGGACATTCATTATTTGTTTTGGTCACCATTCCTCAAAATTCATCACTTGACCCTTGTGGCTTCCGCTACCGAACTGTACTTTTGTTATCATTTTCTCTTGTCAGCCCGATAATAAATGTTTTCTTCTAAAATTGGTTGTTCTACAACTAACCGGATAAGTATAGGAATGCATGGTGTTTGTTAATCAAATTGAAAGGAAGAGGATGATTAAAACAATAATCTACCTGCTAACATTACTAAGAAAAAAACAAGAAAGAAAGGAAGAAAGAAAAGGGGGGAGAAAGGAGGAAAAAGAGAGATAAGAGAACGAAACAAAAGGAATTGGAAATTATGACAAGTCCATGAACCACGGGTAAAAAGGTCAAAGGACACAAAGGACAGCTCTGAGAATTTATTACCACAATAGGAATTGAATGGCTTTATCAATACATGCATTTGCTTTTCATCCACACTAGGAGAATTCAAGTACCAAAAATGTGCATTAGCATTGTTGCATTGGCATTGTTACATTTGCATCAGGGATCATTGCATCTGCCAAACATTGAAAAATGTGAACATAAAGTTTCGAAAAGAAAAAAAAAAGAAAAAAAAAGAGAAAAAAAGAGAAGAGCACCAAAAAAAAAAGAAGAAAAAGAAGAAGAAGAAGAAGATGAAGAAGAGACAAAGAAGAGAAGGAAAAGAAAGAAAAAGAAGAAGAAGAAAAGCAAAAAAAGAGAAAGAAAAAGAGGGGCAAATTTGCTCATGATCAAGAAAATTTCGAATCCAATTTTACCAGTGCCAAGTTTAATCAAGATTAAGGATTGATTTCCAGAGGAATTTTAAAGTTTCATCGCCTCTGCTGCAAGAGGAGCACATTTTCAGAAAAATTTAAAGTTTCATCGCCTCTGCTGCAAGAGGAGCATATTTCAGAAAAGGAATTTAAAGTTTCATCGCCTCTGCTGCAAGAGGAGCATATTTCAGAAAAGGAATTTAAAGTTTCATCGCCTCTGCTGCAAGAGGAGCATATTTCAGAAAAGGAATTTAAAGTTTCATCGCCTCTGCTGCAAGAGGAGCACATTTCAGAAAAGGAATTTAAAGTTTCATCGCCTCTGCTGCAAGAGGAGCATATTTCAGAAAAGGAATTTAAAGTTTCATCGCCTCTGCTGCAAGAGGAGCATATTTCAGAAAAGGATTTTAAAGTTTCATCGCCTCTGCTGCAAGAGGAGCACATTTTCAGAAAAGGAATTTAAAGTTTCATCGCCTCTGCTGCAAGAGGAGCACATTTCCAGAAAAGAATTTAAAGTTTCATCGCCTCTGCTGCAAGAGGAGCACATTTTCAGAAAAGGATTTTAAAGTTTCATCGCCTCTGCTGCAAGAGGAGCACATTTTCAGAAAAGATTTTAAAGTTTCATCGCCTCTGCTGCAAGAGGAGCACATTTTCAGAAAAGGAATTTAAAGTTTCATCGCCTCTGCTGCAAGAGGAGCACATTTCCAGAAAAGATTTTAAAGTTTCATTGCCTCTGCTGCAAGAGGAGCACATTCTCAGAAAAGAAAAATTTTAAAGTTTCATTACCTCTGCTGCAAGAGGAGCACATTTTCAGAAAAGGATTTTAAAGTTTCATCGCCTCTGCTGCAAGAGGAGCACATTTTCAGAAAAAATTTTAAAGTTTCATCGCCTCTGCTGCAAGAGGAGCATATTTCAGAAAAAAATTAGGTTTTGAATTGGACAAAATTGTTGTCTATTGTCTTTGCTTTATTCCTGATTCTCAGCAATAAGCAAAGAGGGGCAGCTGTAGACACCTAATTTTGTCCGAATTTCACAAATTATTTTGACAAGTTTTGTTCTTATTATTTTTATTTTATATTTTATTTCTTACATTTTCATTTTTCTTATTTATTTTGTTATTATTCATATCATTAATATCATTATTATTATCATTTCTTTTTTATTATCTTTTTATTACTTTTTTATTATTATTATTATTATTATCATTATTATTATTATTATTATTTTTGTTTTTGTTGTTTTGCCGCCGGTTCCCTTAAATCATTCACCAAACCCCATCACATTTAATGCCAAACCTACCCAGATCTGCCCCCATACTGTCGCCGGCGACCAGATCTTCCCCTGTCACAAGCCTCACCCCGAGTCAGATCTTCCCATCCCGTGAATCTTGATCCGACAGTAGCCTATGGATTCGGTGACTCTGAAAGGCTAGGGGAAGGGCTCCAATATCGCTTAAGAGGGGAACCAAGCAGAGGGGACTGAAAAGAGGAAACGGAGAGAAAAAAAGGGAAAAGAAAAGGATCAGAGACTCCAAAAAAAAAACACCACCACTGTAAGCGCCATCACCGCCCACTCACAACTGTCATCGTCGTCCACTCATCACTGTCCTCACAGCCAGCACCGCCATTGCCATTACACAGAAACACCATCATCCTCACCATCGCCAAAACCCACCAACACCGAACATCATCACCACTACCAACACCACGTTACCCCAAAACCTCTAACCTCTAACACTGAAATAAACCCAGCCCAAACCCAGATCTGAAAACCCCTAACCCGAGAATCCCGAATCTAATCTCAAACCCAAACCTCTATAGTACCTGCAAAAAGGGAAAAGCAAACACAACAAGCCAACAGCCATATCCAAAACCAGAAACAACAAAACAAAACAAAAAGGGGTAAGGAGGCTCTCGGCGTGCTCAGATCTGTGAGGTTGGGAGTGTTCACGAGGAAAACGAATCCCAGATCTAAGAAAAAGGAAGTGGAGCAGAGTGCTTTAAGGCTATTGGAAGGGACACCGGCGACAGGTGCAAGGCGGTGCACGGCGACCGGTAGTTGTCCGAAGAACCAGAGGCTTGGAGGATTCTGAGTTTTTGTGTGGCGAGGAGTCTGATGAGAAATGGGTTTTGAGAAAGGGTTTGCCTTTTATAGCTAAGAAAAAGGAAGAGTAAAGTAGGTGACCCGCGTGTGGACCTGACCCAACAGAGATCAGTGTGTTCGCCCGCCCGCAGAAAAAGGAGTAGGATCCTCGTGTTACTCCCAACGGATGTGACCGAGAGTCGCAGGTTCGCCCGCTAGAGGAGTTCTCTCGTTCAAGGAGTTCGCCCGCCCTAGGAGGGATCTGTGAGCTGGTTCACCTGTCAAAAAGCTAGACCACTCAGCGTGTGTTCGCCCGCTCGTGCGAAGCAGTGGCTTGTTCGTCCACCCGAGGAGGAATCATCCGTTCGTTCGCTCGCCCAAAGAGTTAGCCCAGTCCGGGAGTTCGCCCGCCCGCTACCCAAAAGGTGGAAGAAGTCGTTCGCCCGAGGAGAGGAACATTCGGGGAGTTAGACCAGTCGAGGAACTCGCCAGCGAAGAAGTTGAGATCGCCCGCCGAGGCGTTAGACCATTCGAGGAACTCGCTAGCGAAGAAGTTGAGGTCGCCCACCAAGGAGTTAGACCATACGGGGAGCTCGCCTACAAGAAGTTAGTCCATACGTGGAGCTCGCCCGCCTGAGGAGAAAGAGCACCCGCTCGTTCGCCCGCTCAAAGAGGTCGCCCGCCCGCGAGGGGTATATTTCCTTTTCCCGCTTTATATATTCATTCATTTGTTTAAATACTTTTAGTGTTAGATAGAATGATATAATAAATATTAATTGGAAATAATAATAAAGGAGATTCTTCCGAGGATGGGATGTCATGAGACTCACAAGTAGTGATTTCCTGACTGATCCCTAGGTGAGAGGAATTAGCTAAATGTTACCAGAGTATTGGGATATTTAGTTAAATTTCTCAATATTGAGGATTTCATCAATATAATTAAAATAAATAAAATTTCTTTCAAGTTTCATATGCACCACGCATCTTCATTCATACTGCATGAATTCGATCAATTACAAAATAGCATGAGTACTACCGAGGATGGGATGTCATGAGACTCACAAGTAGTGATTTCTTGACTGATCCCTAGGTGAGAGGGATTATTTCAAATGTTACCAGAGGATTGGGATATTTGATTTAATTTTTCAATAAATGGTGTTCATGTTGATTTTCATAATGAATCCCCTTATGACGACAATTTTTCAAGCAAATACGCTAATTTTTCCTATAATCGAAAGCCAAGACTATCTTCTTAAAATCCAAAGATACCATGTGGTTAGGATGGTACCGTTTTTTACGGGCGTCGTGGGGGTGCTAATCCTTCCCCACGCGTAACCGTACCCCCGAACCCTATTTTTGTTTCGCAGACCAAAAGATTATCTTTTTAATAAAACTTAATTAATTTTGAGATTTTGTTGAAAAGATAAATGTTTTCAGGTGGCCAATCACACCTAATAAAAAAGATTGGTGGCGACTCCCATTTTTGTTTTTAAACGCTTTTTCAAAATCGTCGAGCGCGAAGCCGTTACGACAACGTGCATGCATGCATGCATGCATAAGTACATAAATATATATATAATAAACAATTAAGTGATACAAAATAAACAAACTAATTAATTAATTAATATACATATATAAGTATGTATGTATAAGTATAGTTATAAGTGTAATTATACATATATAACTTCAACTATATTTAAAAGAATAAAAGAATTATAAATATGCTTAGCTAGAAGAAAATATTATATATATATATGTGTGTGTGTGTGTGTGTGTGTGGTAGTATTGAAGAAAATATACTATATATAGATACATATAAATGTACTTTATATATAGCTATTAATAGACAATTAAGATGTGATAGTTTAAAATAAAATATTTTTATTTAAAAAAATATGATAATAAATCATAATATTAATAAAAAAATTAAATTAAAAAAATAATAACAAATAAAAATGATGGTGTTCTATCTCTTTACAGAGCACCCACATCCAAAACACCTATGCCTAACCCATACTCTGTTCTCTCTCACACATCTTTTGCTCCTTTCTTCTTTCTCACCAACTCTTCTTAACTCTCTACCTCTCATCTGAAACTAAGAAAGAAAAGAAACAGGAAAGGAAAAGTGCGAGGGATGAGCGAAAAGAGAAGGGTGAGAGAGATGAGAGGAAACTTGAGGCTAAGCGATCGGGAAAGATTTAAACTGAAAACAGGCAAGGGAGCTTCGTAGCAAGGCAGACCAGCATTGAAGAAGAATGAAAACAAGGAGGAATTCGTGGTGTTTCGATGGCCTGAATTTGGTCTGTTGATGCTATGAACCGGGTGTTCTTTAAGGCCAATTTCAAGGTTGGTTCGGTGCCGAACAATGAAGGAGTAAACTGGATTTTGGAACTTTGAAGTGCGGAGTTTAGGTAGATATTGGTGCTGGAGATACCGAGCCAGAACAACAGTTGATGGAGCAATTGTTGAGGGCTTTATTGAGGCTTAAGAACAGAGGAAGTTTGGCCAGAACAAGGACTGAGAATAGTGGTATTTTAGGCTCGGTGACAATGTTGCTTTGGTGATATACTCGTGTGGAGGCTATTGGCAGGACAAGGGCTTGCAAGCGTTGAACTGAAGTAGAAAACAATAAAGTTTGGATGAGTTTACACGGGTGCTAAAATAACGACACCGAAATGGACTTCTTGGGGCTGAGTTGGCCAAAATCTATTCTTTTTGGTGCCAAATAGGAGCTAAAAACAAGACACACATAGAGGTTAATTGAAAGGGCTAAACTGAGCTTGAATAGTGGCTGAATATGGGCTATTGAGGTGGAAATTTCATGCAACTTTGGTGTGAGAACTGTAGCTGGGAATGGTTGGGATTTAGGCTATTTTGGGGTTCGGTTATGAGTCAAGGCAATGGAAGAGGGCTAACATTAAAGGTTATTTTGGATTCTAGTTTAGGGGTTGCCTTGCAGCGTTGTAGTGGCTATTTTTAAAGGCTGTACGAGTGATATTTTGGCACTAAACTGTTAGCTTTAAATTGACATATATTTTGAAATGACAAAAACTTAAGTAAGCTTAAAATATTTTTCTACAACTTAAATTTGCTCAAAATGAACTCAATGATGAAATACATTTCAAACAAAGTCTTGGATTGTGACTTCAATTGAGTAAGCCAGGAAATACTCTTATAAAAGTGTTAGAATATTTTGAACTGACCTAAAATCACAAAAAGCCATCAAACTCTCTCAAATTGCTGCCAAGTAAGTGCAAGAAATTATGAGGGACCGATCCCCCCTATAGAGGGATCGATCCCTAGATGGCAGAAAGGTTGGAAGGCATCCTGGAATAGGTTGAAAGGCATTCTGAAAGTTTGGGATCGATCCCCTATGGCAAAGGATTGATCCCTTTTCATGAAAACAGTTGCCAATGGCTAGTTTTTGAGAGTTTCAACAGGAAGTTTTGCATTAAATGCTTTAACAACCATCCCAAGCAGTTGGTGGACTATAAATAGAGGCATTTATGAAGTTTGGAAGTAGAACAAGAACTCAAAAACTCTCAAAGCTTCAAGAAAGAAATCCAAGCTAAAAAATTCATTCTTTGTAATTCCATTTGTGATATTTCACCTTACTCATCACTCACTCACTTAAATTTCTGATATTCAAAAGGGTGAGCTAGCCTTGTGAGGTTGTTCTTGTAAGAGTGAGGGTAGCAATACAAGGGGATAGACTTAGAAGGTTATTTCTTAGCCTTCAAGAGAAATTGTAAGAGGTCTCACCACACCTTGAAGTGGTTTGTAAGAATTCTCAAAGAAGAGTGGAATCAATCCCTTGACAAGAGGATCAAGGAGAGAGGAAGTAGGCAAGAGATTGGCCAAACCTCTATAAAATCTGTGTTTGCTTCTCTTTCCCTTCCTTATTTACTGCATTTATTTCATTATTGCCTTATTTATTTTGTTTGTGCATTAAGCTGTTAGAAAAACCAAAAATTACTAGAAAAACCAATTCACCCCCCCTCTCGGTAGAGCCAACATAAACAAAAGGCATTTGAGGTAGTTTGTGGGCTGCAAACAGGTATGGAAACAAGGCTGAAATTGGTTGGAGTTTAGGCGAAGTCAAGGCGTAGAACAAGGCACCAAAGAAATAGAAGAAAGGAAACGAAATAAAGAAGGTTGAGCCGATCAAGCCAAAGGAGAAAGTAAAGAAAAGGAAAAGAAAGAAAGAAAGAAAATAAAGGAAAAGGAAATAACGGAAAAAAAATTGTACCTTGGCTTGGGTTAATGTCGAAGGATTGGTAAGGAATAATGAATCATGTAATTTTAAATTTATGAAAATTAATCTGAAATGCATATGACTATACTAAGTCAAGTTAATAATATTTAATTATGTAGCATGACGATAAAGCGATGAACACGTAAGTAGCAAAGCTCGATGTACGCACGCTAAGCTCAAAGCATGATGCCAATGTGACAAACCGAGTCTGGGCTAAGCTCAACTCACGAGCCCCGAGCATAAAAGTCGGTAAGACGTTTATATAATTCAGATTTAGAATTATATTGTATAGATATAGTTAGATTGTGTGGTAATGATAATGATTAAAGTTGAGACTTAGTGATATATGAGGAATAATATGCCTACGGTATGATGACAAATTGAAGAAATGATTGAATAATTTACAGTGAATGAGTTCAATTATATTTGAATTATTGTAGTGTTATTGTTAAAGTTGCTAAGGAAATATATGGTTATATGTGAAATACTGAGAGGACCCACATCGGTTGTGGGGGTTTTAGTATTGATATTACAAGTAAAAGTGATTGATTTAATTGGTAAATGTTGTGAAATAGTAATGAATATTGTCGATCGATAGGGAATATTGAATTGATATATTAGGTATAATCCGGTTGAAATCAAAAGGATGGAAATGAGGAATTAGGATTATAGTTAGTGCTATATCGAATGATATTGCATCGATATATTTCATGAGCATGATAGTAAATTGTTTTTAACTCAGGTTTTAAATTACATCGCTTTTAAGCATGCTTTGTTTAGAACTTGAGATTTTAAAAGGATTTATTTATGCAATACTTATATGAATACTTTATATGTTTGAATTGTTTTGAAAAGACTGAATATATAGTGTAAATGTATGTATTTATCCATGTAAATGATCTTAAAGAAATGTATTACATACTTTACACTATTTTCATAAGAAAAGTAAAAGGTTTAAATGTTTTATGAGACTATAGGAACCCTAAAAGAGTTTAATTCAATAAAGCATAGTGGAAATCGCCTAATTAGAGATTACTCATTAGGCAAAGATGCTTGGCCAACAATAGTCATGGACAGGGCTCAGTCACACTTGATCACTGGGACTGAGCGACATGAGATCTATGGCCATAGATAGAGCCCTAGTTGGTTTCCAAGGGACGATGACATGATTTTCACTGCTATCTACAGTGATTAAAGTCTTTATTGATAGAGTATTAGAGATTTAGCCTAGTCTCAAACCTGATATGATATACTGTCTAATGTATGATTTTATTTGATATGAACTCTAAACTTGACACGATTTTTACAGTATATGAGAAACGTTTTGAGACTGTATATGTTTTAGACATGCTCTAAAAGTGAATATGAAATGTTTTGACACATTACATGTTTTTAAACATGCCTTAAAAGTGCAAGTTATATGATTTACGAATTATTCATATTCTAACGTATCTTAAAAGTGAACATGTAATTAATTAAAGTTTTACATGTTTTAAACATGCTCTAAAAGTATATGTAATATGATTTGAAATGATAATCGTTTTTATACAGTAAAGCTTGCATGAGTTTGCATAATAAATCATGACAAAACGAGATGCTTTCTATGTGAAAGATATCTTGACCTTATACTATACATGAGCAAGAAATGTATATGAAGAAGTGTCATGACTTAAATACTACATGTGATTATGTTTCTCCACATTGAAAGTGATATAATTTGATACAATACAGAGTGTACTTATTAGATGAAAAGTGACATAATTTAATATAGCATCTGAACATAATTTTCATATAAGATATGATATGACATGAGATTGATATGAGTGTAAACTAATAACACATGATGTCGGAGTTACGTATCATTGTTGCGTGACATACTATGGAATAATGACAAGAGGATTGAAAATGGTTGATCGGTTATGATCAAAGGTCACTGTGATAGATAGGTGCCGAAACGGGTATAATGAGGTAATTCAAACACACCCTTTTCCATTGATACCTTAAACCCTTGCTCACTTAGGAAACCTTTAGGACATGATCTGAGCTACTTGATAAACGATTACAGAGTGAATATGACATGAGAATCTTTACTTAAAGGTTTCATACATTTGCATTAGAACAGTATAAGTTAATTTTGCACTTATATAAATGACTTACTGAGCCCTCACTCATTAAACAAGAACTATTTTTTAGATTGATTCAAGGAACACATTGGACAGTTCTAGTGACTTGATAGTGTCTCGACTCTGGAAGTCCTTATTGTTGAATATCTTGGTATAGTAATATTTTTTCTCTATATGCTTTTATTTTTCAGGCAATGTTTATACAGTACTCTAGGATAGGATGTAAACTTGGATAATGAGTAATTAATGTAATATTCAGATATTATGATGTGTATGTGGCAATTAGTAGTGGATATTAGTATTGTTGAGATGATACAAATTTGGTGAATATAATACGGACTGTGGGAAATGTTGTTCTATTGTATTGTGATGATTTGCAAGTAGTTAACTAGGGAAATCTCAAAATATAAGGGGGATATTTTTAATCTGTTTCTAAGAAATAGTAAGTTATGGACTATAAATGATCTTTCCCTACCTTAAAGAGTAATTTAAATTATAATTGAATTAAAGAATGAATGAAAATGGTTTAATGACTACACTGACACCGAATATAACCCATAAAACGAAAAAGGAAAAATCTACTTCGTAATTTTACTACGTGGAATAAATGTAAGTGTCAAGTGAACGTCATGGTTTTCGGCTCGTGACATATATACTTGTGTCAACAACAAATAAACTAATAAATCATGGATACATTTATCTTTTTTATTCTCAACATTTCTTGTAGCAAAATCATTAATGCCTTTCAATCTTGAAAACTTAATTTTTTTTTTTTACAAGAGGAATATTAAATAACTGGAGATAAGGGTGCTTGGATTCGAATCCAAAACTTACAATATGCCACAACTCATCCTTAACCATTAGGTCAAGAAGTTATTGGCTTGAAAACTTAATACTAAAGCTCATATCATTAATATAATTCTGAGTTCAGAAAAACAATTCTTTCGAATAAAATTTAACAAGACGTAAAAGATTTTATTTATATAATACATAATTCTAAAATAATTTTGAATCAGCGAGGGCTTGAGCCCCACTAAGCCCTTAATAGCTCTGCCCATAACCGTAATTATAGAAATTCCCTTGGATCATATCAGCATTGTGAACATGGACATTATGCGAAATTGGATATTACGTACTGAAGAAAGCATTCCTTTTTGATAAAGATGACTTTGATATGGGAAATTGATTAAGAACCCCTGATTAGTTGGTATATACCGTATTGATTAGTTTGTATACATCGTATTTTGTCTGAATTATTGGGCTTACAAGGTTCAGCGAGCTATTAGACTTAATGAACCTAATGGCTTTATTGAATTTTTAATTTTTAGTTGTATGCGAATTTACTAGTCTTTGGATCAAAGTCTAACGTCCAAATTACTGAAAAGCCCAAATTAAGTTTCAAGTCCAAATAAATATTTCAGACTCAATTTCGTGTGACAGGTTTAAGTTTGTTTATTTATTTATTTATGTTTAGTTACGATAAATTATAATCAAAAAAATGTAACCAAAAAAAAAATTATAATAAAAAATATAAACAAAAATAAAAAAAAATCTAAAATAGGTTTGAAATAGCTATCTGCAAAATGCAGTTTTGATCAATAAAACAATCATTTTTATCTTATTCTTAACACATAACAAACATGATAAAAATTATTATATCTTAGCCTTGATCTTTATACACATACCTTGCCTATAAATTTATACTATATTTAAACCCGTGCAATGCACGGTGATTGTTTTAATTTATAATAATTTTTTAAAGAATAGAACTATAAAAAATTTATTTTGAAATACATGTTGCATAATGTATTAAAAACTTGATCCATTTATAGAATACACGAATTAAAAAATAATTTAAAATCAAATAAAAATTAAAGAAAAAGTAAATGTCACAAATCTTAAATATTAATAAATGAATTAAATAACAACAATTTTAATGAAAACAATCCTTACTATATTAATCATTAATAGATTATTGGTTAATATTGCATATTTGAAATTGATTTATTTTTAAAATTTGAATTTAGATGACTCTAAATTAATCTTATAAAATTAATTAGTGTTGAAAAACTCTATTTTTTAGGGTTTTTTAAAAAAATATTTATAATAGTGTCAAACATAAAAGGTAAATAAAGTAAAAATGTTAATAGAAATAAAACTAAAAATAATTATTTTTTAAGTTTTTTAAAATTTAAATCAATTCAAAATAATTAAATGCTATATTTAAGATCATACACGTTCTAAAAAAATAGATAATCCATATGGAATTTTTTTTGCAAATAAAATAATTGAACAAATAATTCTGAAAAATGAATAAATGAAAATTGAAAAAAAGATATGGAAGCCTAATTTAATACTAAAATATATAAACTTAAATATCGAGTTTTAATGTTTTTGATAAAAGATTTAAAATTTTAAAATAATTCTTATCAAAATATATAGATATTTTTTTAATTTAAAAATAACATAATAAGTGATAAAAAATTTAAAGTTTGATATAAATTTTATTTGATTTAAATTAAGATAATATAGTTGAAATATATTTTTTTAATTTCAAATATTTTAAAATTAAATAATTAATTAAATAGGATTATTATATAAAAATTAAAATCAATTTATTCTTTTTTTTTAAAGATACTCAATTTATTATTTTAAGTATAAAAAAGTAAAGGTATCTTCCTAGGATATTTTATCTTTAACCATGAGTTTTGGCTTTATATATATAAATATATATAAGATTTTTATAAAAAACTGAATCTTATTAAAATTAGAAGTGTAACGTTGATCAATGATTAAGTGATTTTTTTGTGGACATTTTGTACTTTAAAAAAGAAAAAATTCATCTTACTACACATATCATATGTTCATATAAAATATATTTGTATTTTTTAAAAAAAAAGTATATCCATATAAAAAATTTATACCAAAATTAATTATTTCTATAAATAATGTATATAACAATAATACATGTATATTGATAAAAGATGAGTAAAGAAATTTATAAATAATATAAGATTTTTCTTTAATTTTTAAAATACATAAAAATATATATATGTTTATCTTTTAAAAATTGAAATAAATAATTGATTTAAAAAGATAATTAATTTATTTTAAAATTTTGATGTATATAAATTCTTATTTTATAAAAAATTGAAAAAAATATTATTTTTTATTTTAGAATCACACGTGTCAATTTTTTAAACCATCCATATAAAATATTCTATTTGTAATCAAATATTTTGACTTATATATATATATATATATATATATATATATATATATATAGATATATGAGAAATCCAATTACACATATGTAAAACAAATTTAATTTTACACACTTTCATATATTTTTATATGATTTATAATTTTTTAATTCGACCGTTAAATTTTATGTTCTATTCACATAGATCATGCATACCAAATTTCAAATTAATCAAATATGTCTAACTATTTATTTTATAAAATAAAATTTCAACCGTTAATATATATTTCGTTGATATATATTGAAAAAAAATATTATTCTAGATTAAAATGATAAAAATTACAATTGATTCAAAAATTTACATACATAATAAATATGAGTACGTTATTAAATCCAACGATTAGTATGCAAAAATATTAATCCTATATGAAAGTATAAAACTATGTAAAACAAATTTATTTTACACATGTATTAATAAATTCCTACTCATATATATATATATTATCTTAATCATGATTCGTGAGCCCTCAAAGTGTAAAGTTTCTCAGCCCAATTTGCCAAGCAACCATTTTAATATGATTGGGATATATTAATGTCCTGAACATTAATAAATAAAGCTGAATAAATCAGCCAAATCTTCGAACTACTTAACTGGGATCACCGATGGATGAACATGGAATGAATTACAATTATTTTTTTCCCAATCTCAGTCTCCCCAATAAATATGCATTCAAAATATACATGGAATTGGAAGGCAGAACAAGCTAATTTAAAAGTGTAACAGATGATATAGATATACATTTGAGAATGAACTTGCCCTCAGTCCTCAGCAATGAATTGTCCAGACAGATTATCCATAACCGCGAATTGCATGCTTTCAGATGGTTTCCAGTGCCGCTTCCTCTGATTTATAAACCAGTTGTTGATTTGCTTCTGGTCTAGCCCCGTTGATTCAGCCAATGCTATCTTATCAGCTTCCTGAAGGAGCAACAAAAATATAAACGATAATAACTTACAAGCACTCTTAAATGTAAAAACCAGCTAGGAAGGGAAGAATTTACCGTTGGATATGGCCATTTGTAGTGAATATTCCACCACTCTAGCAAAGTTTGTCTTGCTTCTCTTGGTAGTTTTCCTTTCTTCTTCTTCTTTGAGAACTCCAGCTTCAAGGTGCTAATGTGACCGCCAAATTGACGAAGTAGCCGATCTTTGAGTCCTCTCTCTTCACTTCTCTGCTCAGCCTCTTCTGCATCTACCTCCCTACCGCTGAGATCTTCCTCGTCGGATGATACAGCGCTTCCAGCTGACCAGAAAAGAAAAGAAGAAAAAAATAAAGCATGCGTAAAACAAGAGTTAGGTCATTCTCAACCGTGCAAAAGTTCAGAAGACAACAAGATGTTAGTAGCACTTAAATTCTTTCCCTGCATTAGCCAATGTCAATTGGCAAGCTAGATATGCATAAAGATTACATTGTAACAAACAATAAGTTCAATCTAACAGTTGTTAATTCCTCTTTAAAGATTAAATTCAAGGTACGAATATCTCTTCCCCTTGTACATCCGTGTGAATAAAGATTTGCATCCCACCAGAAAGTCTAAAAAAGCCACTGCTACACAAACTTCAAATAATATTTCATTTCTAAGAATTGGATTCAATGGACCGAGGACAAAAGCTCCATTCGCACAATCAATATCACAAGAAGATAAAAGAAGTTTGGGAACCACTTTATGACCGACTGCTTTACAATCAATCTCATCAAGAATTTTATATAAATCTTAATTTATTTTTATCAAAAATTCATTTCTTGGCCATCTCACATGTATCCACGAGTATATATCTATAGATTTAAAACTGAACTGAAAAATTTATTTCTTGACCATCTCATATGTATCCATAAGAGTATATTTCTATAGATTTAAAGATTGAGCTAAATAGAGGCATGGATAGAATCATATTCGAATTGAGAATAGGATTCGAATTGAGTTTAGATAGAGTATTACAGGACTGCAGGCAAACCCGACCTAATTTTTGGGACTTAATTTTCCAAGTCCATTACATATAAAACAAATAACTCAGCCAAACATAATCAATTTTGTTTTAAAACATTAAAATAAAAGCTAAAAGTATAAAACACACATAATATTAATAAGTATAATGCAAAAAATTCAAATAAATTTTTACAAAAAATGCTAAAAAATTAAAATCTATATCAAAATCTAAAACACAACAAACACTTAAATTAAATTGAATAAAAATATAAAGTAATTAAAATTACAATAATATTTTTTTAATAGCACACATCTTCAAAAATATTTTCAAGACTTACAAAATATATTATTTAAATAAAATATCAAACTAATTAAAAAATTAAAAACTAAGTCACAATGATGAATCTAAGGTTCAATCTAATTTTTTATCCCATCTCATTCTCTAGGCCGAACTAATTTAAGAAAAAGATTGAATGAAACAATTACTCCGCATCATTATATATCACTTTCATTCAAGTTGTGTCACGTAATCTTATTATTAAAAAAAAATTAATCATTTATTACACATCATATGTAATAATTAAATAATGAGCACAATTTAAGCGAAAGTGATATACGATAACGGAGAGTAACTTTTTCATACATTTCAGTCTCAACTAATTTAATGACTTCAATATTATTGTCAAACCAACCCCAAAACCAGAGTAACATTCCACCTTGATGAAGTCGTCCAGTTCATCAGCTTGCACTGCGTGGCTAGATTTTATACAGATCGTTAACCGTTATAGGGAACTCAAAGAACACAACAGAGACTGAAGAGAGGCAGGACGAGAGCACAGCCAGAGGGGCCCAACCCCAAAATAAAGACGTGAATAAACCCCCCACCATAACCACCGCATCATCAGTGAATATACACTTAAATGGCGAGGGCTCACTCAGCAGTCAGAACTGAACACTGTCCGACTTTGCAGAGTCAACATCGTGACCAGAAAGAAAAAACCCAGTCTGGTTACGTCCGCTGTCATTCACACTCTGAGTCCGAGTGGACATGACAGTGCGGCCATCTTGTCAATTAACACATATGCCAGAAAGTGAAAGAGAGAAGTTCCAAAAATAACAAAGAATGTGAAAGAGAGAAGAAACTATATTTATTGTTTATTAAGACTACACAATTCCCGAAAGGTAAGCCCCCAACAATCAATTATTACGGTGACAGAGACATGTATGATGTATCGTCCACCAAAAATAATTTACTGATAACAAAAATCAAACTTAAATTTTATAAACAAAAATCTAACTTAAATCGAAACAATCCTTATCATCTCAACTAATTTTTTTTACACTTTTGCTAAATGTTGCTACTTATATGTTAATGCATTATTATATTCCGTTTTTTCCAATCTGGCATCATGAAAAAAATAAAACGTTTTAAATACCCATTTGGCAGAAACTACTGGTGGGTTTTCAACCCTTTGATTGTGAAGGGTGTCGAAGTTGCAGGCATGCGAATGAAGACTGTGTACAGTGGAGAAAAGCCGAAAGCCTGGGCATGAGAGGAGCAAAGAGAAAAAGAACCTCCTCTAACCAAAAGGAAAGGAAAAGAAGTGTAAGAGTGGGACCCATCGTGCAGCCCAGTGCTGAGCTATCACGCAGACACGTGTGATGCACATTAACAAAAGCGGACACAGGAATGACAAGCAGCAGAGTTGAGTGGAGAGAGAGAGCGCGTTGAACAATTGAGTTAACCATCTGATTTTTCGATGACAAAGCCTGACGGCTTCACAGCGTAACCTGCGGGAGTCCATGTGACTCCGACCTCCCGATCAAATCGGGTCTTTTTCACATAACAAAAATGTTTAATTCTTCTCTACGCAAAGTTAATTGCTTTGGTCGCTATCAGCTGGCCATGCTGCTGTTCGCACAAAAATCTTTTTCTTCGGGATGATCAATGTTTACCGAATTTAGGATTTCAGGATTTCCTTGGCAACAACCTTACCTAAGAGTCGAATGGGCATTCAAGACTAAACACGACAACAATATTTATTGTAACTATCAACCATGTGCTATATGAACATACCATTCCTAGAAACAATATAAATATATATATATATTTATATGAAAATGCAACGACCACGGAATCCAGGAAAGGGCACCGCATATCTCTTTGATGCTCTTCTAGTTAAGAGGGAGCTTATTTCCTTTAGGAGATCAATGATTTCAACCCCTCAACATCATCTAAATACTGGTGTGCATGCAGATTTATAAGTCAAAAGGCCCTTTGATTACTCTCCAGTCTCCCAAAATACAAACCATCTCACTAGCATAGTTTCTCCTAACTAATCATGGAAAACGAGAACCAGAAGATCAAGAACAAGCATACATAATTAATACTATATGGTTTAATTCAACTGACTTGATTCATGAGAACTTCGTAATCCTTCCAACCTCTTGTCACATTTTAATAACCAATTAAGATTAAAATATATATATATATATATATATATATATATATATATATATATATGACTCACGCAGGAAAGGAGATTATAACATAATTGTTAAGCATTCAACCTAAAATTTATTAACTATAGCGGAAAAGATCTAACTTAAATCTAAAATTATCACATGAAATCTAAGATCAAATAGATTTCGAATAATGTTACTTTAACTAACTTCCACATCACCTACAGGCGAAACTATCACCTAACAAACTTTAAAAAAAAAAACAAAACAAGCTTCCATCACATACAGGCATAACTATAACGTGACAAACTCATAACAAATATATAAGTGAAAGAACTCAACTCAAATATAAGATCTCAAAACATTCAAAATTTAACAAAATAACATCATTTTAATAATAAAACACTGCACCCGTGACCTTCAATTAACTGAAACTGTGAACATCAACTTAAAGCCAACAATGTTCTATGCAGGCTTGGCACCAGAAAAACAGCATTTTGAAAACAATACTTGAAGGAAAAACCTAGTTTTCGTTTATTAGTTTAAGCTGAAACCTTACAGATTTACTTTGAGCAGCTGCTACTAATGACTTAATGTTTTTGAGTAGCTTTGATGATGATGTGCTTAATAACACATATCATGGAGCAATTTTGCAGCTCTCATCAAACAAAAGTTTTAAGCCTCAAAGCTGTTAGGCAGAACATGGAAAAAATGTTACGCAATTTTATCATTAGAATGATGTCTAAAACAAAATATCACTGTATTTCCATCATGAAGAGAAGGAAATACATATAAATGCCAGCCATGGACATCTCAACATCCATGTCGTCCTCCTGGATCATGGGAATGGTTAGGATGAACAAAAGTCTAACTAACGATAAGTATAGAAGCACAAGCACTTCCCTAGATACACTTCAGAAATTCTACAAGAAAAAGGAAATAAAAAAAGTGAATTTACCGTATTTAGATTAATGCAGGAATATATATTTTAGTTTATTTCTAAGATTAATCTATTAGTGAGTACAACCCAGTCACTGTTCCTAACTGGAAAATAATTCCGTAAATAAGGAGAAACAGGATTTGATGATCAATTTAATAACACACCGGCAGATAACAAATGCTTGGACAAACATGAGGTCCTATAACATAAGCAAGCCTTGCAGGAAGCCATTTTAACACAATCCAAGCATGCCAATTTATAACATGTCCAAGTCGATCTTCTATAAAAGATGACAATGGTTGCATGTGTAACAAATCATAGTTCTTTCTTTTCCTTTTGCCAGTAGATAGGCAAGTTAATTAATAAGTTCCAACACTAAGTACCCAGCACAACCACAAAAGCAGAAGAGAAAATAAAACAAATGAAGTGATTAAAATGATGATAACACCATAAAAGCTATATTGTACTCCCAACAAAAACAATTATAGTAGCCAACTATCGACAACCAGAATGCAGTGATTTACAACCTTTTCAACTTCCATTCTTTATGCGAAAATACTATTATTTAGTAGTCATCACTCTATGAAATATGAACTCTAAGGCTGCTACACACATGCCAAATGCACAAGCCTCCCTTAACAAATGGAAACATCAGCAGCTTTTTTGCATTAGATTTTTATAGTTCCATAAAAAAAAAACTATTAAAGCAAAAGAAGTATCAAAATCTGATATTTGTTCAAGCCTATCCAATTTCCAGCCATGATGGCAAAAAAGCGACCTCAGATCACAGTAAAATATTAGATCTCAAAGAAAGAAAAGAATTAGCAAGTCATTAAACCTCAATACTAGTCCTTTTAGAAAGCCACCGTGATCTACGCTCACATGATCTCAGCAGATTCTTATGCAAATAAATGGTTGACAGTGATAATTGCAAGCATAAAAATGTACTAAATTAGTTTATGTTTTATATTTTTAGAAGTTAGTTATCCAAAACAACTTCCAAGAAGATATTAATAGTCAAAGAAAATATAACTTTAGCCACATATCAGCCAATCAGACAGTACGTAGACAAATCCCAAAATTCTTCACCACGCACCATCCATATGCATAATAATTTATGCTCTGTTGGAACTTGAAACTCATTCAAAAAACCAGACTGGACATCATTACAGACCATTATCATTCCACTAAAGTAAAGCAAAACATTTATTTTACACAAGTGGATTGAAAGCAGGCTATATAATACCATACATCAGTAGCAAGTTTTCTGTCATGTTATTACAGGCCCACACATGCACAACACAAATAATACAAACAGAAGCTCTGTACGAGGAATGCTGAATCAAATCAAAGTAAGGCACATAAAATTACCTTCATTATTTTGAAAAATACATAACAAGCTAATGCATATAATATTAGATTATTACTAAGCCACTGATACACCAAGACCCCCCCTCTCTCTTGGATGGAAAAAATGATTTTTTTTAGAAAAAAAAACACTGTTAAGAACAGGTAGAGATTGCAACATACAAGATATATGATAACACAATACAATGAGCAGAAGCAATTATATATACATGAGCATAAGCAATGAATAAAATTTTAGCATATTGCTCTTGCTTTTTAACCAATATAACTCTCATTTTTGTCCTTAATTTTAGACATCAATATGAAATTTTTAACCAAACATATGAAGTTAATTTGTTGCTTAAAACTCAATAATGATAAGATCAATCATAACAAAAATTAGTAACAATATCATACCATCCTATACACATTAAGTAGTGCCCGTCTATGTTACATGAACTCCACTTTTTTTATGCATGTCAAACACATCTTGGATATTTCACCATCCACAATGGTATGACATTTGGATCCACAATATAAAAGATTGTCAAAAACATGACAAATCTGCGTCCAACACACTATCCTTCGTCCATGTAACAATGGTGCCCATTTCTTCTGTAAGTATGTTCATATTAATACAGACAACGGACCAGAAAAACCAAGAGTCAACATATCCCCGGTAGTAAGACATAAAATGATGATCTGATGTCTTTTTATTCTAGACAGTATTTGTTAATTGCCTTGCATGTAACCTGATAACTTAAGATGGGAATCCTTGTATTGATATTGGAATAAAGTTTATCTAGGACCACAGTATGGTATATAGTTTAAAACACAACAGCATACATAAACTAACTGATTCTTGTACACAATTCTGTACCTACGGAAATATGTTGAGTAAAACTTTAGTAGGACATTTTGGTTTAGCATGCTTTTATCAAACTTCAAAAGGTTAATTAAGCAATGGTCAATCTTGTGGTCTTTACTTCTCATTTCTCAACCAAACCGGACATGCATTTTCAAAAGGAACATGTAACTATTATCAGGCGGATGGAGATATATGCTCATTGGACTGAATCCTCATGTATCATATCTGACCAAAGCAACGCTCTTTTTGGACCAAAATAACAAGGTTAATGAGGACAATATATTTCCATAACCGGAGAGTAAGAACAAGAAAACCCCTTGGGTAAAAACTGACTTTAAATAGTCCAAACATTCAATCAACTCAAACAGCTGGCCCTGGGCTTTTGTACTCTAAGAGGCTGTAAGTAGGTTTTCTTATCATCTAAGCTTCACAAAAGGAAATTATCGAGGCAAACATTGTGCTGAGACTATCAAGCAACTATTTCCCACGGCATCACTAAGCTCTGAAACGTCAATTCAGAATCTCAAAACCCAAAAGGTGTTACTTTCAGGCTTCATTTTTCTGACACACAGCGAAACGAAGACAAAATAGAAATAAAAATGAAACTAACATGAAAAGGAAAGAAAAGATGAGCGGGCAAATGCAAGCCCCTGATGACACTGATTGAATTGGAGAGAGAGGATTAATCCGTATTCCACTACTACTCAACAGTTGCCATTTTCTACGTTTACCCTTCCCGGACAGAACAAATGAAAATATAAGAATATGAAATCATAGCCTCCCAAACAACGTTTGAAAAGAAAATTTTCAGATTACAACCCAACAACGGGAATTTAAGATAGGAGCGGCGACTAAACAAAGACGGGTCTATTTCATCTCTAGGGTTTTTTTGTTGTCTTTTAGTGCTACTATTATTATTGACATACTCGAAACGTTGGATTATTCCTCGAGTACTGTTGTTGCCCTCCATTAGTGGGTTCTTTTGCAGAACAGGATAGAGATCTATGATTATGACTAGGAAAGGAATGGCTGTCGCCTTCTTGTGGGTTCCATGATCCATACTATCATGCAGCAGGAACCGACATACCCAAGTATTACCTGCTAGTCGCAGGGTTGATTCATGGGAGGTTTAAAGATTGATTTTAGTTTCTTCAGCTCTTTGGGGTAAAATTTCTTCGGTAAGTGGAGCAGATAATGCAGGTATGGAAAGAGAGACAGAAGATTTGGGAAGCACAAAAACCAAGAATCGAAAAATTAAACAAAGAATAAAAAATTCAAAAGAAATAATACTGAGGTATAATAATACTCAGATTTGTGGAAGAGCGAGAGGAGGTGACTGACCAGGAGGACCTAGAATGGAGGCACCCGTGCAGAGATTTCGAAGTTGCATTTCAACCTTGTTTAGAAAGGTGGTCGCCTCATCAAAAGGCCTTGAAAGATCAGATTTGTATCTCACCAACATATCGCAGTAAGTTTCCTGAACAACCACAGACCATCATATATAAGCAATGAAACTAGAAACTAGAAAACCAAAGTAAACTTAAAAGCGCGCAAGGAGAGAAGCTAGGAAAGAGAGAGACCATGAACTCGTCGAGCTCAGGATCGGCTCCCAAGCAGGTTGGAACGATATCCCGCCTGTTAACATCGTTCTCTCGCAGAATTTCATCTAATATACTAGCTATCTCCGGAGGTGCCCCAACCTAGAATAGAAAAAGAAAAAGAGATTATACAAACTCTTCTCCAAGAAAATTCCAACAGACCGCATACAGTCTGTTTGATGAATTCCATTTGAAATTTCCCATAAAATTATGGGAATTGATCAAGCAAGAAAGTTTTTTTAGAAGGTAAGAAAAGGGTCGGATCTCGAAAATGAAAAGAAACTAGTACAAACTTTCTCCATAATATACGCAGTCGAAAAAAAAAAGCTTCAAGTACCCAAGCTAGGACTTGTTCGAAACAGAAAACCTTAGTGTAAGGCTTTCAAAAAAACCAAAGTAAACTCTCATTTAAGGCGGAAATTTAAAACACAACTAACAGAAGCAACTGTAGCGAAAGCATTTCCTTTTTTTTAATCTTATCTTGAAGTTCCTGCACATAGCATCCACACCGTTATATGGCATCATATTTAATGAAACTAAAGAGAAGAGGAAAAAAAGGCTTAAAATTCTTTAAAAGCCGCATCTTTTCAGTGGTTTGTTTGCACCAGAATAGAAAAGAAAAAGCCTGTTAATTTAGTTCTTTTCACCTTCTGGCAATCAATGTAAGCTTCAAGCAAACGTGGATAAGAAGGGTGGGAAGCGATTTTGGCTTTGATCACGCTTGACATGTCCGCTTCTCGTTGAATTTCAGGGTTGATAGAAGCAGCTTCGGATATGGCAGAGGCAGCTGAGATTAACTCGTCGGATCCAAACCTGGCAACCCGACCCGATGAACAAAGCCAAGCTTGATAATCAGAAGGAAGGATCAGGTTTTCCGGTGACATCAAGCCCTTGTCAGCGTACTCTCCCGTGGACTGGAAACCGTACATTTCATCCATGAAAGTGAGCGTCTCTCAGTGAAAAAAACTAACAAAGCAAGAAAATAAAATGAGAAAAACAAAAAAAATTGTTGAAGGTAACGCGATAAGAGAAGTGAACAGGTTGGTATCAGAAGAAAGCTACAGCATGAACTTTTGGGTTTTGGCTTAGAATAATTATTAAATAATAGGGGTATTTGTTATTATTAGCTTTTTTTTATTTGAAGTTTGAAAGAAAAACTGAAAGATTGGATCTGCTGGAATTGGAGCGCCAGAGTAGAACTGATAGTGGTGCTGGGGAGTGTTTTCTTAGCAGGGTATAAAAACACTGACTTATGCTTTGAGGCTCAAGCTAAAAGCTAACTAAGTTAGGGGCCTTGGTTTTTCCCTTTTTTTATACTTTTTGTTTTTTATTTTATTCTTTAATTTAATTGTTTACGGCACTTGCAATTAGACCTTTTCAAGGATCGGACTATTTGTCCAAACCCGAAAGTCCATTTAAAATTTGGTCAGATTTGGACAAAAATATTAGACGTATTTATCGGGCCTGAACAAAATTTTTAGGCCCGATAAAAAATGGACCCGGGCCCGGGCTTGACTGTCTAAAGCTCGAGCCCGGCCCGGCCCGAATATATTATTAATTAAGTTTTTTTTAAATATATCTATTAAGTATAATATAATTATATGTATATAAAATATTATTGATTAATAAACATGATTATATATATTTAATATAAAAATTAACATGAAAATTTTGACAAATCAAATTAAATTTTAAAGGGAATAAAAGAATAAAAAACAAATAAATAAAAAATAAAATACAAAAATAAATAAAAAATAAAATAAGGGCGGATAAGGCCGGGCCTCGGGCTTATGTAATAAAATAAAAAACGGGTTTGGACTAAAATCCAGGCCCGAATTAACGGGCCGGGCCAAACTTGGACATAATCAAAATATGTTGTTATAGGCCTTCGGCCCGGCCCGCCCAATGAACAGGTCTACTTGCAATATAGAAATGACTTTTTGTATGGCAATATTCTATATTTCTTTCCTAAAATTATATGGAGAATATTTGAGAATAAATTAATAATTAATAATTCATATTCGGAATTTTCCTTCTCTTGTGTTCTTTTGTTCAGTATATTTTTATATTATTTTATTTTAGAGATTGGATAAAAAATAAAAGGGGAAGAAAAATAAAAAATGAATTTTTTTTGTTGATATAATCTGAAGGAAAAAAATTAAAAAAAACATATATAAATTTTTTAATTTCTTACTTAATAGAGTTGGAAAAATAAAAAGAAATGAAAGAAAAAGTATATATTGTTTTATCGTTATATCATCAGTAAATTTAGATAACAAATCAAATTTAAAAAATGAAGGCGATCTCATAAATATACACACACTTGTAAAGAAACTTTTGGAAGGTAGTGAAGCGGAGCTGTTCAAGATTATTCGTGTTTCTTGTTAGGTTCTCTGCAAGTAGGAAGTATCATCAGTGACCGTCAAATGTATTATTTCGATACGACGTCTAATGCTCAAGTTAGTTAATGATCAAAGGGATAAGAGAAGATTAGCTAATTTGGTTGTGAGAAAAAGAGAGAAAAAAAACCATAAAAGAGAAGAAGAAAGTGTCGGAGAATGAAGGTTCAGTAGAAAAAGATTGTTTATGGAGATAGTTAAGAGAAAATTGGCCATGTCTCCCTCGTTTTATACCTTTGTTATATGGAGTGTCAAGTGTTTTACAAGTGACATCTGCACAGCTTCCCTTGGGGTGAGTAAACAGTTGGATTCAGTTTTCTCAATTTGATTTTATGAAAAATCGACTTAACCGATCATAAAAAAAGAAAGTGATCGAACAACCGAATAAGGAATTAAAATTGACAAAAAAACTGACTTTTCTCCATTGGTTCAGCCAATTTTCTTGGGAAATTCAGTTTACACTCCTACAACAAGTAATGTCATCAAAATTGTAAATAATAATAATAATAATAATAATAATAATTTTATTATTATTATTTCATATACCGTTGATAAAGTTTTTTTTATTTCACAAACAGCGTTAAAATCATAACACATGTGTCCAAACTTAATCTAACCATAAAGATAAATATGTTATAAACAACTTAATCTAACTAGAAAGATAACCCAAAAAAATGCTAGATTTCATTTCACATTCAAGCTCAAATTTTTATCTTCATCATCCTCAACTAAAGAATCCATGCCAATTGCCCCATGACTAAAGACAAAAGCCTTGATGTGATCTTTCAAAGACCTGTTGCGCTTGAAATCAAACCCCCAAATGAAATATCAAATCTTTCTGCAATTATTCTCATCGGTTCTCCATTCTCCGATCTTCTTTCACTACAAATGCCTTCTCACAATTTCTACACATGAATGGTTTAATTCCATGTTTACTTCTATAGTACGATTGGAGAGATTTGAAATCTTCGAGAGGTCTTATTCTCGGGTGACCAATGTTGCGCTTACAACCGAGTGCACATAGTGGGAGTCTTAGCATGGTTGTTGGCTAAGTTCCTCTTAGCGTTAGGTCCATTTTTGTAATGAGATCCATGCCCCTACATATATATCTGCACATCAATCATCATTGCTGCACAGATCCAGGCCTTAAAGAGGACCGAGGGGCGAGGACTCAAGAGTGAAGAGAGAGCCTTGAGAAAGGCAGATTGGCAAAAGGAGGCACGGCGATGGGTGAGGGGAAGCTCAAGGCAGTAAAAAAATTTAGGGTTTCGAGAAGGGCTAGTTTAGTTTTAGGGAGCGGTAGGAAAGGCTTGAGTCAGTGATTAACAATTTTTTATGATAGTAAATATGTATAAGGTATCTGGATCAGTTTGATTTAGTAACTTTGTTTTCAAAAATCGTCCGAGATACAATAAATCACCGAAAACATAACAAATGTACTCAATGATCCGACGAAATCGACCCGACATAATCATTTTGTGTCGATCTCGATTGGTTTCTTTGGATAACCTATCGAATGCACACCCCTAGCTTGCCTCTTGTCTCAAGAACATCGATACATGCGATTTAATTGCCTCTCACTCTTGTGTTTTTATTGTTTTGGTAGTAGACTTAACAATTTTAAATACGATACGATATAGAAACGACATAAACAAAAACAAATATGATACAAGTTAAAATTTAGCAAAATCTACTTATGAATTTGGCAAAATTGAAAAATATATATTGTGTTTAGTATGCTGACACAAATTTTAATATAATAATTTTCGTATTTTACACAACAGAAATACAATTTGATACAATAATACGAAATATATTTATACACACACAATTTGTTAGGTTGGTGCCTTCCTATTGGACTAAAAAACACATAAATCTATCCCATTTATTTTTTAATCATTTTTCAATTGAAAATAATTTATTATTTAAAAATAAAAAATAACAATATTTGTCTATTGTTTTCCATGCTTCTCTTTTTTATCAAATTCTCATAAACATATATTTTTTAATTTTTTGCGCTTATCTCTGTCATTTTTTTTCTTTTTCATTCTTCAACTCTGTTTGGCTTATTGAAAATGACTTTCGAAAAATTATTTTTATAATATGTTTACATTTTTTGAAAAACAAAAATTTTTCATTGTTTGAATGAGTCAATGAAAAATATTTTCTATTATTTGGTTGTTTTCTGAAAAATCTGTTTTCTTTTTTCTAATGATATTAACATAACTAAGAAAATATTAAATTTTCTTTATTATTTATTAATTAATTTATTAATATTAAAAATAATAATATTTTGAAAAGAATATATTTAGTTTTAAATTTTTATATTATTAAACATTTAAAATAAAACTATTTATAATTACTTATATTAATATTTTTAAAAATTTGAAGTATTATTACTATTTTAATATATATAACATTAATAATATAATAATATATATATTTTTTGAATATTAAAAATATTTATACTATTAAATCATTATATTTTATATTGAAAGTATTTATTATTAAAATAATGACAAAAGTATTATTTATTTATATTTATCATTAAAATATTAACAAAAATATATTTGTAAATAAAATATAAAACGTTAAATCTTGAACTAAAATATTAATAAATTATTAAAATAATAAATATATTATTTATTAAATTAGTATTTATTATTACTATAGTAATAATATAATATTGTTTATTAATGAAATATTAAAAATATATAAGATTAATAATATACAAAAAAAATATTTAAACTTAAAATATTGAAAGATTTTTAATGTTAATATTTTAATATTTAAAACTTTTAATCTAATTAAATTAAAAATATTTTCATTAATATAACAAATTTTATAATCAAAATTTAAAAAATTATACTTAAAGTCTAACTTGAGTAAAATTATACTCAAGAACTTGGTAAATAACCTTACACATAGACATCTATTTTTCGGAAATTTTTTTTCTTTTTAAAAGCGTAAGACAATTTTCAAGAAAATGGTCTAACTTTTCATTAACCAAGAAATCATTTTCTATTGATCAATCAATTTTCTACCAACCAAATACCAAAAAATATAAAAATCATTTTTCAAAAAGTATTTTCAATGAACCAAATGAAACCTCCAATTACAACCTTCATTCTTCCGCATTGCATGGCAAAAGCTGATCCTAATACTAGTATTGAATGAATTGAACATCAATCCTAATTACCATGGTCTAGTTATTTTAGTTAGTATTATTATCTTGTTCTGTCAATAAAATTTTTAAATTTTATAAATGAAGTTAACAAGATAATATATGTGTTTAAAAATATTTAAAAAATTAAAAAAAAACATGCAACAATTTTTTAACTCCACTTATAAAATTAAAATACTCTGTTATTAATGTACGAGATAATAATTTTTTTATTTAAATTATTTTTTAAAAACAATTAAAACTTTTTATAATGAAGATAGTGTGTAATAAATTATTATCAATAATAACAATGAAATGTTATCTTACAAAAAATACTAGAAGTAGTTCTTGTTTATATTTAATTAAACCTATAATTATTCAATATCTTTAAACCAACGCTTAACCTAATCTAATTGTTGTTATCTTCCTCAAAAATAATTAAGATCAAAGTTCGAATTTTCATTTTTGTACCTCCTGTGAACAAAAAAAACTTATAATTACTCCATAAATAGATTGAAGATATAATGTAAGTCTATTTGAACTTAATTTGTAATTTCATTTTCTTAAATTTCATTTAATTAAACAAAAAAAAATCGTTTATCTGTAATTCATGTAAATCTCCATACCAAAATTCTCATCGAAAACCAAAATGTATTATAATAACAAAAAGAGGGAGTGACGTGGAGATTAGAGGCAATAAACTTGTGTTTACCTTGAACGAAAAACATAGTATTGTCCCAATTGTTATAAAATTAAAAAGTAGAACAAGTAAAATATGTTGATAAATATAAATACCTATATAGTCTAGTCTGAATGCTATGAACCCTATGATTACTCTAGAAAATAATTGCTAACTACGATAAAGTTCACATTAAAAGTATAACAAGAAAATTAAAACTTGACCAAAAGCTGTTAGTTTTTCCCCCAACAAAATAGGATGTTGCTGTCGAATTATACTACAATTTGTACTAGTACAAATTGTAGTATAATTTGTACTATTACAAGGTATGCACAACTTTCTGTGGGTAATCTTATTTGTAGGACTACATTAAATATAAAATTGTTCCTGCTAGCTATCACTGAATTTTGTTTTTACTTTTATGCATATATAATACAGTCTGTACTCCAGATTTTGTCAGTAATTTATTTTTTCTTTAAATGATTTAAAATATATATTTAAATATATTTATTTAATATATTTATTAAACATACAAAAAAAAAAACCTCTTCTATAACATTTAAAATACTCCTTGTGAGTTTTTAATTTGTGATACTTTACTAATCACATCGTAATTAGTAAATATCAAGAACATAATATATGTTATTTGTGATATCAAGAACATATCATAATTACTACGGTTAGAAATCATATCACACAACATATGGCATACAACGTAATGATCATAATTGAAATATCAACAACAATTCAATTTTATAATCCATCATGCGAAATTGGAATAATAAATTGTAAAATTTAAGTACTAACAAATTTGGATGAAATGGTATGCTTGATTTATTGATTGAATATAAAGTCACAATTAAAATCGTACAAATTTCCACGGTCGTGATTCCTCTAGATTGCAGAGAGAATGATTGAGAGTTTTGTTTCTTCTTTTTGTTTTTTACTTGGTCGTGTGCCTTAATTTTTAAAAATATGGGAAAGTATATCCAAGAGCACTTAAATCAGTTGGCAGGAGGCTGTTCTAGCTTAATCAGAGGTCTCGAGTTTAAGTCCTGGGTATGCAGTTGTGTTAAAACTCTTGAGGGAGAGCTTTGCTGCCCTTTGGATCCTGCTCGGCTCGAATCCGGATTAGTCTTATACCAAAATAGTGTGAGGATATCAGATGGTTTAGACCAAAAAAAATGGGATAATATCATTCCTTATTAAACTCGATTGAGCAATTTATATCTTTCGAAAAAAAGAAAAGACCCAAAGGCATTTTTTTTACATGGGTGAAAAACTTTCTATGGTGCCCATGAGTTATGGCTCAATTGGTAACGCAGACTGAATTTGTGAAAAGAGCTCTCGGATTCGACTCTCACTAAACACACCTTTGGAGAGAGATGAGGAATCTTAACTGTGATAAAACCCCAAACATGATTAGTCTCAGATGGTTAAAACGAATGATAATACTTATGATTTACACAAAAAGAAATTTCTATGGCAGTTTGAGTTTACAGATCCGATTCCACTTATTATGGCTGGACAGTGGACTAGACTACGCATCTCCCACTGGCACATAATGAGTGTAATACTCTCCTAATCAAAGAGAACGTATCCCTTTTGTTGTAAAGTTAATACAACAAGATAGATTGTAAGACCAACATACTTTATCATCTCTAAAGCTCGTTGCTATACAATTGTTAGGTATATATAGCAACCCAAAAATATAAGTAGAGTTAGTATGTAGTTGCCTAGATCCATTCAATCACATTTAAAGTTTTTCATGATCTCTGTTATATAAAACTGTATGATATATTTTTGTATTGACAATTATGTTTAATTATTTAAACATATTTAGTCGACCAATGAAATAACAAAAAATGACCCCAAAATGGTCTTTCTTTCTTCTAAAATCTCTCCGTTTCAATTTAATTGCTCTCCAAATATGTCCTATTAGATTGAATCATTCATAATCACTAGTAGCATTCCAAGATAGCTGACTGAACTGGAACTTTAAGAAACAATCAATAGTTATAAGGGTACTAATTTGAGATTCTTTGACCTCATAGGTCTCACTCAACTTAGAAGCAGAGACCAATTCTTCAATTAACTTTACCAGTCGAATAATGCATATGTGGTATGGAAACACATGCTATGGTATTACTTTTCTTTTCCCATGGAGCGTATGTCTTTATTATAATTTCAATATCATACATGTGATAGTTCAGATACACTCGACATCTAAATTGAGTCCACAACTCTAGTTTCTTTAAAAGACAACAACAAGATTTCCACCTAGCATACAAAGATAGATAAAGTGAATTGTGGGATTATTCACTTTCAGTCACAAATCTCAGTATCATATTACCTCATCTTGATTCGTTGTCAAAGCAATTCCATTTTAAGCTTGACCTCTGAAATTCTTATTACTTAAAACTAATCTCATCTTTGTGGCACTTAATTATAAAGGTGATTACTTGAGAAGGTCAATTATTTGTCCAACATACATTTAACATGATATTGTTTTTGTTTTTAACAAATATGTGTGTGTGCATGTGTTTCATAAAACAAAGTACTAAACTTTACGGGCGTTAATTGAGATAAAAATTAGTCAACATCAAATACAACATGGAAAATTAATCATAAATTGTTTATTAAGAACATCTTAACAATATATATCAAAGCCTACGCAATCCTAAAGATCTAATGTGACCATTGTTCACATCTCTAGGTGTGGGCTTCGTAAATGATCTCAAATCATATTATGCGTAGATATGTATTGCATGTAGACTTCTTTTTACGCAATCGTGCCTTTAACAAAATTGTACTTAGTATTTATGTGTTTGGTTTTTGAATGATATTTGGGATCTTTAATAAATGCGATTGCTGCTTGACTATTACAATTTATTAATACTGAGTTTGATGCATCTTTATTAAATCTCATATGATTCAAAAAATCTCTTAAGTCAAACAATCTTTTGCAATATAGTTGAAAATGCTACAAATTCAACATACATTGGAAAGAGTTACACAGTTTGTTTTTTTAGTATTCCATGATATTGCCCCATTATTCAATAAAAAATCATAGCCTGAGGCAGATTCTTTCATCTAAATTTCCTCTTCAATTGGTGTTCATATGGCCAATTAGATGCAAATCATTTCCTTGATAGCATAATGAATAATCTGCGGTGCTTTCTAGATACCTTAATATTTTATTGATGGCTTTCCAATGAGGTTATCTTGGGTTGAATTGGTATCTGCTTACGATTCTAAGTGTACAGCAAATATCTGATCTTGTATACACTATAACATACATGCATATACCTATATATAAATATATTTTTATATGGGTTAATATATGATGTACTAACAGTATATAATTTTTACACACTGTCAATGCATCAAAAGTTAATACTTCATCAATATACAAACTAAAAAAATACAAAGTCCTTAAAAGTAGATACAAATAAATTATTTTCAATTTGCTCATAAGTACTTATTAATAAAGTGTCAATTTCTTACACGCATTAATAATATATAAAAATTATACACTACCAATTCATCATATTTAAATCTTATTTATATATATATACACGCATTTGAAGAATTCAGCTGGACAGGGTTTGGTGAGTTGGGATTAGTGTGGTCCTATAGGAAACAGCCCATTGTACGGAACCGGGTCACATGGGAAAAATGCTACCTTTTTTCAATAATCAATAAGGAGCCGGCAAAATAAGCAAGGTCCAAGATTTCCTTTTTCCTTTGATAATACAAACCCGCTTTTGCCCTTTTTCTTTCCAGCCTTGTGTCTTTCCCTAACACGAGGAGAAATCTTTAATATTTGTATACTTCTAAATTCATCATCGAATCCTCTTTTCTTCGGATTTTCTGAAATCCAAAATCTGGCATTACTCTCAATGCCTCAAGCCTCGATCACATCATACTAAGAACTTGATGAATTAATTCGCTGAAACAAATAGTTTAATATGTCCTTGGCTTTTATACCCGGGGCTGAAACCTGAAGCTGACTCCAACAAGCTAAAACACCAGAAAGCTGGTCTGGTGATCGTGAACTTTCATGGAAAAGGACGATAATGAAACTGGGAGAATAGGGTAGGAAAGGACGAAACAAGGAATAACAAGACTACACACAGTAGGGTCTGTGCTGCTCTCTCTCTCTAGAAAATTATTTTTCGTTTTTTTTAATCACAAGTATCTTAATCTGTTTTAAGATCTAAAATTAATTTTGTTCAGGACGAAAGTGATAAACAGTAAAGTCTTTTTAACAATGATTCCAATCTTTAAATCATGTCCAAATATCTGAAAAAAAAATTCAATTTTATTTCTTTCAACTACTTATTGATAACTAAGAAAATGTGCTGCTATTACTTGCATTTTGAAAGATCCAACAATTTTGAAAGGAAAATGAAAAATAACTCTGGAAACAGGCAAAGCCTCCAAGGAAATTATTCTGGAGGATCTTCAAATATTTATGGTGTGATATAGAGCAAATTACGAAAGATTTAACTGTGAAATTGATCAATTATGAATATACTGTAAATGTAATTTCGTGCCTAACTCATAACCCAACCACCCCAACACCATCATGTGAAAATTAAATAAGCTACTATGAGAGCTATTAATTCCCGCACTAACATGCACGACATTCACATTTAAGCTATGCAAGTTGTACCAAATTATCTGGCACTGATGTTTCCTCACGTTTGAATAGTTGCGTACCAAATCTCACTTTTTCATATAAAAATATGAAGTAAATCAAATCTTCAAATAATTTATAGTTGGAACATTAAAGTATATTATTATATAAAAATAATTGAATCTTTATTTTTGAGAATGATGACTACAAGGCAAAGGAATTTTTTTAGCCAAAGAGAATAAGTATATATATTATATATTTTTGGTTACAAAAGAGAATAAGTATATATATTATATATTTTTGGTTACAAAAGAGAATAAGTATATAGTTGTTTAATGTTGAATATTTTTATTCTTTAATAAAAATAAATTAAACATGTTGCATTTAAACATTTGGTTCAATAGTTTGCTCGCATCGCATGCCTTCTAGTTAAAATAGTTTGTTTCGAAACTTCATATTCTCAATTTAATTAAAAAATAGTAAACATCTTTTTTTTTTTTAACTCTTATATGTGTCACCTACACTTTCCACCGTAATGAAAAGAATTTATTTGTAGAGGTGCTTATATTTCAGTTTCGAAAGGTTCTATTCATATCCTATTGAGTGCTAGGCACGTATTAAATTAATGAAAATTTTTTATTACAAAAATATCATTGTACAAAATATCTATTTTATCCTAAAAATTTAGTTTTGAAATTCCCAGCAGTGAATTGTTGGGAGCAACAAAGGGCTCTCGACACTTGATTGCCAAGACCTTCTAAGGGTCTCAGTAATCAACTGTCGAGAGCCCTTTATTTCTCCTAATGGTAGACTATCGGAGGCTTTAAAATGTCTCGATAGTCCATTGCTGGGACCCTTTAAATTGAAAATAATTATTTTTTTGAATTTTTTATTTAGTTATTTATATATTTAATAAAGATTGACAAAAAAATATTTAATAAAACTAATAATTTTTTAAATCATTTTTAGGAAAATGCTCAACACTTTATCAGGCAACATTTGCTTGAGACCTGGTAGCATTCAAGTGTTGCTAGGCAGCATTTGGGTGAGCTATAGCTTACCAGAAAAAAATTTAAAAAAAAAAAGAAAATTTTTTGGATCAATGATATTTTTGAAAAAATATTAAATTTTTTAGGATGTGAGAAGTAATTTTGGAAGGAAGATTTTAGGGTTTAGGGTTTTTTTAGTCATTAGGGTGTGTCTAGTAACTCATAAGGTGTAAATAGAAGCTCTTTTCAGTTTTAATTGAGTTAATTGATTGAACCGAATTTATTAGATTCATGGGTTATTTTGATTATTGGTTAATGAAAATAATTTTGAAATTATTAATTTTGGTTTTCAATTAATTCAGTTCAAAATTTGAACTAACCAAAATTTTAACCAAATATAAAAAATCCAAAAACAAATTACAAAATTTTTGAAATTTAAAAAGAGTTTAAATTATATTAGGATTACCTTAAAAAGTGAGATCTTAGGCACTAAAAAAAATTGACACATAATCACATTTAAAAGACATATGATTAGTATTATACACTCTCAAATATCAAAAAAATCATTATTATACTAATTTAATAAAAAATTTCTATTTTATCACTTCTTTGTAATAATTTTTATCAAATTATCTTCTTATTCATTTTTTGTTACAATTTCTTCAAAAATTTTGATTTTAATCGAAAAGTGGTTTTACAAGTTAGTTTCAAACCCTTTAGATTGAAAAATTTTTTGTAATCAAGATTGTTTGTTTGTCTTCTTTTTATATATTTTTCAAAATAATATTTAATTTTTACTACATATTTTTTATAAGTCAATTGTTAATTTCAAGCATAATAATTAATGTAAGTTAACTGAGTAAATGATAATTGATTTAATGAGTACGAATTTATTATACTAATTACATGCCCTTTAAATAAGGACAAATATTCAATATATCATCAATAGAATTTTTTTACATCACAAGTGGTATTAAGATGATGTAACACGTTCTTTAAAAATATTAAGAAAATAAAAAAATAAATATAATAGAACATATGTTATTGTCTTAATCCCGCTTGTAGAGTAAAAAAAACTCCACTAACGGTATATTGGATAATTATTCTTTAAAAATTTGAGGTAGCATTATTTATTGGCACCTAAAAACTCAATTTTTAGAATGATTCTAATATAAGTTACTCTCATCTAAAAATATATTTAATATTAGAAATTTAGATGATATTTAAGGTTTAATGTTAAAGTTTTTAACTTAATATTTTGGTGGATAATATTTTTTAGCAAACATGAGAAATATAATTTAACTTCAATGTATTTTAGATTTAGGTTAATTAATCAAATTTAAGTTTGTTAGGTTAATTTAGAAATTAGAAATTTGATTAAGTTAATGAAACAACAAATAAATTAATTCGATTTGAAATTAATTAAATCAACCTAACAAGCAGACTTCTCTGTAAAATTAAAGCCAATAAAGCAAGAAGATAACCCCTAATCCACTGTAAGCAAATAGAAGTAAAGATGTAATTCTATAAATAGAGAAGTACGTATATGATAATATTGCTAGCTAATTGAGATAAGATATATGTGGACTTAGGTTTCCATCACTTCTATTTATTAAAAAAAAAAATGGAACTCAGACTGTTGGATAAAAATTACATTTTACCATTGAATCAAATATTGCTCATACTTCACTTTCAATAAATTTCCCTTTCTTCACTAATCGATGTTCACTAATTGATGGGAGAAAGATAGAATATGAGAACCTAATTAATAAAAATGCTATAACTATTTTTATCTTATTAACTTCACAAAAACACATCAGTTAGATTCAAATACATAACGAAAAAAATTTAACATTTTATTGTTTACCTGAAATGGGAATATTCTAAGTAATTGTAATTATGTACTTGCGATTTGAGAACACCAATTTGGAAACCACTACCATATTACATATATATATATATATATATATATATATATATAATATTTTAATATTTGTGGAGGGGTATTGTTCTTTGTTTGGCAGCTAAAACAACAAGAGGGAAATTTGGTCCAAATATTCCACGAGTGGCGGCAGTTTGCATAATACCTTATGCCTTTAAACGGTGGCCGACATGATTCTGGTTGTCTGATCCGATCAACAACCTTGATCTATGGCATATTCAGCCCTTAATTAATCCCAACCAATAATATGCTGCTTTTCATTTTTGGTGAAGACAATAATATGCTGCTTCGCATCCTACTTTAGCGATGTTAGATCTCCAAATTCGGAATGTTGGATCGCAATAGCGGGGCCCTAATAGTTGTTAATACCGTTCGGTTTCGATCGTATCGGTCGGTACATGTTAGTTTTCATAAAGTCCGATACACTTGAATTGATTTTTGTACCAGTTTTGGCATCGAGTAATATTAGTTGATTTTTTGAGTTTTGGATGATTTTGATCAATTTCGGTGAAATTTACTATTTTGGTTGGTACTCAAAAATTAAAAGAAAATTGATTTTTTTTGTTTTATTATATGTTTTGATATTGAATTAAAACAATAAATAAATAAATAATGAATTAAGTAAATGCATTAACAAATTTAACAATTTTAAAAATAATTATTATTTGTTGTACAAGTAATTTTATTAATTTTATACTTATCGTTATCAATTTTAAATGTTTTATATATTTATTTTACTTATTAGTAATAATATTATTACATGTATGAAAAGTTTATAAATATTTTAATTTAAATCGAAAAATCTGAAATAATATATCGAAATAACCGATACTAATATATCTTATTGTAAAAAAAAAAAAAACGAAACGCTCTTCGGTACAAAATTTACAACCTTGCCTACAACATTGTTTGTTGAAAAATTTGGTTGGTTTATTATAAGTTAGGGAATTGTTTTTGTATGCTTCTTACATTTGTTATATTATTATTATTATTATTATTATTATTATTATTATTATTATTATTATTATTTATTATTATTATTATTATTATTATCAATAAATTTTTAAATTTCACAGACTAAATTAAAATAATTTATTTTATTTTTTTAATTGTTTTTTTTTAATATTTAGGATAAGAAATGCAAGATAAAAAATTTTATTAAATAAAAAGTAAACAAAGTGTTAGAGACCAAAGTTGCTAACCCACTCCACCATTTGTAAACAAGAGAGTTCCCTTAAGTGCTTATCTTGTAAGTGAGGTTTGGGGAGACTAAAGTTTTGCTTTTTAAACCTAAAAAAGAAGTTAAAGATTTGCTCATTCAATCAAGAAAAGGGAGCTCTTGTAGAGGCTGCTTCCCTATACCTAAAAGAGGAAAGACGCAAGTTTACTGCTTGAGGGGAGTGGTTAAGGTTATCCTTGAGCTTTTGATAAAAATGAAGGTTGTCTTCTTGAACCTGTAAGAGGAAGAAAGTTTGTAAACCATTTTCAAGTAGTGAATTTTGTCGAAATCCTTGGGAAGGACTTAAGATAGCGGCGTAGGCTAAAAGCCAAACCTTTATGAATCATTTGTGTATAACTTTTATTCCCTACACTCTTGTTTTACTTATTGCTCTACTATTTTATCTACTCTTTATTTGCATATTGTGTAAATAGTGTAAGAAGAACTTAAGATAGGAAGCATTTAGGCAAAAAAGAGTTAAAAACTTGTTCACCCCTTCTTAATTTAGTCGTGAGCCAATAACTGGTATTCGATCAGGACTCTGGAGATTAGATTTAATCACATTAGAGTATAAACAATCCTTAGAAATGACTCATTTCAACATAAAAAACCTGTCAACCTTAAAAGGCCACTCTACCATAAGACCTCTATTGTTTAACAGATAGAATTATTCTTATTGGAAGACTGCAATGATTATGAAGTATGTAGAGTGATAGCTAGAGAGGTCTTCACATCCTAAAGAAAGTAATAGGAGATAACGAAATGATCAAAAGAGATGAAGAATGGGGTGAAAATGATATTAAGTTAACACAATTGAATTAAAAAGCTATGCATTCAAGTAGGAACTGAAATAATGGCATGAAAATTTGACCATATTGTGATGGCAAACGGTTTTAAAATCAACAAATGTGACAAATGTGTCTATGTCAAGGACACTGAAAATAGCTGTCATATTATGTCTTTACATTGATGACATACTCATTGTGGTAAGTGATGATAAGATGATTAAATCTACCAAAAATATATTACGTTCTAAATTTGACATGGAAGATATGGGTTTAGCAGATGTTATGCTGGGAATAAAAATCTCTAGAATATTAAGTGGACTCATTCTAAGTCAATCACATTATGTAGACATAATTCTTGAAAATTTTAATAAGAATGATAGTGGTGTGGTTAAGACACCAATAGAAATATTTATCCAAAAAATAAAGATGAGAGTATTTCTCATGTATAGTAATCTAGAGTAATATTAAGTCCGATATACTTAATAAGTCATACAATATCTGACATAACATACGCAATTAGCAAACTGAGTAGATACACGAGTAATCTAGGGGTTGACCATTGGAAAGGAATAATAAGAATACTAAGGTACTTACATTTTCCTTGTAGTTATAAGTTGCATTTTACAAGATATTCAGCTTTACTAGAAGGGTATTGTGATGCAAATAGCATATCTAATACAAAAGATTTGAAGTCAACTAGTTGCCATGATTTCACACTAAGTGGTGGAGTAGTATCACAGAAATGATCAATACAATTAGTAATAGTTAGATCCATTATGGAGTCTGAGTTCATTGCTTTAGACAAATGTGCATAAAAGGTTAAATGGCTTCATCAAATCTTAAAAGATATTCCAAGATGGCTAAAGCCTATGCCAGCGGGTTGTATACATTATGACAATTAATTTGCTATTGGAAAGGCACAAGCAATATGCATAATAGTAAGTCTAGAAACATACGTAGTAGACATTACACCATTAGACAACTACTCTCAACTGGGGTTATCTCTGTTAGTTATGTGCAATCAAAGAATAACGTTGCAGATCTACCGACCATACGGTTAAATAGAGAATTAGTTGAGAAGTTATTGATGGGAATAAGACTAAAGCCCGTGATAGAGTAAGTTGATACAAAGGAAACCCAACCTAGTTGACTGGAGATCCTAAGATCTAGGTTCAAATGGACAATCTAATTGTATAAACTTAATTAGATCACTAAGGAGGAGATCTTCTCCTATCCATTCCTATGATAAAACAGTGATGTCGTAAGGTAAAGGATCAGTAATGTTTTTAATGGTTCTTTCACGTTGGAAATCCGAACAGAGTAATACGAATTTCTCTTAATTAGGAAATCACCTATGTGAAAGCGAAGAGGGGTTGCTTCTAAGGGATATTTAATAGGGTTCAATATTCTAGAAACTCTTGCAGAACCATAGAGATGTTCAAGGCCAAAATGAACATAACATTGAGAACTGAAATGTCAGGAAAGATTCTTGTGTGACATATAATAGTTCAAAGTCATCACAACTACTGATCAATTAGTAAAGTAATAACACATTCACAAGAGAAGTTTCAAAGGATAATACCTACCTATCTTATATGTAAGTTTCGACTGATGAACTTTATCACCAATTCAAAAAATTTTGATGTGAAAACTTTGTTATTCCTTATCCTATTTAAAATTTTCTTACATGTGGGAATTGTTGGAAAATGGTCATTTAATGAGCCATTTAATAACCATTTAGAAATTACAATTTGAGTAGAAATTCACTCTGTATTACCGAAAAGTTTATACACTCAAAAATATACATGAGTGTATGAAACATTTATACTCATTGAAATTGCTGTTAGATTTGTGATTGTCACTGGATTTGTAATTGCCATTAGATCTATAACTGCCATTAAATTAAACTGTTTGAATTAAATTTTAGATTTGTAACCGCTAATGGTTTAAAATTAAAGTGTGTAACTGTCAATGAAATATATAACAAGTAAAAAAGTGTTGAAGGACCAAAATGCTTTCAGATGAAAGCTATAAAAGGGGATCTCTTCTCATTTGTTTTACGCATAAAAAATCAAAAGCATATTCTCTAGCTTCTCTCTAATTTCTTTCCAAATTTGTTTTTATTTCAAGTTCCTAGTTTTAGAACTCTCAATGTGATAGAGTTTGGGCATTTGAAAGTTCATAAAAGTAGATCGGTGGTACGCCTTTGTTACTTGGTTACTGTTGCATCTTGGGAGATACATGCCTAAGTTACTCAAGCACCCAAGGGTGAATTTGTTTTAAGAAAACTGTGTGATACATAAGCCTTGGTTCAGTCTTTTTTGTATTTCTGCCTTCTGTTTCAATTATAATTATTGTATTACTGCTCTTAAGAGTTATTTCAATATATTTATATATATACACGCTATTATTATTTTCTTACAATTTTTATTAATATTTATAACAAAAATCATCTTTATTTCTATTTGATCCTAAATTGTAAAAAAAAATTAGAGATGAAAATTTTAATATGTTTTCAGACTATAAAATATTGTAGCAATTCCTATGATTGTATATTGTGTAAGTAAGTTGAAGACGATATTTTTTCTATTATAAAGTATCGAATACCTGAAGTTAATAATCTATTAATGATTGATGTCTTGAGAATTATCTTCTCTAAGATTGTAAATATTTAATTTAATAATTAATATTTTTAAATCAAAACTATAATTATTTTAATTAGTGTTTAGATTCAAATGATTTTTTATGCATATTCTATATATGCATTAAAATTTTAATATATTTTTCAACATGTACTATCACAGTCCACATATGCAGTATTTCATACATTTAATAAGGTTGAGCTGTCTACGATGCCTTTATTTCCACTTTCTTTAAACAGTAAACACTATTAAATCGTAAATCATTTTAATTTACATTAGTAAATTACTTTTACATGTCATGATTCATTTATCGTTTACATCCCCTATTTAAATTTACAACACAATAGTATTGTAAAATAAGTCTGAACGTATAAAATAAATTATTATACGTATAGGATCTACACTAGCTGCCTCGAAGTACTCAAAGTGCAGTCGAAATCCTTGGATAGGCAAATCATGTAGTCATAAAAAATAATCTGTGGATGGTGAAAATAAAGGAGTGAGCAAAACTGTCACATCTCGTGACTACATTATTTCACGTTTTTCCACACATTTATAAGGTTGGATTGTCTGTGATGCCTCACTTTCTTTTTTTCCCATATACAATAACTATTTAATAAACTGTAATTTATTTATCATTTACATCCCCTATTTAATTTATAACACTGTAGTACTGTAAAAATGTCTGAACATATAAATAAATGATTATACCTCCAGGAGATAAGCTCGCTGCCTCCGGGCATTATATGCGCAGCTAAAAATCCCTGGTTGTAATCACGCAGTCACTAGAAGTACACTGTAGATGTTGAAATAAAAGGGTGAGCAAACTACGGCTCAGTAAGAGAATTACATGCGAAACTAGATATCTCGAAATCTATATGCATTAACATCCTTATTTTCCTATAGATGCTCTAAAAAACCGCTATAGGAAGGATACTATAGTCGGCTAGGGATCCGGATGGAGTAAAGAAGGTATTTTGAAATACCTGTCTTATCCCGGAACCTAGAAGCGACTATATAGAGTAAATATTTTTATCGGGATGAATCATTTTCCCTTTCATTTCATATCTTTTTCAGAATAATGCTTTTATAAAATAAAGCATTTATATAAAATAAACTAATACTCATATATTCTTTAAAAAGAGTATTAGTTTAAATAAATCATAGTTCTCGTTTAACCCATTTCACATGTCACTATATCGATCATAACAGTAAAGTGCTCCATGTAGCACAGTAAACTGTTAGAAATCATTTTTCCTTTTCATATAAAAACATATTCATATACTTTTCCATTTAAACACATCTTCCATATCACGTATCATTTCATATCTCATAAAAGTGGAGACTAAGGCATGACCCAGAATATATCATGCTAGAGAAAAAGTACCCCGTAGGGCAATAATAGTCATGTCAGATATATGACCACAGTCTAGGGTAGTCCTCCATCAAACACTGATCAGGTGTCAACCTGGACTAAATACATATCACATGTCACATATCACATATCGGCATGATATGGGGCCTATTAGTCTCAAAACAGTATATGTGAAATCTCATTACCTTTATGGAATTAAGTAAAATCAATAATATCTTTCAGAAAATCCATAAAGGTATAAATCATAGTATCTTATACGGTGAAAACAATGTTATAAAATAATTACACTGTAGTAATAAATCTCATAAATATTTTATTTCACCGTAAACACATATACTTGTATTTTCAAGTTTTCTTTTCAAACATTTCACTTTTAAGATTACTGGAAATCATTTTTTGGTAATTTTCATAATTTATGGAAAATGGAAATATTTAATTTCCATAAATAATAATAAAATTCCATAAACATATTGTTTTCTGTGGAACACATGTAGAGACATTTTAGTCTCAAAACAATATTTTCATAATCATATCACCTTTATGGAAATAAAGAAATTCAATAATTCTTCAATCATTCCATAAAAGATTTTGTTAAATCATAAAGTGAATATTATGAAAATAATTTATAAAATATTCACTTTTCATCTCTTTATCTCATAAAACATATCATCTGCTATAAAACATGAAAGAGAAATATCATGTATTCTCCTTTTCAGTAAAATTGGTAACATGAATATTTAAATAATATTTTTCGGTATATTCATGTTTTATGAAAAATAATAAATTTCTCATTTTCAAGGCTAGGAATTCATCAAATCATGTAATTAAATATTTTCTAATGTTTTTAGAAAATATTTCTAGAAATTTCAGCGGCATAACGGCTACTATTATCCTAGCCCTCATGCAAATTAAACACAGTTCCATATATAGCAAACAACCTCAATTGCACGGATTTCCATGCATTTCATTTCAAAATATTCTCATAATATTTTATGCATAATAAATATGCATTCGAAATATCGCTACAGCTTACACACGCATCCCTTACCTGTATAGCGTATATGGACTTCTCGGATGCACCACACGATATCCGCTAATCCCGGGCTGCAATTAATTCCATTAAAATTATTAGCTCATTAAGTATTTATTTTTGAGCTATTGTTCATATCTAAATGAGGCCTCATTAAACACTGCAAATATTTTTGCAGTATAAATTCTATCGATATTATAACATAACTTCTTCGTTTTGTGTCGGATTTTAAATCCGAGCATACCGACAGACTCCTTGTAACTCCTACAGTCTAAATGCACCCTCAAATCAACAAAATCAGCCATGGATCATAGTCCCCTTACTATGGCCGAATGGTGTAGGTGGTGATTTTGGTGAGTTTCCAACAATCTAACTTTACACTTATGTTTAGCCATGCTTAGTGATTAATTTGGCATAATTTTTGTGCATAAAAACACACATTTCCCTTAGGTTCTTCTCTTGGTGAAACCCTCTTGAAATAGCCCATTTTTATTTTGTCCAATTTAACAAAAACCATGGCTAGAAACATGATAAGCAAGCTTGGATCTATCATCCTATACCATTAAAATTAAAGGAAACATTAAGGATAGAAAAATCCATACCTTGACCAATTCTTTGAGTTCTCATGTCTCCTTATTTTGGCACTTATTTGATGAGCTATGGGTAAGGCTAGAAAGAGGAGAAGGAGAAAAACAAATTTGGTCAAATGACTGTAGTGAAATTTTTACTAGTTTTTGATTTATGCAAGCTTTTCTTTCCTTTTTCTTTTCTTTCTTCTTAATGGCGTGAATGGCTGCTGGAGGAGATAATAAACACTAACAATTTCCAGCAGAAATAATATCTGGCAGAATTCTAAAAATTTGGCAAATTACCATAATGCCCCCTGTTACTTACAATATTAACGGTTTTACTATTTAGCTTCCAAAATCGTAAAAACCATGGAAATGAACTCCAAAAATTATAATTTCAGTACCAATAAATCACATTTAGTGTATTTTAATGAATGGAATTGGTTTCATTGCCGCGCGGTGCACCGATAATGTGAAATCATTATTTTACCCTTACTGGGTAAATCGCATAGATTTTCGATTTAACCACTGATTTCGATAAATCTGCTATCACTATATTAAATTCATTTTTCATATAGAATATTTTGATATTCTTACTCCTTCTCAACTCATTTTATTTTGAGTATAATTTCCCGAAAAATTTTCAGGACGTAACCGTCATTTCTTGAATTGTTTGCCAACAACTCCAATTATTGAAAATAATATCATTTCAGGTCTCCAAAATTTTCTCCTCATCCTCATTACACTGTGAATACACTATTTCCACTTTCATATTTTCATCTGGGCTTAAATTTCTAAGTGGGGCCCACTTCTTGATTTACTTATACTTTAGGAATTAATTTGGAAATAATTCATTTATTTATTAATAAATGAATAATAGTACATATACAGTACAAAATAACTGGTTCTCAAAAAAACACGGCTCAGTAAAGGAATTGTATGCAAATCTTGATATCACGAAATCTACATGCCATAAAATCTTTTATTTTCCTATAAGTACACTAGGGACCGTAAGGAAGGATACTATAGTCTATTAGGGATCTGGATGGAGTAAAGAAGGCATTTTGAAATACCCGTTTTGTCCCGGAACCTAGAAGCGACTAAAGGGAGTAAGTATTGATTATTGAAATAACACACTTTTCCATAACATTTCATAACAAATTCCAAATCCATACTTTCATAATTTAAGTATTTAATCAAATAATCTAATATTCATATTAAATCATCAAAAGAATATTAGATTAATAAATCACAATTCCCATGTGAACACATTTCACATATATCACTAAAAATTTCATAAATAGTATCGTACTCAGTTTAGTACAATAAACTGTTTAGAAATCATCATCCATTTCATTGAAAACATATGGATAATCATTTGTGATTTAATATCACCATTTAATTAAAACACTTTAATATCACATATAAATTAAATGGTCGAGACCAAGGCATCACCCAGATATATCATGCTACAACTCTCGTAGGGTATAATAACCATCTCATGAGATCTATGGCCATAGTCTATAATTGTCCTCAATTATACACTGATCAGGTGTCAACCGGGACGCTCAAGATAGAATCAATATCAACAGCTTCATATATTACATATCACATATCAGCATGATAAAGGGCCTATCAGTCTCAAAACAATATTCACACAATCGCATCACCTTTATGGAAATCAAGAAAATAGTTAAAATCTTCAGTCAGTCTATAAAGGTTTTATTTATCATATAATGAATATTTACTGAAAATAATTAATAAAATATTCATTTCTCAACATTTCCCTTTTGAAACCATTTCTTACACTGTAAAACATTTAGGAGAAATTTCCAGTAGCTTTACATTCATTAAATTCGGTAACATAAATATTTAAATAATATTTTTTGGTATATTCATGTTTTATGAGAAATATTAAATATCTCATTTCCAAGGCTAGGAAATCACTCAAATATCTACTAAAATATTTCATGACATTTTTAGAAAATTTTCTAAGAAATTTCAGCAACATAATAGCTGCAGATACCCTTGCCTTCCTGCAATTCAAACACAGTATAATTCCAGCCAAAAGCCACATATTTCACATTTTCCAAGGCAATTCACTTTCAAAACATTCTCATAAAATTATTTGCATTGAAATCATGCATTTGAAATATCCTTACAATCCACATACGCGTCCCTTACCTGTCTAACTTATTCGATCTCTTCGAGTGCACCACTCGTAAACCAATACTCCCGGGCTGCAATAATTTCACCAAAAATATTAGCTCACTTGATGCTTGTTGACACCTAATTTTGTCTCTTTTGTTATTATTACTATTATTATTATTATTATTATTTATTTTATTTTTATTATTTGTATTATTATCATTATTATTTTCTTTATTATTATTATTTTTTTTATTACTTTTATTACTTTTATTATTATTATTATTATTTATATTATTATTATTTTTATTTTTATTTTTATTTTCTTTTTTGGTCTAATCAGTCCATCACCCTCTGCCTAACGGTCCCATCTCCACCAGCCCCTAGGCAAGCTTTTCCCTCCAAAAACCCCATCAGACCCAAGAAGAAAGGGAGGGAACCGAGGGAACCGAGAGGAACCGGGGGCATCATCTTCACCATCACCATCATCACCTCGGAGACCACTACCACCATCACCAAACCACCCGAGACCCCAACCTCATCCTCACCACCAGAAAACCATCGCCCCCCCTAACCCAGATCTAAAAACCGAGAAAACCCGAGAACCCCGGACCCCAGATCTGAGATCTAGGTCCCTTTCGTACCTGCAAAAAAGGGAAAACGAACCAAATAACAGCAACCAAAAAACCACAACCAGATTCAACAACCAAATCCAAAAACAAAAACCAAAAAAAAGAAGAAGAAAAAAAGGGAAAGGGCTACGGCATAAGTCAGATTTGCGGGGTTAGAGGAATTTTTGGGTGGATCGGAGTTCAGATCTGGGTAGAGGAAGAAAGGAGGAGAATTTTCGAGGTTTCGGGAGTACCGCCGGCGACCGGAGTACGGCGGCCGGCGGCGGCTGACGGTGGATCCGACGGTGGCCGGAAATCGCCTGGCCGGGAGCTTTGAGAGTCTGGGATTTTTTTTTTTAGGAAAGAGGAGAAAATGAGTTAGAAAAAAAAAGATTAAGCTTTTATAGAAAAAAAAAGGGGCTTAGGATCCGCGCGGGACTCGACCCGGGACCCGCGCGCCGACCCGCTTCGGAGGGAGAGGTACCCGGGCGTTGACCCGACCCGATTCGCACCGACCCGCTCCGCTCTGCCTCGACCCGACCCGGATCCGACCAGCTGGCAGATTGGGCCTTGAGCTTGGGCTGTTGATTGGGACTCCTAGCTATTGGGTTTTAACCCAATTAATTTGGGTATATTTCTAGCCTTTTTATTATTATTATTATTATTATTATTATTATTATTATTATTATTATTATTATCATTATTATTGGGTTTTATATATGTGTATATATATATATATTTTTGTATTGTTATTATTATTATTATTGTTATTGTTATTATTATTATTATTATTATTATTATCATCATCATCATTAATGCATGTTGTAAAATAAAAGTTTTTTTGAAAAATTTTTTTCTTTTTATTTATATTTTCATTAATTATTATTATTGATTAGGAAGTGTATTTAAAAATAATGAAATTCAAATTTGAGTAATAATAAAAATTAAATTTAATTAAATGAAATTCTTCCGATGATGGGATGTCATGAAACTCACAAGTAGTGATTTCTTGACTGATCCCTAGGTGAGAAGAATCTACTAAATGTTACCAGAGTATTGGGATACTTAGTGCAATTTTTCAATAATAAAAATTTTCATTTCAAATAAATAAAGAAATATTTATACAAAAAAATCAAAAAAATTCATTTGCATCATTTATTATCTGTTTGCATCATTTGCATTCATAATGATTTTTGAAGTGAGTGTGAATCTTCCGATGATGAGATTCTATAGAACTCACAAGTAGTGATTCTTAAGAAATCTCTAGGTGAGGAAAATTATTTCAAATGTTACCAGAGTATTGGGATATTTGATTTAATATTTTCAATACAAATAGGTTCACATTTACTTTTGAAAAATAAAATTTAACCTTTTTTTAAAAAATAAAACAAAATGATTTTTACAAACAAAAAAAAATAACTTTGAATAAAAAGAATAAAACTGATTGCAATGAAATAAGAATTATTTTTAAATATTAATTCAAGACCATTTTATTAAAATTAAAGGATAACATATGATTATTATGGTACCGTTTTTAACGGGCGTCGTGGGGGTGCTAATCCTTCCCCACGCGTAACCGTACCCCCGAACCCAATTTTTGTTTCGCAGACCAAAAGATTATCTTTTTAATGAAACTTAATTAATTTTGAGATTTTGTTGAAAAGATAAACGTTTTCAGGTGGCCAATCACACCTAGTCAAAAAAGATTGGTGGCGACTCCCATTTTTGTTTTTAAACGCTTTTTTCGAAAATCGTCGAGCGCAAAGCCGTTACGACAGCTTGGCGACTCCACTGGGGACGCTTTTTGAGGGTCAAGCCATTTATTAATCATGTGTTATCCAAAGTTTTAATTTAATAGTTTTGATTGATATTTAAATTTAATTCACTTGGATTTTGAAAATGATTTTTGTTTGCATTTGCATTTTTTATGTTATTTATTTTATGTTTTATATTTGTATATACTTGTTGTTAATAAATTGTTAAGGCATTTAGGATAGAGATAATAATTTAATTTGAGTCTGACATGTTCCCTCATGCACACACTTGCACTTGCATTTGCATAACATGAGCTCTATGCCCGGGTTCAGTCCTTCTTAGAAGGGAGTAGAGTACCTTTGCTCTCGTGAGGTAATCACCTCCGCAATGGCAATCGAAATACTCCCACTCAAATTAAATCTTACTAGTCCAGTGTGGACAACAGTAAGGTATAATTTGGGAACCTTTAGATCTTCATATCCCAACCCAGCATGTAAAAGGCCCTAAGAAGCCGAGCCTTAGATAGAGCCATGCCCAATTTTAGTAGAAACTATCCAAAATTAGGACATGAGGGAACATATTCGACCCATTTTTCTCCTGTCATTAATAAAATACAACCGATTTTGATTTGAATTGTATATAATTTAAATTTTTGATTTTTTTCTAAAAAAGGAATTTTTGTAAAATAAAAATGGAAAAGATATTTTTTCTTTATAAAGGATCTTGTAAAAAAAAAAACCCACTTATTTTTTAAAAATAAAGATGTGATGAAAATGATAGAATAAATGTGTAATTTTTCTTTTAAAAATGTGAATAATTATCCTTTCTTTTATAAAAGAGGGAATTTTTTATTTTTTGAAAATAAGTCCTTAAAAATAGGAACTAATAAAAGTACATTCTCCAAAGCAAGAGAAAGAAAAAGAAGTTTTATGTATATTTAGTTACAAGATGTTTATATACAAAGATAAAAAAAGTTTTATATTCTTTTATTTTTCTTTCTTTAAAATAAAAATATGAAATGATAAAATGTGGATAAACTTTTCTTTTTACAACAAAAAAATGGAAAATTCGTTAAAAAAAAAATGTCTCTTTTCATTAAAAATAATAAGAAGAAATTCAATTAAGTTTTTTAAAATTTAAATAAAAAAAAATTCTTTATTCTTTATTATTCTTGGAAGAATTTCTTAAGATAAAGGTATAAAAAAGAAAAGTGAAAGGGATTTTGAGTAGGAAATGAATTAATATCTCTTCAAAAATGAGTTAGAATAAAATGAAAGAATGAATGAAAATTTCTTCTTTTTAAAGTCAAAAAAAAAAGAGATGAATAATTGACTTTCCTGTATAGAATTTTCAAAGAATAAGTTGACAAGAAAAAAATAAAGAAAATTCATCTTTCTCAAGCATGTTAGGGACATATATTATTTTAATTCATTTCATCATCATTGTGTATATATATGTTGATAGTCATGTCATTTGCATTTTAGAATCATAAAAGTTAGGTGAAATAAAACAAAATTTGATCTTCATTATCACTGCATTGTGTATAAATTACATAAACATGTCCTTCATCATGCCTTGTTATTGTACATTTTACATAACATTTCATAAAAAAAAAAGAATATGTTCTTTCTCATAGAAAATTAAAAACAAGGGAAAAAGAGAGGGAGTTTTGAAACAAGTTTGGTATGGTTCAAGGTTATTCTTCAATTCCTCTTGCCTGTTTCGGACTTGACCTCTTAAGTTAATAAGTGAATATGATAAATAAGAGACAAATTTTAATTTGAATTTTGGAATGCATTTGACATTATTGCATCACACTTTGCAGAAAAGTCTTTGAGAAACTAGACTAAGTTTTTTTTACAATTTTGAATTTGTTTATTCTTTCAATTTTCTTTTTATCAAATTTGTATACATGTGCTATTGATTGATTATTTTCCTTGAAATTATTCTTCCTTAAGATTTGGTTAAAGTGAAGACCTAAATACCTAACATGTAAAATCAAGAAAGTTATGCAAATTAACAAAAAAAAAAGAGAAAAATTGTTCCATTTCATGTTTCAAGATAAAAAGAATAGATTTTTGTCATGCATGTCATTTGCATACATATACAAATAACATGATTTTCATAAAAAGATTTGTTTGTTCCAAAAAATTTTGAAAGAAATAAGATAAGGTTTTTCTAATTAGAAAATTGTGGTAATAAGGTTCCAAGGCTTCTCGACCATCAAAGGTTACAAAGCAGATCGGGGCTCTCACAAGTACAGGTCATGGAAGAAGGACAAGCTAGTCGAATGGAGAAGATAGAAAAGGCGCAAGAAGAGATGAAGGGGCAATTGGCTGCAATGCTGGAGATGATGACTAAAATGAATAAAGGAAAAGAACCAGTAGGGGAAGCAACTACTCAAGAAAGGTGGGCACAAGACGGTGAACGTTCATATCCACAGAGTCCTATTCCACCCCAAGTCCATACTTCACAGCATATGCTATTTGCGGGGCACGACATTCCAAACTTCAGAAGGAACCCATCAGACCCGATCTCTGTCCATGATTCAGGGGATCCTAAAGAACAAGAGAAATTGAAGATGGGTGTACCAATAATGAAAGAGAGCTTAAAGCCTCAGACGAAGTTAGATCTCCTTGAAGAGAGGTTACGAGCTATTGAAGGGATGAATTTATATGGCTCTTTGGATGCACGTGAGCTCTGTTTGGTACCGGGTGTAGTTATCCCGCCAAAGTTCAAGGTTCCAGAATTTGAAAAGTATGATGGGACCAAATGCCCGATAACTCATATCAAGATATACTGTCAGAAAATGGCTGCCTATGCTCAAAATGATGAATTATTGGTGCATATTTTTCAAGATAGTCTTACTGGATCAGCTGCCAGGTGGTACACCCAACTAGATCGAGCCCATATCCGCTCATGGAAAGAATTGGCTCGAGCATTCATTGCTCAATACAAGCACATTGAAGATTTGGCACCAGACCGCCTGTCCTTGCAAGGCATGAAGAAGAAGCATGAGGAGAGCTTTAAAGAATATGCTCGAAGGTGGAGGGATGTAGCTGCTCAAGTTCAACCCCCCCTCACAGAGAAGGAAACCGCCATCCTGTTTGTCAATACACTCCCTGCACCATTTTATGAAATGATGGTCGGTAATGCCACCAAGAATTTTGCAGATATGGTAATTTCTGGTGAAATAATAGAGAATGCAATCAAGAGTGGCAAGCTTGTAGGAGATGATGCCATGAATGTAAGCAAAGGTGATACATCGGGGAATGGAGGAGATGTTCATGCTATGAATTATGAGGGGCAACATGTGGGAGACTTTGCTCCATATCATCCTTATCCCACGTACCAAACCCACTACCCCATCACAAATAATACCTCTCCCGGCTTGAATACCCATCAGCCAATCCCGCAGTCCAGTTGGCAAATGGGTTTCCAAACACCCATGCCTACCCAGAGCAACCGAAGAGGATCTCGAAACAAACGAAGAAGGACCGACATTGATTCAGTCCCCTGGTCCTACACTGAAATATTCCAACATCTTGTCGAGAACCAACTTGTTACTCCAATCCCGCTAAAGCCTTTGGAGCCTCCATATCCAGAGTGGTACAACCCTGATGCTCGATGTGACTATCATAATGGAAACTGGGGTCACTCGATAGAAAGCTGTCCTGCTTTTAGGCGAAAGGTGCAAAGTTTGATCAGAAAAGGTTTATTGAATCTTGAGACGATGGAATGATCGAATGTTAATCTCTCGCCCAACCATGCCAAGGTATAACTAGAAAAGGGATCCTTTTGGTGGGTCATCCATGATGATGTGAGGTTGTTTTTGGTTAAAGTTATGGCCAAACTTTAACGGCTTTTTTATGTATAGACTTTCATTTATCTTTTATCATCTTAATGAAGTAGCATATGCATTTTCGTCACATTTCTTTCTTTTCCTCGATTCAAATTTGGCTTTATCCTCTTTATATATACCCCACCACATTTCTTCCATTTTTTATTTTTAAATGATAAATATGATATCAATGTTGATAATAATTTGGGATTGGAACTCTACCAAAGCTTTATTCGTGTTGATAATCTTGTCCAAAATCTTAGCATGAATGTTGCAGTGAAAATACAATTTGTATATAGAAAAGGTGGGAGTTGACATGCAATTTTGTAGCAGATGGTTCCGCGAGTTGGTGTCTGCTCAATAAATGATTCTTTGATAAGAGTTTTCACATTTGAAAGGAAGAATGGCCATCTTTCACCTACATTTCACTGTAAGAAAATCATCCATTGCTAACCCCTTTGAGCCTAGTTTGTTTATTTTGTTTTTTAAGAAACCCACCAAGGATCACCCTCCACATTGGGGGGCAAAGTAAAGTAAAAAAAAAAGGGGGGAAGAGAGAGGGCAAAATAAGAAAAAAAAAAGAGAGGAAGAAAAAAGAAAGAAGTTTGTTCATTTGAAATCAATGAAAGAATTTAAGGGGCAAATAAAAGAAAACCCCTTTACATTTTAAAGTTATTTGGGAGAAAAGGAGAAAAATGAAAAATGGAATTAGAATGAAAAGGAATGGATGAAGAATGGGGCAAAATGCCTATATGAGTCATGCATTAAAAAAAAATGATGAAAATGATCCTCTGGTTTATAACCTTTTCAAACACAAAGTTTGGGCCTACTATCCTTTCTTTCATAACCCCTCACCTCAGCCTACATTACGTACCTTAAAAGTCCATTTTGATCAAATGTGAAGATTTGAGTCGAAGAACCATACATTGGGCCAAGAAATTGCGTGAAGATTGTGATTCTTTAATAGTGGACCATAATGAGGATGACTAAAAAATGATGAAAAAGAAAAAAAGTGAAAAAATGACAAAAAAAAAAGAAAAGAAGAAAAAACGATGAAAAAAAAAAGAAAAAATAATGACTCAAATCGAAAACCCGAAAAGGGCGATTTGAGTCAAATAAGGATGGAGGATCAAGTTGGCAAGTAGAGAAGAGATCTTTGCCTTAGATTGTCATGAATGAAACATTTTGACAAGTAAGGGTTAATCTCAATACAATTAACTCAAAAGATTAAGGACATCAAGGAAATAGATTTGTTAGAGAAAGAATCCCAAATTTTCTATCAAGATTGATTGAATATTTATCGTTTGAAAATTGTTGCCTTTTCTTTCCTTCAAGTTGCCTGGCTCTTTGACAAAATTATTCCTATCCCCTTCATCATAAATACCCCTCCTTTAATCTTTATCCCATTTCATACCAATAAAAAATCAAGAAAATGTGATGACATTGCATTTGTTATGAAACTGAAATGATGAAGAATAAATGAATAGTAATATTCATGAAAATTCATGCATTACCAATTTTTAGGAGGATATGGGGCAAATGAGAATTGAGACGATAATGAAGTATATTAATGCTTGAAGTCTCCAATTGGAATATACCAGAGTTGATTAGGTAGTGAAGAATGAAGGAAAACCAGTTGAGATTGTGGAGTCAGTGTTAAGAAGGAAAGGTAAGATGATGGAAGGGATGGTCTTGTGAACCTTGTTACCATCATTTTTGCAGGATTTTTTTAACAACCTTTGCATTGCATTCATCACATGCACTTAGGAAAGAAATGAATTTTTAACCTTGAGTAGGAAAATTCTCAATTTTAAGTTGAGTGAAATTTTGGGAGACATGATTTTTAAGAATTTTAAAGCAAGAATTTGGATTTTAAGATGATGAACTTTGAATTCTATAAGAAATTAAGATAAAATAAAATTTTTAGAAAAAGAGAAAATGTTGAAATGTGAGAAATTTACTAGACTTTCGGATGTGAATTCCCGAAACCAACAATCGGACGGGAAATTCCCGATATAAATTATCTAGATGAGAATTCCTAGATGTTTGGGTGTGAATCCCAAGTCAAATTTTTCAGATGTGAATACCTGAATTTTCGGATGTGAATTCCCGAAACAAACAATCGGATGTGAATTCCTGAGACAAAAAATCGGACGAGAAATTCCTGATATAAATTATCCATGAGAATTCCTGGACTCTTGGGTGTGAATCCCCAAGTCAAATTTTTGGATGTGAATCTCCAAATTAAAATTCGGATGAGAATTCCCGAAAGAAAATTTCTAGAAGTGAATTCCTAGATTTTCGGATGTGAATTCCCGAAACCAACAATCGGACGGGAAATTCCCGATATAAATTATCTAGATGAGAATTCCTAGATGTTTGGGTGTGAATCCCAAGTCAAATTTTTCAGATGTGAATACCTGAATTTTCGGATGTGAATTCCCGAAACAAACAATCGGATGTGAATTCCTGAGACAAAAAATCGGACGAGAAATTCCCGATATAAATTATCCAGATGAGAATTCCTGGACTCTTGGGTGTGAATCCCCAAGTCAAATTTTTGGATGTGAATCTCCAAATTAAAATTCGGATGAGAATTCCCGAAAGAAAATTTCTAGAAGTGAATTCCTAGATTTTCGGATGTGAATTCCCGAAACCAACAATCGGACGGGAAATTCCCGATATAAATTATCTAGATGAGAATTCCTAGATGTTTGGGTGTGAATCCCAAGTCAAATTTTTCAGATGTGAATACCTGAATTTTCGGATGTGAATTCCCGAAACAAACAATCGGATGTGAATTCCTGAGACAAAATTTCGGATGAGAAATTCCCGATATAAATTATCCGAAGATGAGAATTCCTGGACTTTTGGGTGTGAATCCCCAAGTCAAAATTTTGGATGTGAATCTCCAAGTTAAAATTCGGATGAGAATTCCTGAAACAAAATTTTCTAGAAGTGAATTCCTAGAACTTTCGGATGCGAATTTCCGAAATGATATTTTAGATTTTCGGATATGAATTCCTGAAATAGAAATTTTCTAAACGAGAATCCTTAAATTATTGGAAGTGAATTCCCGATTAAAGTCTAAGTTCAAAAAAAAAAAGGGAAAAGAATGAAAAGAAAAAAAAGAAGAAAAAAAAAGAAAGAAAAAGAAAAATAAAAAGAAAAAAAAGAAGAAAAAAAAAGAAGAGAAAAAAAAACAAAAAAACAAAAAAAAACAAAAAATGGATGATTTAAATTTTTAAGTTTCATTGCCTCTGCTGCAAGAGGAGCACATTTCAAAAGAAAGAAAAATTTTAAAGTTTCATCGCCTCTGTTGCAAGAGGAGCACATTTCAAAAAGAAATTTTAAAATTTCATTGCCTCTGCTGCAAGAGGAGCACATTTTCAAGAAAAATTTTTAAGTTTCATTGCCTCCGCTGCAAGAGAAGCTTCCTCGAAAAAAAAAAAGGGAAAAGAATGAAAAGAAGAAAAAAGAAGAAAGAAAGAAAAAAAAAGAGAGAAAAGCATAGAAATGAGTCATAAGCCGGACAAAATTACTGTCAATTGTCTTTGCTCTATTCCTGATCCTCAGCAATGAGCAAAGAGGGGCAACTGTTGACACCTAATTTTGTCTCTTTTGTTATTATTACTATTATTATTATTATTATTATTTATATTTATTTTTATTATTTGTATTATTATCATTATTATTTTCTTTATTATTATTATTTTTTTTTATTACTTTTATTACTTTTATTATTATTATTGTTATTTATATTATTATTATTTTTATTTTTATTTTTATTTTCTTTTTTGGTCTAATCAGTCCATCACCCTCTGCCTAACGGTCCCATCTCCACCAGCCCCTAGGCAAGCTTTTCCCTCCAAAAACCCCATCAGACCCAAGAAGAAAGGGAGGGAACCGAGGGAACCGAGAGGAACCGGGGGCATCATCTTCACCATCACCATCATCACCTCGGAGACCACTACCACCATCACCAAACCACCCGAGACCCCAACCTCATCCTCACCACCAGAAAACCATCGCCCCCCCTAACCCAGATCTAAAAACCGAGAAAACCCGAGAACCCCGAACCCCAGATCTGAGATCTAGGTCCCTTTCGTACCTGCAAAAAAGGGAAAACGAACCAAATAACAGCAACCAAAAAACCACAACCAGATTCAACAACCAAATCCAAAAACAAAAACCAAAAAAAAGAAGAAGAAAAAAAGGGAAAGGGCTACGGCATAAGTCAGATTTGCGGGGTTAGAGGAATTTTTGGTTGGATCGGAGTTCAGATCTGGGTAGAGGAAGAAAGGAGGAGAATTTTCGAGGTTTCGGGAGTACCGCCGGCGACCGGAGTACGGCGGCCGGCGGCGGACGGCGGATCCGACGGTGGCCGGAAATCGCCTGGCCGGGAGCTTTGAGAGTCTGGGATTTTTTTTTAGGAAAGAGGAGAAAATGAGTTAGAAAAAAAAAAGATTAAGCTTTTATAGAAAAAAAAAAGGGGCTTAGGATCCGCGCGGGACCCGACCCGGGACCCGCGCGCCCGACCCGCTTCGGAGGGAGAGGTACCCGGGCTTTGACCCGACCCGATTCGCACCGACCCGCTCCGCTCTGCCTCGACCCGACCCGGATCCGACCAGCTGGCAGATTGGGCCTTGAGCTTGGGCTGTTGATTGGGACTCCTAGCTATTGGGTTTTAACCCAATTAATTTGGGTATATTTCTAGCCTTTTTATTATTATTATTATTATTATTATTATTATTATTATTATTATCATTATTGGGTTTTATATATGTGTATATATATATATATTTTTGTATTGTTATTATTATTATTATTGTTATTGTTATTATTATTATTATTATTATTATTATCATCATCATCATTAATGCATGTTGTAAAATAAAAGTTTTTTTGAAAAATTTTTTTCTTTTTATTTATATTTTCATTAATTATTATTATTGATTAGGAAGTGTATTTAAAAATAATGAAATTCAAATTTGAGTAATAATAAAAATTAAATTTAATTAAATGAAATTCTTCCGATGATGGGATGTCATGAAACTCACAAGTAGTGATTTCTTGACTGATCCCTAGGTGAGAAGAATCTACTAAATGTTACCAGAGTATTGGGATACTTAGTGCAATTTTTCAATAATAAAAATTTTCATTTCAAATAAATAAAGAAATATTTATACAAAAAAATCAAAAAAATTCATTTGCATCATTTATTATCTGTTTGCATCATTTGCATTCATAATGATTTTTGAAGCGAGTGTGAATCTTCCGATGTGAGATTCTATAGAACTCACAAGTAGTGATTCTTAAGAAATCTCTAGTGAGGAAAATTATTTCAAATGTTACCAGAGTATTGGGATATTTGATTTAATATTTTCAATACAAATAGGTTCACATTTACTTTTGAAAAATAAAATTTAACCTTTTTTTAAAAAAATAAAACAAAATGATTTTTACAAACAAAAAAAATAACTTTGAATAAAAAGAATAAAACTGATTGCAATGAAATAAGAATTATTTTTAAATATTAATTCAAGACCATTTTATTAAAATTAAAGGATAACACATGATTATTATGGTACCGTTTTTAACGGGCGTCGTGGGGGTGCTAATCCTTCCCCACGCGTAACCGTACCCCCGAACCCAATTTTTGTTTCGCAGACCAAAAGATTATCTTTTTAATGAAACTTAATTAATTTTGAGATTTTGTTGAAAAGATAAACGTTTTCAGGTGGCCAATCACACCTAGTCAAAAAAAATTGGTGGCGACTTCCATTTTTGTTTTTAAACGCTTTTTTCGAAAATCGTCGAGCGCAAAGCCGTTACGACAATGCTTATTTTTAAACTACATTTCATGCTTAATTGCAGTCACATTATACACTGCAAATATTTATGCAATATATTTTCTACTGATACTAAAACACAACTCCGTTTTAAGTCGGATTATAATCCGAGCACACCGATATACTCCTTGTAATTTCTACAGTCTAATGGCACCTCAAAACCATCAAAATCAACCATGGACAAGGGTCCCCTTATGTTGACCGAAATCATGATCTTGCACACCTTGAGGAAATTCAAAAATCTAATGGCATATTCTTACTCTACCATGTTTATTCTTCATTTTAGCATCCATTTTATGCACGAAACACCATGACTCCCTATAGTTCCAAGCTTGGCCAAATACCCCATTGTATGGCAAAATTTTATTTTGTTCAATTTGATCAATTCTAATACTAGAAACATGTTCTACACACTTGAATTAATCTTCCTACACCATTGAAATTCAAAGAAACAAAATACATAGTAGAACGCATACCTTGACCGAAACTTTGAGGCTTTCTTTCTCCTTATTTTCCTTTTTATTCTATGATCTATTGGTATGGTTAGATAAAGGAGAGAGAGTAGAATAATTTTCTAGTTATGTGTTTGTTGAAATTTTGGCTAGTTTGGAAGGTATGAAAGTTTTTCTTTTCATCCTCTTATGGTGGCGTGGGGAGCTTTAGAGAAGACAATGAATAGTGCAGGCCAGCAGCAGATAGAGTTATAAAGACCCTTCTAGAAATAGGCAAAATGACGAAAATGTCCCTAGTTATGTAAATTTCGGACAATTTTGCCATTAAGCTTTCGTAGTCGTAAAAACTATGTAATTGCACTCCAAACTTTTGGATTCCATCACCAAATACTCTTATTAAATGTATTTTGATGAACAAAAGTAGTTTCGTTGACGCGTGGTACACCGATTACGTGAACTTATGATTTTACCCCTTACAACCCGCCAGCAAAATTCTCCAATTTAACCACCGATTCGATAAATCTCTTGACACTGTCTTAACCTCCTTTTCATGTAGAATATCATGGTATTTTTACTTCGTCCCAATTCATTTTAGTTTGGGTACAATTCACGAAAATACCCTTGGGACGTAATCGTTATTTTCCAATTTGTTTGCCATACTCCACAGAATAATACAAATAAGGTATTTTGGGTCTCAGATTTCCATAATATCATTATTGCACTATTCGTACACTGTTCCTTCAGTCATATATATACATTTGAGCTCAAAATTTCAAGTGGGCCCCACATTACTATTTATTTAAAATTTATAGAATATATTCAAAATAAATTAATAATTACATATATACATGTATACAGTACAAAATAATTGGTTCTCACATATACACTTTCAAAATAATTTTTTTTGGCAATTTTGTTTAAATTTATAAATATTATAAATTAAACATTTCACCGTGCATTGCTCAGGTTTAAATCTAATTAAACTTAAAACATTATCTAAATTTCAAATATTAAATATATATTTAGATTTCATATATTTTAATTTTTTTTGGAATTTTTAAAATTTTGATTAATTTGGTTAATTCGTCGGATAAATTGAAAATCAAAATTATTTTTTGTTAATCAATCGAAATAATTCGATAATCAATCAATTAATTGAATTAAATTTCAATTTGAAGAATTAATTCAATTAAAACCAAAAAATAAATATCTTAATGAAAGTTTGTTGGTTTCTCGTGATGCTTGATTTGACCACACATTGTCATAAGGATGTAAATAAGTACTCTATAAACGGGCACCTTATACTACTCGATCTGATTAAGTAAGGTTTGTGTATCCAATAATCGGGTTCGAATAGAATTCAATTAGTAATTTTACTACCCGTCACATGTTCGAGTAGGGCTCGAGTAATAACCTTAAGGTATCCTACTACACGAATCTGATTATAAATAATATTTTTTAAATATTATTATATACATTTTTATTTATAAATTTTAATATAATACTTAATTAAATTAATTTATTAAGTATTTAATAATGATTTTTAATATTTATTTATTTATTTATTTTTATAAGTTAATTTAAATTTATTAATTTAAATTTTCTTAATAATATGCATTAAAATTGATTTTAAATTTAAATTTAAAAATTAAACTTTGGCTTAATAAACAGGTATTTAATTGGGTTCGGGTAGTTAACGGGTGTTTCATATATTAAATGGATAGGGTTCAAGTAGTAAACATCAAAATATTTGGATAGTTAATTGAGTTCAGGTATTCTAAAATATAATCGGGTTCGGATTCGGATATCTCAAAATTAGCAGATACCTATCTCGTTAACATCCCAACACACAAACATCTTGGAAAACAGCTTTCCAAGGCTTTCTCTTTTTTTCCCCTTAATTTTATTCAACAAGGGAAGCTAAGTCTGAAATAGGATTACCTTCAAACTTACTTTCCATTTTCTTTTCTTTAATTTTCTATTTTTTTAGAGAAAGCTAAAATTACCTACTTTCTTTACTTAAATTATATCTTAGTAACAAACAAGACTTGTCACCTTTCTACTTCATATCGTTTCTCTTTAACTTCATCTAAATGTTTTTATTAATTTTTCTTTTATGCAATGTCTTAAAATTATGTACTCTTTTCTTTTTCTAGCACCTCATGATTCTCTTTTTCTTTTATATTCTGATACATGGTATATAGTAAGAGATGACAGTGAGCTAATGAAGTTGCTAAGTTGGATGGAAGTTACTAAAGTGAGGCAGGGAAGTTGGTTAGAAACTGCTATAGGTGTTAGTTGATACTTTTAACAAAGTAGTCTAACAATCATCTTCATAGATTGTTGTATAAATACAATAGTTATAGGCAAAAGGGTTATGAAAACAAATAATATGGAAAGTTTTTCTCTCAAACTCTCTCTTTTCTTTCTTATCCTTTCTTTGTACAATCTGTTCTAGTATCAAGAGGCTCGTGATCTGTTATCGCCTGCAACTTTTACTGTTGTGCTCAACCATTTTACATGTATCAAACTGGCATCAGAGCTCGATCTTAGTAACCATGGTAGAATCTCAAGATTTTTCAAGAATGGTGAAATCTTTGGATGAGTTTCTTAAAGAATTTCTCAAAGTGTTAAAGGAAATATTGCCTTTTACAAAATTGCTAAGCCTTAAGCCAACATGTACTGTTGTTGATGTTAAACAAAACGGTTTGTATTTCACAATGTTTGGTAATCGATATTCTTAATGCTTTAGTAACTCATTATATTTAACAATTAAATATTTATTTCATGACTGTTATGGGTTGATTCAAATGTCTAGTAACCTATGATTTAAATGCTTAGTAACTTACTATTTAAATTTAAATGTTCAGTAACTGATGATTTTAACGTTTAGTAACAGAATGTTATTGTTATGTGATTTAATGGCTAAGTAACTGATGTTTTCTTGCTTTTAAATTGCAATCTTCACGTCTCATTCCAACACACCTCTCATTTTTTCTCATTCCACATCTCTAGCTTTCTCATTTTTCTTCTTTTTTTTTCACAACTTTGCTGGGTTATAGCTTTATAATATTTAGTAGTTCCTCTTACCCCTGATAGTTAGTGCAAATAATTAAGCAAGGTCTGTTTTATCTTATGAGGGTATTCGCTTGCACTTGGTGCACTAAGTTTCAACTTTGAGGAGCAAAACTATTCTTAAGGATAGTGCTTGCATGACTTAGAAGTCTAGTTCAGTTTACTGCTTTGAAATAATTTTCCAACAATCTTAAGGATAATTTTCGATGGATTCTCAAAATCAAACTAACGTCACTGCTGTTGACATTGCCGCCACCGCTGTTGCAACCATGAATGTTTCTTCCTCAAGTGTTCCATCAACGCTTCCATCACTGGCCACAATGTCCTACGCCAAACCATTTCTTGGCATATCAAAGATTGAAGTTTTTGATGGCAACAACTTCAAAAGACAGCAAGAGAGAGTTTTCTCCATTCTTGATGTACGTGAAGTTGCGTTTGCACTAACGAACTGATGACAAACTACAACAATGGATACATGCTAATAAGGTATGTAGACATACGATTATAGGTACACTATCTAATGAACTAGTTGATGTCTACAGTCCTTACAAATAAGCAAAGCAAATATGGGACTCAATGACTGCAAAGTACACTGCTGAAGATGTGGGTAAACAAAAGTTCATGATTGGGAGCTATTATCATTGGGAAATGTCCAAGGATAAAGACATCAAGACTCAAACCAATGAATATCACAAGCTGGTGGAGGAAAAAGGAGACAGAAAATATCAATTTGCAAGAAGAGTTCATTGCAGGATTGTTGATCGAAAAGCTCCCAAAATCATAGAATGACTACAAGCAACAACTTAAGCACAAGTACAAGCAAATGTTGCTAGTCGATCTGATTGTCCACATCATCATTGAAGACAAACACACAAGCAGATCAAGGCTGCCAAAGCAAAAGAGATTACTACCAAGGCCAATTTGGTGTAAGGCAAATAACAATATCACCAAAAGAGGTATAATAATAATAATAATAATAATAATAATAATAATAATAATAAGAAGAAGAAGAAGAAGAAGAAGAAAAAGCCTTTGATATGTTTCTTTTATATAAAGCTGAGGTAGAAAATCAATTCAAAAGATAAAAAGAGTTAGATCAGATAGAGGTGGTGGATATGTATTGCTTAATATTTTTTTTGTGAAAAGGAAGGAATAATTCATAAAACTACCCCTCCTTGCTCGCTTAAGTCTAATAGTGTAGCTGAAAGGAAAAATAGGACACTAAAAAAATGATGAATATTATGCTTGTTAGTTCTAAGGCTCTTAATAATTTATGGGGTAAAGCTATATTTATTTGTATGTTATATTCAAAATAGAATTCCTTATAAGAAAACTGGTAAGACACCTTATGAATTATGGAAGGGTTATTCTCCAAACTTAAAATATTTGAACGTGTATGGGTGCTTAGCTAAGGTAATGCTTCCCGACACTAAAAAAAGGAAATTAGGCTTTAAGACTTCTAATTGTATGTTTATTGGTTATGCTGAGCATAGTGCTACATATATATTTCTTGTATTAAAAAGTGATGTGCTTGATACCAATACTATTGTTAAGACAAAGAATGTTGAATTTTTTTTAAGCATATTATTCCATTAAGAACTGATTCAATTTCTCATGCACATTTTAGTAATGATTTTGAAAAGTCAAGTAATTATTTGAGAAAGAGTAAAAGACAAGAAAAGAAAATTCTTTTGGAAATGATTTTTATACATATCTTGTTGATAATGATCCTTTTAGAAGCAATTTCTTCTAAAGATAGTAAATTTTGGAAAGAAGCTATAAAATGAGATTGATTCTATTTTACAAAATCAAACTTGAAAATTAGTTAATTTATTAATGGAAGCAAAACCAATTAGTTGTAAATGGATTTTTAAAAAGAAATTTAATCCTAATGGTTCTATTGCTAAGTATAAAGTAGGGTTAGTCGCAAAAAGATTTTACTCAAAACGAAAATGTTGATTATTTTGATACTTTTGCACCAATAACTATAATTTCATCTATTCGAGTTTTAATTGCTTCAGCTTCCATTTACAAACTTGTTGTTCATCAAATGGATTTTAAAACAACTTTTCTAAATAGTGATTTAGAATGAGAAATTTACATGGTGCAACCTGAGGGATATGTTCTTCCTGGAAATAAGAATAAAGATTGTTAACTTCTTAAATCTTTATACAGTTTAAAGCAAGCACCAAAACAATGTCATGATAAATTTGATAAAGTTCTAGCTGATTATGGATTTTACTCTATCGGAGTAGATAAATGTGTGTACACAAAAATTGTTAATAGTGAATCTGTAATTATTAGTTTATATGTTGATGACACGTTTATTCTTGGTACATGCATTGATGTTGTGAATGAAACTAAATGTTTTTCAACTTCTAAATTTGATATTAAGGATTTGCGAGAAGCTAATGTTATTTTGGGTGTTAAAATCATAAGATGTGAAGGTAGCCTAATGCTTACCCAAGAGCATTATGTTAAGAGGTCACTTAAGAAATTTGGACACTTTGATGTCACACCTATAAGTACTCCTTGTGATGCTAATACCCAATTAATGAAAAATAAAGGAGATAGTGTAGCTCAGTCTGAGTATGCTCAGATTATTAGGAGTCTGATGCATTTAATAAATTATACTCGACTTGATATAGCTTATGCTATGTGTAGACTGAGCAGATATACACAAAATCTCAATTGTGATCATTGGACTGCCTTGAACAGAGTAATGAAATATATTAGAGGTACCATGAACTATGAAATTTTATATAGTGGATTTTTCGTTGTATTAGAAGGATACAGTGATGTTAACTGAATTTCGGATTCAGATGAACCAAAATCCACTAGTGGATACGTGTTCACCTTTAGTGGAGGTCTTGTATCTTAGAAATCAACCAAACAAACAATAATAGCTAATTTCACCATAAAGTCATGGTTTATAGCTTTAGAATTGGTTGGTAATAAGGCTGAGTGGTTAAGAAACTTCTTAGCAAATATTTCATTGGGAATGAAACTAACACCTTTTGTGTTTATGTATTGTGGTTGCCAAGCAACAATAGCAATCGTAAAGAATAAAGCTTTCAATGTTAAAAATAGACATATTTGATTGAGACATGATGTGATAAAGTAGTTGCTTAAAGATGAAATTATATCTATTGATTATGTTAAGTCAGAAGTGAATTTGGTTGATCCTCTAACTAAACCATTAGAAAGAAAACTAATTCATGATTCATCGAGGGGAATGTGACATAAGCCAGTTGAGGAAGATCAACAAGGATGGTAACCCAACCTATGTGATTGGCGATCTCATGAATTGGTTCATATGCGTAAAAACAAGTCACTTCTTGATCTAGTGATGCAATGTTAAAATTGATTATCCCTCCTTTTGGTTAAAATGTGCAAGACTGCAATCAAAGAGAGGATAAGCTAAGCTCTTAATGAATTCCGTATCTATTATTGGTGGTACATTAACTTGCAGTATACACTTGATGGAATCACTTATATAAGTGTGGATGAGGCTGCTTATATGAGAATTGTGGCAAATTCTTGAGAGCACTCATGAATAAACTAGGCACGTGCATGGCTTATTAGTACAAAATCGAGTTGGACAACAAAAATTGTGGGGGTGTAATGTGATTGGTGAAAATTATGATTCACAATTAAAATTTTTGGTTCATAGAAGTTTCAATCTTCACCAATAATTTTGTGAATTATATTTCATCCTCTTTAGATCTGTTCATAGCCCAAAAGGCACCAATTTTGATGCATTACATTCAATAAAGTTTAACCCAACATATGATTTTAATGATTTTTAAACCATTTTGAAATATGTGGGGGATTGTTAAACAAAACGGTTTGTATTTCAAAATGTTTGGTAAATTATATTCTTAAAGCTTTAGTAACTGATTATATTCAACAATTAAATATTGATTTCATGGCTGTTATGGTTGGATTCAAATGTTTAGTAATGTATGATTTAAATTCTTAGTAACTTATGTTTTAAATTTAAATGTGTAGTAACTGATGATTTTAATGTTTAGTAACGGATTGCCATTATTTTGTGATTTAATGGCCAAGTAACTGATGTTTTCTTACCTATAAATAGCAATCTTCACCTCTCATTCCAACACACTTCTCATCTTTTCTCATTCCATATCTCTATCTTTTTTATTTTTCTTCTTTGTTTTTCACAACTTTGTTGGATTATAGTTTTATAATATTTTGTTGTTCCTATCACCCTTGATAGTTAGTGCAAATTATTAAGTAAGGTCTGTTATATTCTAGGAGAGTAGTCACCTACACCTATTGCATCAAGTTTCTACTATGAGAGGCGAAATTATTCTTAAGAATAGTGTTTGCATGCCTCAGACGTCTAGTTTAGTTTGCTGCTTCGAAATAATTTTCCAATAGTTGAATACCATGATCACTTTTTAACTTTGTTAGGAAAGGTAGAATTAAGTGAGAGCTATGCAACCAATTTGTTCTTGAATGGGCTCAAGGATCCTACACACAAGAATGTCAAAATGTTCATGCCAAAAACCCTTCACGAAGCTTTTCTACTGGCTCATCTTCAAGTATTTACCTTGAGAACATTAAACCAAGAACCCACACTTCACAAAGAACCCATACCACACAAAGAATCCACCCTTAAAAACCCATCTTTACTACCTAGCATTCTTACCACCACCATTCTTGAAGAACCTTCTATACTCTGTACCCTTACTCAAATTCCCAAAACCATTACATTAGATCAAAATTCATTGTCAAATCTTTCTCAAAATACCTTAAACATATTCGAGGAGCACAATGAGGTGGAAAAAGACTCTCCTAATTAAACTTTTGTTCTTGTTGAATCAAAGGAGGAAAATATGGAATTGTGGACTTCACAGAAAACAATTTCCACCACAAATGTGTCCTTGCTATCTTTGGACAAGTATGTAGAATTGTTTGAAGAACCTAAAGGTTTGTTATGGAAGGATGGCTACAAAAATTATGAAGGAAGAAGTAGCAATTCATATCAGACTTTATAAACACTCCTATCTCCAACAAGACGCAATAAAGAAAGATGATCAAGAATTTTTGATAGTAGGATGTGTTCCATAAAGAGTATCTGTATGATTTGTGGTTTACAAAATTACAACCTTGAGGATAGGGCTTATATGATGGGGAAGGGAATTGATACATGGTAAATAGTAAGAGATGATAATGAGCTGATGAAGCTGCTAAGTTGGATGGAAGTTACTAAAATGAGGCAGGGAAGTTAGTTAGTTAATTAGAAACTGTTATAGGTGTTAGTTGATCTTGTTAGCAGAATAGTGTAACAATCATCTTCATGGATTGTTGTATAAATAAAATAGTTATAGGCAGAAAGGTCATGAAAATGAATAATACAGAAAATTTTTCTTTCAAACTCTCTCTTTTCTTTCTTATCCTTTCTTTACACAATCTGTTCTAGTATCAAGAGGCTCGTGATTTGTTCATCATCTCTATTTCAGATTGCCTGCAGCTTTAACTCTTGTGCTCAACCATTTTTGCATGTATCATATTCTAAAATTATTTTTAATTATATTTTTATTTTTTGACATTACGAAGTTGAAAAAATTAATGTAACATAAAGTAAAATTATTTTTTAAACTCCGTACAAATTAAATAAAGACAAACAAAAGTTGAGGAATAAGAAATTATTATGCTTTCCAAGTTCCAACGATTGTTTGACTCCTTTCTTTCATAAAAAAATTTAAATGAGGCAATATAAGATTATGGAAACATTTTGTCTAGATTTGATACTTTACGAAAATAAAATTTGTGCATTAAATTCGTTGAAAGCAGTGCATTAAATATAGGGTTATTATCCTATTCACGATCAGTGAAATTTTTTTAACTCTACAAGCAAGATTAGGATGATAACACGTGTCATTTTATTTATTTTTTATTTTCTTAATATTTTTAAAGGACATATATTATTATCCTGAGCTCGCTTATAAAGCTAAAAACTCCACTAGTGATAAATAGAATAAATCTTTTAATATATATAATATTTTAATTAACTTTAATCAATGTCTATAGTTACCGTTAACCGTGTCATAATTTAATTGTGTCATTCCTTTGTTTTAATGAGGTAAAATGAATTTATGAATACTCAAAAACTAGAAAGAACAATTGCCTAGTACCCCAAACCAAAAAATAAATAAATAAATAAATTGGATGGGCTTTAACTTAATTGTTGTCACATAAAACAAAGAAAAGAAACTAAAAATGAATTCTTGAGAAGAGTAAGTTAAATGGTCTAGCTATTGTTACTCATTTTTAAGAAAAATAAAATTTGAAGTTAATTTTTTTTTTACCTAATGAAAAAAAAAAGGTTAAGTTAATCATGGACACACGTTGGGCATAACACCCTCAATGTTGAGAGAGCAAATAATTTTATCAGCATATTTTGATTGTTATTATAGTAAAACTCATTTAAATTAATATTTTTGGGATCCATCACTAAATATTAATTTAAAAGAGTCATTAATTTAAAAGTTTATCTTGTAATTTGTTTAGTTTTCACACTCATTGAAGTCTTTCAATAGCTTTATAGTCATTAATTTTCTTAAAATTTCATTTTTATTGATAAACTCCTTAAATATATCTTGAAATATTTTTTTTGAATAGTATATAATATATTTCATATTTTTATCAAATTATTAATTTATACGAGAGTTGGACCAAAATTTTACACTAATAAGTTTTAAAATGAAATTATTAATTATTACGATATATTAGTTTATTAATTTTTCTAATAACCTGAATCGAAATCGTGAATTTTATTAATTTAACAAAGTTACTAATTTAAAGGAGCTTAATTTAAAGAAATTCTATTGTCCTACAAAGACAAAGCACTAAAAATTCCTACTAATCTACAAAAGCTTCATGATACCACATCCTCAAATGGTGCTAATCTTGTAATCAGTAATCATCTCCAACAACGGGTGAGCTGAAGTAGATGTGGCAAAAGATCATACCTCCAAATGGACCAAGTCCTTTTCAAGAGATACACACGTGCGTTTTAAGCAGATCAGGCCCTCTTAACAATTGGTGTCTGGAGACCAACATTTTATGCTATTTGACTTCTAATTAACTACAAAATGGCGATTAACATTAAGCCACGTGAAGTTTGACTTTTTTTTGGAGATTAAAGATATTTTAATTAATCTAATACCATAGTTGTGCTCGGTTTACAATCTTTTTAAAATGATTTTCATGTTAGCTAACGATTGGCTAAAAATTGAATATAATCGCCCACATTCTTGATAATTTCATAGGTAAATGCATAAACCCATTTGCTTGGTTTTGGAGAGATAAGGTTTGAGTGCTGTCCTTTAAAGCTTTAAGCTTTTGGAGAATTTGTCTAATTAAAGCACCGCATTATAATGAGGGGGCAAAAATGCTGATATCACTTTCATGTTCCTTGATGACTTTGGAATTTAGGTTAATGGATTAAGCAGATTGGATGACATGAGTTGACCATGGGACGACTGAGGAGAATACTCAAAAGTCTCAAAGGAACAAAATAGTTATTAATTTTTTTATTTGCTTTGATTAGTTTTTCTTTCTTTATGTGGGGTTCTGTCTTTTGCATTATTGTCACTTTTCCATTTAGTTAATCTCTCTCTATAGAGGAATCCACTTATAGTTTTTTACGCTTTTTATAATTCCATGTGAGATTGATTTTTTAGCAAATCAACAGTTAGATTTATATATATGTATATTGTTCCAATTACTTAATTATGTATGGTAGTAGTACTTCTTTTATAATTTGACCTCAATGCAACGTGCAAGTAATATTGATCGGTCAACAAAGAGAAGGCATTGCCAAACTCAGACGGCTAGAAAGCAATACAAAATTTAATCTCCAATAACTATGGTCACAGGAAAATGTGAACATCTTTTGTTAATAATGGCTTCATGCTATAATATTACTAAAAGAGGATGAGATTGATAAACTGTGAGAAGAGTACATTTTGTTGTGTAATTTAAAACACAGTCAACTTTCACTTGCATGAAAAAGAAGAAACCCTAATTTCAAATAATTACAAAAATCTAGAAGGCAGAACATGGCACAGAACTATATAACCACATCGCATCCATGTATATGTTTTCCACTAATTACATATAATTACAGGGTTTGAAGAAAAGAGAAGCGTAACAAACATTGGAAATTTTGTGTAAAATCATGAAATGAAAGATTAATAATACTAACATGCAGAAACAGTAAAGAGGTGGAAAAAATTGAAAGCAAAATAGTGCAGCCCGGCAGCCATATTTCTGTGGTGAAAGCTGAAGACAAGCTCGAAAAGGACTGTTTCCAGTCAAAAGCGGAAAAGATTGTCCATTTGTCTTGCCCATTTTTGGGAGAAAAGTCATCTTTTTTCAACAGCATTATTCCGGGAGACAAAAGTGGAACTGCAATAACTTGTAAATTTGGTAGATGTTTCCCATCACCCCAAAATTCCCTATAATCCCATTACCTTTAGATCTAACCAAAGATATGATTAAATAATTAGTAGCAGTATAATCTCATACTTAAAAGGGAGAAGGGTGTTGTGATTTGTGCTTCATTATTATTATTAAGTCAAAGATCATGGGCCTCGGCTTCCCTCCTTAGGCTCTCAGCAGCAGCAGCAGGCTTGTCCCAGTCTTCCCATGCATACGGATTGGATGATTGGATTAAACACAAGTCCGGCCCAGGATCATGAAAGAGTGTAGCCGGTCACCGTGCGGGCTTTTCGTATGAAAGTGCACTAAACCCTCACGAATTCGAGTTAGTTTGAAAGAGTAGTAAAATTGAAAATAACGAAAAAAACGTTTAAAGATATATATATATCTTTTTAATAAAAAAAGTAAAAGCAAGGGTAAAAAAATCATTTTACCCTTTATATTTTTGTCCTCATCTCCCCCATTGGCCTGCGCCGGTGCCCAACGGCACCCAAACGGGGCCTTCAACCAACAATCCACCTGACATGAAATCTCAATAGTTTTACAGGCAAACCCGGTAAGAAGGTGACAAAGCCTAGAGTCAATACAGGAAAACTCGCTCTTAAAAACAATCAAAGTAAACTGATTTACTACGGCTTTGACATGACCTTTGTTGGTAAATGTCCAAGTACATGACAAATTATGATGAGAAGTACAGGATTTATGAATCATCTTAGGATTACATGCTAGTGGATGAACGAAAAATTCCAAAGTCAGGTATAATGTTTAACATGTTCATTTTGGCAGCTGAGAGCTGAGATTTTGAAGAGGCTGTTAAACTTTCATTGGCTGTGAAAATCCAGGGGCCCCAGATTTTGATTTTGAATCAAACTAATTCAAAGTAGCTATAAGTTTTCTACAGGTTTCCCACGACCAATAGAAAGTGGATCATGATAATGATGATAACCCCGAAGACCAAAATCAAGAGTAATTATCCTGAATTCAATCAGATCATACTAAACTGAAAAGCCTTATGTGCAAAACTGGAGTCATTAACCAATGAGTCTGATTGTAAGTAAAAAAAAAAAAAAAACCAAAGAGTCTGTTTGATTATGACCCCATACTCATTTGAAAGAATTGGTTCGAGCTCTTCAATCATCTTTTCCACCTTTTTTCCCGACTTACCCAAAGTGTTCTTCCTTCAAAATAATGGATCCAAAACTATTGTTCAAAACCCATCTCAATACTGCAATTGTGCTTAATTTTACCAGGTTTATACTCGGTGATGTTAGCATCAACTACTGCATGATCAAACAAGAAAGATTAAAAAAGAACATACTGGCAAAGTTGATGCTTTAAAAGAAACACAAAAAGTGAAGGTTGGTTGTTTGTTAGTATAAAAGAAAACGACGCAGATAAAAATTAAAGCTTGAGTGGATGGTCTAATCGCCATAATTTGGTGCATTTCTGAGAGGGAGTCACTGTCCTTTTGCATAAAATCTACGAGGGAAAGTTGAAGATACAATTAAAAGAGAAACCACAGTGTTCCGTATATCAAGCCATGAACCAAACTTTTCCACTTCAAAACAGATAACCACTTCCCATCAAAAAAAAAAAAAACAGATAACCACTTAGGCAATGACACGATGCAACAGCTTCTAGTTAATGGAAACAGCGTGGAAAGCTAGCTAGGACTTGATGGCTTAGGGTCCCTTACCTTAATATAATCCAAATTCTTTGATTTTATCAATTTTGAATAGTAAAACCACTCTTGGTTTCTCACAAAACCTGTTACAATTTGTTTTTCCATCTTAAACGATAACAATGATTTCATTGTTGGATAAAACCCAACTGGATGGTTTAGCAGTATGCGAGTTAAGAAGTCAATGGCTCACAAAAACAAATGGCTCGGCTGCCACAAAATGGGATTAGTGGGCAATTAGGAGGATACGGATGGAGTTGAAAAAGCTTGTAGATGAGAATGAGTTAGTGGATATACATATGCAACACAAAAGATAGGCGCTCCAATTATCAAAGTAATGCACCAAAGGAAAAGCATTCTCACTAGTTTACATTAATAGCCTTGATTGCCACAAGATTTTCAAGAGATCCTTGATAATTGATCTAGCAATGTGAATTATCATTACTATTGTTTTACTTTTACTACTGAAGCCATTATCAGCCGAATCCTTTAGAATCTGCCAGAATCTATATGGAAGCCTCTTGGAGACCATAAAAGGTTCAAAATAGCTGATTCAGATCGAGTTATTCAACATAATTTGCTCGAGACATTTGCAATAGGTAGGTAAAGGGTAAGATAGTCATCCAATAAGAGTAAAGCACAAATAATTTGAAAGCTTTCCAACCACAGAGCAACTTTTCATGGTGAATTACTTAAGAAAAAGGTAAGGGCTGCTTTAGATAATGAACAGATGAGTTATCAACTTCTATTCCCGGTCACCACTTCCCAAATCTTCAACTATTTAAAGCCTACAAGCAAGAGGCAAACTCCCCGCTTGCTTTTATGGAAGCCCATTGAAATCATGTAGTACATAAAAACCAACCTATAGTTTCTTGAAACTGATAGGTATGGGATTGTTTTGGCAAGAAAGAATCCGTCCATGGGTTCTTCATAAAGCCTGGGGGGGATTGGAGTTTGGGATTTCTCACCCTCCTCCAAGAATCAAAACTGTTTGCCTGTGCTTAGCCAATGGCTCTGGTAAACAGTAAACACCGGGCTCATGGAGGAAGATCCTATAGAGCAGCTAACCAGCTGAGGCTCTTGGCTAATGCACTGGCAAACCGGCAAGTCACAGAACGGCAATGGACTCGATGGGTCTTTTATGGCTATATGTCTTCTTTTCTCGTATTGTTTTGTTTTTATGGTTGTTGAAATGTAATAAAAACTTGAGTGCTTAGAGCGGAACCTCACCCTCAGCTGTGTGTGCGCGCTTGTTTTGCAATTTGCAGTCAGGTGCTGCTGATGAATCGAATAAGAATTTGATCATCTGTCTCTCTTTCAGTTCTTCTTTATGCATGATTTTGAAAAAGTTGGCTAGTTAAACAGAACACGTGCATATTTACTAGTGCCATCATTCCAAAATCATTAATTTTAGTTACTAAACTTTTGGATCTAAACTACAGAAAAGAAAAAAAGCAAAGCAAAGCTCTATATCTGACTGAGGAAGTCTACAGGGAAATGATGATTCAATGATTGAAGAGAATAAACAGAGTAGTATTTGCCGATTTCCAGTAAAATCTGTTTTTCCCTTCATGAATTTAACTTGTACGAAACACGCGTTTGGTGCAGCTCCAGAAGAAAGAGAGCCCAGAGAGAAGTCTTAAGAAGAAGGAAATAAAGATGAATCGAGATGCGTGCAAGCATGTAGCTTTTCTGTCTGAAATGTGGCGGCATGGAAGACCTGATGTGAACTTCATTTTTCCAAATAGAGAGAAATTATGTTTGAACTCAAAATTCAAAACATGGAAGACCTCATGCAAGAAATTTTTTGTATTATAATGCCAGTTTCAGTTCTGCCTTTTCATCTTTTTTATTTCTTTCTTGATTAAACGGTTGAAAAGCATAGAACTATCTGAAGACAATGCAATGATGTATTCTATGCCATCTAAGCAAAGGGGTATTCTGTATCAGGCTCTAAAACTTCAAAAAAAAAAATGCATAACCAAGTTCTTAGATTACTAGAACAAAAGAAGTATTTATAAAGATGTACTTATCACCAGAAAATCTTCAAACTTGAGGTTGAAATCTATCTTTCCAGCTGCAGTCTGGTAGAATTCAAGACTCTAAAAGTACAAGTGGTAATGTGAATGCAGTAGGTAGTTCGGATCAAGACGCAAAAGAATTAAAGAACTAGACCGTTTCAAACTTGAAAAGTCAATGTAGATATCATTAACAACTCTACATTTGCCTTCTTAACACCAACGCAATATATATTTTTTTTTATTAGTAAGTAGGCACTAAGGGAGAATGGAAGATTCGAACTTTGTATTTAAGCCCTTCTAAGGAGTGATTACAAACCGCTAGGCCAAATTTTGTTTGTTAACTCAATATGCTATTTTCAACATAATAAACCCTAGAATACGTACTAGTTACAGGATATTTCTAAAAGAATAACAAATTGGGTCCTGTAGTTTTGTATATAAACATTGCTCAGTTTCTTCAGATTCCCCTTCCAGCCTTATGAAGCATATAGCAGCTCGTTCCAAATGTCTGGTACTCCAGGCAAGCACCAATGACTGCAACCTTGAACTCTCAGTGCAGCATTCCTTTCTTCCGCTGTCTTTTATTCTCTTATGTAAATAGAAGGATATGCATCTTTCCAGTAATCTGTAAGCATGCTTATGTTGAGATACATAACTGGAGTTTGGTATTTTTGGAAGAGCATGTTCTACAGCTGTCATTTTGGAAGGTACGTTATCAAGTAAGTTTCATTAGAGATGAGCTCCGTTTTCTGGTGGGATTTACCTCCAGAGTTCCTCTGGCCTCCCCTGCAACCACATTTAAACTCCTTAGATATTTCTTTATGGCAAATACGGCATGCTCCATTTCTGGTTTTTAGGCTGGTTTTTAGCGAAGATCCAAGGAACCATGAATGTTTGATTGAATCTATTGGGTTACTTGACCAGTGGCTTTGAGAAATTGCATGAAGGCTTATAATTACTAATCAAACACATTGGCATGAATTTGCATAGGCTATTTTAACAACTGATGAACAGAATCATCTCATAAATCTGGGCCTGGTGGGAAGACCTACTCCTGGGTAACTGTTTTCATACTACCTTGATTGGAATTTGCTGGTTTTTTTTTCTTTTTGAGCATTGTAAGAGCTGGAGAAGCAAGGGGAATGACAGAATTGAAGGCTTAAGGCCCTCTTGAGTTTTCACTCCACGGGCAAAGTATAGTTGTTTCATATATTTATTTCATAATGTTTGCCAAATGTTTAGCAGATTAGCCTTTCTTCCAACTAATAGATATCATGCTTCCATACCGCAGTCTAAGCCATGTTTAACCATCAGCTACTACAACCAAGGCCTTATTCAAGGAAAATGCTACGGCAAGGAAGGCAAAGGTCGGGTGCAATTTTACATGATCTAGGAAAACGCGACCACAGGTTTTCTCTGGCCTGAAATGTGCAAAACTTGAATACTGTTGAGCTTTTCATACTAGCTATCTAGAAAAAGCTAACCATCAGAGTCAAACCAAGTTAAAACAGAGTGTTCAGTGATGATGAGCAGAGTGATATTGCATATACATCATCATCCCGCCATTTGTGATACACGGTTATCACAAAGTAACAACTTTATAAACAATTTCGTTATTTGCTGGCAGCAATATCTCTTTGTTTGTTTTCTTTATTTTTTAAGAAGAAATTTTTCAAAGAAAAAGATCTTCTAATAAAGGCTAGGCTAATGGCCTCGTAATAATCATGTTACACCAAAACACGAGGTTTTGAATTTAGCAACTTGCAAGTACTCAACAAAGAGTAACTTGTACTCACCTTTTGGAAATTTTCTCAGGGGTCCACCAATGACCTGTATTAAAGACCTTAAGATCAGCATCATGATACATTGAAGTTACTGGATCCATCAAATCCTATCTTGGTGTCCATTTTCTCGCTTGAAGGACGATCCTTTTATTGGAAATGGAGCAGCAACAAAGTCTACCGAGCAATTATAAACCTATAAGGACATCAAATACAGGTTCTACCGAGAAATGCATTTACAATAAAGCTTTTGTAACAACAACATATGGATCTCCAGAAACTTGCCTCAAACCTGAAAACATAAAATAAAATCACTCCTTCCAGAAATTTCATAAACTCACTCTTTCTTTTTCTTGACGCTGCTGTGGAGAATACACACAGTAGACTTCCACACGTTCCTATTCAGGGAATCATCTTTCCACTCGGTCTCTCCAGAAAATTCAGTTGAACTCAGTCTGGATGATATCAGTGATAAAAAATGGGTTAAAGAGTTGTATGCATAAGTACACTGAAAATATTCAAAATTCCATGCAAGAAGCTGGTATTTGGAACTTCACAAGTGCAATATATCACATGTGAGACCCATAATAAAATTATGGACATTAGGTCACTTACCTATTAATACAGTCCAGAAATACGATGCATACATTTCAATCAAGAAGAGTTCAACTATCACAATTTCAAGACTAGCCAGGAGAGCGCATTTCACACTATTTTAGTAGCTTAACATTTGTTAATGACTTTAACAAGTTCAGCCAATAGTCAGCTGATGTGCAAGATGGATTTAGCAAATGGAATTTTAGGCTCTAGTAGTGGCGGATCTGTGGATCAAAAGCAAGAGGCACTGGAGCTCCATAAGGAAAACAGAGGATTTGATTCAGTAATGGAAGATAGTATTGATTTGATCTCTCCTTCAAAGTCTATGACCAAACGATCTAAGATCGATTGTACTAGATTTGAGAGTGACGATTTTAGAGGCTGGTTGCTCAAGCTTGAGCAGTTCTTCAAAGCTGATCAAACTGGGGAGCATGATAAGGTGTCGACAATTATGATGCATCTTGATGGACAAGCTCTTCAATGGAACCAATGTTTTGTAAAGAGTGAATATTTTGATCCACTGTTGGAGTTTGCTACTTTGAAGCATGTTGATACTGTAGAATGTCATTTTGAAGAATTTGAAAGTCTGTTGAATATGCTGGACTTGACTGATGAATATGCCTTAAGTATTTTCATAGGAAACCTTAAGCCTGAGATATCCAGGACTGTAGGACTCTTCTATCCACAATCTTTGAATCATGCTTTTAACCTTGCCAAACAGTTAGAGTCATTAGCCTTTAATACAAAAAAAAAAACATTTGCTTCCTATAAATCACCTCAAACACAGTCCACAAACACAAATCAGCCTTATGTATCATCCAGAAATAAGTTACCTGCACCTCAAGGACCATTTTCCACTTTTACACCATCTAAAGTCAACTATAACACCAAACCTCAATTCAACAGATTTGAAAACACTATACAAAAAGTATCCAAAGCCCCGTCCAGAGAAGAAAAGGATGAAAGGAGGAAAAAGGGGTTATGTATGTGGTGTGGAGTCAAATATACATTGGGACATAAATGTATGAGGTCTCAATTGTACCATTTACTGTTACAGGATCCAGGAGATACACCACTTGAATCTAAAGATTTTGTAGACTGTGAGGAGTCAGTAGATGAACCTGCCATTGAATATACTATGGATTTAGCACAGCCTGTTATATCTTTACATGCTTTGATGGGAACCTCAGGTTTCCAAACAATGAGGATGAAGGGGAGAATCAAGAATGAGGTTATATTTTTGGTAGACTCAGGCAGCACTCACAACTTCATTGATTCCACATTAATCAAGAAGTTTGGGTTCCAAACTCAACCTATGGCTGGGTGTACGGTGACCATGGCTAATAGTGAAAGAACGTTGGTGGAAGAACTTATAATGCTGTTGCTTAGGAGTCTCAAGGATTGCGACAAGTTACTGAGTTTTTAGTGCTGCCTATTGGAGGTTGGATCTAGTATTGGAAATACAATGGCTGCAACAATTGGGTCTTATAATTTCGGACCTCAATGCTTTAACTATACTGTTTGCTATAAAGAATGAGTGGGTGGCATTGAGAGGCATGGTTGTTGAAGCTGAGAAATTAGCTAATAGAAAGCAAATGTCCAGAATTGGAAGTACTGTGAAGGGGACTTGCACCTTGCTTTTTACTGCCATTGCTAAACTTGAGGTCATGCAACAAGAGGTGAACAAATGTGTAATACAGGAGCTACAACAGTTATAGACAACATATGGTAAACTGTTTGACATTCCAACAGAAGGATGAAATTGAAAAGAGTATTGTTGAGATGAAAAAAGCTTGTATCATTCAAGATAGTACCAGCCCTTTTGCCTCAGAGTTATAAACAAGGTTCAAGACAAGAAATCAATTATGAGAAATCTTTATTGCATCTTCCTTTATAGCACGTTTCCAGAGGCTCATCTTCGTTCCAACACTTCCCTCACTCGGCGTAGCTTGTAGATGTCAAAGAATATTCTGAAGGAAGGAATCAGATGGAGGGTTGGAAATGGATAATATATACAAATATGGCATGACAAATGGCTTTCGACCAAGAATTTGTTAAAGGCCTATTAGGACATACATCATTAGCAGATGATGCAGTAGTGGTTGAGCTAATTTCATCTTCAACCAACACTAGGAACCATGATCTGATCAATAGCACCTGCAATAAGGAGGCGGCAAAAATGATTTGTAAAATCCCATTGAGCAGGAGCAAGAGAGAAGATGAAATAATCTGGACAGGAGAGAAAACTGGAGTGTATTCAGCATGAAGCAAAGAGAGCAGGAAGAAACACACCAGCTGCGACACTAAGACGACGGTAGTTAAGAAAGTAAGTGATGGAAACAAATTTGGCAAGCAAAAGGTTCCACAAAAAAACTGGAAGTGTTCTAGTGGAGATTAAAAGTGTTATTTCAAAAGCTGAGGAACAGAAAAATAATGTTGAGCCATTATGTTTGCGATGTAAACAACCGGACGAAACTGTGATGTATGCCATAAGGGATTGTAAGGCGGCTATATAAAGAAAAGCCAATCGATAAGATCTAGAAATCGAGACTTTAAACACATCAAATCTGAAAGCACTCACCTCAACTGGTAACACTTCAATGTTCTAAGGTCAGTTTGGAACATCAGTGCGAGGTAGCCCTTTTTTAGTTAAAGACAAAAAATGAAAAAAAAAATCCTTTTACTTCTGATTTCAATTTTTTTGATTATTTTATTTTAAAATATAAATTCCTGATTTCAATTTTTTTAATTATTTTATTTTAAAGTATAAATTTTTAATAATTGTTTTATTCTTTTCAATTTTATCGGAATTAATCTTATTAATCTCAAAAATCCATCCAAATTAAAAAGAAGATGATATAAAACAATTATTCTACGTCAGCATATATTACTTCTATCCAAATCATACAACATAATCACATTATTAAAAAAAATCAATAAATTATTATCAAAATCATTAATAAATCTCTTAAAATAAATATTTATCATTTAATTATCACATATGATATGTAATAAATGATTAATTTTTTTAATAATATAATTACGTGACACAATTTAAATAAAAATGATATACCCTATCCTGAAATAACCGTTTCATAAAATCTTTCTCTCTCCAAACTAACTCTTAATATACTGAAATTGAATATTTTAAAATGCAGGCATCTGATTGAGGCGGGATGATCCAGAGTAAGTGCAGAAGTGGAAACTACATACTATATATTTCCAACATATTTTACCAAAATTTCTTGACAGAAGCTCAACCGACTCAAATCTTTCTCTAGTCAAGAACATGAAGCTTATCCATGGCTTTCCTCATGTTTTTTTTCCTTTTTACAGATGAATACAAGCATTCAACAACTATCAACCCCAATCACATATTTTTCGCATTTCAGAGCTCTGCAATTGAGTAGGCACCAAAGTCTTAAGGCAAACATTTTGTCACCTAGGGCCAGAAAGCTCCATGGCCTCTACCACAAGAGAAGATTCTTCTATAAAATCGGAGTATCTCTGCGGAGGGTTATCACATGATCTGAACCTGGGTGTCTCAGCCTTTTGCGAGGCCTCCCATTTCTCAGCTAAACCATCACCTTCTAGCATCCTTAATACTTCAGACATCCTAGGTCGGTGGGAAGGATTGAATTGAGTGCATAAAAGGGCAACTTGAACCATTTCTTCTAACTCAATTCTGTCAAAATTGCCCTCTAGGTCCTTATCCACCAGCACGATTAGTTTCCCTTCCTGATGTAGTTTCTTTACCTGCAAGAGTCAACCAATTAAGAGAAAAAAATTTTACAGTAAATATATATATATATATATATATATATATATATATATATATATATATATATATGCTAAGTGGTGGATGTAGACAAATGTGAAAGTATAGTCCGCTTAACTTTAGACGGTAAACAGAAAGTTCAGTAGTGTCCATGGATGGAATCTCATCCAAAGACTGAGATTAACAATCACCTTAATTAAATGTCTTCCAATGTTCCGAGGAACAAGATAATGTATAGTGAACAAAAAACGAGGGAAATAATAGACATCATTTATGCAGTTAAATGCATCAACTGCACTACACATGCAACATTCTTAAATGACAAGAAATCTATCAATTTATCTTTTAATTGTATGTATTCCTCTATGCACCAAAAATGTACATTTTAACAAAACTCTGCAAGGAAACAGAGAGAGAGAGAGAGAGTGTGTACCCAATCAAGCATTACACCCTTCTGGTTTGCAGCTCGTCCAAAATCCAAGGCCTTCTGACCTGTGATTAGCTCAAGGAGTAGGATCCCAAACCCAAATACATCTGTCTTCTCTGATGACTGACCTGTTGATAAATACTCAGGAGCAATGTGACCAACAGTACCACGAACTGCTGTAGTAACATGAGAATCTCGGTGGTCTAAAAGCTTTGCCAACCCAAAATCTCCAACAACAGCCTCAAAGTCTTCGTCCAACAATATGTTGGCAGCTTTGACATCACGATGAATAATTTTTGGGTCACACTGCTCATGCAAATATACAAGCCCCCTAGCTGTACCTAAGGCTATACTCTTCCGCCTTGCCCAGTCTAGAGCTGGCCAACCACGAATGTGATCTGATAGGAAACCCCAAATTAGAAATATGTATATATATTATTATGGTATAGATGCCAAACTTTAGCAAGATTTATTCCTTAAAATAGTAACTAGAAATTAAGGATTTAGATCTTCATTTCTTTCCAAATTGAATAACTCTTACAAAAAATATAATTGCAGAAAGAAAAACCAATATGGTTCAAACTGTTAACAAGTACCGGAGAAGTGATTTACACAGTGGTTGAATGCAACAGCATTTTATGCTACAAGGTTGATTCTTGAATTCTATTCCCTAAAAATTACTCGAGATCAAAGTTTCTCCATAGGATGATCATGTTGTTTAGTCTGAACCTATTTAAGGAGATGTTTTTGGTTGTGCAGGGATCAACTAGAATATTGATATACAACAGCCCACAAGATCCAAAGAAGTTGAAAATTATTTCCCAGTGAAGATCATACCAAACTCTTATGGCAGAGTTAAAATGACGATGCGCTAATTATCGCCCAAATCTATATGCTGCCCGAAGATAGACATTGCACAAGTACTGTTTCAAGAAGCACTATAGTGGTGCAATATGGCACTTGTGGCAGTTATAATGAGTAATGATTCAAAAACAGCAGTCCTGCAGGTGACAGCAACGGCCTGATGCTGCCAGCCATAGCTTTTGATGATAGCATATTTGAAGATCCTTTATAAAAATAGGAATCATAACTACTACTGAACTTCAGTAAACTAACCTCTCAGTCTAGACGCTACACTTCCATTTGGCATGTAGGGGTAAACAAGGAGCCTTTCATTCTCAGTTGTGCAGAATCCAGAAAGCCTGAGAAGATTGCGATGGACAGCTAAACTTATTGTCTCTACTTCTGTCTGAAATTGGATTTCACCACCAGCTATATTGTAGTCCTTCAGCCTTTTAACGGCCACCAAAGTGCCATCATTCAAGCATCCCTTGTACACTATCCCAAATCCACCTCTCCCAAGAATATTTTTTGAGTTGAAATGATCAGTAGCAGCCCTAAGTTCCTTAAATGTATACCTTTTCAAATGGCCCAAGCATACTTCTGGGTCATATTGTTCTGCCATTCAACACGTAAGGGCTAGGAATTAGAGGATAACAGAGAAAGAAAACAAGGGGAAAAAATTATTCATCAAGCATCCAACAAGATATGATACAAAGTGCACAATTGTGCTTTAAAATTTAAATATTGAAGCTTTAACTTCGTATATCTGCAAATAACTCTTCTACGACACAGCGTACATCAAAAGCATTGAAATAAAAGTAATTATGAGAACTTCTATGGCTTAACACATAGTGAAGACCATAACTTTATCTAAAAACATGTTTCATTGCAAATAAAGCAAAGAATATCACCTATATGACTACATATTCTATTGATTTTAGTGAGATTTCATAGAAAACATGAAAACATGGACAATGCATGAGAACATTTACGCAAGTGTTTTTCCCTAATATAAAACTTTTTCGATGAAAGACAATGCAACATGCCAAGAAACTTTTGCGCCTCTGCATGCTAAAGACTGGTGGCATTAATCATAGCATAGCTGCACCAATAATTTCCTGGCAGCAGTATATACATGAGAATTAGGACCCCTTGCCGATTATGAATGTTAATGTAACATTTTAGGCACCAATTTTCCATATTTATGGAAGCAGAAAACTTATATGAAAGTACAGCATTGCAGATAAGAATACCATATTTAAAATAAATAATAATATAAGGAAAGATTAAGAAGTTAACCATTAACATCAAAGAAAATCTGCTGGTTATGTCTATATCGCCACCAAACAAGTAATGCTATAAACAGTATGACGATAAAAGCAGCAGCAAAGCTAGCACCAAAAGCAACAGCTACCCGATGGCCTTTTGATCCAGAGTCTGATTGAGCTAAGAAATCAAAGATCCATATATTCAAACATGTGATCAAACTGTAATGCAGAAGAATAATGTCAAAATATTAAAAACAAACTGTATCTATAGCACAGTGATAGTCACCTTTTAGACCATCTGGTGGGAGAGAAAGGGGCTCGGGAAAGATAGCAGAACAGTTGTTGCCCGCTTTAGGTCCACAAATTAAAGGATTGCCAATAACTCTGAAAATAAAAAGGAAACCATAAGTAATAAACCATAATAACATGCATTCTAAGCATTTATAGAACAAGGGAAAGACTAGCTCACTTGAAAGTCCTTGCTGATATTTTTGGCAGGGAACCACTCAGATTATTGTAAGACAGGTCCCTGTTACAAGTTTTATACACAATGGCTTGAGTAAAATACATGCAGAATGATGTAACAAGATATTGTCTAGATTTATGGCTTTAAATAGCCCTTCCAAGAACGTCCAATTATGAGGTACAGAAGTTCAGATACATACACAAGAGTGAGACCTCCAATGTTTGACAAAGAATCCGGGCAGGCTCCAGTAAGGCTATTGTTGTTTAACCGCCTGGGTATGTCCAGCAAGCATAAAAAACTTGTTTAGAAACAAAACCGCTAGAAAGAAGCTCGACAGGCACTTCAAGAAGCAAACAGAGTATAAGTTTTGAAACTTACAAATAGTTTAGGTTTTTCAGGTTTCCCAAGGAGGTGGGTATATCACCACTGAAAGTATTGTTGGAGAGATCAAGAGTCTCGAGCTTCTCTAACTTTCCAATGGTGGCTGGAATTGGACCTGAAATAGCATTATTCTGTAGCAACCTACAAGCAAAACAAACACACAACACATGTAATAACTTAATGAAAATGCAAGAGCTTAGGCTTTGTTTGATAGGAAGGAAAAAAAAAGATGAGGATGGAAAATTTATTAATCTAATGATTATGCTACAAAATAAAAAAGTTATTATAAAACCTAACCATTAAATTAACAAGCTTTCCATTTTCACCTCTTTTCATCCTCCCTATCAAACAAATCCTTAGGTTGCAATATGAGGAAAACCCAACATTACATGGATTAAAATCTGTTAAAATTAGTTAAAACTATATGCTACTCTAGTTACAGTTTGCAGAGGCAATAACTTACACTGACTGCAAGTTGCCAAGGTTCCCAATGGATGGAGATAAGGTCCCAGATAAGCTCTGACTAGGAAGTCCCCTGTTCAAGTGAAAAAAAAAATAAAGAATTTACATTATTACTAAGAACCAAAAATAAAATAAACGGCCTTCTCAGTTATTTTCCAATACCAGTATCTGTCACAAGATATGCAAGTTACGAAGAGAAGAAAACTTACAAAGCAGAAACATAGCCATCTGGAGTGCAAGTAACCATCCTCCAACCACATGGATCAACAGAATTCGAATCCCAATTCTCCAGAACATTATACGGATCGTGTAGATTAGATTTAATGGCCATCAAAGCAACCACTGCTCAAAAATTCATCATAAATGAAGAGGAAAAATAACTGAATTAAACCGCTTCTTATTAAGCCAAATTGCGGTAAAACTCTCGAAAACAAGGATTTCGAAGACAAAACTGTCCAATTACAGAAGACTTAAACAGCAAATGTCACTATGTGGTTATACTGGTATGTCGGCACAGGGCCGTTCAGACATTCTTGCAGCCCATCAAAGCATTTACTCGAAAAAAACAAAAGAATCCATGAAATTGGAAACTACCAATCATTTTAAGAAACACTACGGAAAGAAGAAAACTGATTAATGAATTTCACTACACTACTTGAGAAATAACAAACATAACAATAAAAATAAAAATAAAAAGCCTCGAATTTCAAGTTCACAGGCAGATGACAAAACTTTTAACTAGTAAACTGGATGTAGAAAAAGGGAACTTTCAAAAGAAACTAACCTTCATAGTTTATGCCAGTAGGAGAAAGAGTAGCACAGGAAATCCCCATGAATGCCAAAATCAGTAACCCCTGTCGAAACAGCATCAAACTCTTTATTTCCATACCGTCAAAACTCTACAGTCTCTCAGCTCATTCAAACTCTACTTTCTCTGAAAACCCAATACCCTCTGATCAGCACAACCATGACCAACCATCCTTCACATGAAGCTAAAGTCTCTATCCTCGCCTTATCCAAGCAAAAAATGCCTTTTCAGAATAAGAACCACATAAGCTGAACCCACCATTTCCCTTTAAAGGAACTTCCTTTCTATTTCTTCTTTTAACCTTCTCAGTCAAACTGCTCCTTGATCAATACCCAAGTGCTAAAAAGACCTTTATCTTGCGAATAACAGAAGCCCAGATGGAGAAAAGATGAATCAAAAGGCAAGTAGTAGAATGAGCACCAAATGAGCTAAGACAAAGAAGTAATAAAGGAGAATTTTCTCGAGAAACAAGTAGCCATTTTTTTCCTAAAATTCTGAGATCCTAGAGATCTGAGAATGCTGGTGTTTGATTTCTATATGCTTTGGTTGATCCCCACAAATTCCATGTGGTTTTGCTCTTGGTTTTTAGCTCTTCCTTGCTCCTCACTATTGATTCCACTACCATTATCTTTTAGCAACTTTTTTTTTTCTTTTTCGCTTTCACCTTTTTAATTCCCTTTAAAACCCAAAGCAAAATGATCGAAGAAAGAAAGAAAGAACCAAACAAGCAGAGACCAAAGCAAAAGGCCAAAGTCGACACGCATACGATGCAGACACCGCAACAAAAACCACTGTTTTTTTCCAGCGTTTTCTCTTTTCTTGTTTAAAAGCAGTGAAAAAAAAAATTTATTTCAAGTACAATACTTTAAATATATATATATATATATTTATATATGAATTTTGGATTCTTTTTAGAGGGATTGAAAAAAATTCGGTGATTGGACTGAAGAGATGCGTGGGATTTTGATAGGATGTCTTGTGTCGATGGACAAAACTCAAAAGCTAAAGCCAGAAAATTAAAGATTTTTTTTTTTTATGTTTTTTGACAGGTCACGTGCTTGGATTGTCCTGCCCTTTGTTGGTTTTCGACTCAAATTCCATTTTTTTAATTTAGTTTAAAATAGTAATTTTATTTTGGTGGAATAAAATAGTAATTGTATTCTGTTAAAAGTTTGTTTTTTGGTGAATTATTCTGTTAAAAGTTTTGCAGATACGGGCCACATTGCTAAAATGCGCAGTATGTTTTAAAAGAATGTTTAACCGAAAATATCCGTTTCCCACCAAGAATCCGAGCTATCATGTGTGATGTGCCAATGTTGAAACTGAAAATAGTTTGAAGTCTAACTTAGAAAATAGAACCATTATACCACAGCGGTTCATAATTTTGGTCAAGTAAGGTTAGCATCCGATTTAAGTAGGATATAAAGGAATTAAACGTGAGTTAGAATTTAATTTTTAGGTTTAATTTTTTATTTACATTCGTTTTTACATAAAATAAATAAATATAATTCTATTTATATATGTCCAAATAGGAATAAACTAAAAAAAAACATATAATAAAATTTAAAAACATAAAATACACATAATAAATAATAATAATAACGTAATAAATTTAAATAAATTCTTACAAGAAGATTATAAAAATATAAAAATCAAAATTAAAGTTTAAAAAACAAAAACTCATTAAATTACACAGAAAATCTAAAATCATAAAAAATGTATTAGTGTATTTTTGAATTTGAATAACTTTCTTACTTAACATATCTTTAAAAAACTAAAATTTATAAAAAAACAACAATATGCTTTAACCAAATATCAAATTAACTAAACTATAAAAATACAGTAAAAGAATTATAACTATTTGGCCAAGTTAGATCTGACTTTTACTTTAAATGGTGAGCCCAACTTAATTGTAATAATATTAAATTATTAAATAATATATATATTCAACTAATTAATTTACAATAAATTAAATAATTATTAAATTAATTATATTTAATATAAATAATTTTAGTTAAGTTTTTACTTATTTTATAATATTTGATAGTAGCAGCGATATATTTTAAATTTAATTAAAAAATATAATATAAAAATATTATTTTGTAAAATGATAATTAATTATATTAGATAATAGTACCTAGCAATAATATTAAGGATTTATATATAATGCAACGATAGTGTATAGTCTCTATACACTGTTAATGTACAAAAAGTTGACACCTTATCAATAAGTCCTTATGAGAAAATTTAAAAAAAATTTGTATTTATTTTTAAGAGCTTGGTATATTTTTAATTTGCTTATTAGAAGGTGTCAACCTCTGGTGCATTGATGGTGTATATAGACTATACACTATCAGTAAATCAAATATAAACCATAATATTAATTATTAACATATCAAAATCATAAATAATGATATTATTTAAAATATATATCATATATTCAATAAATTATCATAAAATTTAAATTAAATAATATTATGATATTATAGTCTAATATAATTTATTTTTAATTAAATAATACTTTATATTAATATTTAATATTATTTTAAAATTAAAAATTAATTTATTTTATTTTATAATTTTTATTATGAAAATATATTAATATATAGACACTATTCCCTTACTTATGAATATGTTAGAAGTGAAAATATGTTTCCAAAATCAATAAAAATAAAAAATTCTTACTTCTAATAATTTTGGAAATTATTTTTTTTGTTTTCATTTTTTGAAAACAGAAACACATTAGCAAATATGTTTTCTGCCGTTGTTTTAAAAAAATGAAAACAAAATTAGAAAACAGGAAACAAAAATGATGTCAAATGATCTCTAAATTAATTTTTGTTAGTTATCGAAAATGATTTTGAAATTTTTTATTTTCAATTAATTTAATTTAAAAATTGAATTTAACAAAATTTAAATCTATATATAAAAAATTCAAAGATTAAAACTAAAAATATATGAAACTGAAAGGTAATTTTAATATTTGGAGTTATGATAATTTTTTAAGTTTTATGCTATTATTTTTTTAACTTAATATATTTTGGTACATGAATATTTTATTAGATGATTTTACTTAATTTGTGTCAAATATGAGGAGTTATGCGTTTAAAGTATAACTTCACTTAAATATATTTTATTATTTGATTAATTCAAAAAGAAAATAAACCCTCAACCTTAAATTTTATTGGGCTTAATAGTCAAATATACTCTCAACCTTTTGCATAAAATAAAATTAAGTCCTCAAGGTTTTTTTGCGTGAAAATCAGTCTATAAATTTTTATTTTACTGTAAATAAACCCACAACCTCTCAAAATTATGTAATTAAGGCTAAATCTGTTAAATGATACTAACTGTCATTTGAACATCTTATGTTAAAGCTAACGTAGATAGCTTAGTTGGCTACCACGTGGCATGCTATTTAACCGATTTAAACTTAATTACATGATTTTAAAAGGTTGAAGGTTTATTTACAGTAAAATAAAAGTTTATATACTGATTTTTATGGAATAAAACATTGAAGGCTTATATCAATTTTGTGCAAGAGGTTGAGAGTATATTTGGCTATTAAGCCAATTTTATTGTATAAACTCTTAACTTTTCAAAATAATATAATCAAGTATAAATCTGTTATAAATTTTTACAATAAAATAAAAGGTTGATGGCTTATAAGACTTTAACCTCTTATTTTTTTTCCTTAATTGCGTTATTTTGAAAGGTTTGAGAGTTTATTTATAGAATAAAAGTTCATCTACTTTTATATAAAATCAAATGTTAAGAGTTTATATTCATTAATTTATATAAAATTAATATCCTTAATGGTAATTTTATTTTGTTGTTACACTTCACTTTATTGTCATCGCTGCATTTGCATTCGAACATATATCTCATTGATTTTAATCTCTTTGCTACAGCACTCAGTCTCAACATCGTAATAACTAACCTCACCTCACCTGTTTTTAATCTCATTGAAACCAATCTCAACATCTATCCTTCCAAATAGATCCTAAGCCTTGGGTCAATTTTAATTGCATCATGAGATTTAGTTTATTAACTTCATAAATATAAATATATATTATAATTTTTAATTTGTTAAACTTATTATTTGTAAAATATAATTTTAATAATTTTTAATTATTTATAAACTTCACAAAATATAAATAGTTTATAAATTTCATTATATATAAATTTTAATTTAATATGCTTAATTATTATTTTCTCTTTTTACTATATATTTCATAATCATCGTTGTATTTACATTTAAAAACATATTATTTTTATACTATTCAACCTCACCATTGCATTAAAACTTAAATAATTTCATCGTTATTGATATTTTTAATCTCATAAAAATTAATGGTACGTCCAATCCAAACAATCCCTAAAATTCACAGCCCGTGACGCTGTTGTGCAGCAGTAGTACCGGCGTTTACACGGTGGTAGTGATCTTAATGGAAAACGGTGGACGAATGAATGATTACATTAAGATCAGTGTCCTACCCCAAGTCTTCCAATCTCATAGCCTTACTTGCCTCTCCTCTAGTCTACTTTGCAGTCACTATGCAGGATGGGCCGGGTCCGGGCCGGGCCATATACTGCTCTTTTCTGCAATGGAATTTGGCTAGTCGGTTTTATTTTCTTAGATTTTTTTTTTGAGATTTTTCTTAGTATTGTTAGTATAAGTATTTTGGATTTTATGTAATTTTTAGCTATACATTATCATTGAACTTTTTTAAATTTTATAAAAAAGATTAGAAAATTTATCATATATAAATTTAGAGATATTTAAAAGATTTAAAAATAATATAATAAAAATCAAAATTATTCGATAATGTTTCAATTCTCTTCATACATAAAAATAAATAATAATAGAATAGTACTAGTACATGCTACAATGCACCGAGGTGGAGGTGCGTGCTAAGTTTTGTACCCTTGTTATTCTTTATTGGATACCGCGAGAGAGAATCTCAAACATCCGCCCACCCTTTTACTTTGAGCCACCTCCTCTACCATGCTTCACACTTATACCTCACTATTATTATTTATTTATTGCTTAATTTTACAAAAAAAATAAAAACGAATCATATTATTTGTCAGTTATTCAAATAAGATGAGATAATTATTTGAATTTAATTTATTTACCTTTTAATAAGCTCGAGTTTGAGTTATTTGAATAATGAATTAATCCAAATTTAAGTATTTTAATGCTCAACATAAGCGGTTTTTGAGCTTAATCTGATTTTTTTAATATATATTTTATATTTTATTATTAATTTATTATTTTTTCTCATAATATATGGTTAAAAAAACGATAAATTGAGTTTATTAAGTTAAGCTCGAGCGACTTGAATATTTTATTGAATCAAGTTCGATGTTAAAAAATTAAATTTCATCGAGCTCGAATTGAGCTTCAAGTCTTAAGACTTCGAATCAAGCTAAATTCAAATTTGACACTGAATAGTTTCGATTTGGCTCTATATACCTCTAATTTTTATTATAATTTTATTCTATCTTCAATTTTTACACTATTTCTACAATTTGTATATTCTTGTTGGACCTATTCATGGGTTAGGTGATAAGGTTTATGTAAGGTGTTCAAGATCTAAAAGTGAGTTTGAGCCCGACTTGGTCCAATTTTTGAGTCTAATTTTTTTACATAAACCCTTTTTTACATACAATGATTAAACCCAAACCAATCCAAGTTTGCCCAAAAAACAATTAATTTTTAAAAAATTATAATAAAATATAAAAAAAATATTAAAATGCATAATAGTTAATTAGTACAACACAATAATTTCTAATAAATTTTTACAAAATTATTACAAGAAACATAAAACTGGACCTGATCATAGGCAAGCTCGGGCCAAGCTGACACTATATAATACTAACTTATGTAAAAGCCCAAGCCCTTCTTGACGAGCAAATTCAGACTTGACTTTTTATTTAGGCCCGTTTTTATTTTATAATGCAAATTGAAGGGAATAGCCTGCCAAAATATTATTTTATTTATTTTTTATTTTAAATTTTTGTTTAATTATTTTTATTCTTTTAGTTCATTTAAAGTTTAATTTAATTTGTAACAAATTTTGCTTGTCAATTTTCATATTAAATATATAATTATGTTTATTAATCAATAAATGTTTTATATACAAATAATTATATTATACTTAGTAAATAAATTTTAAAACGTTTTAAATTTAATATGTCTAGGCCAGCCATGCTAGGTTCGGGCTTTAATATGTTTAGCTTGCTATTTGATTGAGCCTAAAAATTTTGCCTAAGCCCTTTAATTTCATTCGATATTTTTGTCCAAACTCAACCAAATATTAGTGAGCATTCGAGTATTCTAACCCTTGAACAGGTCTACATAAAACTTTAAATTAAAGCCTAAAAAAAATATAAACTCAAATTAAATTGCACAAAAAATCAAAAGTAAATAAAAAATGCATTAGTAAAAAGAGTAAAAAAAATTATAGTTAACAGGTCGAGTTGAGCCAGATCAGACTTGGACTTAAATGGTTATTCCAAACCCAACCAATTTTAGCAGGTTTTGATTTTCAAGCCCAAAACCATTTAATGGACTTAATATTTTTGTCTAAACCCATTCAAAAAAATGAACGAACCTTTGAATTTAAGCAGATAACCTAACCCTTGATCAAGTCTAACTAATGTGTTCTATTGGTATTTATATTTTGATTTAAGTTAATTATAATCCCAAAAAATTTTTTCTATTCATAATTACAATCTCAACAAATTTTGATATAATATGTCACCTAAAAATTTGGCACTAGTCCCAATAAAACTTTAGCACATTAACAAAATGTTGTGCAAGAATAAAGTCACTTTCTGGGGGTTTGATGAAGATAAAACAATCTTGAACTTCTGGAAATTGGACTTCTTTGATCACAAATAGTCATTAACAATGCAGTAATAAACTTCAAGGCATACTGCTATAATGTCACTTTTCTTAAGACTTATTTCACCCCCACCAGTTATGGTATGCAAAAAGAGTTGTTGAAATAGTTTCAGGATAGAATGAAGTCAAACTTGTTTAATATCACCTTACACTAGTAATATTAAACCTCTAAACACCTTTGACAAATACAAGAGTATTATGTCTTAGCCAAAGTCTTCTACAATAAAACAATGTCTAAGAGACTTGTTTCTACTTTGAGATTGAGAGAGGATACAAAAAATTCAAAATTAATTGGGTTGTCTCAAGTCTAAACTTGACATCTCTATTTATAGAGAATAATTCCAAGTGATGTGATATTTCAATTAAGTGATATGATTTTTCATTTGTGTTGTTTGATTCATCAGACACAATTGTTTAACAAGATCAGAACTTTTGGAAGCCAATGGTTATGTTTCTTAATCATTCAAAGTGAAAGAATAACTTAAAGAAAAGTTTGTAACTCTTCAAGCAAAATACTAGCCGTTGTATTCACTTTTATACTAGAGCAGTCGAATGCATTAGTGTAATTTTGAAACAGAATACAACATCTAAATGGGGCAGCCAACTGCTTTCCTAGGAAGTCGACTTCAATAAAGTAATTTAAAATCCAATACTGCACTTTATATAGGCAATTAACTGCCCTCTCGAGGCATTTGACTGTTTCTTAGGGCATCCAACTGCCTAAGTGCAATTTTGGAACAGAAAAGTTGCTATGCAAGGGCAGTTGACTACCCTATATGGGCAATTAACTGCCCTATAAACTTGGTAAAAATCGTTTTAACTCGATTTTACTCAATTCAGAATAATGCCAAACAGTAGTTTTACTTGTCCATTGATTAAACATCATTTTAATCAATTCTTTCACTTTATTTTCAATCCCCCACCTATTTAAAAATAGAGTAAGTCAAATACTCAAGAAATCCTCATGCATAAAATGATGGTGGGCTAGGTCTTAAATCATCACCTTAAAGAAGAAGAACTTTCAATTAATTAGAACAACATGATGGAACAAAGTCTTAAACCAGTGGTTCTATATTGATTAAGCAATGACTAATTCTCACATGAGACTTCAAAAGTTTGTCAAAAATCATTGAGATAAAACTTCGACACATTTACTAGCCATGTGTCTTATATCTATTCATGAGTGCTTGAGAGCCAAACCCTTTGCTCCTAGAAGTAACACCACATCCTTTAATAAAGGTGAACTCCATCAGAAATGCAACAGTATAAGCATTTCAACATTATACTTACGTGTTATGGGTCCATTAAGAGTAATAACTCAACCTACTTCTTTATCATAAGGTTTCAAGCACTTATTAACCTTAGGATGTGTTTATACTTTTAAGTGCTTGTAGTCACGTTCAAATGATGTACTTGGGCTCGTTAAACTCAAGACTTAATGTCCAATTAAGCATTAAGTTGAGTTTCCATCATGTGTGACTAAAATTAATGGGTTTGAGTTCCATCCCTTTGGAAGTTCTAAACACAATCTCTCTTTCTTCTGAGACCTTTTGTCAATGGATCCGTCAAGTTTTCACTTGACTTGACAAAATCTATGGTAATCACCCTTATTTAATTAATTGTTTAACATAACTAAATCTTAGATCAATATGTTTAGATTTCCATTATATATTTGGCTATAAGCCTTTGATAGTGTAGTTTCACTATCACAATGAATTGAAATTGGTGACATTAGCTTTGGCTATAAAGGAATTTAATAGAGAAAATTTCTCAACCATTCAGCTTCCTTACATACCGATGCCAACGCCACAAATTTTTGAGCCATAGTAGAATCCGTAATGCATGTTTGTTTCTTGGATCTCTATGAAATCGCACCCCTACCAAACATGAATATCTATCCATTTGTGGGTGAATGATCCTTCATGTTGGTAATCCAACTTGCATCGGTATACCCTTCTAAAACTGAAGGTTCACCACTATAGACAATGCCATAATCAGTTGTTTTCTTTAAGTACCTTAATACTCTAGATATGTCATTCTAATGCAAAATACTTAGGTTGCTTGTATATCTACTAAGCTTACCAATAGCAAAAGCTATATCTAGTCTTGGGCATGTCATAGCATACAAGTTTTATATTTCTCATTACTTCTAATAACATAAGAAACCAAATCAAATTTAGGCATTTTTATTATTTTATCATGATTCAGATGTCCTAATCTACTATGCCATAAATCAAAAAAATCCATAATATAAGATAAATCATTCTTCTTATTATTGATATTGAAATAAAATACATTAAGTTTAAACATGCCTTCATTGGCATATCCCTTTCCTATAAAAATTTCACCTTTGGATAGTATACACTTATCTCCCTCAAAGACAACTTTGAACCCAAACTTGTTGAGTAAACTAATAAACACTAAATTCTTCTGACTTCTGGAACATATAAAACATTGGTTAAAGTCAATGTTTTTCTAGAAGTGAAGTTCAAATCTATGGTCCCCTTGCCTTTGATTTAGGTGAAGAAGAATTCTCCATGTAGAGCACATTGCCATCTACTTCCTCTTTGAAAGTTTTGAAGATAGCCTTGTTTGTGCACATATGCTTTGTAGCGCTAGAATCTATCCACCATGATTCTTTGTCTTCAATGACATTGATTTCAAAAATTACAATAACAAAGTTGTCATTGGTTGCCTTGGATGCCTCTTTCTTCTTTTTGAAGACATAGCAGTCCTTTTTGAAGTGCCTTGGTTTTCCACAATGGAAATGTGCACTTTCTTTTTGAATTTCTGACCTGTGGTGGAAAATTCCTTTTTCTTATTTGTGGATTTGTTGTTAGGAGCAGTATCCTCCACCATATGGACCTTGGAGATGTTAGTTTCCTTTTCTTTGTCATTCTCTTTGTGATATTGTTTCTCTATCTGAAGATAGCTTGCAAGGTACTTAAGAGATATATCTTCCTTTTTATGTTTCAAGGTTCTCTTGATATCCTTCCATGTTGATGGGAGTTTTATCAATTATTGAAGAGACAATGATTGATTCATACATAAACATATTATATTGCTTGAACTTGTTTAGGATGATTTCAAACTCAACAAATTGTTCCATTATAGGTCTAGAATTACTCATTTTATAAGTGTTCCAACTTGTCACTAGGCACTTTTTGCTAATTGCATCTTCTTTCATGTATCTAGTAACCAATTTATCCCACAATTCTTTTGCTGTAGTAATAGTAATATATGAATCAAATAGGAAATTGGACATACCATTTAGAATGCATCCCCTACATTTGTTGTCATCATTGTCCCACTTCTATCTTTGATGAACATCTTCACTTGTTTCATTTTCTTTCTTTTCTGGTCTTGGAGTTGTGAGGACATATTCAATATTGAGTGACGTGAGAAGAATCCTCATCGTTTGTTGCTATCTTAGAAAGTTTCCACCTTCAAAGTATTCCAACTTTTGGATGTTTGTAATCATCTCATTCAAAGTATCCATCTTAATGTTAGCAAAGTAAGTCTTAAGATTGTTGTATGAGAATGAAGTCACTTTTGGGGGTTTGATGAAGATGAAACAATCTTGAACTTTTGGAAATTGGACTTCTTTGATCACAAACAGTCACAAACAATGCAGTAATAGACTTTAAGGCATGCTGGTATAATGCCACTTTTCTTAAGACTTATTTCACCCCTACCAGTTATGGTATGCAAAAAGGGTTGTTGAAATTATCTCGAGATACAATGAAGTCAAACTTGTTTAATATCACCTTGCATTAGTAATATTAAACCTCTAAACACCTTTGACAAATACAAGAGTATTATGTCTTAGCAAAAGTCTTTTGCAATAAAATAATGTTTAAAATACTTGTTTTCTACTTTGAGATTGAGAGTGGATAGAAGAATTCAAAATTAATTGGTGTACATCTTCCAAGTCTGAACTTGACATCTTTATTTATAGAGAATAATTTCAAATGATATGATTTTTCATTTAAGTGATATGATTTTTCATTTGTGTTGTTTGTTTCAACAAACACGATTGTTTAGCAAGATCAGAACTTTTAGAAGCCAATGGTTATGCTTCTTAACCATTCAAAGTGAAAGAATAACTTAAAGAAGAGTTTGTAACTCTCCAAGCAAAAAACTAGCCATTGTATTTACTTTTATACGAGAGCAGTCGAATACCCGAAAATGGAAGCTGAATGCTCTAATGTAACTTTGAAATAGATTACAAACTCCAGGCGGGGCAGTCGACTGCCTTCCAAGGGTAGTTGACTTCCCTAGAGTAATTTAAAATCCAATACTGCACTTTGTATATGCGGTTGACTGCCCTCTTAAGACATCCAATTGCCCAAGTGCAATTTTGGAACAGAAAGGTAGTTGACTACCCTATATGGGCAGTTGATTGTCCTATAAATTTGGTAAAAATAGTATTAACTCGATTTTACTCAACCCAGAATCATGCCAAACACTAGTTTTACTTTTTTTCAATTGATTAAACATCATTTTAATCAATTCTTTCACTTTATTTTGAAATTTTTCTAACAATACCCCCGTAAGTGACTTTATTCTCACACAACAATCTTAAGACTTATTTCACCCCACTAGTTATGGTATGCAAAGAGGGTTGTTGAAATAGTCTCAAGATATAATGAAGTCAAACTTGTTTAATATCACCTTGCACTAGTAATATTAAACCTCTAAACACCTTTGACAAATATAAGAGTATTATGTCTTAGCCAAAGTCTTCTGTAGTAAAACAATGTCTAAGAGAGTTGTTTATACTTTGAGATTGAGAGAGTTTAGAAAAATTCAGAATTAATTGGGTTGTCTCAAGTCCATCTCTATTTATAGATAATAATTTCAAGTGATGTGATCTTTCAATCAAGTGATATGATTTTTAATTTGTGTTGTTTGATTCAACAAACACAATTGTTTAATAAGATCAGAACTTATGGAAGCCAATGGTTATGTTTCTTAACCATTCAAGGTGAAAGAATAACTTAAAGAAAAGTTTGTAGCTCTTCAAGCAAAAAACTAACCGTTGTATTCACTTTTATCCTAGAGTAGTGGAATGCCCAAAAATGGCAGTCAAATGCCCTAGTGTAATTTTAATACAGAATACAACCTCTAGGCAAGGTAGTCGACTGCCTTCCTAGGGCAGTCGACTTTCCTAAAGTAATTTAAAATCCAATACTGCACTTTGTATAGGCAGTTGACTGCCTCTATGGGCAGTTTACTGCCCTCCTGGGGCATCTAACTGTCTAAGTGCAATTTTGGAACAGAAAGGTTGTTGCACAAAGGCAATTGACTGCTCTATAAAGTTGGTAAAAATCGTTTTAACTTGATTGTACTCAACCCGGAATCATGCTAAGTACTAGTTTTACTTGTCCATTGATTAACATCATTTTAATCAATTCTTTTACTTTATTTTGAAAATTTTCTAACACAAAATGTTTTACAATAACCAATTATCAACGTATTACAAACACGTCAAAATGGTGAAAAGATGATGCAGTGGAGTAGTTAAAACTTCTTTTTCAGAGAAGTAAAAAGGCTAAATACTCAATTTAGGATCTAACATTTTGGATATTTCTCAATTAAGGATATGATCTTTTATTTTGCTTAAGTAAGGACTAAATGTTTTCAAATTTGTGCAATTTAGGACTTTTTAACGAGACTGAGCTACACACGCCGTTAAAATAATAATAGCGTTAATAGATACACGTGGCAGCAATTTGGTGGGACACGTGGCAACTGTTTAGTGGTTAAAAAAAATTCTTTAATTGATTTTAGTTTAATGTTTATTTTTCTTTTTTTATAGTCAAAAATAATTTTTTAATTTATATTTTCGTCACATTAAAAAATAAATCTTTTTCTCTCAAAACCTCTCCCCTCTTCTTTTTCTTCGTTCAGAAGCAACCCATCGGTCTTCTCCTCCAGCCACCCTCTTCATGGCTCAGAAAAGTTTCAAAAAATATAAAAAAAAATAGCTCTCCCCCTCTTTTTCTCTTTTACTAACCCATTTCCTTCAATCTCTTTTAATATTTTTAGATCTAAATGGGTATTTTCGGTTTCACAGCCTAAAAAGTTTACATTTTTGCCAGTCAAATCTCTTTCTCTTCTACTATGTTCTCAAATCTCACCCAAACTCGAAAAATACCAGAAATCGATTTTAGATTTTTTTAAAAAAATTTTTGTGTGGTTTCTAAGAAGTTTGTTTCATGTTTTTTTGGGTATTGTAATTACTGTGTGTTGCTTAGATCTGCTCAGATTGTGGTGTTGAGTATTTTTGTTATTATTTATACTTAGATATTTTTTAATTGATTTTTCCAAATCTTGCTATTTGGGTTTCTTTTTGGTTGATGTTTATGGAAACAAAAAATTTTGATTCAGTTGTTTCCTGTGAGTTTGATTCAATCAAACTACTTTTTTTTTGAATTTCTTTTTTTTATTGGCTTTTTTATTTTTCCTCTCCTCCATGCCTTCTGCTTCAGCTTCAATATCTTCACCAAAGCTCTCAACCACTTTCTTTGATTTTGATTTTTTATTAGATTTGTTTTCTTAATTCTTTCTTAGTTACAGTTTGTCTAAACCCCAACTTCATTAAGCTTGGTAATTACTTCTGTGAATTAGAGCATCTACAAATTGGGTTTTCAACTTTTTTGCTATTGTGGTTTTGTTGTAGCAGGTTTATGATGTTCTTTCTCAGTGTTATTGTTCTTATTCGTGCTACTTCTGTGAATTAGAGCATATATAGATTGGGTTTTCGATTTTTTTGCTGTTGTGGTTTTGTTGCAGCAGGTTTATGATGTTCTTTCTCAGTGTTATTGTTCTTCATTCGTGCTGTTTACAGATTTAGCATCAAATATCTAAATGATTTAGGAAAAAAATAAAACATAAAATTAATAATAAGATTGAAAAAAAATTGAAAAAAATAAATAAAAATATAAACTAATGATGGATATTGGATTTAAAAATAATTAGACTAGCTGGCAAAATATTATTGGATCATGATATTGTATTTGGAAAACAAAAAAGAAGTCCTCTCTCTTTAACGCCGAGTGTAACTCACAGTCGTTAAAAAATCCTATATCAAATAAATTCAAAAACGTTTAATCTTTAATTGATCAAATTTAAAGATTATGTCCTTAATTGAGAAATCTTGCAAAGATAAGATCATAAATTGAGTATTTAGCCAAGTAAAAATCTATTATAGTTTTTGTGGTTAGATTCTAGGATAATTATTCCATACATTGTCGGTTAAGTTTTTACTCTACAAACGATATTAGGATCAAGACATATATTTTATTTTATATACAATTTTTTTTTGCTATTTTTATGTTTTTATAGCTTAGGATTTGTCTAGTTCACTATAACTTTCATAAAAAATGTTGATTGAGTATTATTAAGTCAAAAGTGTTAATAAAAAATTAAATTAGCGTTCGATAAATTTAATTAAATTAATTTATAAAAATTTAAAATCATTTAATAGATTTTTTTATATATTTAATAAATAAATAATTAAAATAAATAAACTTTATTACAAAATTTTTAAGTGAAAATAATAAATAGAATAAAAATACTTTTGCTAATTAAAATTAAAAACAAATAAAATTAATATAAAAAATGAATAACATAAATAAATTAATTTGAAATAATACAAATTTTTCTTTATAATTTTTTTGAATTATTGAAGAGTGAAGGAAAACAATATAAAAATTCACTAAATATATTTTATTAAAATTGGCATATTTTTGAAAAAAGAAAAAGTCGATTTATAGCTAAATTAAGATTGTCTCGAAAAGTAAAGATAAACAAACGTAACGCATGCTTGACAGAGAAAGGAAACTTACGTGGCAAAGCATGTCGTGGTCTTTTTTTTTTCTTTATTCGTAGTCAGTACAGCTTAATTGGCAGAGAGAGAAAGAATACTTTAATTGAACTCCAGACACACTCGGACATTATTACCCCCAAGTATAATAATAACATGGAAATCCGTAAGACTGAAAGATAAATTTAGTGTGAGTATTACTATAATTATAATTATTAATAATAATGGTTGATGTGATGGAAGGCAAAGGCAAGGTAGAACCCCGAAACCCAAAAGCATTTTTGTCGCATTGGGAAAAATGAATATTCTCTCCACAAATTGATTTTAGTTAATGTTTTTGTAGAGAGAGTGAGAGCATGTTCACCGCAGCTGCATCCACCTACGCAACGCCAAACAAGCGCAAAGGCAGGCTAATGAATTCCGCTTAACGATGCTCGGCAGTCGGCACCCTAAGCTAAGCTCCAATTCCTAAAGGTATTTTGGTCGTTTTGGGGTCCCCAACCCCAATTCCCAATCCACTTGTTCTCTATTTATTTATTTTCAATAAATATAAAACTAAATAATTTTTTTAATCACAAATATTGTTATTTGTTTAGCGTATGAAATTAATTCTATTTAGATCAAAAATAATAAATGATAAAATTATTTAATAATAAATATTTCAAAATTTAAAATACATTCAAATATTAGAAAAAAATTAATTTTGACTTGTTTTAATAACTTATTGTTAATTAATTAATTAAATCTTTTAGTTAATTAAATCTTTTAGTTAATTAAAAGCAAAACGTACAATATCCGTTGAAATCCTCAATTATCTCTCCGCTGGATTTTACTCTGAGGAAAATTGAAATTTGAAAAGTAAAAAAGTACGTAAGAAAGGTAATACTGGTAGTGAGTACTCCACTCCAGAGTCCAGTTGAAGCTGCAAAAGACGATAAAACAAGAGGCAAACAGTAGCTTATCTTTTCATATGAAAATCATGACATAACATACAATTATTCGAATGTAATCATTGAAATGATGCAGGCCCCTCCTCCCATATCTCTGCTTCTTTGTTTTTTTTTTTTGATTTCTGAAAAAGAAAGTCTTGGCCATAGCCATCTGATTGATATTAGGTTCCAAGTGAAAAACGTCTAACATTGACCTTTTATCTTCTTTTTAAAAATATAAACATGGAATTATATTCTTATTTAAAAAAATATATTTAGCATACCAATATAATTTTATATTATTTGAATATGATTTTATATTATATATATAAAATGTAGGATCTAATAAGGGATATGCCTCAGTTTCTGGCCATAATTGGTTGAAATCTTTCAGCCTTAGCAAAATTCAGAGGTACTGAACAAGATCTTTGACGTGTATGCTTTCCCCAACACTCAAACATCAAAAAGGAAAAGTGATTCTAAGACAAAAGGAGCATGGGGCCCGACCAAACACCAAACCCAAGGAGATTAGAGTGAAATTGACGTTGATCAAAGTTGTTATGTGCTCCATTTCACTTTTGTCAAATGCATATGCGATTAGTAGCCTAAATCTAGATGTTGCCCTGCCAATTATCATCAATCTTTCAAATTTTTTCCTACATTCTATAATAAAAAATAATAAAAGGGATGAAAAAGCATGGGACCCTTGAAATTGTGAAAGACAATTCAATTTCAAAGTAGGCAAGGAGGGTTGGAAATTTAGAATTGTTTTTGACAATTTTCGCGGTGCAAACAACTGTTGAAAGGAACCATTTTTAACTTCTTTTTAAATGTTGTTGTGGACTTGTGAAGATGATTTAAATATGGGTCCAACGGAAAATGACATTGGTTTATTTATTTATTTATTTTAGTAATTTTTAGGGCATGTGGGGTCATTTTATGAGTCATAATTTCCACGGTTGTGCAGCAACAACTCGGACCAACTAAAGGGGAAAGCTGTAGATATATGTATTTAAAAATTCATCTAAGTTTATTTTGTTACATGATTTTCCCCAACTACCTAGAGATATGCAACATACTGTTGACAGCGATGGTTGCCCAGTTTTTGTGTGTAATTTTTATAATGTAATTTATCTTTTTTTTGTTACTGTAATGTAATTTATCTACAGTGCACATATATTGTAATGTACGAGGAACATGTTCGATTCAACTTGCAACCATACATCTAATCTTAGCAATGTAAATGTTTGTGCTACATAAATTTTCGGAACACATTAATTATTAAGGTTTGATTTAATAATTATCATTTATTTTAAAAAAATTAAATCCAATATATATATTTAAATTTTTTAGCCCAACAAACCAAAAAAAAAAAAATTCTCTGACTCTAGAAACTTTCAGGAAATGTCATGTATCTGGGCCATTTAGTTCTTACGGGCTTTAGTCCCATCCTATAACAAAAGAGTTATGCACCCTGCAATTTAGGGACAAGGTAGCAGCGATTGGTTTTAGCAGCGATTGGTTTTAAATTTAGTGCAACATTAAAATTAAAATTAAAATTTGCATTTAAAAATAATTTATTCAATTCATTGCCAAATAATAAAAGAATGTGATTTCAATACAAAATAAAAGAATATGATTTCTCAATTTAAAAGTTTGGCTTATAAATTTAATTCAAAAATCCTAAAAAGGTATTTTTTACAATTTAATCACAAATTTTGAGGGTAAAGTAACATTATTGTCTTTATATTTCTAAATTGTCATTACTTTATTATATTTTTGCCGCATTCTAGTTCATAACAATGCGTTTTCCTAAGATGCAAAAACTTAAAATTTTTAAAATATACTTTTTCACTCTACTTTTAAACACATTTTTTTAAGCTATGATACGTTAAAATTTTTAAAATATACTTTTTCACTCTACTTTTAAACACATTTTTTTTAAGCTATGACACGTCCCCATTACATTAGTTTTGAATAATAAGGCAACTTGTAAAGCATAACTGCTGGAATCAGAGTTTTTTGGCTCTCGTTTTTAAATCATATTTAATTTAATAGCAGAGATATAGGTGGGGGAGAAAAAAAATCTCAAGCCTTTTTCTCAAGAGCAATTTCAATAGTATCAAAAAGTGGATGGAAAAAATGAAATTGGATTTTTTTTAAGCATTTGAAAATGGTTCGAATCTTGAAATTATTATTGTTGGGAAGACTTTACCGCTTTTCACTCTCAACCTGAATAAAATTAGTTTTAGATCATAAAACGAATAAAAATACTTGTGATTAAAAAAAAATTACAATTTCAAAAGTAAATGTAATGACAAGAATACGTGAAAATTGAAGTTTTTTTAGATATAGACCATTTTAGTTTATTTGCAAGGCCTCAGCTTAAGGCCAACATTGGAACCAAAAAAAATACTTAGGGCCAACATGCTTTGGTGTTTGGACTTTATCTGTACCCACTCCGCACATGATTGGAGCTGCACTTTTTCCGATACCAGATCTATAAAAGCTCCAAAGCTCATCCATGTTTATCCAAGCCCACACATGAGAAAAAGACTAAAACTTAACATTTTCCTTTACTCTTTTCTAGTATATTTTTTGTTCGACCTTTTTGTTGTTTAACTTAGAGGTATCAAACTTGGTTCATAGCAACATGGTTTGGTACGGAATGGATCGTGTTTGGCAAGATATGATATATATGCGTATGTTGTATTGGGTTAAAAGTTTTTAGGTACATAAGTTGGCACAATGTAATCTATGAAAAACTAGCTTTAGTTCATGTCACGCGTACCAGTAATGCACGGCTCACAACCCTATTTGTTGTGTTATATTGACAAATATCTTTTATAAATGGGATTAATTCGTTGATCCTTTATATGTATTCATATTGTTTTTTATTTTATGTTGAAATTATATATACTTTTGATTTTTATTGACAATTTATAAAAAAAATATTATAGTAAATAAATTTAATTATGAAATATTTAAATTATTGTTACGAAAATGTATGGTATGCTTTGCCGCCCTTTGGGTCCTGCCCGGCTCGAATCCGGATTAGTCCTATACCAAAGATATGGGGATACCGGATGGTTAACACCGAAAAAAAAAATGTATGGTATGCTTCTCTCTCTCTCTCTCTCTCTCTCTCTCTCTCTCTATATATATATATATATATATATATATAACTTTTATAAAAGTACTACACTACAAATAAAAACTCATAAAACATAAATTATTAAGATAAAAAATTATCACTTGATTTAGTTGTAAAAATATCTAATATATCTTTGATAGAATCAAAAATTTTGAAACAAACTAGTGATTAACAAAAATAAAATTAAAATTTCAAGATAATTATAATTTCAATATATTTATTTAGCAAATTCTATTATGCTCTTGGGTGGATGTAGGTAGTATTTTAAATATTATAATGGTAAATTTTAATGTCTTTATTCAATACTTAGATTTGAATATGTTTTCTTTGAATGTAAACAATTAAGTATTTTATTGAATCACGAAAATTATGTTTTTATTTTATTTTTGTTTTATTTTGCATGTTAATTAAAAAATAAATAAATAAATTTTAAAAAAATCTAAAAAATATTCTTAAACCGCACATAACACAATTGGACATGAAAAATAATACCTAGCCAAACACGATCCGTTAGACCCTCTAGTTCAATTGTGATCAGTCAAATGGGTTTCGTAAATTGAAATGGAATTTTGGAAATGATGGCCCAACCACAGCAACAACGACCCAATACAGTTTTTAAAGCAAGTGCAATACGAGTGGTCCAATAAATAAGGAAACTACTATTACATTGCGTGGAGGTTGGTCCACCAAAATCTTGTTGACTTTGTATTATGCTAAGGTTACTTTTAAACACACCTTATTATAAACTAGATACACCCTATTTTTATATAAAATTACATAAATATCCTTCTTTTCTTTTTGCCACCCTATTGTTTACCGAAAATCACTTCCGAGAGCTTGCTGTCGCCAGCAGCTTGGTGCCATAGTAGCATACAACTGCTGCCTGGCAGCAACTTCGGTGAGCTACGGCTCACCTGAAAAAATTGTTGATGAGAGAAAGAGATTTAGGGTGTGCAATAAGGGTAACAAAGGAATAAAAAAATTTTAGGGTGTGTCTAGCAAAATTTAGGGTGTGAATAGTCTGACTCTTAAGCTAATGGATTTAATTAGTTTGGCTGTTTTCATTATCATAATAAATTACTTTGTTGAATAAAAGCTACTCGAAATTCTTAGTTTTGAGTGAAAAAAAAAAAGGAGGTCTTAGAATCAATTAATCTTTCATTATCGTGTTTGGATATTGAACAGAACGGCAATTCTATAGGTGTCCGGATTAAGGTGATCTACTTTTGACTTGGACAAACATTGGTCTAAAATTTTGTCGTCCAAATTAACTCAAATCCATCATAATTACAAAAACATTCCCCATCCAACCTACCAAATTATGTCTGTAACTTAATTAATACGGCAAGACTGATATCCTTTGCGCTATCATATGTACTTGCATTCCAAATGACCATATGTTTTTTTTTTCCTTGTCTGATAAATTTAAATTATGTATGAACAATATTACAAAGTAATCTAAAAAAGATGTCCAAAGTGTCTAATTGTCGGATTAACACATCACGTTACCAGTTACCAAAAAAAAAAACCTCCATCGTCAGCAGGATAAAAAGGTGGCATATAGTTTGTAAAGTATTTGATTTTTTTAGCTTCGTTTGTTAAGTATAACAAATGAGTACAAATAATATTTTAGAATTCGTTTATTACAAATGAAAATCTTGAACAAAAGTTTTTTTTTCAAACAAAGATAATAAAAGCTAAAGTCTAAACTAACCCTTGTTTGCAAGGACTTCTACAATAAGTTTATATATTTTAATTTTATTATAAGATCAATGAATAATAACCTTTAGATTAGTAATAATTAATTTAAACCATTGATTATATTTTTAAGGTAAAAATAAGTTTTAACCTAGTAACTTATTCAATTAGACTTTTAAAGTATCAATCAAAAAAACTATGGTAATTAGTGTAAATTAAGCGTCAAATTGATGAGAAGACGCATAAAACTGTGATAATAAATGTAAAGTTATAAGAATAAATATAAAATTATTAGAATAAAAGTAAATTTATCAAAATCTTAAGTAAAATTAGTTTATGTATCAAAATAGTCAAAAGGGCTTATTAGTAGCAGTCCTATACCTCATACCTCATACATCCTCTTCTTTCTCAAATTTGAGCTTGAAGAGATAGAGAAACTTTGGTGGTGATTTTATGAAACTCAAACTACTAGCATAGTAAGAGTCATATTAGAACCCAACTCTCTGAAGGTTTCATAACTACTTGTATAGATCACAATTAGAGGTCAAACAATTGGACGAATTTTGTTTGCAACAATCAAGTAAGGTGTGCAATAATAAAGGAGATACAAGGTCTTAAGATTACGAGATCTGCAAGGTGTGATAAAGCTTTTGAACTTTATTGATCGCTAAAACAAAAGCATGCTAATTTCTATATGGTTGTTTATAAAGTTAGTCCTTTGTGGTTTTGATATGTGATTACTTACGCTGGTTTTAACATTATGAATGTTTATGCATGAGTTGAAACCAATAGATTGCACATAAAATCGATCTTTCGTTTAGAGTGTGTCATGGAATACTTTCCATAGCAGAAAATCCAAAAACTTTTAAGGGCTTGAGCAAGGTGTAAGAGATGTGATGCAGATGCAAAAACTGAAATTCGTGCTTTGAGATATTGTACCCTGGAAAGGACTTTTGAGTCATGCAGTTACTTAGGGAAGATTATGAATTATCCAGATTCCTGTGCAATAGACTGGATTGAAGGAGTAGAACAACTGTTGTCAAATAATGAAATGGAGGATTTTGTTATGACTGTATAGGCTTTATGGAATGCAAGGAATGTTGAACTAAAACAAAATAAGAAAGAAACAAAGGAATGTCTAATGGAAAGAGCAAGGTTTTTTCTGCAAGAATATAAGAAAGCTCAGTGACCACATTCTCAACAACAAGCAGAAACAACACTAGTCAGGTGGAAACCTCCTCCTAGATCCTTTGTCAAAATGAATTTCGATGGTGCGCTTGATGTTCACAAAAAGGAGAAATTGCATTGAGGCAATATTACAGGACGTGGATAGAAAGGTTTTGGGTGCAGCAGCCAGGCAAATAGAATCCACTCAAGATGCATGTATTGTAGAGGTGTTGGTTAACAACCTCTTGACCTAGTGATTAAAGATGAGTTATGACATATTGTAACTCTTGGTTTCGAATCTAGTCACTCTCATTTTCAGTTATTTAACGTTTCCCTTGTAACTGAAAAAAAAAAACCGTTGGCAACAATTTAAAAGCTCTGGAAATAGCATACTCGATGGGATGCGGGAAAATAGTACCATAATCAAGAAAATGGGAAATGCGACAGATTAGTTGTCCAAAATAGGACCAGTAATGGAGGATTACGGATGTTAGGAACATTTTACAATGTTTTGAGGAATGCTCTTTTAATTATATAGGTAGAGAAGGGAACGAGGCAGCCCGCAGCTTAGCAAAATTGGGTATTGAGGATAGTTAGATGGAGCACTCGTGGTATCATTAGTTCTATCGTATTAAGAGATGCTATCTTAACAGTTTAGTTATCAATGAAATCTCCTTTGTATTCAATATATATATGTATGTATATATATATATATGTATGTATATATAGGAGTATAGGAGTATAATTGAGCTGAGTCAAAATGATAAAGTGTCTGGCTCAAGTTCTTTTTGACCCAAAAACTCATGACTCAAAATTCAGTTCAAAAATAAAAAAAATCAAATTTAAATAATAATCGAGTCGAGTTCGAATAACTCATATATAATTTGATTTGTTTACAAACTTCTATATCTAACAGAGAATAAGAAAAAGAATTTTTTCTTTCTTTCTTTCATTTTGATGTAAAAACTACAAATACTATTAGGTGTTAATTGTTGGTTAGTTCGTTGAGCTTGAAGTAGTTAAAACTAGTTATTTCGGTTAGTTAGTTAGTGATAGTGGTTAACTAACTGATGCATCAAACCTGTATATATATTGTTGTACTCTTGTAGAAACCGATATGGAATCACAATGAGAATTTTCTACATAGATTCTAACATGGTATCAGAGTAGTTAAAATCTCTCTCATCTTTTTGATTTCTCGGCAGTTATCTTTTCTTTTCTTTTCTTTTCTGCCAAACAGCCCCTCAATTGAAGCCATGAGTGCTGCCAGACCATAAGACTCTCCTTCCAGCCCTTACTTCATTCATCTGGGTGAAAATCCATCATTGGTATTAGTATCCTCGATCCTAAATGGATCTAACTACTATTCTTGGTGTCGAGCAATGAAAATGACATTGCTCTCAAAAAACAAGTTCAAGTTTGTGGATGGTTCTATACCAATTCCACCCAAGAATGATCCGTTATACTTAGTTTGGGAAGATGTAACACCTTGGTGTATCTTGGTTATTGCATTCAGTCTCTAATTCCATTGCCAGAAGTGTTATCTGGTTTGATTCTACCCTTGAGGTATGGAAAGACTTGAGGGATCGTTTTTCTCAAGGCAATGCATTTTGGATCTCAGAGCTTTAGGAGGAGATCTATTGTTTTCAGCAAGGTAATCTTTCTGTTACAGATTACTGCACCCAGTTGGTAGTATTGTGGGATGAAACGATGAATCTTAGACCAATCTTGGCTTGTTCTTGCAATCAAAATTGTCCTTGTTTGGTCTCGACAAGAAACTACCACGAGGATGATCATGTGCTGAGGTTTCTCAAAGGCTTAACTGAAAACTTTGCCATTGTTAGATCACAGATTCTGTTGATTGAGCCTCTACCTCCCATTAACAAGGTTGTTGCTATGGTTATACAACAAGAAAGGTAGAATCAGTCCTCAGTGTCAAGTTCATCTCAGAAAATTGAATCAACTGCTTTCACAAATAGAGCAGTTCTCGATCCCCCCAAAGGGACTGCATTCACAAGAAAGTCTAATACAAACTCAAGGAGGCTTTTATGTACTCATTGTGGTCTGATGGGGCACACTATTGAGAAATGCTACAAAAAGCATGGTTTTCCTCCAGGTTTTAAACCAAGACCTCGGGTTGGAGTAGCAAATCAGGTGGATGCAAACATATCCAATGCAGAAGAGGGTACCAAGTTGCCAAACTCTCAGAAAGTTGATGGTCCAGCTTCCTTTTCATTTACAAAAGATCAGTACACCAAGCTGCTAAGATTGCTTCAGTTAGTTAACATAGATTCTTCTCCAATTGCCTATGCTAATGCCTCCAGTAGGTTTGTGTGCTCATCCCAACAACCAAAAAACTCAGGTATTCCTACTACCAATTATTCTAGCCATTCTTCCCTTTCTTCTTTTACATTCATTCTTGACACAGAAGCTACAGACCATATCATTTGCTCCTCTCACTTGTTTAAGTTCCATGCTCCTATGCCAAATTCATATGTAAAACTTCCTAATGGTCAGATAGCCAATATCACACACATTGGTGAAGTTCAGCTATCACCGGACTTGATCTTAAAAGATGCTCTATTTGTGCCAAGTTTTAATTTCAATTTGATTTCTGTTAGTAAGCTAACACAGACCCTTGATTGTTTTCTGTTGTTCCAACCTGATGTTTGTGTCGTTCAGGACATCAAGAAGTGGAGGACGATTGGATTAGCTAAGCAACACCAAGGTCTCTATCAACTTGTCACACCTTCCTCTTTTAATTTCTAAAAATTCCAGTTGTCATTGTGCACTCATACTGTCAATAAATCTCAGGCATTAGATATATGGCATTATAGATTAGAGCATGCCTCTCCTTCTAGACTAAAGTTGCTGAGTAGCTTAGATCCAACAATTTGTATATAGAATTGCTCTCCTTGTGATATCTGTCACTTTGCAAAACAAAAAAGGACTCCTTTTCCTATAAGTGTCTATGTATCACTCAATTGCTTTGATCTAATACATGTAGATATTTGGAGGCCTTATCATGTTAGTTCTTTGTATGGTCACAAATACTTTCTAACTGTGGTGGATGATCATAGTAGACATACGTGGACCTTTTTCATGAAAACTAAGACAGAGGCTAGACCCTTGTTACAGCACTTCTATTCCTATGTAAAGAACCAATTAGTGTTAAAATCAAAGTAATTCAAAGTGACAACGCTCAAGAATTCAATATTCCCTCATTTTACCTAGCCAAAGGCATTATCCACCAAACCCCATGTGTTCAAACACCCCAACAAAACAGCATTGTAGAACGAAAACATCAACACATCCTGAATGTAGCAAGATCTTTAAGACTTCAAGCTAACCTACCTGAAACATTTTGGTTAGATTGCATAGGTCATGCAGTACATCTCATATACAGACTTCCCTGACCTGTTATAGCAAATAAGACCCCATTTGAACTTCTTTATAAATCTCCACCCACCTTTTCACACCTTAAGGTTTTTGGTTGCTTATGTTATGCTTCTACACTTGCACAACCAAGAACCAAGTTTGAATCTAGAGCCATAAAATGTATATTCATTGGATTCTCGGCTGGGGTTAAAGGTGACAAACTGTACTCTTTAAGATCAAATACTACCTTTATATCTAGGGATGTCATTTTTTATGAAAAGGAATTTCCTTTTGCATCATGCAATGCTGACAAGATTATTCATGGAGAGACAGATTCTCCCCTACCTATCCCTTCAATTTCTCCTTTGTCAAATCCAGATTATACCTCCACTTTGCTTCCTCAACATAATCATACTTCAAATATTCTAGATCATGTATCAAGCTCTTCTAACAGTCAACTTCATGAGTCAAGTTCTTCTGACAGTCAACTTCATGAGTCAACTCCACCTTCCAATACTCAAATCCCAGATCCTAGTGTTTTTGTACACAATTCAGACCAAGATTTCTTGAGACGGTCTAATAGAACCAAAATCGCACCCACATACTTGAAAGACCATCACTGCAGCTTTGCTCAAACCAATTGTCCATCTACCTTGAATCTTGCCACTGAAAATACAGGTACTCCTTATCCTCTCTCTTCCAATCTCACATACAAAAATTGTTCCCTACCTTATAAAGCATTTTGCATTAACATTACAACCATTAACGAGCCACAAACTTATGAAGAAGCAGTTAAGCATACCTGTTGGAGAGATGCCATGCAAGCTGAGTTGGAAGCTTTACAGGCAAATAACATTTGGTTAGTTACTGATTTACCTCCTTCCAAGCAATCAATAGCTTGTAAATGGGTAAGGTCAAATATAGGGCTGATGGACAAGTTAAGAGATATAAAGTAAGGCTTGTTGCAAAGGGTTATACTCAACAGGTTGGAGTTGACTTCACAGAGACCTTTTCACCAGTAGCCAAGATGAGTACCATTAGAACCCTTTTGGCTATCTCAGTAGTAAAGGGTTGGCACTTGCACCAACTTGACATCAATAATGTCCTCCTGCATGGAGACCTACATGAGGAGGTATACATGACACTACCCCCAGGATACTCAGGTGCAAAAGTTGGACAAGTTTGTAGACTTTTAAAGTCTTTGTATGGATTGAAGTAGGCTGGAAGATAGTGGTACCAGAAGCTTAGTGAGGTTTTGATAGTTCGAGGTTTTAAACAAGCTTCTTCAGATCATTCTTTATTTGTCAGGGGCACTGGTGACTCATTCATTGCTTTGCTAGTATATGTTGATGATGTCAGACTAGCAAGCAATAATTCCAAACTCATACAGGACACAAAGACTTATCTCCATACTGCTTTCAAAATAAAAGACCTCAGTACACTAAAATTCTTCCTTGGTCTCGAGGTGGCTAGATCACAGCATGGCATCAACCTTTGCCCAAGGAAGTATGCACTTGAAATCCTCCAAGAAACTGGTTTTCTAGGATGTAAACCAGCAGCTACTCCAATGGTTATGTCCCAAAAATTTTCTAAATCTACTGGAGTTGTACTTGAGAATCCTCTTATGTATAGAAGGCTGATTGGAAAGCTCTTGTATCTCACCAGCACACGCCCTAATTTGTCTTTTGCAGTCCAACAGCTTTCCCAATACATGGACAGACCTACCTCCTTACATTTAACAGTAGCACATCGTGTCCTTCGATACATCAAGGGTACTCCTAGTCAAGGATTATTCTTCCCTATCAAGTCAGATTTGAAGCTGAAGACTTTCAATGATTCTGATTGGGCTGCTTGTGTCGATACTAAAAGGTCTGTGACAGGTTTTTGTGTATTCTTGGGTGACGCCCTTATATCTTGGAAGTCAAAGAAACAACAGACTGTTTCCAGGTCATCCTCTAAAGCTGAATACAGAGCTATAGCTTCCTTAACTTGTGAATTACAATGGTTATTATTCTTGCTGCAAGACCTTCAGCTTGTTCATCACAATCCTACTCTTCTCTTTTGTGATAACAAGTCAGCAATTGCTATTGCTGAAAATCCTGTCTTTCATGAACGCACCAAGCATATAGAAATTGATTGCCACTTGATAGACAAAAACTTCAAGCTGAAGTGATTCGATTGCTTCATGTGTCCTCTTCTTCTCAGTTAGCTGATCTATTCACCAAGGCACTATCCTCCACTTCCTTTCATTCTTTGTTATCCAAGTTTGGAGTTCATAATCTCTTCACTCCAGCTTGAGGGGGGCTAACAGAGAATAAGAAAAAGAATTTTTTTTCTTTCTTTCTTTCATTTTGATGTAAACACTTCAGATACTGTTAGGTGTTAATTGTTGGTTAGTTCGTTGAGCTGGAAGTAGTTAAAACTAGTTATTTCAGTTAGTTGGTTAGTGATAGTGGTTAACTAATTGATGCATCAAACCTGTATAAATATCGTTGTACTCTTGCAGAAACCGATATGGAATCACAATGAGAATTTTCTACATAGATTCTAACAATATCCATTATGAATCTTAAATAATTTATATATAATTTTTATATTTCATTCTCATTATTAATATAACAAATGAAATTCAAATCCACTTTCTCATATTTATATTTCCAAACATATCAAAAAAATTTAAGAAGATGGGTAAGGTATCCGAATTCATACCCAAGCCCTTCTTAACTTCTCATCAAACTGCCAACCAAGCCAGCCCACAGAAATAAAAGCCGAATAAACTCTGCAACTGAAACATATGAAGTACTCCTTTCCTTCCCTTCAAGTTGATGCAGTGATCCCTCGAATACTAAATGGAAGTCTCTGATTTAATGATTTTGAACAAAAAAAAGAGAAAAAAAATGGTTAAAGATAATGATAGAAAACATATGTTTAATTCCTTGGTAAGCAACTAGATTTAAAGGCAATTGTTGGGCAGGACTCCATTAGGCACTTTCTCCAATCCCCTACCACCGGCAGTCCCACACACCAAAACTTTTGTCCTACTCAAGCCATCCACAGACCCACCACCCACAACTACTGTTGTACTATGTAAATTATGTATGTTAGATTTATAAATTGAAGGTAAAATAGGTTTGAATGATAGAATATATCAAAGGATTATGAATCAGCTTGCATTGAATATTAATTCTTACAGATAAGAATAGAACTGTCATCAGATTTTGTCTTTTAGGGCTTGCAATTTGCAAAATAAAGGGTTTTTAATTGCGATCATAGGTTGAAATGATCTCTTCATTGTCAGTCAACGCCAGCTCCATTGCCTTGAGTAATTGTCATGCGCTAGTACCTGAAATCCGGACTACACACCACTTATCTGTAATTTTTTATAGGTTTAATATTTAAATATATCATTGAATTTGAATAAAAATATAATTTTTATTTATTTATAATCAATTCTCAATTGCTGATTTAATAACTGGGGAATAATTTTGTACATGTTCTAAATGGATTGCCGGCTATTGAAATTGTTGTTTCCTTTCTTAGTTCTCGGTTATATTCCAGTCTCTTCAACAACCCATCGAGAAGTCAGATGGATTGAAAGAATTAATGGAGTTGTCATGACCGTGGAGTTTTAACTTCTTGGTTTAAGTTTTCAAAACATTCCCTCATCCAATTTAACATAATAATATAATTATAATTCTCGACTTCGAAATTTGAATAAACTAAATCATATTATTATTTACATATATTTTTTATAAAGAGGTTATTGGAAGCACTGCTTCTAACTCCCAAAGACAATAAAAACTAAAAACTCTATAAGCGAATTGAAAATTTACATTCGTGTTTCGTTTGCTAATTTTTAATATTACTTGTTATACAAATTTTTATTCATTAAACTTAATCATAATCATTAACAAATATATTTACAAACACATAATTTAAAAAATGGCATATAGCAGATGGCGTGCCAAGCATGTCTTAAAAAATGGTCAACTTTTGCCAAAGTTCCAAAAGACTGAATACGCTGTATTTACTCCACTTCTTTTCGATGACTACGTCAACTTAGAAATAGTCAAGGAGAATAAATTACCCAACCGGCCAGGTTTGTTTAGAGGGGTCAAACTGGCTGGGCGGCCCATGGCATGACATGATTCGGTACGGTATGGGTTGTGCTTGGCACGACCCATACTTAAATGGACAATTGGTCCAAGCATGATATACATTTGTGTGCCGTGCTGTGCTAGAGATTTTTAGGCACATGGATTAGCACGGCACGACCCATGAAGGGCCAGTGCTAGCACGTAGCACGTGGGTTAGCACAGCACGGCACGGCACGCGAGCCCATGTGCCGTGCCATATTGACCCATTTATATAAATAAAATTATATTTAACAAATCTAAGTATGAAGTATTTCAATTATTGATATATAAATTTATAATATTTTCATTTTGAATATAAAATGTATAATATGTCACATATTTTGTACATAACTTTTTATTAAATACACTTCTAATAAAAACTCCTCAAAAAATAAATGATTAAAGATTATTTTATTCAAAGCTTGGTTAAATGTAGAAGCTGGAGCACTAGATAAACCATATTATATAAGTAAATAATCGGTGAAGAGAATGAAAAATAAAATAATAATATTTTGTGTTTTATAGTCTTGTATTTGTGTATGTGTGTGTGTCTGTATTTTTAAATATTATGATTGTAAATTTAAAAGGAGAATATTGGTACAAAGGTAAATATTGTTCTTTTGTGACTTGGAGACCATGAGTTCAAGGCAAAATACTCTCTTTTAATGAAGAGGGAAGGTTGTATACAATGACCCTCCCTAGACCTTACATAGTGGAAGTCTTTTGGTTGTGTACAATTAATGACCCTCCCCAGACCCCACAAAGTGGAACATTTTTTATCGTGTTGCTCTTTTTTTTAGGATTGTAAATTCCGATATCTTTATTTAATATATATTATTATGTTTTCTTATGGATATAGGCATTTTATCAAAGTGAATTATGTGTCTTTTTATTTTATTTTTATTTATCTTGCATGTTATTTAAATTAATAAATAAAAACTTTAAAAATAATAAAAATGAAAAAATTTATTAATGGGTCGTGCTTGGCACGATAAGACACGAAAAATAATATTGGGCTTGGCCCAGCACGACCCATTAGTGCTATGGGCCATGTGCCGTGCCGGGCCACATCCTTAAATTTCATGGACTGTGCCAGCATGGCCTATTAAAAAATAGTGTTGTGCCAACACGAATCCATTAACACATAGGCTAATATTTAAATAGGCCGTGCCAGCCCAGCACGACCCATTTGACACCTCTAGGTTTGTTATATTAATTAATGTTACCGTAGTAATCATGACGCATTCTGCTGGAAAATATTTCTTTATTTTGATGATTATATAATATAAATATCGTTCAATAAAAAAAAACTCAAATAAAAAAAACTGTAAAGAGATAAACAAGTAGCGGCGTCAAATGGGCCGTGCTGGGTTGACATGGTCCATTTAAATATTAGCTCATGTATTAATGGATTGTGTTGGCAAAGCACTGTTTTTTTAATAGGCTGTGCTGACACGGTCCATGAAAATTAAAGGCATGGCCCAGCATGACACATGGCCCATAGCCCTAATGGGTCGTACTGGGTTAGGCACGACACTATTTTTCATGCCGTGTTGTGCCGAGCCCAACCCACCAAAATTTATTTAGATTTTTTAATATTTTAAAACTTTTTTTATTATTATTTAAATAATATACGAGATAAACAAAAATAAAATAAAATAGACACATAATTTACGTGGTTCGGCAAAATGCCTACATCCATGGGGAAACATAAACAATCTACTAAATAAAAATATTAAAATTTACAATCTTAATATTAAAAAAAAACACATGTACACACAAAGACCATAACACACAAACATTATTATTCTATTTTTCATTCTCTTCATCTGATGATTCAATTAAATAATTTGATTTATCTTGTGCTCGAGCATCTCCATCTAACTAATCTTTAAGTAAAATGCACATTTCATTAGTATCTGCTCTCATTTTGGTTCTCCTTTCATCAATAACTCTACCACCTGCACTAAAACATGATTCTAAAATTATAAATCTATGCATTAATAATTCAAATATATCATAATTAGATTTATTAAATATATAATTTTATTTTTACAAATTACCAATAAAATATAAAAAATATTATTTCATCATAAATAAAAAATAACATAAATAAATTTAAAGAACCAATAAATTGAGTTCAAAGTTTCATTTATAACAATTATGCGCCAATATGACATGACACATGGGCTTGTGGGCCGTGCCATGCTAGCCCACGTGTCATGTGCCACGTGCTAGCACTAGCCCTTAACGGGTCGTGCCGTGCCGATCCACGTGTCTTAAAACTTGTAGCCCGGCACGGCACACGTATATATGTCATGCCTGGCCCAACCCACTTATTTAACTACGAATCATGTCAAGCACGACTCACATTGTGTCGAATCATATCGTGTCATGGGCCGTCCAGCCCATTTAACACCTTAAAACAAGAATATATGCTGAGTATGGTTTCCCCCATAAGTACGTTTTTTTTTCTGATTATTAAAAAAAAGAGGTCAAAAAAGGAGGTGCTAGAGAAGTTTTGGTTTAATAATAAAAAGGAAGTTTTGAGATTTTAAAATCTTAGGTTTGAATTTCATCGAATGTGAAATTAAATTAATTTATTTATTATTTATTTAATTTATTATTATCATTTATATTTATTAATTTATTAAATTATCAATTTATAAAATGTAATATGTTGATTGTAATTGAAACTTTGAAAGAATACATATTACTAAAATAAAAGGCAAAAGCAGCTCAACAACCTCATCAAACTTCAGAGTCAAACTGTTGAATAATAAAACAATCAAAAAACAAAGTCACTGTAATATCCCCTTATTAACAATACTGAAGCTCCCTTTCCCGGACCCCACCGCTTTACCCAAATCGCCCAACCCAACATCGGCGCACGTAAGCACCATCCGCTCCGCCACCCTACTCCGATCACTCATCTGGGCGTTCTTCAAACTTCCCCACCGGCAAACGCCTCCCCCGTTAATCTCACACGCCACCAATTCGTCCGCCTCTTCCGGGTTGTATATGTACATATCACCATCCATCAAACTTATCTTTATTGAACTTAAACTTATCTGTTCTCCTCTCAGCTTTTCCACCAACTCTTCTGGCATCACCCCCATTTCTTCACAATACTCCAACCTTTCGCCCTTCAATTCCCAGATTTTGAGGTCTTTAACATTCTCCGCATTTCTAAGTAGCCCCACCATAATCAACTTCTCCCCGGAAAATCCAATCACGGAAAAGTAAATGTTCCGGTCAGGCCGCAGATTGAACGGACCCGACCAAATCCTGAAGCTCGGATCAAAAGAATACGTAATACCAGAAACTTGCTCCATGGCGTACAAGTTTTTAGTGTTGGCTGCGACGGAGAGCCACGTGGAAGCTGCAGAGTCTTTGAGGATTGCTGGCAGGGATTCACACGTGTCCCACTTATGAGTGTCGAGGTCGTAGATTTCCACCGAAAGAGGATCATCCTCGAAGTCGCAGGCGCCTCCAGCGACGACGATGTGGCGGCCCACCGCGGCCACGATGGGGTCGGTGCGCCAGACGAGGGGTGGGTCCACGTGGTGCCAAGTCAGGTGGAGGGGGTCGAAAGAGAAGGAGAATTTAGATAGAGACAACATATAGAGGAGCGTGGAGTTGGAGGAGCGGAGAGCTGAGACATATTCGATGGGTGGGTTTCGGTTGATTCGGAGCCACAGGTCGGAGCGTGGGTCGTAAGCGAAGGCGGTGGTGGCGTAGGGCGGGCGTGAGCTCTGAGCGTGGACAATGAGCCAAGGTTTGGGCTTGTTGAAGTGGCGAAGAGAAGAGAAGACGGCGCGGTTCCATGATTTGGAGACGTGGCTGGCAGAGAGGAGATGGATGAGAGGAACATGACAGAGAATGGATTCTAAGACATCTCCTCGGATGTCAGCTTCATCTTCTTCTCCATTTCTCAGCTCTTGTTCTTTGGTCATCGTAATTCGTAATAATTAATATTTGAGAATTTAGACGGTACAGGGCAATTTATAAAGGCTGAGATGGCGTGCTTGAAGGATCCGGTTAAGAAGAGGCTAGGGCCTTTTTTTTATTTTTTATTTTTTATTTTTTATTTATGAGCCAACCATGTCATCACGCTCTGCCATTATCTTCCATTAAGTCGTTAGTAATTCAATTATAATTCAATAATTTCAAGTATATATATACATACACATGTATTTTTTTTAAAAACAAAGAAAATTATAGTTTTTTATTCATAAAAAGTAAAAAAAAAATCAAACCTTGAGCTTAAATATTTTTTTTTAAAAAAATAACTATAGTTAAATCAAATTAATAATTTAACAAAAACTATTTTATCTAAGAATTAAAATTTAACTTAAAAAATATTACTTTTTGTTAGACAATATTAAGTTTAAATTTCGTATTTTCTTCCTTTGTATTTTCTTAGGAACAAAAAAATATTTTATCTTATTACTTTCATTTCACATGTGCAATCAATCATATACACGGAATCAATTATTTCTTATTATATTTATTGTGTTTTCTTATTGGATGAATATTCAATATCATAAAAATTTATGATTAGTGAATTTGATTCAATGACATGTGATAAATGTTACTAAAAAAAATGAAAGAGACAAGAGATTCGAATTTCACCATTTACAAAAATTTTTATAAAATAAAAATTTTAATAGAAATTAGTTAAATTCAAAATCATATTCCTACATTGTTAAAAAAGAAAAAGGAAAATGAGATTAAATATAATTTATAGGCTTAATAGTCAAATAAACCCTCAACCTTTAGCCGAAAATGGAATTCAGTCCTCAACGTTTTATTGCATGAAATTCAGTTCATAAACTTTTATTTTAGTAGAAATAAACCCTCAACCTTTTATAATTATGCAATTAAGTCAAAATCTGTTAAATGATACAAACTGCCGTTAGTTTTGCATACGTGGCAGCTGACGTGGATAGCTTAGTTAGCTGACACGTGGAATGCCACGTATACAAAACTAACGGCAGTTAGGTCATTTAACAGATTTGGTTTATTTTCACTAAAATAAAAGTTTATGGACTGAATTTAATGTGATAAAACGTTGAGGGCTGAATTTTATTTTGAACTAAAAGTTAAATGCTTATTTGATTATTAAGTTTAATTTATATAATGAGTTATCTTGCTCCGGTAAATAAATTTTTCGGACCATAAGTCTTTATCATCCTATAATGTTTATGGGACCGTATCGCATCATTCTGAGTGTTAAATGTCACCGGTGTTGAAGAAAAAGGTCAGTACAACTTTTTACTTTTTCCGTAGAAAGCCATTCTCTTACAATAATTTTAATATTAATTAACTACTGTGGTCACCTACTGCATCAGGATTAAATAATTTTTTATTTTAAAATATAAATTATTTAAAATTTATTTTAATAAAATATATTTATATAACTCTTTCCTAATTTGAAATTGAATCATATTAATAAAAACATAAAATTAAAAAAATAATGTATTTATATTTGGAATTTATTTTAATTATTTACATTCAACATTTATTTTATAATTTTTTAATTATATTTTTGATTTATTAAAAAACTATTGTGTTCTATTTCTTAAATAATTATATTTAATTATTTAATCCATTCAATTTTTTTTAACTTTGTCATTTTTAAATTAATAATTTGATAAATTTAATATATGCACAAAATTAAGAAAGAAATAAATAGAAAAAGAATAAGTTTAACAAATATTTTAGTTTTTATTATTATAATTTATTATTTTTTTGATACATTGTAATATATTATATAATATATTTTTTTCTTATGTATTTTTGGATTTTAATAGATAAAATAAAAAAATAAAAAAAGATTTTATAATATCATTTTTTTGTCCTTGGGCAATTGTCAATTAAAGAACCCTTTTGGGATTCTATTTATATAAGATTATAGATAGATTAATCTCTTTCTTTTTTTACTTTCTTATAGAAAACTATTTTTTTTGGTGGATTATAGAAAGGATTATTATTCTATACGCCATTAGAATTTTTTAACTCTATAAGCAGGATTAGGATGATGACATGTGTCCTTTAAAAATATTAGGAAAATAATAAATAAATAAAATATAGTATGTGTCATCATCCTAATCCCGCTTATAGAGTTAAAAAAACTCCACTAGCAATGGATAGGATAATAATCTTTATAGAAAACTAATATCATTTGTTAGTTTCTAAATATACCGAGCTCAAGAGTTATTTTACACTAAATCTATTCTTGGCCGAATTATTCAAAGATTCGCACAAATTTTAGATAGATTTGAAAAATAATATTAAACTTGTTAAATGAGTTTAGATTAACAAATGCCACGCTTCTATTTCTTAGATTTCACAGCAAATTTTCGCATTTCATTTATTCATTTGGACTGTGCTTAGTGTTACCAATTCAATATTAAGCTAAGACATAATTAACTAAATTAATATCTATTGTCTAGATTTGGTCCTAGTTCAGTTAGTCAACATACTCGATTACATATTCTTATTTCTTCCAATTCCACTTACCAAATTCAGAACCATTCATTACAAAATCAATGTATATAAACAATCTCAAGCATAACAATATATATATTCAACAAAATCTACAACGCTCTAAACGTATTGCTTATATCTTTCATACTGTAATTTGTATTAGTTTTCATTTGGTTTATATCTCTTTCTTACACATTACAGTACTGCACAATAAAGTCTGAACATACAAAGTAACTGTAGCAAATATACCTTAAAGGTACGCTTTAACTGCCTCGAAGGATTTCCACAAAACCTCTTTTAGATACTAGATTTATTGCATATAATCTGAAAGTGGGAAAAGAGAAGGGTGAGCTTTTGCCCAGTAAGAAATATATATAAGGTATAAATACCGTAAACTATATGCAGATATCTTAAAACAGGTTGCTATGTGCTAGAGTTTCCAATGATAATTCTAAACAGAGATTCAAAGGAAGAAAACTCTATAGCTTGTTAGGGGTTAGGGATGAGTACAAAAAGATGCTTTAAAGTACCTCCCTTGTCCCCTTTCCTAATATTACAGCTATAGAGTAGACTAAGAAATATATCAAAGAAGGAATTCATGTGTTTCAAATTAGAGTCAAAACTATAAAACAGCTTAACATTCAAACATTTGTTTCAAAACTATACAGTGTAGATATTTTAAATCAGTCAGAAAACCATGTAGATTTCAAAGTTCAAATGACATACACAAATCAGTATCAAACCATTTCAGATTTCAGAATGCCAATATCATAGGTTCAGAAATCATTCAAAGCCCAGATAGATCACAATCATTTCAAAATTCGAACTTCAGATATCCGAGGTTCAGAAAACATATAAATTCAAATAAAGCAAAAGCGGTGGAGACATGGCAACATCCCAATAGAAATCATTCAGTTTAGATCCCATAAAGGCAGAAATGGTAGACATAGGGCCATAGTCATAAAAGAGTCCACAGTGTACACGGATTAGGTGACAACTGTGGATGCTGTGATTGGGTCAGAGTCAATATAGCATTCAGAATTAGAGACACCCCATAGTACCACTGAGTAGGTGATACGAGGCGGCTGCAGACTTGCTCAGGGTCTAACAGTTGTTCAGAATCAAAATCAGAGCCAGAAATACCACAAGATTACTCGAAGGCCAACTACGGGGAGTCGAAGTCTCAAAACAATTCATATAGCATTCCAAAATACTTACAGAAATCAATTTCAATAAAACATATCTTTAGTCAGTCTATAAATATCAAAATAGATAACAATTTCATTTCAAATATAAAAATTCAAAAAATATTCTCAGTACAATAACCAGTGTTCAAAATATTTTATTTACGTATAAACGTGTATCTAAAACATGTTGGTAACTTAGAACTGAGAAAATGGTAAAAAACCCAATTGAAAACCAAATTACAAATTCGTACGTCTTTAGTATCAACTACCCAAAACCATAACTAATCCAAAACTTCATGTAAACTTTGACACAATGAAATTATGAGACATTTTTCAAGAACCAAAACCTATGACAATTTCCACTTCATGTATGTTTTCAAATTCAAAGTCTATTTCGTGTTAAGTTTACGTTTTACAAAATTTCTATAGCATAACGGTATAAATTTTCTAAAACCTCTTGCAAAGCAAACACAGTTTATATTCCCAAAGAAATTGATTTTAAAATCATGTTTCAGTATCTCCTACGTTCTTTATACACATTCCTTACCACTTGTATGCTGCCGAATCGCCCGTTAGTACTGGAATTCACACCTCACTTCCGAGTTGCAAAACATCATATCAACACAATCAATTCATCATACTTCAGTTACAACAATTATTTAACTCCTTAAGACCCACTACTTTGTCTACAATAGCTGAGATTTTGGTCTACTTCATACTGGTGCTAATACTACAACTATCGTCAAAACACCTCCATTTTCGGTTCTAACTTCACCAACAGTCTTGTATCAAGTTATACATTATTATAAGACCCAAATTACATTGAATTGAGCATGGTTCCACCATGCCCTTGACTTGGCTGAATGGGGTTTTCTCTCCTACACATCCCTTTTCTTCGATTTAAGCTTAAATCTATGTTTTACATTTGTTCTACATTGATTCTACATCATTTTTACATTGAACAACATCATCTTTATGCATGGGGGAGGTTTTCCAAAACCCTAAGGGAAGGATTCTTGTGGATTTAATTCAATTCAAACTCAAACACATGCTTAAACACCTTAAACACTTAGCTTAAAGTCATTAAATCATGAAAAAAAATCAAGTTTTCTCTCGCCTTCTTCTTGGCTGAATCTTCAAAGGCGTATTTCACCATGCAAATGGCAACTTTAACGCTTGATTTTGGTACGTAGAGCTCTAAAAGCTGAACAGGTTTGGTGAAGGTAGTTTTTAGTTTCTAGGTGTTTTACTAGTGTTTTCAAGGGTTTTCTCTCTCTTCACTAAGCTTTTTAGAGTGAGAAAGCTTAAACAATGGTGATGGCTGGCCAAGGTGAAGACGAAAACTAGAAAAGTCTTTAAAAATAAGTATCTTGGTGTGAAATGACAAAAATGCCCTTGTGCAATTTTAAAAATTCCAACTACATCCCTTTCTTTCTAATTTCGGTTTAAATATTCAGTTTAACCTCCAAATATTTTATTCACTCATAAAATACATCTATTCAACTCATTCTAATCATTAGATAAGCTATTGTCAATGTTTGACTTGAAAAAGAGTGAAATTACCAAAATAGCCCTAACGGTGAATAGCATAGTTTTTAGCTTTCACATGTGATTTAGTCTTCAAGTTGACATGGCATGAGACTCATTCACATGTAGATTAACCTATGACTATAAGTTGATCTTAATTCAAATTAGATTGATTGTTATTTACGAAAATTTCATATGCTTATAGATGTAACCATCATTTTTGAATTTGTTGCACGCTTTTCAAAACGTGCACAAACGAAGGAATTTCGAGATACAGATTCCTCCCACCTCAGTATTTCACTTCACATATCATGACTCTGGAGTTTTACCCCAATCTAGACTGTAGAGGTCCCGTAGGCCCACATGAAAATTTCCTTCTATAACTCTAGTTATTTAAATTTCTTGGTAATTTATCCTTTATCTTTTCGTTTCCATAACCTTTAACTTATGAGATTTATTGGAAAAATGTGGTCCTCACAACAAATGAAAGTCTGATTAAAAAATAGGAAGCATTGGTCTTACCCTAAAAGCCCAAGCCCAACTTGTATTTTGTACTAACATTTAAAGAAAAAAAATACTTTTTTGTCTTATTAGTTAATATTTAAGTTCATTTATTTCAAATTTTACCAATAAATAATTTTACAATTGTAATTCTATAAGATATGACACATTCACCTTAATTATGAAAAATAATATCATAAAAATTTTGAGTATTGGTTAAAGTATATTTAAGCTTTGCTATATAGTAGTTCTAAAAATAAAAATTTTACAACATAAAACTTAAATAGTATAAATGAATTTTAAAAAATAGACGTGCTGGATTTTATTGTTGTTTGTAAAAATGAAATTAGACAAAATATCAAGCCTAAAATTTGGGCCTAACAGGCAGGGCTAGGCTCACGTGAAGTCTCTTAATATCCTACTTAGGCTCGGCCCATGAATATGTTTTATGTACAGTAAGGTTAAAATTTTTTATTTTACTGTGAGATTCTAAAGCCTATCAACGTACATTTTATAAGATTGAGTTAAAAGAGAAACTTTTCCCTCTTCAAACATTTCCTTTTTGTAAGAAAAATTTATCGGAAGATTTGGTTTGGTTTGGTTTGGAGAATTGTTTGAACAAAATACTTGAACTTGACAGGTTGTTTAAAAAAGTCAAAAGACAGAACTCAAAAATAGTTTTGAGAGATTTGTTGCAAGATATATTAACATTCATCCTGTCACCTAAAACCTTCCTTGTTGCAATTGGGAACCATCTCTCGTTTAAAATATATTAATTTAGCGTAATAATAAACGTAATAGCATGTTCGTTTAATGTAAATAATTAATTGTTGATAACATAAATATATTTGCATTTATTATTGTAAATTTACGTCTATTGACACTAATTTTATACTTATTCTCATATATTTACGATACTCTAACATATCTTATGTTTATTTACACTAATTTTATGCTTACTTTTATGTATTTACGTTTATTAGCACGTTTTTACGTCTATTAATACTTATTTTACGTTTATTTCTATGTGTTTACGACACTTCTAACTTATTTTATATCTATTGAAACTAAATTTATGTTTATTTTAATGTATTTACGCTTATTATCACATATTTATGTCTACACTAGTTTTATTCTTATTTTTATGTGTTTACCATATTTCTAATTTACTTTACACCTATTAACACTAATTAAATTTATGTTTATTTACATGTATTTACGTTTACTTTCATGTATTGATGCTAATTTTATATTTATTTTTATATGTTTACAATACTTATAACATATTTTACGCTTTAATACTAAATTTATACTTAATATCAATTGGTATAAAAATACGAGAATAAGCATAAAATTAATGTTCGTAAATTGTTTTGAATTATATTAATTAGTACAGTCTATTTCCTTTTTCGAGCATTTTATTATCCTTATATATAATAATCTCTATTTTATAAATATTTTAAACAATCAATCATCTTTAAAAACTTATAATAAGGAAAAAAAATTGATCTACCGCGAAAGTTCCTAGAAAACAATTGTTTTTTTTTTTTATAATAAAAGAAAAATGAAGTGATGGCGGGCCCGCCTTCTCAACCAATTTGTCCTCAATTTTCACATGTTGTCACCACAACTAGGATAAAATGGACTATAAGTCTATGACAAGATAGTGGCAACAACCCAACAGCCCCAAAACAGTTGTGTTAAATGGACGTTTATGATTCCATTGGTTTAATTAAATGGCAGTTTCCAGCCTACCGCATGCTTCCCTACTAACTATATTTCCATGCTATCAAATCAAATAGCCCACGTTGCAATACCTAAATTATGAACCATAGCTAGAGATGTCAATTTTACTCAAATATAATGAAAAATCTTATATGTACCGCATGAAAATATGTATGAATAAAACAAAATTTGACCGTATTGGCGCATATGAAAATGAGAATAAAATAAAATAATATTATATATAAGATTGAATTAGATAATATCATTTTATCTTATATTGTAAAGATCAAAAGTAATATATGATGATTTTTATACATTTCATCATAAAAATATATAAAATTAAGAGTTTGATGAAATGTTTTTTTTTATTGATAAAAAATACTCTTTTATAGTGAATATAATTTAAATTTATAATTTAAATAAAAATAATTCAAAGATATTTTTAACTAAAAAATTATTATAAATTCTAGAGTTAAAGTGAAATTTATTTTTTAAAAAAAAGTTTAAGATTTCAATAAAATATATTGATTTTTAAAAAACTTAAAAGCTTTTGAAAAATTGGTTTATTTCCCTCTATTTTCTACTATTTTTTCCTTTTTTCTGTCTTTTCCTTTTATTTTCATGATTTAAGTTTAAATAATTTTTTGGAAAAATGAATTTTCAAATAAGATAATTGTTTAAAAAATACATTGATTTCTCAATAAAAAATCTCAACTTTTTTTTTTATTTTTTATTTTTCTTTTATTTTATTGCTGGCAAGAGGAAAAAAGAAAAAAATCTAAAAAAGGAAAAAAAAAGAGCACATAAAAATATAAAATTTAAAAATAAGAAAAAAATTACATTTAAAAGTTCAAATTTTATAAATTAAAATAAAATATAATTCATAATAATGTTTATATTTAAGAGTTAGTTTAAAAACTGGTTTAAGCATGGATTGTTAAAAAAAATTGAAAAACATTATTTTAAAAAAAAATATCTAAACTATATTGTTTCTTTATTACAACAAAAAAAAAACATAAAAAGGAGGAAGAGAAATAAAGAAAAAAGAGGTAAACAAAGATTGAAAAGTGAAAAAAAAAAGAATTTAGATTAACCAATTAATCAATTACCATTGTAGCTTATTAAAAGTTTAAGTTAATTTTTAGACGTAAACTTTAGAAATAAAATATAAGTATCTATCATCTAATCATATGGAATTAAAAATAATTTTTACCTTTTGAAGAGGAATGAATCATCCTATGCAAAGAAAACGATTAATCTTTTTTGTAATCTAATCTTTCTTTTTATGTTTGCACCAAACATAAAAATATGATATTCAACCTATCCTTCATCCTATGTACCCAACATGATCTTTGGAGTTAGGATTGGGATAAGTATAACACCCATTTGATAAACATAACACCCTGTACACACAAATTTCGAGTCGAAAGACAAATATCAATTTTATTTATTGATAAAATGTAAAGTTACAATTATTGAATATTTTTAACATAAAAAAATTCTCTTCAACAAGAAAATTTGCTTTAAGGATCTTGATGACTTGATTTTGAATTGAACAAATTTAGACCCAAACTTTAGGGTTTCTTGAAATCTTTAAATTTGTTAGTCTCTCAAAAGATATTGATGACTTGAACTTAATTAGAATTGAATAAATTTGAATCCAAATTTTAGGGTTTCTTGAAATCTTGAAATTTGGTATTCTCTCGAAGGTCTTGATGACTTCATCTTAAATTGAATAAATTTGGACCCAAACTTTAGGGCTTTTTTGAGTGAACAAGATTAACCTTGAATTTTTAATGTAACATGATTAAATAGCAGCTTCGTCAATGGTCGGATAGACTTAATCTTGAAGAATAAGATTAATCTTGGATATTAAATGCAAGAGGATTAAAGAGTGGATTCGTTAAGGGTTGGATAGACTTGATCTTGAACGAATATAATTAACCTTGAATCTTCAAAGCAATAGGAATAAACATCGGCTTCATCAAGCGTCGGATAGACTTGATTTTGAACGAACAAGATTAATCTTGTCTTGTCTGATGAAACAAGATGAAAGAGTAACTTTTTGAAAACTTTTTAAATGGTCTTTGTGATCTTCAAAGTTTCTTCAAATCTTGAGAGCTTGATCTTTGAGACTATAAAGCGGCTATAAGTTCTTTAAAATTTTCTTCTCTTCTTGAGAGCTTAACCCTTGAAACTTTGGAAAGATAATGAGTCCAAAATCTTTTTAGCTTCTGAATTATGAAAAATAACTTGGAAGATCAACACTGTATTTGTAGTGCTTGCTTACAAGTTAAGAGAGTTTTAAGATAACTTCTTTGATTTTATCATTAAAATAATTTTTATTTAATTAAGAGATAAATTTACTAGAATTTAGATTATCTCTTAATTAAAATGACTTGAATTTTGATTGGCTGGGCCAAGTATATTTTCTTGACTTTGATAAATCTTTAATTAATTTATTTTGAAACTCCTAAAAATTTAATTGGTCCCTAAATATAATTCAAAGAAAATTCTTCTAAAAGATAAGTGCCACCTTTTAATTGGTAAAAAATTTTCTCCTCCTACGAGTGCTCTCTTAGGACTTGGTTTCATAAATAATTTTTTAGTGTAGCAAGTAGACAAGTCTTGAAATTTATTTTGCTTTTGATGCCAAAATTTGATTACACATTTGCATTGATTTGAGAAGATTTGCAAGTTTTAGCTTCACAAAATTTGTGACTTCAGAAAAATTAAACCAAAATATTGTTCAAAGTATTTTTGTTTCAATTTTTTTGACTAAATTTAATAATTTGGATCAAGCCGCCTACGTACTTGTTAGGCCTCAAACGACAAATACAAGGAAACAATGTCACAATAACAATACTCTCAACAATCAACAGCAATATCCCAAGCCAATAGTAATAATAAATCAAGCTACTAAGCCACAAATAATACGTCGGCAATAAAACGTAAATAAAATGACACCAAAATTTAATGTGAAAAACTCTCTAGTGTAGAGAGAAAAACCACAGGGCAAACTGAATAAAAATCCACTATAAGAAATAAGCAAATTACAAAGTTTCAATACCCTAGGCTTTTTGCCCAAAGCTCAGGGTTCCAACAATTGGCCTAAAAACAATAAAGTTTACCTCTTTGGATTCACCAAGATAATCTACCCAAAGAATACCCAATTGTTATACAAGCTTATCTCTCCCTTTGCTCTCTCTATGGAACAAGAAAAATATCCCAAAGCCTAAAACTTACTTTTTCTCCCTTGTGTCACCTCTCACCAAAAAAACTTCTCTCACTACTTTTATAAATTGTTTATGCAACACTTTATATAGAGAAAAAATAAATCCCTAACTGACTTTAAGTAGGACTCTAATAACTAATGTGGGCTGGACCCCACACATCTAACAATTTCCCCCTCTAGGCCTATTAAGAGGAGATTCATCACCACAACCTGTCACTTGGAGTTCACCTTGGCCAAAGTATTCATCCCGGCTAAGTCACTACACAACTCAAGTTTATCTATGGGAAGTGTCTTTGTCAACATATTAGCTATATTCTTATTTGTGTGAATCTTCTTCAACTGCATCTGTTGCTCGTCAACCACTAAGTGCAACCAATGGTACCAAACATCAATGTGCTTTGTCCTGGCGTGGTACATGGTGTTCCTAGTCAAATCCAACTCACTCTGGCTATCACAAAATACCACATAGTCTTTCTGACTTAATCCCAATTCAAGAAGAAATTTCTTCATCTAAAGCATTTCTTTGCCTGCTTCAGTTGCTGCAATATACTCAGCCTCTGTAGTAGACAAGGCAACACATTTTTGTAGTTTGGATTGCCAAGATATAGCTCCGCCTACAAAAGTAAATTTGTACCCTGCAATAAATTTCCTACCATCAAGATCACCTGCCATGTCTGCATTAGTAAACTCTTCAAGAATTGGCTTTGTAGTCCCAAAACTCAAACACATCTTAGAAGTACCTCTCAAATATCTAAAGATCCATTTCACCGCTTCTCAATGAGCCTTTCCTAGATTGGAAAGAAATTTGCTCACTACACCAACTACATGAGCAATATCAGGCCACGTGCAAACCATAAGATACATCAAAAAACCAAATGCAGAGGAGTAAGGAATAGTAGACATAGCATCATTTTCTTCCTTAGTCACCGGACAAGACTTCCTACTCAAGTAAAAATGATTAGCAAGAGGCATGCTAATTGACTTAGTATTTTGCATGTTGAATCTCGCTAGCACCTGTTCAACATACTTTTCCTGTGACAACCATAGCTTTCTAGCTTTCCTATCACGAATGATATCCATACCCAAAATTTGATTTACTGGACGTAAATCCTTCATGTCAAAGGACTTAGACAATGCCTCTTTCAACTTGCGAATCATACGAGCATCTTACCCTACAATCAACATATCATCAACATATAACAAGAGAATAATGAAGTTACCATCTGGGAATTTTCTCATATACACACAAGAGTCTGTTACTATTCTTTTATAGTTTTGGCTTACCATAAAAGAATCAAACTTCTTATACCATTGCCTAGGAGCTTGCTTCAAGCCATATAAGCTCTTCTTCAATTTGCAAACCATGTGCTCCTTCCCTTTCACGTCAAAACCCTTAGGCTGATCTATATAAATCTCCTTTTGGAAATCACCATGCAAGAATGCAGTCTTCACATCAAGTTGCTCAAGCTCAAGATTCAAACTAGCTACTAATCCTAATACCACTCAAATGGAACTCATCTTCACAACAGGAGAAAAAATCTCATCAAAATCAATGCCTGGCTTCTGACCAAAGCTTTTTACCACCAATCGAGCTTTGTATCTTACTAGCTTGTCACCATCCTTTTTCAGCTTGAACACCCATTTGTTTTTTAATGGTCTTCTCCCTTTCGAAAGCTTAACAAGGTCATAAGTGCCATTTTTTTTTTCAATGAATCCATTTTCTCTTTCATTGCCTTTAACCAACACTCCCTATTTGGAGTATCATGCACATCTTGGAAGCTCTCTGGCTCCCCATCACTTGTGACCAAAATATATTCCGAACTAGGATACCTAGTAGATGGTCGAAGCTACTTGGTAGATTTTCTAATCTGAGACTCTATACCCCTTTTGTATTGGGGGCAGCTCCCCTCGCTCAACACTTCCTAGTTGAGAGGGTTGTTCCCCTTGCTCAAAACCCATTGTATTTGGTTGTATAGTGTCATTATCAGCATATATCTCATCACCAACTATGGCTGGCTCATCTCTATCCCCCAATTTAGTATCTTGTACATTTCCACCATTTTTGGCACCTCTAGGTGGAATCTCTGTAGGTGTTGAGTCATCATACTCAATTGTAACCCGTGTTGTCTTTCCATTTTTCTCAAAGTCTATGATAAACTCATTTTTATGGAAAACCACATCCTTACTTCTAATTGTCTTTTTCTTCTCTGGATCTTATAGCCTGTAACCATATTCCTTATCACCATACCCAACAAATACACTTGGAGTAGCCATACTATCTAGCTTTGAACTCTGCTCCTTTGGCATATGCACGAATGCTACACAGCCAAAGGCCTTCAAATGTGAGTATGAAACTTTCTTCCCTGTCTATACCCTTTCTGGAATGTCAAAGCCCAATGGCACTAATGATGGTCTATTTAATAAATAGCAGGCTATGTTAACTGCTTCACCCCAAAATGCTTTAGGTAATTTTGCCATCCTCAACATGCATTTGACTCTCTCTATAATGGTGCGATTCATCCTTTCAACTACATCATTATGTTGTGGTGTCCCAGGTTTTGTCCTCTCATGTCTGGTCCCATGCTTTGAACAGTAGGCTTCAAAGTATTTCGATGTGTACTCACCTCCATTATCTGCATGAATACACTTTAAGGACAATCCTATCATCTTTTCCACCATGGCATGAAATTTTTGAAAATATTGCAGTACCAGGCTTTTGTCTCTTAACATATAAACCCAAGTTTTTCGTGAAGCATCATCAATAATGTAACAAAATATCTATTACCACCCTATGATTCTACCTTTATGGGACCACATACATCAGAATGAATCAACTCAAGTTTATTTTTCTTTCTTTTAGAGGTCTTCCTAAAAGAAACTTTACGATGCTTACCAAATAAACAATAATCACATGAGTTAAGAGAAAAACCTTTGGCCGAGTGAATGAGGGACTGCCTCGCCAAAACCTTTAACCCTTTCTCAGTCATGTGTGCCAGCTTCGTGTGCCACAAATTTGCTTAAGAACCATCCTTAATGGCATTTATTTGACTACCGGTTAACTTCATCCAAGTCTTGTACATAATGCAACACAACTTTCCTCTTGCAACTAACAAAGACCCTTTAAGAAACTTCAACCGCCCATTTTTTTGCTTCAACCGCCTATTTTTCTATTGACTCTCGTATCCTTCCTTATCAAAGATATTCACTGCAAGCAAGTTCACCCTCAGATCTGGAATGTGTCTAACATCCCTCAAAGTCAATGTAAACTAGTGCTTGTTGGTACTATTATATCACCAATCCCAGCAATCAGCAACATACTCTTATTTCCCATCTTAGTATAACCAAAATCACCTACTCATTAGGTTGTAAACAACTCCTTATTAAAAACACAATGATACAACGCTCTGGTGTCAACTATCCATTCAATGCCAAAACCCCTACATGGTTACACTCATTATGTGTACAAATCAAAGAAACCATTTCACTATCAGAATTCACTGTTGTAACATTTTCATCATCTGAGTTATTCTTACTTTTCTCATCCTTCGGCTCTTACTTCAGAATCTTGCAATTCCGCTTTATGTGACCAAGTTTGCCACAATGAAAGCACTTCACCCTATCTTTGGACTTATGTCTATTCTTAGGCTTACCATGACCTCTAGAATCCTGACCTCTGTCGTTAGTTCTGCCCCTGTTCTCTGTGACAAGAGCTTCATTCCCAAAGTTTGTCTCCTTTTGCCTTGCTTCTTTATTAAACATACTGTCTTTTACCATCTCTAAGGTCACCATGTCGTTAAGAGCTAAATTGAGAATAGTCACAACTAGTGTCTCCCAGTTGTCTGGCAATGAGCCTAGAAGAAACAACACTTTCATCTCATCATTCATTTGCAATTTCATAGTGGTCATCCGATTAAACAGATCTTGAAAGTCACTCAAATGCTCAGAGACAGATCTTCACTTCTTATACTTTAGAGTAGCAAGCTTCTTAACAAGTATAACTTTATTCAAGGCAGTCTTTCTATCACATAGTGATGCTAATTTTTCCTAAACGTGTGAAGCACTTGTCTCCTACGCAACATGATGAAAAACACTAATGTCTACCTATCTTTTAATGGTTCCCAAAGTCTTCCTATCTAACTTTTTCCATTCATCATCTTTCATATATATTGGTTTAGCAGAATCACCTAATACTGGCTCATACAGATCTTTGCAGTATAAATGATCTTCGATCATTAGCTTCCAAATTGAATAATTTGAAGCTGTCAATTTTATCATAGATCCTGTATCTCCCTCCATGATCCTAAAGTACTAACCCAAGCTTTGATACTAGTTGTTGGGCCTTAAATGACAAATACAAGAAAGCAACTCACAATAACAATACCCACAACAATCAACAGTAATATCCCAAGCCAATAGTAATAATAAATCAAGCTACCAAGCTGCAAATAATACGGAGGTAATAAAACGTAAATAAAATGACACCAAAATTTAACGTGTAAAAAACTTCAGTGTAGAGAGAAAAATCATGGGGCAAACCGAATAAAAATCCACTATGAGAAATAAGCAAATTACAAAGTTTCAATAACCTAAGCTTTTTGCCTAAAGCTCAAGGTTCTAACAATTGACCTAAAAACAATAAAGTTTACCTCTTTAGATTCACCAAGATAATCCTAAAGGATACCTAATTGTTATACAAGCTTATCTCTCCCTATGTTCTCTCTATGGAACAAGAAAAATAACACAAAGCTTAAAACTTACTTTTTCTCCCTTGTGTAGCCTCTCACAAAAAAAACTTCTCTTACTACTTTTACAAATTGTTTATGCAACACTTTTTATAGAGGAAAAGCAAATCCCTAATTAACTTCAAGTAGGACTCTAATAACTAATGTGAATTGGACCCCACACATCTAACAGTACCCTCAAATGTGAAGGATTAAGTTATAAAGTAATTAAAAAAAGTTTTTTATGCCCTAACTTTTTCCTAGACCATCCTTTAAAGGATTTTTAATCTAGCGGCCATTTTTTTTTTCTTTTTCAAATTTTTTAAAATCTTTTTCTGCATTTTAGACTCTTAATTTCTCATGAGTGAACATTGCCTTAATTGGAGTTGCTGGTGCTTGATGTTGACAATCAACCATTTCATTGTATTTTCTAACATACATTAAGAAGTGAAAGTAATCGCATAGATATTGTATGTGAAGATCTCAAAGAAGGACTAATCTAAGAAGTAGAAGACAAAAAGCGTAGAGATAAATGATGCAAAGCAAAAATTCTATGAGAAAAGAGATCCTAAAAATTAAACTATCTATGAGAAAAGGGATCCTAAAAATTAAACTATGTAAACAAACAGATTTGATGAGAAGAGAATATTTCAAATAAAGTAACAACTAAAGGATCAGATTTCTAATGGATAGTTCGGATGGGTGATGAGTTAGTTCCAGTGAGATGTTGAAAATGATAAAAAATTCATTAAAAATATATGTTTTTTAATAAAATATTAAAAAGAATTTAATGTCAAATGTAAAATGATAATTTACCTTTAAAAATATTGTCATTTTGTGGGAAAACCCACCAGCCAATGGCTCAGCACACCATACCAATGAACCAAATGGGCTGTAAGTATAGATGAAAACCAAATAACTAGAAGCTAATGTACACTTACATTACAGCAAAAATAGATTTCACAGCACTTATTTAGCGGCGTTTTTTATGAAACGCCGCTAAATGTCAAGTTTTTAATCAAGTCATGGCGTTTTCCAGTTAAAATGCCGTAAAATTTAGCAAATAGCGGTGTTTTTTGTGATTAACGTCGCTAAGTTAATCAGATAGCGGCGTTTTTAAGAAAGAAACATTGCTATATTTTAAAATAAAAAATAAAAATATTTATTTTAATTTTTTTGAAAAATATATTCTACCGAAAAAGTTTAAAAAAAAAAGAAACATAGACGCCACTATACCAAAACTAAATATATAAAATCAAATATGACAAATGTATTCAGATAATAAAACCTAGGAAATATTCGATAAAAAAAGTTTTCTTAAACATTTTGATCAAAAACCTCTCCCCTCATTTCCCCATTTTCCCAATTCTCTCTTCGATTTTTACAATGCTATTCATGTTTCTCGATTCTCTCAGATTTCAGTCTCCGATTCTCTTTTTGATTCCTTTTTTTTATTTCTTTTGACTCGATTCGGGCTCAAGTTTGTAGGTTGAACTGAGTTTGGATTTGGATTTGGTAAAGCTTAAGGTAATCGTTGAATTCTGGTCTGTTCGAGCTTTCTATGTTGTCGTTTCTTGAGGTTCCTAATTATTTAGCTTGAATATTTCTTTGGAGTTGACAATGTAATGAGGCATTTGCGTTCCATTCTTTTTGTTCTAGTTCATTGTTTTAATTATGTTTTATTTATTTTTTTTTATAATGAGATTTAATTTCATTACTAGATCTGAATTTTTTTTACATGGTTAATCACACATAAGGTTCTCATTTCTGCTCACTCTTCTTTTAATTCATTCATAAACTTCAGGTGTCATTACTGAAATTCTGTTGTTGTAGTTAACATTTATACTTGTTTATCATTTCTGTAAGCATTTAATATTGAAATTAAGCTAAGAGTTTTTATTTTTATTTTTGATATCGAAATTAAGGTAAAAGTTCAGTAGGAGTGCTGGTTGAGATGTCTAATCAGAAGCACAATTCCTTGTACTGTATGCTTCACTAAGCATTTACACCCATGGAATATGTCAGCACATGTTACGTGCTGTAGCAAAGACTCTCACCAAATTTTTCATTATTATCTTGATTAATCATCTTATTATCTTTAGGACTAGTTCACCAAGTTAATCTTGATTACTTGTCGTATTACTTTTAGGAAGTTTATCGTGATTTATCTTCAGAATTATTGTTGCTTAGGAAGTTATATCTTGGCTTCTGGTAAAGCATTCCTCTTCGTGCTTTCATGGTTCCAACACTATGCAGTTTAATAGGAAAATGTTAATGTATAGGGTGCTGATAATGTATTTTCTAATAAATCTAATCTCATAGTTGAAAACAAATTGCAGTATTTATGGTATGGTTCTTGAATCTTTACAATTCTTGTTTTTTCATGGTAAGGCTAATGGAAATTGTATTACTGTTCTTAGTTATGTGCTTTGATCTCATGTTTAACCATTTGTCCTTAAAGTGATTGTTATTCTCTGCTTGTCTGACTTGTATGTTAGAAGGGATTTGATTGCCAATTATACTATCAACCTCTGTTTCTTAAGGATTTAGTTGACATTTGTTTTTGCCCATCAAGCAGTTTATCTAATGAGAATTCAAGCTGAATTTTCTTGATAATATTTCACAAGCTCTGCAAGCCCATTGTTTAAATAAGTTTAGGTTTTAATGGAGATAGATTAATGCCTATTTAAAAAATAAGCAAATTCCATTTGATTAAAATGTCTATTTGTGAAATTACTTAGTGGTTATGGGTGGTATCCTAGCTACTGTTGTCTCTCGGACATTTTTTGACCAGCTTTAGTCTCTGTTTTTGGAGTTTGTTGGCTCTTATAGGCAATACCGAGAGGGGGGTGAATCGGTTTTTAACTAACTATAAGCTCGTTTTGCGATTCTTCTAAATTCTCTAGCCTATATTAATAATTTCTAAGTTCTCTAGGCTAGGCAAACATGCAATCCAAGTTCAATGCAATAAACACGATATAATTGCAAGTAATTAAAGAGAGTAAGGAAAGAGAGATTTACACAATTGATTTATAGAGGTTCGGCAATCTTGCCTACGTCCTCTACCTTGAGACGCTCCCAAGGATTTTCTCCAAATCCACTATCTTGAATTTGTGATTACAATCCCTCTTTTCAAGGCTCAAGAGTAACCTCCCTCTTTTTCTAGGCTCAAGAGAAACCTCTCTCTTTTTCTTAGGCTAAAAAGTAACCTCCCTCTTTTTCAAGGCTTAAGAGAAACCTCCCCTTCTACAAGGAATGGTGGGTTACAAATAATGTAATCAAGAGAAGCCTCTAGGTAGGCAAATGATTACAGAAATTAAGCACAATGAAAAGCCTATACAAAGTTTGTGCTAAGCAATACAAGAAATAGATGAATGATAGAAGATGAAGACTCTTTATCTCTTGAATTGATGTTGAGGCTTGAGGAAGATGAATAAGATGATGAAAGATGTTGCTTAGTTGTTCCTCTTCCTTCCTTTAGCTTCTAAGCCTCTATTTATAGTCCCTTGGATGGTTTGTGGACGTTGGTTGGAGCCAAAACAGAAACTAGCCGTTATGTCTCACAGAAACTAGCCGTTGGGGGCTTTCTGGTGCAAAGGGATCGATCCTGCTACAGTGGGGATCGATCCCTTTTGTCCAGAATCTTGATTCTGGGCTTCAGGGACCTTGGGAAGACTTTCTGCCAAAAAGGGATCGATCCTGCTACAGTAGGGATCGATCCTTTTCTTCCAGTGGGCATTTTTCCTGCACTTTTGGGTTAGAAATGATATGACCTTTGATCCTAATTCAACCCAAAACATTTATAAGCTTTAAGGGAGTTTTTCTTGACTTTCTCAAATGAAAATATTGTCCAAAAACTCATTAAGTGATTTTCTAAAATATTCAAAACATTTACAAAGTATTAAGACCAATAAGAGTATGCATCATTAAATCATGGTCTTAATGTTTGATATGATCACTTGAAATGTATTGAGAAAGTCATGTGTGATAAGGCAAATTTACAATATGAATTAAAACATTAAAGCTTACTTAAGTTTTTGTCATTTCAAAATATATATGGTAATTTAAAGCTAACAATCTCCCCCTTTTTGATATGACAAAACTTAATGTAAATTTGCTTTGAAAATTCTTTGATAAAATACTCCCCCTCAATTAAAGCAGGATTTTATAAAGCTCCCCCTTAATATAAGCATGGGTTTTGAAAATGAATTTTCCCTCATTATCTCTCCCCCTTAACATCTCTCCCTATATCTATCTCTCTCTTTATCTATCTCTCCCCCTTTTTGTCATAGCAAAAAGAAGGAAAAAAAATAATAAAAAATATGCTCCCCCTAAAATCATGGCAATGTGAGAACAAATAAAAATGGTCCATCCAACAAGAAACATGTTAGTACATGGGACTCATAGCACAAACAAATAAGACAATGTCCATAAAGAGTATGAAATGTTTAGGCATGCAAAGGACAAGGCTTATTTTCCTATACCAATTGTTTGTAAATAATTTTGATACCAATTGTTGATAAGTAATTTTGCAAGAAAGTTTCAATTGGTAAGAAGTTAAGCAAGCACCTAAGTATATCAATTGTTCTCTAAGGTCCAACTAAGGTGCATGGTAATACATCATGATTATGAGCTGAATTAGATGACATATCATATGCATGAGCTCATAAATCATGTTCAAGGAAGAGTGTGCATAGAATCAAGACATATATCAATTAACTACAAGTTCTAGCACACAAGAGTTTTCATGCAAAAATATCCTAAATGAGTTCTTCTCTATTTGTCATTTCAAACTAAAGAGCATGAGAAGAATTTTCAATTTAAAGCTCATATCAATTGGCAATTTAGATTTGGCTTACCAATTAGTGAAAATATGGTTGCCAATGATACTAAGTGTTATTTCAATCTAAATACCAATTGTTACTAATGGTTGACTTACACATTTTGCATGATTCCAATATTTATGTGTAGTGTTCATGTCAAGAAAATAATCATTCTAAATATGTAAGAACACAATCACACATCATCAAATATGCATATGGATTAATTAAACATTAGCACACTATCATAAAGTATTAATCCATATTCATATTCACAAAGTTATACCGTATGGAAGATTCAAACAATCAAAGTATTCAAGCAAACACATTTTCTTCCATGTTTTTAAGCACAAAAATCCTATGCTCATTTTCCAATTCAAGTCCTTAACCAATTATGAGCAAGGAAAGATTACCATTTTAATCATTTAATAGCCATATCCCTAGTTAATTTTAACGTTTAAGGTTCCAAAGGGTATATGCTATTTTAGCTAAAATAGATTTGTCTAATGAAATCAATATCATGCTTAAGTATATTTTAACAATAAAATTCATAATCTATGAGTGAGGTTAAGTACAAAATATCATGAAAGCAACTAATCTCATCTCATAGGCATGATTATTGATTCAACTTAAGCAAACATGCATGTTCAACATCAAAACAATCAAGAGTCTATGCATGTGTATCAATTGTTTGTGTTGTCATTAATGCTCAAGTTCCATAATAATTTGGCTATAAAGAATTAATTTCATGGATGATAAATTTTCATGTAACTCAACATTTATGATTCATTTATCATCATTAATTATAAGCCAAGGAAAAGTATGACCTTTTACCAATTGTTGAATTTACATTTGAAATCAATCCTTAAGGTCAAGTTTTAATTATTCTTCCACTAGATGTATAATTATCATGAAACCTAGTGTGGAATTGATAAGTCAAGCTAAGAGACATAATCCTATAAGCATGCTTGACTAAGATGAACAAAAAGAATGATCAATAGTCATTATGCACAAGTTCATCAAATTCTCAAATATATCCACAAATTATTGAAATAAATCTCAAAATTATGTTTAAGCATTTATTGAAAATATATTTCAAGATTATTTCAAGATTTATGCCATTCATGATCATTTTTAATGAGAAAACTGATTTTGCACTTGTGAGCTCAAGAAAAATGATATTGATTGTTGAAAGTGATACCATTTGTTGGAAATGATACAAATTGATGAATTTGAGGCATGATATTAATGAAAAATGATTTTTCATATTTTAAAGTTCATCAAAAAGAAGTTAAAACAATGAATTTTAAGTTGAGAAGAGAAAAAGTATTAAAACAATGAAAAGTTCTTCTCAATTTCTGTTGAACACATGCAGGAGAGCCTTTTCTGGCTTGGGGGGATCGATCCTGCTACAGTGGGGATCGATCCCTCATATGTTCCTGCAGATTCTGCAGTTGTTTTGACAGAAAATTGGACTTGTGAGGTACCAAAACTTTGTTTTTGAGTAATTTAAGTCCAAGTAAGGGTTTAAACATTTGTAAAACATGATTTTGGACTTGTATGAATGAAAAACATGAATGCAAAACCATTTTATAAAAGATTTTGCAATTTTGGAAGAATTTACACAATAAAATGCATTTTTGGCCTCAAAGGAGGTCATTTTGAGAGTCAAGCACATTTTGACAAAACCAATGCATTAGAGACCACAAATATGCCAAAACAAACTTGTTCACATAGACTTTAAGCCCATATATCATCAAAGCATATATTATGTGAACAACATGCCATAATTTCCAACATGCAAACTCTTCAATAAAGCTCATGACATGGTATTTTGCATGTATGACACATTTATCAGCTTTTGAGCAACTAAATATATTATCTAAGCATATCAAATTTGCTCAAACTACAGAAATTCAATAATCATTTCAAAATTGCTAGACATGCTTTTCATCCAATAATCCAATGCCTCAAGAACTATTCATCAACCAATCAACAATCATTCAACATGCCTTTTCTTTATTCATTAATGTACCAATAATCATCAACTAAGTGTCTCATTAAATCAAACAAATAATTTTAATATATATGAGTCTTGAAGAGATAGGATTTAAGCTTACAAAATTCCTTTGCTAGAGAATGCTTTGCCTTGAATAGTTGAATCCACCTTGTGCCATTCTTTGAAGAATTGTTGTGACCTTGCCAAGGATGGATCCTCAAGCTCTTCATTTTTCTCATTAGCACAAGCAAACTCCATGGAGGTGTGTAGAGCATTCAAACCCCATTGTTTCTTTGTAACTCCATGCTCTAACACTCCTACAACAAACAACTTCAAGCATGCTTTGGTACCCAAATTTTCTTGGGTCCATGAGAGTTAGTGTTCACAATTTTTGATCCTTTTGGGATCCATTTTAAGCACAATTCATCATTATTTATTACATGCTTTGGCACCCACATTTTCTTAACTACTCTTCCTCTAAATGTAGTTTTTCTATAAGTGCATGCTTGTGAAGAGTGTCCTATCCTATTGCATAGTGAGCATGTAAGAGATGTATCATGCATAGAATTTTTGCTCACTAGGAAATTCTTAAGATGAGTTTCTTTTTGTATTGCATTATAACCTAACCCATCTTTATCAAAGAAAGCTCTTTGGGTCTCAAGCATGTGATCTAATTTTTGTTGACCCATATAGAACCTAGAAAACGAGTTATGCAAATTTAAGTTCTTTTTATTCAACTCATTTATTTCTAGATTTGCTTCTTCTAACTTCTTTTCAAATTCTATCTTAGCACTAGACAAGGCTTCATTTTCTATTTTCAATTTAGCAATGATTTTCTTATATTTGGAGTTCATGCATTGAAAATCATTTGCTAATTCATTAAAAGCATTTTGTAGTTCATCAAATGTATAATCATTATCTTCACTAGAACTACTACTAGCCTCATCATCACTAATAGCCATAAAGCATGAGTAGGCTACCTCTTCATCTACTTTTTCCTCATCGGAGCTATCACTATCGCTCCATGCAGCCACAAATGCTTTCTTCCTAGGCTTCCTATCCTTTTCCTTCCTAAGTAAGGGGCAATCTAACTTAGTATGGCCCGGTTCATTGCACTCATAACATACTAAGGGGTCCTTTTCTCTTCTACTTGACTCTCCCCTTTGATGTCTCCTATTACTCTCTCTTTCTTTCATTCTCATAAATCTATTGAATCTTTTGGCAAACATTGCCATTTCCTTTTCCTCCTCATTTCCACTCTCATCACTATCATCCTCATGAGTGGAAGACTTAAGTGCTACTCCTACTTTCTTTGAAGGCACTTCATTTCTTTTCAATTTCATCTCATATGTAAGTAGGGAGCCCATAAGTTCATCTAGAGACAAGGTATTTGGATCTTTAGACTCTTCTATTGCGGTTACCTTTGCCTCCCATGATTGTGGCAAGCTATTTAAAATTTTCTTTACCATTTCTACATTGGAATAGGTCTTGCCTAATGCCTTAAGTCCATTGATTATGTCATTAAATCTAGTGTACATTTCACTCATGGACTCATTTTCTTTCATTCTAAAAAGCTCATAATCATGTGTGAGCATACCTACTTTGGTTTCTTTCACTTGATTGGTCCCTTCATGTGTGATAGCCAATTTGTCCCATATTTGCTTAGCATTTTCACATAGAGACACTCTATTATACTCATTGGGACCTAATGCACAAAAGAGGGTGTGCCTAGCCTTGGCATTCAATTGTGCCAATCTCATGTCATTGGTGTCCCATTCATCTTCACTCTTAGGGACATCTTTTCCATCTACTTTCTTCATGGGAATTCTAGGACCATTCACTATAATTCTCCACACTTCATAATCGTTTGATTGTACAAATAACATCATTCTAGTTTTCCAATATGAATAATTTTCACCATTGAAGAGTGGAGGTCTAACTAATGATTGTCCCTCTTCTCCTAGGGGTGTGCCTATATTCAAATGAGCCATTTAAGATCGTTTTGCTTGATAGAGGTTAGTCTAATTCAATCTCGAGCCCAAGCTCTGATACCAATTGTTGGCTCTTATAGGCAATACCGAGGGGGGTGAATCGGTTTTTAACTAACTATAAGCTCGTTTTGCGATTCTTCTAAATTCTCTAGCCTATATTAATAATTTCTAAGTTCTCTAGGCTAGGCAAACATGCAATCCAAGTTCAATGCAATAAACACGATATAATTGCAAGTAATTAAAGAGAGTAAGGAAAGAGAGATTTACACAATTGATTTATAGAGGTTCGGCAATCTTGCCTACGTCCTCTACCTTGAGACGCTCCCAAGGATTTTCTCCAAATCCACTATCTTGAATTTGTGATTACAATCCCTCTTTTCAAGGCTCAAGAGTAACCTCCCTCTTTTTCTAGGCTCAAGAGAAACCTCTCTCTTTTTCTTAGGCTAAAGAGTAACCTCCCTCTTTTTCAAGGCTTAAGAGAAACCTCCCCTTCTACAAGGAATGGTGGGTTACAAATAATGTAATCAAGAGAAGCCTCTAGGTAGGCAAATGATTATAGAAATTAAGCACAATGAAAAGCCTATACAAAGTTTGTGCTAAGCAATACAAGAAATAGATGAATGATAGAAGATGAAGACTCTTTATCTCTTGAATTGATGTTGAGGCTTGAGGAAGATGAATAAGATGATGAAAGATGTTGCTTAGTTGTTCCTCTTCCTTCCTTTAGCTTCTAAGCCTCTATTTATAGTCCCTTGGATGGTTTGTGGACGTTGGTTGGAGCCAAAACAGAAACTAGCCGTTATGTCTCACAGAAACTAGCCGTTGGGGGCTTTCTGGTGCAAAGGGATCGATCCTGCTACAGTGGGGATCGATCCCTTTTGTCCAGAATCTTGATTCTGGGCTTCAGGGACCTTGGGAAGACTTTCTGCCAAAAAGGGATCGATCCTGCTACAGTAGGGATCGATCCTTTTCTTCCAGTGGGCATTTTTCCTGCACTTTTGGGTTAGAAATGATATGACCTTTGATCCTAATTCAACCCAAAACATTTATAAGCTTTAAGGGAGTTTTTCTTGACTTTCTCAAATGAAAATATTGTCCAAAAACTCATTAAGTGATTTTCTAAAATATTCAAAACATTTACAAAGTATTAAGACCAATAAGAGTATGCATCATTAAATCATGGTCTTAATGTTTGATATGATCACTTGAAATGTATTGAGAAAGTCATGTGTGATAAGGCAAATTTACAATATGAATTAAAACATTAAAGCTTACTTAAGTTTTTGTCATTTCAAAATATATATGGTAATTTAAAGCTAACAGAGTTCATTTTCCACAATAACCCTGCAGAAACCCAGCATATAAATCATATTCTCAGAGTAATCTCTTAATATTGCTTGCATTTGGAATTCCTGCATTTATTCTTAACTTACCAAAAGCCTTCCTCTTGTTTGTTTGTGTCAAATGTTGCGAAACTCTTCTGATAATAATATCAGGCTGTTTATAAAATTAGTGCATAACCAGACTGATATTTTGCATTAACACAAGAAATTACAGCACAATTTCGTATTCTTTTTAGAAAACTTAATTCAGTCTAATATTCGTGTCACGAGTAGTTGCTTACCTCGATTTTTATTGCTTTGACTGCCATTATTTTTCTCTTTCACTGCCTCTATATATACAACTTAACATTACAACGTTTAGAATTGAATTACTGATTGCATTACTTTGCCTTTGATTTTTAAAGGGGACTGTAAGTGGAAGACAATTCTTGCTTGGAATTCCATATTAGTTTCATCGATCCTATTCTTGGTATGTGTGACTGTCTTTTATTTTCTCTTTAAATTCCTTCATGTTCACTTTTTCCTTTTTTATTTGCTAGGTTGGTTCAGATTCTTTATTTTTTATTTAGTTTTTGAGTGCACACTACACTATAACTGTGCTTTCTTTACTATTTTGTGGTTGCAGAGTGGATGTTGTGGTCTTTGTTATATGGGCAACTTTTGTTAAAGAAAGAAAGGGCAACTTTTGGATGTAAAAGCTCAAGTATTCTATAACCTTAATCTTTGTTCTTTCTTTTTTCTTACATAAGTATTCTGTAAACGCTTAGATGTTGGGAGACTCAAATGTTTAGGACAGATAGGAGACGTATTTTATATATAAATATATTTTTACATTATGCTTATTTTATATATGAACAAGCTGATCAACAGTTTATGACTCTCATATAACTAGAAGAAGTCTATTTTACATTCTTAACAATTGACAACTCTTAATATTGAAGGCAAAAGCTCATAGTTTCATCATTCTTTTTTGTTCTTTTCTAAAAATAATTAAAATGTTTTCTAAAAATATAATTAAAAATCATTAAATGTATTCAAATTGAAAAAAATATAAAATCTAATTATGTAATTAAAATTTAAAAAAAATCCAACTTAGCAGCATTTTACAATAAAAATGCCGTTAAGTTATAACTTAGCGGCGTTTATGGGGAGAAAACACCGCTAATTTTACGGCGTTTTGCTAATTATATAATTAAAAATAAAAAAGTCCAACTTAGCAGCATTTTACAATAAAAACGCTGCTAAATTATAACTTAGCGGTGGTTATGGGGAGAAAACACCGCTAATTTTGCGGCGTTTTTGTAGTGTTTTAACAAAAAAAAACACTGCTAACCTTCGGCGATTATAAACACTATTACTTGGCATAAAATCATCGCGAGTTATTTTTCCCAACGCTAAAAAAGCCGGCGTTTTTTGTTAGTGCCGCGAAAGTTTAGTGGCATTTATAAATGCAACTAAATAACCAAAAAAATACCGCTGAAAGTACATTTTGTTGTAGTGTTAATTAGTATTACCTTGAAAATTTTCTACTCCTGCACCTGATTTGGTATAAATAGCAAATAATAGTAAGCTTTACTATATAAATTCTACTTGTTAAAGTTAAATTAGAAACAAGGATTTTGTAAATTTGTGTCTAAAACTAGCATATTGCATTGCTTTTGAGGATGAATATATTTGAAATCGTGATATTTCTTAAAATTTAGGTTTAATTGGCAAATATACTCTCAACTTTTTGCTCAAAAAAGATATAAGCCTTCAATATTTTATTGAATGTAAATCAGTCTATAAACTTTTATTTTACTATAAATAAACCTTCAACCTTTCAAAATTATGCAATTAAGTCTAAATATATTAAATAACACTAACTTCCGTTAGACATGGCATGCCACGTGGTAGTCAACCAGGCTATCACGTTAGCTTCCACGTAGAATGTCCAAACGACAGTTAGTGACATTTAACATATTTGGACTTAATTGCATGATTTTGAAAAATTAAGAGTTTATTTACAATAAAATAAAAGTTTATGGATTGATTTCCACTCAATAAAACGTTAAGGGCTTAATTCCATTTTATGTAAAAGGTTGAGGGTATATTCGGCTATTTAGCCTAAAATTTAATATAATAATTACATTTAACAATTTAAATAATAATTATATTTTTTACATTTTAACATAATAATAAATATAAACCTTTTTTATGTTTTTTTTTTATATTTAAGGGCATTTTTGAAAATTTTATATTACATTTCTAGTAAAATGTTAGTTTACCTAACACTATAATGTTACTTTTCTTGCATTTTAAACAGCATTTTACCATGCATATAAAACACTACAATGTTATCTTTCCACCATTTTAATTCTCAACAATCACTTTTCCAGCAATTGTATTACATTACAACCACTTTTCCAACAATTATATTACATTACAACCACTTCCATGCCAAAGCATCATTTACTAAATGCTACCTAAGTACCTTGAAAACTCACATAGATCTAGATAGAGAATATGATTTAGATATTAAAACATGCATATTTAACATTAAGTACATTATTTCCGGTATTAATTTATGAGAGAGAAAGGGCATTTCCCCGACCTAGATAACGAATATACTTAAATGAACTTTAATATAAGAATATAAAGCACACATGTATATTATAACTTTATAGGGCTAATGGGTTGTATATATTAAGGCTTAATATATGTACCATAGAGAAATCTATATACTTAATATACATAAATAAAAGGCTTAATAGCCAAATATACTTTCAACTTTTTGTATAAAATGGAATTAAGCTCTCAACGTTTTATTACATGGAAATCAGTACACAAACTTTTATTTTACTATAAATAAACCCTCAATTATTTAAGATAACGCAATTAAGTCCAAATCTGTTAAATGACACTAACTTCCGTTAGTATTGCACACATGGCATGCTACATGACAACCAACTAAGCTATCCACATCAGCTTCCACGTAGGATATCCTAACGACAGTTGGTATCATTTAACAGATCTGGACTTAATTGCATGATTTTGAAAGATTGAGAGTTTATTTACAGTAAAACAAAAGTTTATGAACTGATTTCCATAAGATTTAACGTTGAGGGCTTGACTCCATTTTATAAAAAAGATTGAGCGTATATTTGGCTATTAAGCCAAAATAAAAAATTAACACTAGATATAAATTATGCTTAATATATGTCTCATTTAGGTTTATAAATTTTTAGTGAATGGTGGAGAAAATACATTTTCGTGTGCCTTGCATGTTTTAGTAAAGGAATGACAGTTGTTAAGTACATTTATTTTAGTCTTTTATGAGAGAGATGGTGTTTATATTTGTCAAAGCATCATTTATAAATTCTATTATATATTCAAAACAAATATTTAAACTCTTATAGATAAAATAATTCAATTTACAAAAAATTAAATAAAAATAATCATGTATTTATTAAATAATATTATGTGAGAACCGATTAGATGGTATTGTACATGTGAAATTAATCAATTATTAATTTAATTTTTTGAATATTTTGTAAAATTTAAGTAAATAGTGATGTGGGCCTCACTTGGAATTTCAAGCCCAGATGTGTATACGCTTGATGAAACAGTGTAGTGATGGTGTAAAAGTGATATTATGGAGATTAGAGACTTAAAATACTTTATTTGCACCATTCTTGAAAGTGTGACCATCAAATTGGAAAATGACGGATACGTCCTGAGGGTATTTTTGTAAATTGCTCTCAAACTAAAATGAATTGGGACGAAGTAAAAATATCATGAGATTCTACATGAAAAGTACTATAACACAGTGTCAATAGATTTCTTGACACAGCTACCCAAATAGAAAATTTTGCTGGTGAGTCGTAGGGGTAGAGTCGTAATTTCTCACTATCCATGCACCGCGCATCAACAAAAACACTTTTAACCATCAAATTATGTTTAATATGATCATTTGGTACTGGAATCTAAAAATTTGGAGTGCGTTTGCATAGTTTTACGACTGTGGGAACGTAATGGCAAAATTATCTGAAATTTTCATAACCAAGAGCATTTTGGTAATTTTGCCCATTTCTAGAATTTTCTACAGAATTATTTCTGCTGAGAGTTGGCACTATTCATCATCTCTTCCACTTACCTCTCACACTGTCACATCCCATGACCACATTTTTTACGTATTTCTATGCAACTTATCTGGTTGGGCTGTTTGTGATACTTCACTTTTTATATTCATTTAACTATTAAATATAAAATTAATAATATCAATTACATCTCCTATCTTAATTCTCAAGAAAGTAGTACTGAAAGTAAGTCTAAATACAAAGAATAAATGATCATACCTCATATTATAAATCAAGCTGTCGCAGTGTCTCCAAACGCGCAACTCAAAATCCTTAGATGTCAGATCTCTTTGTCCTCGAAAATCTGAAATGTTAATATTAAGGGGTGAGCAAACCACGGCTCAGTAAGAGAGTTATATGCAACACTTGATATTCAGCTACCTATATGCTGAAAATAAATTTTTCACTTTCTTTAAATCTTCCTAGCTGGCTCTAGGCTCACATGTAGGAAGGATACTACAGTCGGCTAGGGATCCGGATGGAGTAAGACAGGTATTTTGAAAAACCTGTCTTGTCCCGGAACCTAGAAGCAACTGTAGAGAGTACTATATAAATTGTTCTCAAAATGATTTAATATTCGTTTTCCATAGAGTAAACCATTTATTTCTCTTCACTTCATTATGTTTTAAAACATGTAACAGCTCAATAGTAAAACAGTGGTTTAGGATAAACCATTTGGTAATTATTTCTATTTTCGAAATAATTTTCAATATTATTCTTTTTGAATAAATATTCATTTCTCTTTAATTTAGTAACCGTATCTTACAGTTCAATAAAACAGTAATATTCAATACAGTACCACTCGATAAAACAGTATCTTGATACGGTTCAGTCAGTAAACAGTAAACAGTAGCTACCAATTCAGTAAACAGTATACGGTAGCTTTCAGTTCAGTATCATGGAGACCAGGCAACACCTTAAATATATCATGCTATAATAATATCATCCCTAATAGGGGAAACACATGAGATCTATGGCCATAGTCTATGGGGTCCTCAGTGTACACTGATCATGTGATAACCGTAAATTTTTCCATTTATTGGAAATTAGAAATATTGAAAATGAATATTATAGAAATTAAATAAGAGGAAATAAATAAAATTTGCGAGAAACGAGATATTGGTGAAAATCCCGAGAAATGAGGAAGTGATGAATAAGGAAATTAGTGTGAAGGAAATTAAATGGAAATAAAAATAAAGTCGGAGTTATGGAAAATAAGGAAAGGAGGAATTTAAATTGGATTAATGAAAATCCAAAATTTATAAAATAAAAAATGCGTATATTATATATTTATATAATTAAATTACATAAATGTATTTACACATGTTTTTATATAAATACATATGTATGTATATGAATATTAGTATATATTATAAAATGAAATATATACTATTTTGTCTTAAATAAATACATGTGTATATTATAAAATGTATTTATATAATTATAAATATATATGTATAGATATATATATGAAATATATATATTATTACTTTAAATAAAAGTATATGAATATAGAAGAAAAGTAAATGTGGTTTTATATTAAAGTTTAAATGTATAAATATTGTATTATACCATCTATATAATTTGTACATGTAAAGGTTATTTATTTTTAAAGTATATAAATATACATACATATATATATACAAGATATATATTTTGTAATATACAATACATATAATTTATGTATATAATATATATTGTATATTGTATTACATTAAAATGAAATAATATATGTATGATATATATAATATATATTATAAGTATAAAATATAAATGATAGTGTATAATATATAGTATGTATTATATTACTAAAAAGGGAAGACAAAATAAAAACAAAAACAAAAGAGGAAAGAAAACGGAAGGAAGGAATCGGGAACCGACCTTCCTAGCCAGAGGGGCCGATGGCGGCGAAGCCGCCACCGCCGGCGAGAGGGAAAAAGGAAAGCGAGACGCCACCGGCCAGAGAGAGGAAAGAAGCTGCCAGCGGCGTGAAGAAACAGAAACAGAATCGACGGAAACGAAGGAAAATCGGGAGAGAAAAGAAAATGGCGGACGGCGGTGCCGGCCGATCCAGGCACCGCCACTGCCACCGAAGCTTCACCAGAGGAAGAGGAAGCCGATGGAGGCCACCGGAGGCGCAATGGACGGCGGAGGAACGCCGGCGAAGAGGAAGAAGAAACCGAGGCAAAACCGCCTCGATCCTTCGCCGTGCCGCCGATCCAGGGCAAACGGAGGGCACCGGCAAGTTCGTCGTGCAGCCGGCCAGCTGAGGGACGCCTGAACCGCCGGAGAACCTGCCGCCAGCGAGGAACCGGCGAGGACAGGAGCTGGACTGGTCTGAACCGGTCTGACCGGGAAAGGAAGAAGAAAAAAAGAAAAGAAAGAAAAAGAAAAAGAAAAAGAAAAAGAAAAGAAAGAAAGAAAAGAAAAAGAGGAAAAAGGAAGAAAAAGGAAGAAAAGAGGAAAAAGGAGAATTTCGGGAATTCGGAAAATTCCCGGAAATTCGACAACCCGGGATTTTACAAAATTCGGTAAGAAATTTTCCTGAGATTTAATTTTCAGAAAAAATTAAATAAATTATGAAAAATTCAAAAAAATTAGAATTTTAATTCCAGAAATTATTTTCAGCTATCGGGATAAGGAATCGGGAGAAATGGAGTGCGGGCGCGATCGATAAGCGGAAGTCGGCTACCCGAAAAAAGGTAAGGGATGCATGTGCAGCACTGTAAGGATACTCAGTCTGCATAATTTACTTTGAAATATTTTATGCAATTATTTTATGAAAATTATTATGATGCATGATTTGCTGAAAATAATTTGGGAAGAAGTACTGGCTGAAAGATTTTAAACTGTATTTTCCGTGCAGGAGGTTAGTAAATCGGCAGCCGTTATGCTGCCGAAAATTTTAGAAAAACTTTATAAAATCATATTAAATGATTTTTTTTCCGAATTTTGATAGTAAATCACGAAACATGAGGAAATTACTAAATTTCATAAAACATGAATATAATGAGATGAAATTTTAAGATATTCATGTATTCGAGAATGGTGATAATGAAACCATCGAAAATTCTCGGAATAGATAAATTACACGAATTACGAGACGAAAGATGAAGTGAAATATAGTGAGGATTCTTATGAATATTTTTATAAATATTCACTAAAGGATTTTAACCCTTATGGTTTTAAATCATGGAATTATATATTTATATAAATTCCATAAAGGTGTATTTTATGATGAGAATTACGGTTTTGAGATTGGTTGGTATTCTTATCATGCTGATGCATGATATGTGATATGTTTAGTCCCGGTGGACATCTAATCAGTGATCCACCGAGGACAATATAGGTTATGATCATAGATTTGACCGGTGTACTTCCTTACCCTCCGAGGTATACAGTATGATAAGATTGATGTCTATCTTAGACTCCATAAATGATAGGTAATATGTTTTCAAAAGGAAGAAATGATAATTCTAATATTCTTTCTATGGTCTCAAATGAAATATTAGATCATAAGTACTACATGAGATCTGATAAGACAGTGGAAAGTACATATGGCATAAAGGCCATACCGAGCAGAGACTCGATGATTGAACCGTGGGAGCCACCTTTAGAGTCCTTCGGGAACTAAGTGCTACACGTGTTCTGATGTTTCAGTACAGGCCATACCGAGCAGAGACTCGATGATTGAACCGTGGGAGCCACCTCTAGAGTCCTTCGGGAACTAAGTGCTACACGTGTTCTGATGTTTCAGTACAGGCCATACCGAGCAGAGACTCGATGATTGAACCGTGGGAGCCACCTCTAGAGTCCTTCGGGAACTAAGTGCTACACGTGTTCTGATATTTCAGTACAGGCCATACCGAGCAGAGACTCGATGATTGAACTATGGGAGCCACCTCTAGAGTCCTTCGGGAACTAAGTGCTACATGTGTTCCGATGTTTTAGTAAAGGCCAGACCGAGCAGAGACTCGATGATTGAACCGTGGGAGCCACCTCTAGAGTCCTTCGTGAACTAAGTGCTACACGAGTTTCGAAGTGTTAGTATGAGAAATCGTAGGATATTGTGACGTTAAGTAAGTGATTGTGATTCGTGAATTCGACAAATGTCAAAGGATGAAATAGATCTTGTGCATATGACATATGATGTGTGTGATATATCGGATGAGTAAGGCACTGGGGTGGTAAATCCCTGGTTAACAGAGATCCAGGCACTCCCGGTCCTTACAATAAGTTCGTTTCTTTCACACTTAATCATACTGATAAAAAGAATGATGCCTTGTGAACTTAAGAATGCAATAGATTTTAATAGCTTATTTTGCTTTTTAAAGGACGGAACTAATTAAGAGAGTACATTAAAAAATGAAATAAGTTTTAAAGAAATAAGATGATGATTTAACTAATATTCTTTTCAAGGAATATACGAATATTAATTATTTTATTTAAATGCTTTGTTTCGTAGAAGCATTATTTTGAAAAGCATATGAAAAAGGTTATGAAAGTTTGAAAGAGAAAAGGATTTATTAATTCAAAGCGAAATGAAAATTTTCTCTACAGTTGCTTCTAGGTTCTGTAACAAGTATGGTATTCTAAAATACCTACCTTACTCTATTCGGATCCCTAGCCGACTGTAGTATCTTTCCTACATGCGAGCCTAGAGCCCATAGGAAAAATGAAAAAGATTTTCAGCATATAGGAAGCTGAGTATCAAGTGAGGCATATAATTCTCTTACTGAGCCGTGGTTTTGCTCACCCCTTAATTTTCAACATTTCAGGTTTTGATGAATGTGAGTTCAGTGGATTGGGGATCCTGGCTGTACACGAAGGACAATGTGTCAGACCGACTGTTTATTGGAGGTATGATCATTTATTCTCTGTATTTAGACATGTCAACAGTACCACTTATCTGATAAATTACGATAGGGGATGTGTATAATATAAACAATACATTGTAAAATTGTTTAACAGTCAGTACAAGTGAAGTATCACAGACAGCCCAACAGGTTAAGATGTGTATAAGAAGATGAAAAATGTGGTCACGGGTCGTGACAGATCAAGTGTCCACTGGGACGTTGATAATAGGATCAGTATCTATCAGCACTAACACGTGACACGTGAGCATGATATGGGGCCTAACAGTCTTAAAACAGTAAACACGTGATATAAACCCTATTTATGAAATGAATTTTATTGAATATAAATTCAATCAATCCACAAATATTCATAAGGAAAATATTTTCATCTTATGAATCACAATTTATAAAATATTCATATTGGGGTCATCATTCCCGAAAATGTTCTAAACGTTATAGAACAGTATAAATCACATTTTCCATACAGTGAAAACAGTTTATAAAATAATCACTGTAAAATATAAAAGGTCATAACTGTCCTTTTTCACCGTAAAATATATACGCACGTTTTTCCGTGTTTTCTATCGAAAACATGATTTTCAAAGTTATCGGGATTCAAATCAATTATTTTTATGATTTATGGAAAATTAAAATATTTATTTTCCAAATCAACACTCCCGTCCCGTGTTTTCTCTGTAAACACTTGCAGAGACCTTTTAGTCTCAAAACACTGTTTTCCACTTTTAATTACCTTTATGGAATTTTCTATAAACACTTATTTTCACAATTGAACCCATAAATGTTATTTATAAAATCAAGTGAATATTTGAAGAAATATTATTAAAATATTCACTTTGGTCCTTTTCATTTTTCACCTCGTTTCACGTGAAATATCACCTATCGGGATAAATTTAGGTGATTTCCTTTTTCACCATTTTCAATAACATGAATATTTTAAAATTAATTTTCAATATATTCATGTTTTATGAAAACTAATCGATTTCTCGATTTTCGTGTTAGAAATCATCTCTCGTAATGTAAAATCATTTATTATGATTTTCAGTAATTTTCTAAGATTTTTCGGCAGTATAACGGCTAACGATTGGCTAGCCTCCTGCACGGAAAATACAGTTTATATTTTCAACCGGTAAATCACCACAACTTTCCAACCAATCATTGTCAACAGCATTTATAAAATTAAATGCATATTTAAAACATGCATACTGAATATCCTTACAGGCTACACATGCCTCCCTTACCTGTTTCGAGTCGGCGACTACCTCTCGAAGGTCGCGCCCGTGTTCACCTCGCCCGATTCCATCGACTTGATTATCGAGAAAATTTTCTGGAAATTAAAATTCTAAAAATTAGAATTTTTTCATAATTTATTTAAATAACTAAATTATTTAAATAATTTAACACTTTCCAGGATTTCTTACCGATTCCCGTAATTTTCGAATTCTCGAGAATTCTCCAAATTACCGGAATTCCTTTTCTCTTTCTCTTCTTTCTTCTTTTTCCTCTTTTCTTTCTTTTTCTCTTTTCTTTTTTTTTTCTTTTTCCTTTTTCCTTTCTTTTTTTTTCTTCCTTTCTTTTCCTTTGCTGGCCGGACCGGTTCAAACCGGTCAGTCTCTCCTCACCGCCGGTTCTCCTCCGATGGCCGGTTCTCTGGCGGTTCGGTGGCCCCTCAGCTGGCCGACACCACGGCGAAGCTGGAATTGGCCTCCGTTCCTCCCGAATCAATGGCATGGCGGCGGATCGAGTCGGTTTTGCCTTGGTTTCTTCTCCTCCTCCGTCGGCCTTCCTTCGCTGTCGTTGGCCTCACCGGTGGCTCTCTTCTCCTTCTCCTCACCTCCGCCGAGGTTGAGGTGGCTGTGGCGGTGCCAAGACCGGCCGGCACCGTCATTTTCTTCTTCTCCTTTCTCTTTCGGTTTCCGCCGGTTTCCTTCGATTTTTCCTTCCTTGTCGCCGGTGATCTTTCTCTTCCCCATCTCGCCGGCCTCTCTCATTTGCCTCTCTTACTTTCTTTCTTGCCGACGGCGGCAGCGGTTGCTGCCGTCGACTTGGCTGGGAAGGGGTCGGGCCCTGTCCCGATTCCTTCTCTTCTTTTTCTTTCTGTTTCCTTTTTTTCATTTAATTCATTTAATTATATATACATATATATACATAAATTATATATACATAATACATAAAATATTATTATTATATATATTATAGTACTATATAACTATATATATATATATAAAGATATATATATTTTATGTATTATCAAAATACATATTTAGTATATATATATTAGTTTAATTTAAATTACTTAACATTTACATATTTCTTTATATATAAATGTAGAAAATTCCATATATATTGTATTTACAATATATATATTCAAACTTTAATGTAAATTAATATTTACATTTCTCAAATATGTATATACTTATATATACATACAATGTTATATTTAATACATATGTACTATTTAAATTTATATAAAATAGTATATATACATACATATACCAATGTATAATTATATATACTATATAGCATTTAAATACATATGTATTTGTATAAAAATACATTTATATAATATATAATTATATAAATATATTTCATAATCCTTTCTCATTTTCTCATTTAATTTGGATTTCAATTTATCCAAATTAAATTTCCTCTCTTCATTATTTTCCATAATTTCTCATCTTATTTTCCAATTTAACTTTTTCTTCACACAAATTTCCTTATTCCTTACTTCCATAATTCACGGAATATTCACTAATATTCCGATCTTACGATTATATTTATTTATTTCCACTTATTTATTTATTTTTCCAATATTCATTTTCAATAAATGAAAAATTTACGGTTATCACACACACCATTTTCAAAGAAAAAGAAGAAAGAAACTTTAGCTTGCTATATCTCTTTTCTAGTTAAAATTTCAACTACATTTCTTCACCAAAATTGATCCTTTCTCTCTCCTCTACATTTCTATACCAATATCTCATTGAATAATCAACAAAATAAGGAGAAAAGAGGACGGATACAATTCAGCCAAGCAAAGGTATGGTGCCATTCCTTATGTTTCTCTTAATTCCAATGGCATGAAATTAATCCTTTAAGCTTAGTGAGCATGTTTATAGCCTTAGTTTCATTAAATTGTTGAAAAATAAAAATACACCATTGGAGTACCATTCGGTCAACATGGGAGCATTGTGAATTTATATGGTTTCATGCTTAAAAATGGTGCCAAATTAATTATTGGGCATAGTAGAATAACTTGGTAAAATTGGATTGTTGAAAATCAACCAAAAAGGCTAAAGGAAGCATTCGGCCTAATGAAGGGGACTAGGTTCCATGGCTGTTCTTGATGATTTGAGGGTAGATTTAGAATGTAGGAATTATGAGGAGTCTACCAGTATGCTCAGATTTAAAATCTGACGCAAAACGAAGAAGTTACGTTATACTATGGGTAGAAATTATACTACAAAAATATTTGCAGTGTCCAATGTGGCTGCATAATAATATAAATAATAGCTTAAAAATACCTATTTAATAAGCTAATAATTTTGGTGAAATCAATTGCAGCCCGGGAGTTGCGGTATTCGTGTGGTGCAATAGGGAAACACAATTTCGCTAGACAGTTAAGGGATGCGTTGTAATTTGTAGGGATATCCTGAATGCATGTTTTTCATGCTAATAATTTTATGAAATTATTTTGGAAGTGAATTGCCTCGAATACTGTGAAATTGTGGTTGTTTGGTTGGTTTGAACTGTGTTTGCAATTGCAAGGGGCTAGGGTATTAGCAGCTGTTATGTTACCGGAACTTATTAGAAATATTTCTAAAAATGTCATGAAATATTTTAGTGCATTGTGAACTATTTTCCTAGCCTTGAGAGTGAAATATTTATTATTTTTCATAAATCGTGAATTTACCGGAAAACATTTATTAAATATTCATGCTACTGATTTCGATATAAGTTAAATTTATCGAAAATTCATCCCAAGTGTTTTATAGTGGAATATGTGATTTGTAAAGTGAAATGATGAATAGTGAATATTTTATAAATTATTTTCAGTATAATATTCACTATTTTACTAAATATCGTTTATGGACTGACTGAAGATTTTCACCGCGTGTAATGATTTTCATAAAGGTGATATTATCGAATGAATATTGTTTTGAAACTAAAATGTTTCTACATGTGTTCCATAGTGAAAAATGTATTTATGAAATCACTATGAATTTTGGAAAATAAATATTACTATTTTCTATAAAGTATGAAATTACCGGAAAATGATTTCCAGTAATTTTGACATTTGAATTTTGAAAGGACAGTGGGGAAATACGAGTATATGTGTTTACGATAAAATAGAATATTTATGAGATTTTTTACTACAGTGTAATTATTTTATAACACTGTTCTCACCATATGAGATACTATGATTTATACCTTTATGGATTTTTCTGAAAGATATTATTGATTTTACTTAATTCCATAAAGGTAATGAGATTTCACATATACCGTTTTGAGACTGATAGGCCCCATATCATGCTCATGTGTAACGTGTTCATGTGTTATTGTATCATGTGTGAAGCTGTTGACATTAAGCTTGTTTTCAGCGTCCCCAGTTGATATCTGTTCAGTGTACGACCGAGGACATTTATAGACTATGGCCATAGATCTCACATGTTTATTATTATTGCTCCCTACGAGGATTATAGCATGATATCATTAGGGTGTTGCCTGGTCTCCACTATTATTTCACTTGTTATTACCGGTTCTTATGATGTTTACTGAAATGTACTGTTACCGAAGTGTTTTATCACTGAACTAGTATTATATTTGAACAATTTATTTTACTGTTACACGTATGAATGTGATGATTTCAATGGTGGAAATGAAAGTGTTTTCAAGTGTTGATTTATATGATTTAAGGAGTTATTTTACTCAAGTATGTGAAATATTTATATGCAGTGAATACTTAAATAAATTTTACATAAAATTGAATTTCTACTCCCTATAGTCACTCTGGGTTTTCGAGACGAGACAAGACAAGTATTTCAAAATACCTTCCGTGCTCCATTTGGATTACCTGGCCGACTATAGTATCCTTCCTTTTAGTGTGCCTAGCATATCGATAGGAAACCAAAAGATTTTATTGCATATAGTTCTCGTGATATCAAAATTGCATACAACTCTCTTATTGAGCCGTGGTTTGCTCACCCCTTTATTTTCATCTTTCCAGAGTATTTTCAGTGACCGAGAAATATATCATCCGAGGATTATCAGCTGCGTATTGAGTACCCCAAGGCAACTTGTTTAGATCCTTGAGGTATATTTGTTTTCTTTTATATGTTCAGACTTACTTTTACAGTACTACAATGTTGTATTAAACAGGGGATGTATATGATTGATATAAATACTGTTTTATAAATATTTTACTTATGTAAATTAAAGTAATTTACATAAATTACTGTTTACTGTTGATTTGGAAGTGGGAAATAAAGGCATCATAGACAGCCCAACCAATTCACGTGTATGGAAATATGTGAAAAAGTATAAAATATTGTGTATTCAGACTGTGACATATTATCTAAATAATAATAAATAATATTATTTTATACTATTTAATAATAATATTATATATCATCGTTTAATCATATTAGAATTTAATATAATTTAAAAACATTATAATTAAATATAATATTAAATAATTTTTTATTAAATAATATATTCAACTAATTAATCTATAGTAAATTATTTAATTATACAAATAATGTTATTTAGTGTTAAGTATTCATTTATTTAATAATATTAAATTATTTAATAGTAGCAATTATAAATTTTAAATTAAAATTAAAATAATATAATAATAAATAATTTTTTATTAAGAAAATAATTAATTATATTAAATAATAATGCATAATAATATTAGTTATTAACAAATTAAAGTTATATTCAATTATATTTTAAAATATTTCTAATATATTCAATATTATTATACAATTTTAAATTCAATAATATTTTAATATTATAATATTATAATGTATTTTAGATTTAATTATTTTATATTTTTCATATTTTCTATATTCAATAAAATATATTATTTTAAATTATTTATTTTTAATTAAATATTATTTTATACTAAGATTTAATTAATTAATTTTGCTTTATAATTTTATTATGATTATATATAATATTATATTAATGCATAGATATTATTCTCTTAGTCATAGTAGTGCCAGAAATAAAAACATGTTTTCAAAAATAATAGAAATAAGAAATTTATGCTTCTAATAATTCAGAAAATTTTTGCTTTTGTTTTTTAAAAATAAATGTATTACTAAACATGTTTTCTACTACTGTTTAAAAAAAAAACTTAAAAACCGAATATTGTCAAACAATCCCTTGATTAATCTTGTAATGATCAAAGGAAATTAACCAAGACCATTTTTATTTTAGCCTTTTAGGTATGTCTTGCAAAATCTGATCAGTCATGCCCAAGCCCCTAGCCCGTTGCCGTAGCACTAGGCCCTAGCCCTATCCCTAGCCCTCGGCTTTTATTTTATGTAGTCAAAATGTTACGATCATATTAAAAGAGAATTAAAGATTAAAAAAGACTAAATGGAAAGATCTAATTTGATTACTCAAAAAATAAATACGTGTCCTTTTCCCTTAAAAACAGCAATAGATAATTCGTTCAACATCTTTGATTTTGAACCGTGTTTCTTTCTTTATCATACAATCAATACACCATTAAATTCAAATCATACTTTCTTGATAATCCTTAATTTGTATACAAAAAATTATCTCTAATATCATTCATATTACTTTTAAATTTTTTTGATAGAATTAATAAGATAACACGTATTTCGTAAGATTTTTTTAAAAAAATTAAAATGAGATATGTAATAAATTTTAATGTTGTTATAAAATTAAAGAATTTATTTTAATGCGTAAAAAATGATTTCTTTATATTTACACACATAAACTCATTAATTTTAAATAAACGTATTAGAATTTATTATAGCAATAGAGTTGTCGGAAACTTATTTTAATAATAAAGTCAGTGGACTATTTGATAGATACTGGTAATTTTAAGATCAAGTAGAACTATTTTAGAAAATTAATCTGCAACTAGTCAATTATTAAGTTGATTAGCTGTAGAAATGAAGCTTGTATGGGGTTGGTCCTAAGATATGATCGAGGCAAGGATGGCTAAGAAAGTGGAGTTGGATTCTCCTCTAGAAATAGAGATTTATTGTATGAAAATCAATTTATAAACTTTTATTTTACCGTAAATAAAATTTTAATATTTCAAAATCATACAATTAAGTTTAGATACGTTAAATGACATTAACTACAATTTAGACATCCTAGGTTGAAGTTGACATAAATAGTTTAGTAGGTTGTTACGTGACATGCTACATGTGCAATACTAATGAAAGTTAGTGTTATTTAATATATTTAGATTTAATTGCATGATTTTAAAATATTGAAAGTTTATTTACTGTAAAATAAAAGTTTTTGAACTGATTTTCATGCGATAAAACATTAAAGGTTGATATCCATTTTGTACAAAAAATTGTTGGTACATTTAGCTATTAAGCCAAAGAAATTTTACTCCTAGCTATAAAGTGTAATCTGAAAAATTTTATCCTTGAAACTCATTCCGAGATATTAGCAAACAGGTTGCAGGAAACATGAAGAATACTCTATAATCAGGTATATTCAAATTGGATTGATTTATCACTATCCTCCTTGGTTCATATTTTGAACAAGGACGGGCTACCAACTCCTCCAATGGTATAAATCGCTTGTAAACGTAGGCTACTTGAGGTAGAATGTTTTGGTTTCTGTCTCGTTTAAGTTGGCTTAGGTATTATTTTTTTTTGGTTACAATTGGCCTAGGTATTTTGAAGAAAGCCTAATTGGATTTTGTTAAAAGAGATTGTAAGGTGGTACTTTTGATGTCAAGTTATAAATTTGAAGTTCTGTTATTGCCAAAATTAAAGCTTTGCTTGATAAAAAGGATGGAAAGAGGTGAAGATAGAAATTTGTTAATTTAATGGTTATGTTTCATAACCACTTTCCGATTTTATAGCTTAACCACTAAATTAATAAATTTTTCATCCTTTTTTATCAAGCAAAGTTTAAGAGTTATTAAGTTTAAGAGTTATTAAGCTTATGAGTTTCGAAAATTAAAGTACAAAAGAATTTTGATCCTACCAATAATCATTCGATCAAGTTATTAAAAAATTTGTAATATATTATGAAATTACATTCGAATTCAAATAATTTAATTTTTTGAGTTATTAAATATTTTTTAACAAAAAAAATAAAATTATCCATATAGGAATTAACTACCTCTGCCAACCTTGTCATGTGTTTCTAATTTCTATGCCGTATAAATGAATGGTCCTTTTAATTTGCACTTAAATTTCTACCAATATTATAAAAGAAAAAGAAGCATTTAGCAGCTGTTATGGACTGCTTACCAACCACCAACAGACACATGAAGCCAGCCATTGGAATTAATATTAAGTTTTTGTTTGATCGATATTTTTGCTTAACCCTGTTCACCAATCTAGTTATTTGATCAGTTTCTGATTCAAATAGAATTTTGAATAAAATTTTAAGTTCGATTAGGTTAAAAAATTAAATTTTAATTTCATTTTATTTAGAAATATTAATATTTTTAAATATGTCCGAAACCAAAACTTTTGAACTAGATCAAATCGCAAAAAAGACTCATTGGATCTAATCCGACTCAGTCAAGATTTGTCACTTTTCTTTCATCTGCCTTTTGCTTTCTGAAATATTATTAATATGTTGGATCAAATCAAAGAAGATATAATTAATATTCTATTTGATTGACATTAGTTTTATTACTTTATTTTTGTTATTTTTTAAAATTATTATGGGTCAATAAAAAAAAATTATAATTCATTTTTAACGTTAAACCCAATATACACCTAAATAAACACTTGGAAAGAACTTGTAATTCAGCCGGCCGATAACAAAGCCCAACTCTCTAGCTTGACAACCAGAAAACAGCTTGAAGCAGGTTATTTCTTGGGAGAAACCACCTGAATAATAAGACTTATGAGGAGAGGACACCTGACATTCTTCACTCAATTAGTAGTAGATAGTTGAGTGTTGCAACGGAGGGTCCCCAGTAGAACTGATCATAGGCAAGGTCGAGCCGGTTCGAGTTGGGCCCATGACAATATTAATATAAAATTTGTGTGCTCAAATTTGATTCAGTCTAAAAATTTGGATTTGATTTTTTATCTAAATTTGTTTTTATTTTTATATTATAAGTACGAGCTCAGTCCGCTCAGGTCCGAAAATAAATTTTTATATTTTAATTTTTTTTATTTATTTGTTTTTATTATTTTTACCTTTTAAAATTTAATTTAATTTATCAAAATTTGTATATCAATTTTCATATTAAATATTTATACTCATGTTTATTAATCAATAAAGTTTTATATACATATAATTATATTATACTTATTGAATATATAAAAAAAGTTTAATTAATATTAAAAAAGAGTTATAAAAAATAAAAAAAATATAAATTCTGGCCGGGTTGGGCCTGGGCTTTAAAAGGTCAAGCCTAAGACCGATCCGATTTTTAAACGAGCCTAAAAATTTTGTCTAAGTGCAATTATTGTATCAGATATTTTTGTCTAAATTTGATCAAATATCGGATGAGTCTTCTAGTTTTGACGAATAGCCTAGCCTTTGAGCAAGTCTAGTCCCCCATTTTGAGACATGAGATCCAAAGTAACCTAGGCACCGTAAATCAGGTTTGAAGGACCATGAAAAGGGGTTGGCCTCTTCATTCCCAAAAATCACTCTTAAACCATTTGGCCTTTACTTTGTCCTTGATTTATTTTTAAATTTTTTGTTCTTCATTAATCTTCAACATATACTAACTCGAGCGTTGGAGTGTCAAACTTTGACCCTTCTTAACAACATATTGTTTTGCAGGTACTTTTGACCATAGTCACCTTACTTGATTATTGTTGACCTCAACAATTAGCGTTGTCTAAGGAAACAAAAACAACCATGTCTCTCTTAGCAAATACAATCTCTGTTGTTGCCATTGCAACCTCAACTGCTAGTGAAAAATGCTTTCGAAGTTATATGAGCGAGCTTAGAAGTATGCAGAAACAGAAGAACTTAAGATGGCGGATGGACGCATAGAGCGCCCAGAAAGGGCATGGTAACATTAATATAAAGACCAAAACGTTCTGATAAGGGTAATGACAAAAAGGTTTTGGGAAATAGATGACAGCAACTGCAGCAATTCAGAAAGAGAGAGCGGGAAACTTTGGAACCTAAATTTAAGCATTATACCTCACGTGATTGCATCCAGATCCCAAATCTTCCATACTATTTCTAGGAAGGCATTCTTTAAAAGCCACTTAAAGACTAATGGCAGGTCTACAAAGAAATTATTGACTGTTTATAAACTATACATTATTTATTAGTACATCATATATACATCAAAAAAATAAAACCCAAAACAAATAATAGAAAAATTTTTATATGATGTATTGACAGTGTGGAGTCTCTTTAATAAAATTTAATGGATTCATTTTTATTCAATTAAAAGTTAAAAATTTAATTTTATTTTGTGATAAACGTAGAAAGTATATTTGTGTATTAAACCTAAAAATATCTATCAAATAAATAGGCATTCCCTTGCTTAATGTATTAGCTTTTAGGATCTGTAAGCAGTGGCGTAATTATCACGTGATGCATAAGAATGGACGTTCCAATTGAAAATTGGGCCACCAATGAGCCCAATGTTCCTTCCTCAAATACTACATTGAATTGTTTTCTCATGTCCAAAGGCCCTGGTTGAAATTTAAACGTGGGCTAATTTATGGCCTTGTTAAATTTGGGTTTTATAGGCGCTCATTTTTCTTGATTTTTAATTTTTTTTAGAGATTCTACAAATGAAAATAACATTTTGTAGCAACGCGATGTTTTTTTTGAGAATACTAGATTTATACTAATCGAGTATACTAATTTAAAACTGAAGCCATTTTTTATTGAATTCTAACTATGTAACTCAATTTTTAACAGAATTAGTTAAGTTGGTAAAAATCGAATATTTAGCTTGTAAGATTTTGGTTTGATTTTCATTGCCAATAACTTTTCTTGGCGGACAATCTTAATTTTTTTGTTAAACTTGCAAGTAGATCTGATAATACGGGTCTCCGTGTCATGATACGACACGATACGAGTTCAAACACAACACGAATTATCAAAACACGAACAAGACACGAATTATAAAACATGTCTGAATTATAAACACGAAACACGACACTTTTTTTTACGTATAACACGTGACACGATACGACTGACACATGATAATTAGTCGTGTCATACGACAAGACACGATTTAGATAAAATAATACGAAATTGACACAATACGAATAAACACGACACGAATAGACATGACACGAATGACACGATTAAAAATAAAATATAATAAAAATGATAAAAAAATATATTCACATTTTTTACATCTATATTAATTAACATTCAAAAATATATTTACATTTTTTACATCTCATTGCCAAAGGCCCTGGTTGAAATTTAAATTTGGGCTAATTTATGGCTTTGTTAAATTTGGGTTTTATAGGCGTTCATTTTTCTTGATTTTTAATTTTTTTTTAGAGATTCTACAAATGAAAATAACATTTTGTAGAAACGCGATGTTTTTTTTTTTGAGAATACTAGATTTATACTAATCGAGTATGCTAATTTAAAACTGGAGCCATTTTTATTGAATTCTAACTATGTAACTCAAATTTTGAGCAAAAAAAAAAATGTAACTCAATTGTTAACGGAATTAGTTAAGTTGGTAAAAATCGAATATTTAGCTTGTAAGATTTTGGTTTGATTTTCATTGCCAATAACTTTTCTTGGCGGACAATCTTAATTTTTCGTTAAACTTGCAAGTCTGGTCTTGGAATCAAATGGTTTCCTCCACCTAAACTATAAAAAAGCTAAAAAAATATAACTCATTAATTATGAAAAGGGGAAAAATTAAGATATAAAACGAGAAAAAAAAAGCGTAAAGTACATTACAAAAAGCCCTAAAATTTTATTGAAAAATAAATATTAAGAAATAAGGTTGAAACAGAACAATTTAGAGGAAAATATCTAAAAAGATAAGGTATACAAATTCAATGTTATTGTATTAATTTGAGAATAAGAACAAACTCAAAGAAAATAAGGTCTATCTGTATACAGTAATTGACATTATGTTGGAAGTAATAACATTGGACAGTGATTCCAAGTGTGACGAAATCAAACTAAGAATACTCCTTGGAAGTGAACTTTCCAAAACAGGCTCATTTTCTGTTTGCAGTATTTATCTATGACCATCTAGAGACATATTTTAGACATGTAATGCAATCAGATAAAACCAGGTTTAAGCATGTCATGAGCTACTGATTCAGAGCAATTCAAAATATTGAAACCATTACTGAATCTTTGTGAACAAATTAGGTGGTGTTTACTTCTTCTTACGTTACACTACTAATACACGGAAAGTTTATTAATGGCAATAAGAAATTAAAGGCGGGGGAAAAGATAAAACATTTCTAAGCTCTTTATTGCTGACAAATGCCATCTGCCTGTGATCTTATGATCAGGACAACTACAGATGGTTCATAAATGTGAACTAGCAGTACTTCGTGCGGTGTCTGCTACAATGAAATGGAAATATAGTGAACATGCCCTACTAGAAAAGATATTGAGCTCAAGAACCAACAAGTTACGCAGCTGCAGTGATGTACTGGATCGCGTGCTGGCATATGCCGGTCATTGTAGCTTCAGGACCATAAACCTATGTAAGAGGCAGTGAAACAAAAGGTAAAATATCAGCAAATTTTTTTGTTTTCTAATTCTTTTTCCTCTTGTATAGATACCATTAATATTTAGAGTAATAATAATTTACATTTCGTGGTTCATAAAAGAGCTAGAGACAATCATTTTTTATAGTCACTTTTAACACTCTCACTTTCAAAAAATCACATCACATTAAATTTGAAAGTTGAAATTGGTAACTTGTTGCTTTTATTGGTACTTCAGTCTTCATATGCTTTTATTGGTAGAAGAAAAAGTAAGCAACTTGTTACAACAAGTTACCGATACTAATAATGTAATATGACTTTATGAGAATGAGAGTGTTAAAAGTGATAGTCAAAAGTGATTGATCCTAGCATTTCCCTATAAGGAACTCTATACAATAAGGATACCTCAATAGGGATGCCAATTTCCTCTCCAAGTGCCCGCATTTTTGCAAGGCCTTTCTGGTAATTTGGACCTCCTCTCCTCACATATAAGTGCATCCGTGCTGCTTTGAGCTTTGATTCCTGTATAAATTTGCATATCTAGTTATACTCAATATATAAAGGAGGACAAGTAAAGTAAACTCCACTATAGTTAAGCTCACCTTCTCCTTCAAGGCTCGAATTATGCCGTTAAATGTAGCACCCACATCAGTAAAGTTAGCTATTCCTCCACCAATTACAAGGGCTCTTTTGCAACCATCAGGGTTAGCAGCGGCACACTGTAGAGGACTCATAAAATTATTTGTAATCCAAAATCAAGTACTTAAATCAGTTTAAGGATGTATGCCAGTGAGCACTGAAAATGTGTTCATATTGCTTATTAATGCACAGCAATTATTTCATCTGTAATTATTCAACAAATGTTTCATAATCTTCAACAAAAGTTAGACACAGCATCAGCTGGTCAAGTACAAGATCACAGTTTCTATTCTAGCACCACTATAATGTTAGTGAAGGGCCAGAATTCTTACATCAATTACTACTCTGGCATACTGCAGCACTTCCTCTTCATTGGGTGCTCCACTGTATTCTGCATAATTTCCAAGCTCAGAAGCAAAGCCAAGATCCCCAACCTGATTGGGCAACAAATCATTCGAGTAAATGAAAAGCATGACCAACAATTCAAAATCACACGGTTTTAGTCCCCATCCTGAAAACTCTGAATGTGGAAAGAAGAGTACCAACCGTATCAGCATAGATGACACTTGCACCTCCTCCAGCTACCATTGTCCAAATGCGTCCCTTAGGGTTCAACACAGTAAATTTCAAAGATGCACTTGTCTGCAAGGGTTTTTTTTTTTTTTTTTTTTAAGTTAATACCATAGTTGCGGAAGAAGCTACAAAATGAACAGCAATGTACTTTAACACCACTTTTAACAGAGAAGAGTTCTGTGATTGTAAACTGTAGTTTACTAATCATTAAGACTGAACTGAACATACAGGGTTACTTTTAGATATATATGACGAAGTGACTGATAAAATAATTGCCATATATGCCATATTATATACAGCACAAGTTCCTACTGCAACTGGGTGATTAGCAAGTAAAAGATGATTTTGGATACAAGGCCAACCATGTGTAAAATCTAGTGTACCTTCTCATCCAACCCATGAATATAGCTTTCAGTTTCACTCATTACTCTTCCAAATGGCATTGGAAATTCAATATAACCCCACCTACAGAGAAATGAAATTGCATCAGATGATGTTTATCCCTACTCCACATTACATTGAAACTATACATAAAGAAAACCAGTGATAAATGGAGATATACTTCTTAAAGTTCTTGAAAGAAGCAGTGTCATCCAGCTCGCCTCTCATATCCAAAGGATAAGGCTTTCCATCAACCAGTGTGAAAGGGTTCATCTCAAGGAAAGTGAAGTCAAGATCTGATATTTTGAAAATTGTAAATGTTAATGACAAGTTCCAAATGTTAATTGGAATTAGATTCAAGACAGATATATGACACACCTTGAAATAGAGCAAAAATTACTTTGATGAACTCCTCGATTTCTCTTTTGACCTACAATAAAAGAACATACATTTTGTCAAACATTCAGAGTGGATTTCACTGTATGCATATATACTAATTTGCTGATCTATGTGGCAAATCCGTCAGATGAAGTGGTCTTTTAAAATGCAAAGTAACTCGCTCAAGTTATGGAAAGGAAAATCTGATGCCGGAAATTACAGACCTAAAAAAATATTAGCGAAACTACAATCAAGAAGCAGAAATAGCTAAAAAAAAATTAATTATTTGGAAAAATTACCTCCAAGGGAAGGGTTGCAACAAGTGGAGCACAAGTTTCTGAACTGAAAGATGAACCGGTTGGGACAAATATGGTCTTGACCTATATTAAGGATAACTCCATCTTAGCTAAGGAACTATAAGGTCAGAAAATACAAGAAATAAAGATAAACTGATGCAATACCTTATCCCAGTTCTCTTCAATTTCAATTCCTCCACACTCTGAAAAGCTAATACTGCAACCAAGTCGCTCGGAGACAATGTTAAGGTAGAACTCTTCATTGTGAGGGATGAAAGGTTCAACGATGAACGTTGTGACAGGTCCTTTACATCCACCCATTTCCACCTGCAGCAAACATAAAGCCGAACCCTCAAACTTATTAATGTCAAATAAAGGGTGCAAATATACAAATAGAAAGTGATGTATTAGGAAGTAAAATGAACCTCTTTGCCGAGGCGCTCTTTCACAAAAGCAATAACTTGGGCGAAATCTAGATTTAAGCCGACCAAACCACTCTTCCCACGCTTTCCGAACAACATATCAGGTTTAACAACCAGTTTCTGCGACGAAAGCCATGGCTCCTTCTCTACTAGCTCATTGAAATCAGTTGACTCCGTCACCTAAAATCAGCAGCACAACCAAACAATTCATTGAAACTTCCAACACAAACAGTAATCATTAATCAACGAATCAAGGAAAGATCAACATCTTAAATTCATGTTCAAATTTGAAAGCTTCCCGATCTGGAAACAATATTTCAAACTAAGACTAAGTAAAGCGACCAAGGCTTCTAGCTTTACGCTAGATCAGGAAATCTTAAAGCCGGACAGTTATTTTAATTTTGTTTTAGATTCAGTTGAAAAAGAAATTACTCAGCAAATCAGACTAAAAAAGGGAAGTATGCATGCAGTTTGAAATGAAAATGGAGATGCAGAACGAGAAGGAGAAATTGTACAAACTTGAGCAGATTTGATCGGTAATTGTTTGCCGCAAAGCCTGTTGAAATGCTCCTTCAACAATCTCTTGGAATCATACTCTCTGATCTTCTTGCGTGCCATTTCTTTTTCTTTCTGAGAAAATTTCCAACCAAATGAAACTTTTTCTTTTAAATTCAGATGTAAGCGAAATGTAAGAAACGTTGAAAGAGAAGCGAAGTGGAGGAAGGTAGGCAAGGGGTTGTTAGAGCTACAACTTCCAATCCAACTTCTGAACTTCAAATGCGTTGTTTCGCCTTTCTTTTGTTTGGTGTATTTATAGTTGTACTGGAAAGAGTTTTAGAAAATAAATTTATAATAATTTTTTTTTTTTTTACAAATAATCAAACATTTTAGCATTTTTCTGCATAAAAATGACTTTAACCGGATTCGCGAGAACTTGTTGGAAACAGACACGTCACGCATGCGGCTACCTACCCGCTCCGCATCCCAACCTACGTTTCAAGTTTTTGCTAATACATTTTATCATTTAAAACTTTTTTATTTAATTTTTTGGCATGTTGTTATACATTATTTTCATTGATTTAAATAAATTTATTTATATTAAATTTAATAAATTTATGAAAAATTCAAACTCAAAATATTTTAAAATTTTTTTGATCACTTTAAACGAATGTTTTATCTTATAAATTGTTAATGAATTTTCTAAATTTCTTTTTTTGATGAAAAAATTTTCTAAATTTCACAAAATAAAAATAAATTTTATTGATTTTATTTATAAATTTTCTGAATGAGTACAGGGATCTTGTAAAGTTAATTAACTGTATTATATGTAAGAATTTTTTTAATTTTATTGGTAAAATTTAAAAATTTGATGATAAAGTATGAGATAAATTTTCGTATATCAAATAAATAAAAACGTTATTAAACCTTATTGGTGGATGAGTTGAATAGATCTCCGGTAAATTGAAATGAACAACAAGATGAAGTGAAGTTAAATATGAGTATATCAGGCATCAACTTTGATTTCTTTTTATTTATTTATTTATTTTTTAATTTGTTTCTGAATTCAGTGATGGCTGCTGTTTCTCCAGTCCAACCGTGGGATCTTAAGATGGTTGGTTAGTTTGAAATACTGACTGCTTACGTCGGTTAAAGAAAATGTTGTTATTCAAATTCTCCAATTAAAGTAATTATAATGAATTATGAACTTCAATTATTATTATTATTATTATTATTATTATTATTATTATTATTATTATTTTTATTATTCACACAATTAGCATTTTTTATAGAGAACTTTTGTTGTATTAAATAATAGAGTATTGCAAATATAAAAATTAGTGAGATGGATAGATAGATGCTTGTTTATGTAGGCATATGCATACCCCTTGGCCTTTGTCATTTTTCTATAAAAACCCCAAGTTGAGCGGCAATCGTTTTAAGTTGGCCATCTTATTAACATTCAAATAAGGTATAATTTTGAACTTCTAACTTGTTCAGACTAAGCACCAACAATTTTATATCTATATCTATATGAATTATAATCAATTTACTGTTAGTGAAATTTTTAAATTTCATAAATAAGATTAAGATGATAATACATATTCTAAATATTGCATAAGATTAAAAAAGAATTGCTTTTTCTTAAAAGTTGGAATCATTGAATTTACATTTAAGCAACCTTAGATTTGTGTCTCTTTCATTTTCTTGTTTATATATATATAAAGGGTTATACCAATACATTATTAGCGGAGTTTATAGATTTTAAAATAGATGTTAAGATAATGACACATATTCTCTTATTTTTTTAATATTTTCAAACAATATGCATTATTATCTTAATCTTACTGATAAAGTCTAAATATTTTAACCACAATATATTTTTTATATATATAAAATATTTTAAGCAACACCGTTTTAGATAAAAGATGTCCAAAATTGACTATAACTTTGGGGGTCGTTGGACCTTTTTCCTTTAACCGTACCAAAATTAGGGCTGCCTAATTCCCTCAAGATTTTAGGTTTGGTCAAAATGGCAGATACGGAAAGAAAGCACTTATGTTTGGTATAACAAAAATCAATGTTCTATATGTTTGATATGAATTATGAAAAATAGAAGCAAACAATGAGATTAAGAGTAAAATTGCAATTAAATTATTAATTTAAATTGAATGTGTCTTTTCCTTGCATATTTTAAAGAATGAATTTGGAAAGTAATCCACTTTTTTTTTTCACACTTCTTATTTCTCTTCCATCAATGATCAAACCAAGGAAACGATGAGAAAAGAAAGTAATTTTTCTTTGGAGACTCTTTCTTTTCTCGTTCTTTTTTTTACCAGACACATTGTTAGTCCAAAAATAAAGAAGGCAAATTAATTAATGCAATTACGGAAATAGTGAAACCAAATGTTGTAGTAAAGTACTAATTGATTTCATTAAGGATTTTGCTAACTAGTCATTTTGCATTGGTTTAAAGATGGAACAGAACCAAAGGCTGAAAGCCTGAAAACAATCTTTTTTTTTCTTTTTTCTTTTTAAGAAAAAAAAATGGATTTGGCAACTCACCATTCACCAACCGCCGGTCAGATTGAGGAAACACTAGCATTTGTTTGACACGTGATAATGATGAGCTAAGCATCTCTCAGTCAACACTGCATAGCACCATGCTCTCTGCTTGACTTGGCTTTGCCAAAGAAACAGAATCAAATTCAAGGCTTGATTCCCACGGAGCCGTAAATACAAATATTCAATGCAGAAAATGAAATGGTCATTTGAAAATGAGGCTCCAAGACAAGTCACAAGTGCTTCTGTTTTGTCACGCACACACATGATACATGCACGCTCTATCTTTTTGTTTTGTACTAACACATGATACATGCATACTCTATATTTTTGTTTTGTACTATTTAATTATTATGGTTTACATTTATTTGTATTACTAATGGCTTAGTCCACGAAAGTTAGCGTATTTGGGATGATATTACAGGAAGAGGATGCTATATTTAATTTGAGTAAACCCCTATTTTCAAAAACTCTAAATTTTTAAATCATGTTTTTTTTTATTCATAAGAGGCAAAAGGGATAATAGAAAAAATTAAATTTTTGACTTAATATCTCTTAAAGAGGGATAACAATCGTTAGACTAAACTTGAATTGTCAAAATTTTAAATTACGTCGTATCGCATTTAATATATATAATCAGCATGTTATATTTATATTTAGAACTAAAATACGTTTTATAATTTGTGTTTCAATAAATAGTGTTATGTTATAACATCAAATTCAACAATGTGAATATACGAATTGTCAGTCACTCCATCTCATTTTCATCCTCTCTCTATATTTATTCTTCTTTGTCTTACCAAAAATACCATACCTAATTAAGTATTGGAGACGAAATCGCTGAAAGATCTTCAATGCCCTCCTCCTCATCTTTCCAGGATGGGGGCAACTGCTCTCGAGCGCTTGATGCAAGTCCTTCGACAGTGTTGAGACCCGATCCACTACAGCAAAATGGACTTTTAGCGGCGTTTTTTTTTGTTATTTAACGGCGTTTATAAATGCCGCTAAACTATAACGGCACTAACAAAAAACGCCACAGAATGCGCCGGCTTTGTAAGCGTCGGGAAATATAGCGGCGTTTTTTATAGAAAACGTCACTAACTTTGCGGCAATTTTACATCAATTAGCGGCATTTATATTCGTCGCAAATTAGCGGCGTTTTCTGTTAAAACGCCACGAATTTAGCGGCGTTTCTTTTGAAAAACGCCGCTAAGTTAGGTTTTCCCACTATTTGATTTTTCTTGTCTGCACTGCGTTTACTTTTTTATTTTCATTTTTCCCGCTATTTTTTTTTGCGTTTACTTTTTGTTCCTCTCCCGCTATTTCATTTTTTACGTGTACCTTTTGATCCTTTCCCGCTATTTCATCTCCTGCTATTTCATTTTTTGCGTGCACCTTTTGCTCCTTTCCCGCTATTTCATTTTTTGGGTATACTTTTTTATGGCTGTTGCTCTTTCCCGTTATTTCATTTTTTGGGTTCCCTAATGGTAATGATGAAACAATCCTTCCAACCACACGAATTATACCCTGCTTCACACAGCTATTATACAAACAATATTAGTAGAAAAAAATTATACAAACAATATTAATAGGGAATGATGAAACTCTGAGCTTTTGCCTTCAATATTAAGAGTTGTCAAAACAAATGTAAATATATATATATTTATATATAAAATAAATCTGTCCTAAACACTTGAATCTCTCAACATCTAATTAAGGAAAGCATATATAAGAAAAAAGAAAGAAAGAACAAAGATTAAGGTTACAGAATACTCAAGCTTTTACATCCAAGAGTTGCCATTCTTTCTTTAACAAGTTCCCTTATAACAAAAACCACGACATCCACTCTGCAACCACAAAACAGTAAAGAAAGCATAATTATTAGAATTAGCATTATCTTAAAAGAGCATATGTGTAACTAAATCAAAATAACTTAAAACAGTATCAACCCTATCCTCAAAACTTATTAACTACATGTTTGTTAGTGTTGGGAACCATGAATAGTGAAAATCGTATTCATATTAATAATTGATGATTAAAAGTGTATTAAATTAATAATAATTTATATTTAATTTAACGATTGTTATTTATTATTATTAAAAAATTAAATTTCAAATTTGAATCTTATTTCTTTTCATAACTCATTTGGAAAAAAAATTGTATTAAAATTAATGAATAAAAAGTATCATAAAACAAATCAATGACTAAAACCAAAAAAGTAAACAAATAAATCAACATATAATTGATTAAATTTAACATAAAATTAAACTAAACTTACATATGATAATTTTTATTTTTCCCCTTGACTTAATACAATTGCAAGTAGCTAGAACAGGCTTCCCTAATTAAAGAGAAGGCTAAAACAAATCCACTTTTGAGATAAGCCAAATCAAATTGGGTAGATCTTTTAGCTACATGAGATTTTCAGAATTCCTTGGTTTAAGCTATATTTCTTACTCCTTACTAGCCCTTTTGCTTTCGAAAACAAACCAAAAGAATTGTTTGATTCTATTATCTACAGAAACTGAAAATGAATTTAAGAGGAAAATGAATTTTAAAACAAGTAATCGGGGAGGACTACATTTCAAATTCATACACTTTATAGAGCTTCAGTTATTCAACTTTGAAAATTCATGGGAGTTACAAATTTAGTTGAAATTTTTTGTCTAAATAATCCTTAATAAAATCTACATAAGGAACTCAGAAAAAATTACCTGATTAACTAATACTACACGCTGGTCATGAAGTTGCTGAATGATCATATCGCAGACAGTAGTCTTACCATATGCTGCTCCTCTAGCAACTCCTGAACCACAAAATAATAGCCAAAGATAAAATGAAAATCAAAAATAGAAAAGATTCATAATATAATAGAAAGAAATCAATACAATAACCAAACTAGTACCAAATAAGCATTTTTTTCTGTGCCCTTATAGTTTTTAAAGGAAAATTCAAACAAATTGAATAAACGAACATTATACATCAGAATTATTAACAAGGTGTGTATCTCAAACACAATGAAATGAAAAGAGCCAATATATGCCTTCTTCAAAATACGAGCTTGGGTGTCCATTAAGTTTTCCCAGCATCATCCAAGCTTATTCACCAACTACTTTTGATCAATGAAATGAAAAGAGCCAATATATGCTTTCTTCAAAAAATGAGCTTGGCTGTCCATCGAGTTTTTCCCAGCATCATCCAAGCTTATTCACCAACTACTTTTGATCATTCTTGCATCCAAAAGGCAGCATGAGTAAAAGGTCAGCAACGTTTTCCATGTTCAAACTTACCAATAACAAAAGGTTGTTTATGCACATTTTCAGTAGCCGGCAAGGTTGTAGGCTTCTCAATATGTCTTGACTCCAAAACATCCATATGGAACCTGGAAAAATGGACCCCTACCTCTTTAAGGGCATCTACAAAGTTTATGCTGCACAGAAAATGTCGATATCAGGAAATAGTCCAACAATTATAGTGAAAATTTGCAGTAAACCCATTGCAGCAGTGGATGACTCCATTTTAGAACCTTTAGTAATATTCACCTTTACAACCTAGAAATTTTATAAACTACATTTGAGTTTTGACAGGGATGGCAAATTGGGAAACAGATGCATTACTGGCAAGATGATATCTGTTCTTCATCAGTCATCACCATACATTCAGTAGAGTTGCCATCATTATTACATAATACCTATTATAATTCCACAATAAATATAGTAATGGGATTAAATACGATAAGGTACCCACTCATCACCTGGATGTGGAATATTCTTTTTGTTTTTCTCAGTAGTATATGCAGTTTGAAATTAAACAAATATATTAAACAGTCAACATAAGGAGTCATATCTAAAAGAACTTAGTCGTTTTAAATAAGCCAACATGCATTCTAACCTGGCATCTGATGGTATTGAATAATCCGAAGTTCCATGGAAATGTTTAATAGGAGGCAGAAGAGAAGCAGCTCTTCTAAAGCTTGGATCTTTTATTCTAACTTCAGGAGAAAATTGTTGAAAGTACTCTTCTCCTTCCATAATGCTGTAACATCAAAAGAATTTTAGTAGGATAAAAAATGGTATGCGGGTTAATAAATGGAAAACGAAAAGTATATATATGGTTAACAGAAAAATATTTTAGGCAGAATACCTTAGAAAGATGGAACGATAGAAGCCTCAATTGTGGAAATGATCAACCAAATTGAATAAATGGTACCTATTCACACGATTTAAAAGGAAATAAACACATATTTTGTACAGCTATCAATCTGTTTGTGCAATTTAAATACAAATAAGACCATACAATGTCAACTATCAATCAACAGAAAAGATTAACTTTGAAGTTAGAGATCTATCATGCATGCAGGGCAGAAACAAATAGCAAAAGTTAAAAATCTATATCTAATTTTAGTAAGTAGGAAGGGATGGGAGCAGGAGAAGATGGAATGAACATAAATCAATTGAAATTATCCCACTAAACTATTTTTAAACTACATGGTTCAGTATAAGTAAAAGAAGCAAAACAAGGATATTTACAAAACTTCCATTACAATTCTTAATTAAAGAATGTTTTCAGCAATGTTATTCCTAGACTTCACACCCCCTTTAACTTCTGGAATGAAATACCAGGCTTGAATGCCACTTCCAATTTTCCAAACAAGATTCTTTCTATCTAAAACCATTTGTGCTTGGTCTCAAGCTTAACCCCTAAATACGAAGCAATAAACACACCTTTGCTTAGCCATGAAGGATAATAATACCACATATTTTTGAGGTATTTATGAACATTTTTTTTCCATTTATAACACCAATTTTTTACTTATTCTTTCTAAATCTTCTCCAAGTCTTGCATATTCCTCGATAACTCATCGCTCCCTATTTTCGTTCCAAATCTTCCTCAAGAACTACACTATCGCATGTCATTTACAAATCAACTATAGCAATGAAGATTTATCTACTTCAATCATAACCCAAAATTACTCTTTAAAGAATATAACGCCATCCATCCGCTGAGCATAAAACTTATAATTTAACTGAATTTCCCATATGAAAAATTTCAACTTATTAAAAAAAATCAAATAATACGATTACAACATCAACACATTCAACAAATCAATTAAAAAAAAAAGGAAAACGTCTCAATCGAAAACCTTTAGCTCTATACTTCACATCCAAAACAAAAACATTAAACAGATTAGCCGAAACATAGAAATGAGTAGCCAAAGCAAAAAACATCAAATCAGATAGCAAAAAAATTATTAGAACGAAGCGATTGACGACAAAACTCAGTGAATGAAACACTAAACCATTGAAACGCAGAGAAGAAGCGTAGATCTATGGTTAAGGCTTTGAAATTACCCGAAACTTTTAGATCAGATCTGGAGAAAGAGGAAACTGGAAGAGCAGTTTGAGAATTGGAGGGAGAGAGAGAGACATGTGCTTGAGAATCGAAGAGAGAGGGACGCGAGCTGAGAATCGAAGAGAGGGAATTTGGGATTGGCGACGGGGAAGGGGAAAATGTTAAAACAGGGAATATATTTTTTTTACATGGAGGCATTTTTCATATAAAAACGCCGTTAAGGGTAAAATTTAGCGGTGTTTTAGAAACGCCGCTAACCTGTTTATATTTTCTAAAAAAAAGTTATTTAAAATATTTATTATATAACGGCGTTTTTAAAAAATAAACGCCGCTATTTATTAAATTTTACGGCGTTTTATCAAGAAAGGAAGAAAACGCCGCAATTGGTTAAAATTTTTTTAATTAAACGGCGGTTTTTTTATAAAACGCCTCGATTTAGTTAAAAACACGGAACTTGGCGGCGATTTTATTTAAAACGCCGCTAAATATATGCCGCTAAAACTTAATTTTGCTGTAGTGATCTAATGCAGACTCCAAAACACCTCAACAACTTCGGATTTTATGAACCATTGGAGAAGAGAAGAATATTTGCATATAAGGTGTAAATAAATCAAGCTACTCATAAGCTACTTGAGCTTGATTCGATAATTATTCGAGTTTGACTCGTTTACTTTCGAACCAAGCTTGAGCTACTCAAATAACGATTCGAGCCGAGTTTGAGTTTCTTAATACTAGGCTCGAGCAGCTCACGAGCCTTATTGAACTCTTTTTAATATATATTTTGAATATGTTATTATAATTTACCATTTTACTCTAATAATATAGTTAAAAATTAACAAATCGAGCTAATCGAGTCGAGTTCAAACCTAACGAATCGAGCTGCTTGAATATTTTATCGAGTTGAGCTCGAGTTTTAAAACCCAAGCTCGAGCTTCAAACTTCAAATTTTAAAATTGAGCTGAGCTCAAATCTAATACTGAATTTTCTCGACTCGACTTAATTACACCTCTATACATATATCTCATGTTCCAATGTCTCCAGCAAGGATACAACAAAGTTTGCACTTTGCAGAGAAGAGATTAAAGAACCTCCTGGCTGAAGGAATTATAACCCTGGGATATACTTTATTAATTACATGTAAATCGCACGGTCTAGGCTCTAGGTTGCTTACATTTGTAAATATACTGTGCAAGTCGGACAGAAAATCTTGGATGTCTAAATTAAAAATCTTCTCTATTTGCCATTTCAGACGATAGTCTCTATCTACAATTACAAAATTCAAACAATATGGATATAACCGCGTAGCATTGGACTCTTTAGCTTCCACTTAAGAATAGTTAGTCATCACCAAAATGAGAAGACATAAGATTTTAGTAATCTTCCTGCTGGCTGATGGCATGTAGTAGCGGCTGGTGTTAACCACTGACTGATCTCCTTGTTACCTCAATATTCGATAAGAATCAGGGAATGCCCTTGACAAAGAAAAATGCTTGAGTTTAATTAGTAAAGAAAAAATGCCATAGCATGGAATCTGCATCACTCCTACTCCCAAGTACCTGTTCAGTCCGACAGAGTAACAGAGATGGCAAGCAAATTGAGCGAATATGGTTCACACCAAAACATAACCATAATGACATTTAACAAAAGGTTAAATGTTTACCATAAGGGAGCATAGGAGGATGACAAGTCAAGAAATGGATAAGGCCACCTGCAAAGAGAGGGTTGCCACTATATGAGGATAAAGCCTTTCACCCCAAGAAGCAAGGAAAAGAATCAAATAAAATATTTGAACTAGTAGATAAAACTGTAAAACAGAAATAGTCTTACCAAAAGTTAACACAAGCATGGATGCTCCATTGGAAAATAACAAATGTGTTCGTCCATAAAACAAAATATGCAATTCGAAACAAAGGGAACCGCTGTAAGTGAAAAGTAAAATTAGCGTAGTAATTCATCAGAAGATACTGGTAATGAAATGCCACTAGGATTATCAAAAAATGGAAGCTTACCATGCAATTTACAATTGTGTCACCAAGTAGGAAAACCGCATTGATTGAGTGCATACAGACAATCAGCTGCAGTTGAAAGTGTGGACATAAATCCCAGGTAAAAGATGCCAGACAAATAACAGAAGAGCAATTCAACTCTTGTTACATGAAATGCTAAATGGCAACAGGTAAAAACCCAGCGAAGTGTTTCCATTTTTTATAGCCCAAGTTACCTACTTGTAAAACCAACAGATTGAGACACCTTTGGAATTGTACATTTACTACACAAGTCAAGTGATGGAAGTTGCTAATAAATGAAGGAATCGAATGACATCAAACCAAATATTTTGACAAAATTTGGAAGTTGCACTCTCATGAGGGTTCGAGAAAGTTAACAAACTTCTGTGGATCTGTCCTCATATTGAGAGCACAAATAAAGGTTGCATTTTGTTGTTTCTTGTCAGTTATCTGGCCTACTTTCCACACTTGCATGCACAATAAGAAGGAAGAAGTTAACAGAACTAGCCACAAAGCCTTTTTATCACCTTCCCAAGCTTACATTACAGTGTGAAGGAGATGCACAACGGCCAACTTCAAGTTTTAATGCACTGCTATCCAATCTGTGTCTCCAATTATTTTTCAACTTAAAAGAAAATAAGATAAGATAAAACCCTTCTCAAATTACACTACTTCCATATATCCAATTAGCTGAGGTAAGATCTCTTATTCATGTTGACTCGAGTAACAATTCAACCACTAGGGCAAGGGGGTTGGATCACATACAGAGCAACAAAAGTTCCAAACAAAAGAAGCATAAAAGCTCAGGAAAATTAGAGTTTGCAGCCTCATACTTACAAAATTCAAACCGTAATCTTTGGATGTTAGGAATGGAAAAAAAATGAGCCAAAATACTGAATCAGTGAGCATTACTGCACCGGCACAAGTCTACTGGCAGACACCAAATGAATAAAAAATAAGGTGAAAAGCAGTTAAAATATGATCTAAATACTTAGGATATAATCAACAGCAGATAGCACTAGACAACTACTACAGGTTCCCTTGAATACAGTTCACACGACTTTCTGTCACAGTAATTATAGTCAGCTTTCTTTCTTCAAGATATGTTGTAATGGTTAAATCCAAGGTTTTTTTAAAGAAACTGAAGCACACAGAATATAATGAAGTTATGGCGACCAGCGGAAGACAAAAGGGAAACCAGGAGAAGTTGAATTTTGCAAACTGTGGAAGCTGATTTTTGGAGAAAACTTACCTGATAAATAATTTGAAACGCATAAGTCAATGCCCCTGCTCCAGGAGGATGATAAGGTGCTTCATGGGCATCAAAATGTTTGGACTGGTTGGATGCATTTGCAGTTTCTCCAAGAGTGGGAGATAGGTTGGTGCCTCGCTCAGAATCTAAACTTACGTGATCAGCCCTTTTGCCACCAACTTTTCCCCAGTGTTTCTGACATCCATATATGGAGATTGCAGATCCAAACTACAATCGTTGTTGAGAATATCAACAAGTTATTCAAAAGGATATCCTAGTAATCTGAAAGTGGAGGAGCACCCTGCTTCAGAAAGAAAGAACAGATATGATAAAAATGGTATAAGAGACATACCCCAAAGTAGATTGTGACCAAAGTAAATGTCCACCTGTTCAGGAACAAAAACAGATGTGATATAATAAAATGCAAACCAAGAATTCAGCAATAATAAAGATCAATGGGAAAGCTGATCGTCAATGCATATAGCATCTTGATTAACAATAAATCATGTTAAACTATTTCTTACTCATTCCTTTTGACTCTCTCTCATATTTAGAAAACTTGAACCTTCATCCAATCAAGCTGTTCAAATCATTAATAGCAGTTTCAACCTCTACAAGACGAACTCTCTATACTAAACAGACAATACAGCATTATTATGCATAGGTTAAACCATTCTTACTGATTAAACAGGGTACTACATAGCTATTTTCAGCATGCTCAAACCACAGTAGCATTTGGATCAAACCTATTCCAGAAAGAAAATTAACTAACAGGATCATATTTAGACAAATATCATCTGACAAATCCACAATGGTAAAACTAGAATCAATGCAGAATATGTAAAGCAGGAACAATATGTAGTGCACCATCATCAAGTTCTAGAAATGCTATTCAAACTCATATTCAAGTAAATAACCTTCAATGTAACCAAGAATAGGAAAGCTGTAGAGCTATATCACTCACTGAGTATAAAAGTAAAATATTCCAGCTCCATCAATGACAACATTGGCCATAAGCAATGCCAAAAGCATGATGAAAGCAAACACTCTAAAACCAGGCAGCCAAGCAGGGTGAATGCCCTTGAGACATGTATTCCAAGTTTCATCCTCATATAAAAGACCAGGAGCTTTCTTCAGATTTTCTCTATCCTGAGGTTCAGCTTTCCGACCCTCAAATTTCCAAATTATAATTGCTGCCACAACCATAGAGATTAGGATGAATAGTGCACAGAGTGAGAACCTCCAGTTCAACCAGTAACTTAAGGTGGCAGTTTCGGCAGTCATGATGGGCTGCCATGTATGCGTTGAGGATCCTGTTAAGAAACTCAAGAAATTACTCCTCCTTGCCCCAATGGTTATCATAATTTCTTTATTAATATTGCAATGCACAATGTTCAGTTCAGACAACAATGAATGTCTCTCTACCCAAAAATTCAACTTAACTAACTATCATCATAAAAGTTCAAAAAGGGTAATTCTTAAAATCAAACAAAAATTGAAAACCAAACAGCCGAAAGCAATTGAATAATATTCAGCTGCCAAAAGAATAATTTCTTTAAGAAGAAAAACAAACAAACAAACAAACTCTTTTTCTTTAAAAAAAAAACACGAATGGCGTATGCTATTTGATTGTATTAAGAACCGGAATCGGATAAATTTGTCGACAAAGAACTCAGCGAAATACCAAAGTCAGTTATATATATGATCAAAATTCTGGCTACGGTGTAGAGTTTTGCAGAGAACACAGAGATGCAAACGCAGAGGAAGGACTAGAAAACTAAAAACATGACTAAACATAAATTTAGAAAGAAAAAGAAAAAGAGAAATAGAGATTCCATACTATTGTATTATATTATTACATGAGCAAGAAGATTATCCTCCTATCATCGTATGCTTGAGAAAGAATAAAAGAAATGACACAGAAGCGGTGATGAAGAGAGGCCACATCTGCAATCATGAGTGTGTAATTTCACATTTCAGCGTGGATGTGTACATTTTCCTCGTGAGAAAAATGTAAAAGACATAATAGTATTAATTATATATTTAGTATCCGATATTAATATGTTTTAAGCAATAATAAATTACGATTTATATAGACACTTAAAATTTAAAACTACATAGTACCGCTGTAGGATATGGATGACACAGACATTTCCATTGCCATTTTAGAGCAAGAAAAGAAAAGAGCGACAATACAACAAATACATCTCATTCTACCCAGCTTGCGATGGTGAAAATAAATTAAATACGTAACTACCGAATTTGCAGCTCAGCAGAATGACTGACCTTAATCAATGATCTTCCTTTCCGAGCCTTTCAACTATCCCAGATATTAATATCATACATTATTGAATATAACAGAACGTTTTGTTTTGTTTCAGATCAGAAATGTCATTCTCTTGCAGGGTAAAGCAGTCTCATATGAACTTTTCGCTCCTCTTAACAGAGAAGAAAGATCACGAAGAAGTAACAAATTTGAGACTATGCTTAAGAAGATTCCAAAACTGAAACTTTTCTGTGAATTATTTTGAACAAATTCTTAGGCTTAGTTTGACATGCAGTCCAAACAAGTTTTTATGGTAAATCAGGCCTAAGGAACCCATTAACCTTTAAACTTTACTCTGTTATCATTCCTGACATAAAAAAGGCAAGTGAGTTGTCTCATTTACCCTAGAGTTTTATTCATATTTAGTGCTTTTATAAAAGCATACAAGGTCTAGGTTGCATAGATACCACACAAATACTAGTGGGCAATTGCAAGGAGAGCTTGTGCTTGCTTCTCATAGCGAAAATCGTCGCTCTTAGATGTTGGAACAAATTCGTCCACAAAGCCCATTAGCACAATAACAAAAGAAGAAATCTAACCTTTGGTGGGTTGAACCAAAACCCACCATTGTCACGCCATTGCCGCCTCTGCCAGCTGAGGAAGACATCACTGGAGATCCATCAATGCCGGGCAATCCTCTATTTGCTGTGCCATGGTGGTCTGAAAGCCAAATGGAGGAAGATGATGGTGAGAGATGATGAAGAACGAGAGAGGAGAGGAGAGTGCTACTGCTGTTCAATTCTCCATTTTTCTTACAAGTGAATAATGGGCCTTCACTTATATAGTGGTGCCAGCAGTAGGGACCTCCCACAATATTATTTATGTACTATATCTGTCCCATTAAAGATATAATACATTTATAATAAAGATATATTATTTATAATTATGGTCACACTATACATAAATTATACTACTAAATAAATTATATGATAATAAATTATACTTAATTAGTCCATACAATTAGAGATATTACAACATTCTCCCACTTGGACAATCGAGTTAATTAACAAAATATCATATAATATCAATATGTATTCGTAAGCCCTCTAAATACATTGTACCGAAAGGGTACAAATGTGTAGACTCATACATACTTTAACAACAACAAACCTTTTATAAGCTTCAAAATGCATCATACCGACAGGGTACAAATGCGTAAACTTATAAAGACTGCAACAAAAAATTAGTAGTATTAGTGTGAAATGGAAATGATATGAAAACAGAAACAATATCCATTTCCATTAGGTCCATGCATCTAAACCGAATGATGCCTTGCTTCAACAGAAGCATATGAGACTGATACCAAATGTCTCATCCAACAGAATGCCATATTCATCAAAATGCGCGCTAACAAAATATGCATATATGGCAAGTGGGAATCCATTAATACAGTTATAACTGATTTCATTATACAGAGCTCCCACTCACTTAATACAGCAATGGCTCAATATGCCTCATGTAAGTGCTATGTCGTCAAAGCACTTAAGCAGCCAAACTTTTAGCTAGACAGAATGAGCTCTTTAAAACACGTGCTCAATAATCCAATTAAGTAATGGATTCCAATTATTTTCTCTCTAACCAATCGAATGATGATATCTAAATATTCGGAGTGTGAGGAACTCCAAGCATTTTGAGAGAGAAAATACTTGCTGCAGCATTACCACAGTACATCTCCAGGACTTCGAAATGGCAACCACACAAAACCAACCCTGAGATGAAATTCTGCAGCCCAAATGGCCCATCATGTAGCTTTACAACATGCTACATATTTAGCCTCCACAATCAAGGATACTGTAAGTGTTTGCTTTACACTTTCCAAAATACAGCTCTTTTATATCCACAAATATGTAACCAAAATAATTTTCAATATCTGGAAAGCTTACAAATTTAACATCAGAATATCTGACTAAACTCAAAATGTCAGATTTATCAATATCCAAATACTCTCTTTATAGCTTCCAGTTCTCTATTACAGGATCGCTCAAGTATCTCTGAAATACACCTATAACATACACAATATCCAAATGTGTATAAACTTGAGCATACACAGATTACCTACAATAAGGCATACATCACACTCGATATGAGCTCTTTCATTATCATCTTGAGGACTTTGAGATTTTCACAATATGTCACTTTTCACTAAATGACGTCTTATTAGGAGAACAATATACAGTAGACCTACTCAACACTCAATATAGGTTTCATGAGACCAATAATGTATGCCTATTGATATGTCACGAAGAATCTCAATCCTTAAAAAATAGAGCCTCACTTAGATTCTTCATCCTGAAGTGACATGACGACATGAAGTGTCTCATACAATAGGTCAGTGCTATAGGCTGCTATTTGACATCATCACTTAGAGCACAATAAGCACATAACTCCCACTGACCTCGCAATGGATCCAATTATCAAACGATAATGTTCTCCTCAAAGTAACAATCTCATTCTTTATATATATATTACAGTCTGGATGCCTTCTAATGTTCATAAATGAACTCCTTGAGTTCACATAAATTATATGTTCCATCTTAGAAATTACAAACTTTTAGGTTGCTTTATTTAAAGCCTTGACCAAATTTGGCTTTAAATCATCTACCTAATATTTATAGTCTCCCTTTTGTCTATAATGATGTGACAACTAAAATAGATCCCATGCATCCTCATGCAACATAGATGCTCACTTATCCTACGTGACTAATATCTAACTCTTAGAGTTCAGATCAAAATAGTCTCCTGACAAACATCAGAAACAGAAGACATTTCATATTCATATTCTTCTGTAAGGTCAGGTGCGGGTTCAAAATATGGTATTGGGATCAACTGTTGATTCCTTTGGTTTGTGGCTTTTCATAATCAAAAGATAACGCATATATGGGACTGGCACAACAAAATTTATTTCAATAATGACTTTGTGGAGTTCGCAACTCCCACTCTTTAAGTCATCATCTAAATGGATTGCATTGTCAGACTTAATGATTCTAGTATCATATAACGAGAAACGAGAAATGAAAATCTAAAACCTTTCTAGCCGATATAATAACCAACAGAATTGCCGTTGATAGTTTTCTAGTCAAGTTTTCTTGACTATGGGTTATAGCTCTTTTGCCTTACCTTATAACCCTAAACACAGAAAACGGCATAAAATCGGCTTAATGTCTGACTATAACTTGGGATGCTTTTAGGAACTGGTCTTGCTTGGAGATCAACTTTGAATGTGAATTGCAGTTTTAATTTCACTCCACTCGAATTTTAAAGGTTTGGAGTGATTAACATAAATCGTACTAGATCAGAATGTACGATTGACTGCAACTGTAATCTCATTCTGTTTCAATATTCCAAGCACCGTACACTAGGCGTCAATATATAATCCTATAGTGCACTTAACCGAAAACCGGTATATGATTTCGCCTAGCTTCATTATACCGAACATGATATTCATCACTACTATCTGATCATTGCCTTAAGCAGCGCAGCGGAATTAATCAGAATGCCTAAGGCCTCTAGAAGATCAGATCTTTCACTCTATATGACCTAAATCAAAATGGTCTTTAGTGAAGGTGATGAAACACTTATATCCACTGAATACAGGATGTGGAAATGATCTACAATTGTCAGTATATATCAGCTCCTAATCATTTCAATATCTGCTAATCATGTCCTTAATATTAGCAGCAAGATATCCCTTAATACAATCTCTTCATGTGCCTCGAAATGTCCCTAACCCATGCCACAACTTAATAGATTTCTTATCTATCCTATCATAATCAAAATCTACAGTCACATCATTCACTATTGAAGAAATTTTGTTCAATATTGGGGTATAAGTCTACTGTATAATCCATTACGCAAAATGCCAGAATCAATGCATATGTTGTTACTAAGCAAAATACTTTTCTGTTATCAAAATGAAAAGTATAAACTGACATTAGTTCCAAAATTGTCTTCAAAATGTAACAACAATCTGGCTATATTTTCAATATGGATTTTAACTCTATAACCCCAATTCACAACAATTTTCCCTTATTCGATCTCGGGTTGCTTATGGCTTTATCAGTAATAGCACTGGTATCCAACACACCAAATATCTTCTAGATTGAATTCAAAATGAAAAGGCTAACAGAATGCCTTTTACACAAATCTCAATTTAAAGGACTCTTGTAATTTACCCTCTTGTGCCCAGGATTATTACAGAAGTGGCACACATTGATATTTAGAGGTGTTGGTGAAACTAGAATGGGAAATAGACTTGGCAAATTTCTTCTTCTAAGATGACCTTCTATTGAGACCTCTTAATAATATTTCCTTTTGGCAGTAATATTGCCATATGTCATCATTATGGCTAAATGAGATCTGTTAACACGAAAGATCTCCCACTCTTGAATGACAATATCAATTTTGATATTAAAATGTCATACTTCCTTCTGCATTAAATGAGATCTGTAAAACTGAAAGATCTCCAATTCTCCATCCCAGAAGGAAGTAGTACTGAATCTGCCATATTTGTAATCAAAATCATATAGCAACCTTTATCCATCTTATGCGAACTATTTTCTAATGGCATCCATAAATACTTCTTGGTTATTCCTAATCGGAACACTTCCTCTGATGTACTCTTTCATGGTATACATTATATAATCAGAGAATTCTCACTTAAGTGTTCTTGAAATTCCAAATATTTTTGTCCTCAAAGAGCTCATACTATTGGGTATAGTAGATAGATCGACTCTCAGGACTACTACCTATTTTAATGTGTCCCTAATTGTATAAATCGATTCATACCATCTATCTAATTTGATCCTGCTAGAAATTCAATATGTGATAGTTACACAATATGGAGGCTAGTGGAATGACTCGATAAATTCCACAATACACTACCGAGGATAAGACAAAACTAGTTGAATACAACCTGAATGATCGCCCACCGACAGGGTAGGAAGATCGTGTCATATCCCAACCAGAATCCTCTCAATCCCAAGCATCTCTAAAAGCAACTAACAATCCGACAGGGAGAGACTAGCCACTTCTAGAGACCTCAGTAAATTTATGCAACTGCAACTATCACTATTCATTGCCTTATTATTATTATCCTTAAAATTATCAGAATAATCATCAAAAAAATCTTCATGACTATTCCTGCGACAGGCAAGTACTAGTCACTCTAATTAATGATTTATAATTTTAAGAATATTCACATAATTAATTGATCAAAATTAACTACTTCCAAAATATGCAATTTCTAAAGCATATGTAGTAATTTTAAATCAAATATCAATTAATTAAATTAATTTCACATAGATGTGAATATTCAAATAATAAGGCAATATCAATTTTAGAGAGTTTATTTAAACTTATTTAATTAGGCCAAATATTAGTAATTTATGAGCATGAGTATATATTTCAAAATTTAAGTGAATTATGAATTAAATGAGTAATTAAATTTCTAGAAATTACTCCAAAATTAATTCCTCCAAAATTCACTTATATTATATTAATTTTGGGCTTAACAACTAATTATGGCTATTAAATAAAATTTGGCTTATGGCCAAAATTGTCCAAAATAATTAACCAAATGGCCCATAATTAATTAATCAAAAATTGGCCATTAAAATCATAATCTAAAATTGCCTTTTAATTAATTATGCAAAATAGCCATAAATTAATTTAAATTTAATAGCCAAATAAAATTAATTAATCAACATGACCATTAAATTAATTAGGCAAAATGGCCCTAAACTCAATTAATTATAATTGCCCAAAATTAATTTTATACTAAGTGACCAATTAAAATAACTAAACAAATAATGCCCATAATATTACATAATTAATTTTGGCCTAAATGAATTAAATGTTAAGGCCTAATTAGTTAAACAATATGGCTTAAATAAAATAAAATAAATAACCATTTTTATTTTCATGATTGGTGGCCCAATTAAAAAATAATAATTAAACCAACCAAAATTGGCCCAACATTCAAACAAATAAATATAACCCAAAATAAAAAAATTGGCTCAAACTTATGCCAAAAAAACCGGCCCAATAGAAATAATGCTCAGCCAAAAAAAAATGACAAAAAACGGGTCAAATAAATGGCCCAGGAAAACGGGCCAAAAAAAAAATAAGTTTTTTTTTTTTAATTTTGCAAAAGCGGGCGCGTGTGGAACACGCGCCCGCATCCCTCACAAATGGCGCTTAAATGGCGTTGTCGGGCGCGTGCTTCCTCGCCCGAACCAGGCGAAAAACGCAGAGAAATGGGTCGTTCGACCCGACCCAGCCATTTCTCCCTCTACACAGCCCCATTTCATTTCGTTTTCATGGCATTTTCAATAAAAAATCATCCTCAACTAATATACGGCATTATTTTGGCTTGAAAATGCAAAAATCTTATGGGTATAGCAAAAATCCGAAAATACCCAAAAAAAAAAAATCTATAAATCTCATTTTTCTTCTTCGAAAATGGATAATGGTTTTATTGTGGACGTGCTCTGATGCCAATTGTTGGAACAAATTCGTCCACAAAGCCCATTAGCACAATAACAAAAGAAGAAATCTAACCTTTGGTGGGTTGAACCAAAACCCACCATTGTCACGCCATTGCCGCCTCTGCCAGCTGAGGAAGACATCACTGGAGATCCATCAATGCCGGGCAATCCTCTATTTGCTGTGCCATGGTGGTCTGAAAGCCAAATGGAGGAAGATGATGGTGAGAGATGATGAAGAACGAGAGAGGAGAGGAGAGTGCTACTGCTGTTCAATTCTCCATTTTTCTTACAAGTGAATAATGGGCCTTCACTTATATAGTGGTGCCAGCAGTAGGGACCTCCCACAATATTATTTATGTACTATATCTGTCCCATTAAAGATATAATACATTTATAATAAAGATATATTATTTATAATTATGGTCACACTATACATAAATTATACTACTAAATAAATTATATGATAATAAATTATACTTAATTAGTCCATACAATTAGAGATATTACAACATTAGATTCATCTGCACACCAAACAAATATACCATGGAGTTTGTTCTGACTCTTGAGCACACTGCAGGCAGTAAAGAAGCCGTTTCCTGCTGTCAAGCCACCGCTTCCATCACTAATGATGCTAACTAAAACCTGACCGCCATTATAGTTAGAGCTTTGGGTGTTGAAGTAATTCAAAAACTGAGAAACTGTTGTTGCTTTATCATAGGCATAAAATTGGAAGTTGACATAGTCTATGAGGTGACCATAGCTTTTCCACAAGGCCTTGTAATGTCTTTGAACATCATCATCGTCAAATGGAGCTATGGAAGCAAAAGAGATTACTCCATTCTTCTTGAGGGTTGTTATAAGGCGTCCAATGCACTCAGCGAAAGTGGCAGGGTCAGCATGGAAGTGCTCATAGTGAATGTCAATTCCATCCAAGTTGTACTTTTTCATAATAGTTGTGACAGAAGAAACTGCATTTGAAACCCAAGAGTCTACAGAGGAAGCGTTGAAGTAAGCATAGCCACCTCTCACACTGTCCCCTCCTAGACTTAAGGCCACTTTAACATTTGAATGGCGGCTCTTGATGGAAGAAACCTGGGAAGGGCTGAGGTTGTCAGAGTCCCAAAAGACATTGAATTTCCCATTTGTTGGAGAAGGAGAACCTGAGGTGTCATAGTCTATGGCAAATGCGAGAATGAAATGGAATTCGACATCGGAATTAATAGGAACATCAGTGAATCTGACATTTTTGAACTCAGCTCCTATATATTCTCGGAAGAGGTTTGAGTTTCCAGGAGCTGCCTGGATTGACATATGGCAGGGGAACAACACTTGGAAAATGAAAATGGCAATGAAAAACTTGGAAAGGTCCATTGTTTTGAACAACTAGATTATTGCTGTAGGCTTTGAGTTGAATCACTCTTGTTAGAAGGTCTTTATATAGGCATAGCATACAAAATACAAAGCTTTTGGGACGTAGGGACTTAAAAACAAAGAAAATGTTTGTTTGCCGTTAACTTAATTATGCTTTTGGGATCTTTTTCCTGTTCAATTAGAACAAACAGGCTACCATAAAATACCAACTATATAAATGAAACTGGTTTGTTTTCTTTCCAATCTGCAAGACTTCTGAAAGTCAAAGGTTTATTGTCTTGATATATATTGAACTCCTAGTTTGTCTTCGGGCATGGCTATGCTACCTAATTAAGCCAAGAACTTCATTATCTTCTGGACTGTGGAAGAACAGTGCCTTGGATGGAATGGCAGTTTGGGAGTTAATTGTTTGCCTGTTTGGCAAGGAAAGTGAGAGGTATCCGCAATTTTTGAGTTGTGAATAATATGTTCTGTGTGATTTTCAGAAGATTGTTTTTGTGATTAAGAATGAGAACATATCATGATCATCGTTGCACAACCACATAATTGATTGACCTTACTCAGTACCATTTGCCCATTCGGTATCGAATTCATTAATGGATATGAAACTCTGTATCGAATTCATTAATGGATATTAAACGGAAGCAATTATCTCTACTTTTTTAAGCAAATATTGTATGGAAAAAGAAAAAAAAAACTATAACATTTATATATCTAATTTGTGACCTTGGCGGTGCACGTATGTTTTTATCTAAATATGTCTTTTTATAGAAATATTATATATTAAATCTATTTGTTTACATATACAAATAAAATTTGTAATAAATATAAAACATTCAAAATAATAAATTAGAATAAAATTTAATAATTTTGAAAAATAAATAGTAAATCATTTTAAAATTTTTAAATAATAATTAATGAATAATGAAATATATAAATAGTTTTGTCCAAATATCTAAAATAATAATATTAAAAAAAACTAATACAATGGTTAAATTAAAAATTACAAGTTTTATCACCGCAAAAAATGTCTTAGTTTTGAGCATCTTCATCTTATGCAGCCTTTTTTTCATACACTGACAATTTTGTATATAATTTAAAATAAATTTTATTTATTTATGAGATAAATTAGTTTTAATTGATTAATTAATGTACATGAAACCTTCTTCGGGTGCACATACTTTTTTTGCAGGAGTTTGAAGAATATTCATATTTGTTAGCTATATTGATTGTCAAAATATTATGCATATAGGTTGGTATTTTATTTACATATATACATATGAATATTTACCTTTTTTGTATTTTGTCAAGTAATTATCAGCTCCCTTCCGCATAAATTATATTATAGACACGGGCACTCTCATGATAAAAGTTGTAATCAAATTCAACTACACTTCGAATATAGAGGCCTATTAATCCTTTCTGTTGTTGCACAAAACAACAATAAAGATGTGCTGACGTCGATGTTCGTACTAAGTCTCCACGTGTGTCCAAGAAGCTTCTGTAAAACAAGAAAAGTCAGAGGGACGCAGGGGTGGTTCCCTGCGTAGACACTCCGATGCTTAAGTCAGCAAAAAGTTCTTCAATATTGGGAAGCGTAAAAGCCAGTAGTCAAAAATTAGAGAATAAAGTTGTACCTGGGGGCCTATTTATAGGCTAAGATTCTAGGTTAATTTCTGAAGATAAGTCAGTGAGAGTTTGTGTCTTGATGTGACATGAATTCCTTGAAAATCGGGAGCTTCCGGAGCCTGTCGCCGGCGAGGGACTTGCAGCACGTGGCACGTTCTGGCGACAGGGGTCTGTCGCTAGCGGGAGCCAAAACCGCGTGCTACGTGTCGCCCTATGACTGGAGGCGACGGACTGGGGAACTGTCTCCCGCGCGTAGGATATACCTACAATGTGTCGCGTTATGATTGGAGGCGACAGACTACGAGTCTGTCGTTAGCCGGCAGGTATGATTACATACTTCTGTCTGTTTCGCCTAATGCCACGTGGGGGACAAAGACCTGTCGCCCAGCGACAGGTGACACGCTATGCCTCTGTCGCCAAAGAACACGTGGACCAGTGAATCTTCGCCACGTGGTAATCTCTGACGTTATTGGGCCTGGCCTATCCTGTGTAGATTTTGTCATATCAATTGCTCCCCATTCTCTTGTTGGATTTCTCCAACAAAGAGAGTATAAATATATGTTCTTGGGCCTCAGCCCACAATTGGTAGTTCTCTTTGTCCTTTTGCATTTTCTTTGGTATTTTTTGCAGGTGGAAAATTCTACTCGGCGACAGGTGTGATCAGGCGCAACGTTTGGATGTGATCAGGCGCGACGTTTGGCATTCCCTGTCGCGGCTATATAAACTACTGAGGCCCCACGAAGAGAACGCGCGAGAAAACCTCTGAGCAATCATCTGTCGCCCCTTATTCCGCTCTTCCGCCACAAAGAGTCTTTCGCTCTCACGCCTGGAGTCTCTCGCTTATCTTATCGTCACTAAGTATACCCCTGTCGCCCTATATATTTGCCTATCGCGATGGTTTTAGATCTCCTGCAGGTGGTTTAGTCTTCCGCGTAGAGTTTAGTCTTCCGCAGGTGTCTTTTCAGTAGGTCTATTGCCCATGCGGTCTGTCGTCGTACTACGTCTGTCGCCTAGGGGTCTGTCGCCCAAAAGGGTCTGTCGTCTATAGGGTCTGTCGTCATACTAGGTCTGTCGTCCAAAGGGTCTGTCGCCCAAAGGGTCTGTCGCCCAAAGGGTCTGTCGCCCAAAGGGTCTGTCGCCCAAAGGGTCTGTCGCCCAAAGGGTCTGTCGCCTGTAGATACTTTTGCCGAGTAGTTTTTGCTTTCTTTTGCCATGTCTTTGCTACGCCCGGGTAAGACACTCAAGACAGGTGGTCTTGTGTGTTCTTTAACAAATACTGATTTAGAGGATATTAGGACTCGCTTCCCTCTTCCGTCGGGTTATGGCTATAGACTTCCAGTGCAAGGGGAGGTCACACATGATTTGGTTAGAAGTGGTGTGGCCGTCCATAAGGTTTCTTTGTCTTTTGGTTTTCGCTTCCCTCTTTCGGAGTTTGGAGAAGCATTTCTTAGATACAAGGACATCGTCCCATGTCAACTCCACCCTCATGCGTGGGCTCAGCTGGTAGCGTTTTCCGTAGTGTGTCATCATCTAGGTATTGTGCCAACAGTTCCCCTTTTAAGCGCCTTTTTTAGAGTTCGTAGGTTGAAAGGAGTGATAACGTTCTCTCTTCAACGGTTAACAGTCAGCGAGTTTCCTAACAATAAAATCTTCTCAGATCTCCCCAATAAACTGCGCGGTTTTAAGAGCGAGTGGGTTGTTGTCGAGATTCCAAGCAATTTGCGGATTCGCTCTAGCTGGAATCGTGATGCCTCTGACCACTTACATCGTTCGGATAGGTTCAGGACAGAAATTTTAAGAGATCAATTTGGCGAGCCTATTCGGTGAATCTGTTCTACCGGGGAGCGTAATTTATTTTCTCTTCTAACCCCAGAAAACATTGCCGCTGCTGGCTGGGGCGTAAGCAGGACCGTTCTTGAAGCTTCTGCTGCCCCATCTAACCTGCCTACAACTCCCCGTTTGTCTGACGTTGGCCCTAGTCAGCCATCTCCGGTTCAAGTAGCTGAAGCGTCTACCCCCGAGGGCCGCCTTGTAGATGAGTCTTCTTCGGACTCGGAGGACGAGACCCCTGAGGCTGCGGGTACTAGTGGTCATTTAGGGGATGGTCCTGAGTGGGCTCAAGCCGGCGCCTTTGGGAGCCCCTTTGTTGATTTTCCGTTTGATTCAAATCTGGATAGTTTAGAGGACTTTGGTGGTTTTATAGGTTTTTCATCCTTTTTTATTTTTTTTGTACACATGTGCGTGATGTTTTTACTTGGTCGGCTAATCTTTTCTTTATACATTGTGCAGGCATGAACTTCCGAGATTTGATGCGTAGGAGGGATGCCAGTGTTGCTGCTCCGGTAGCTTCCTCCTCGGTCACCTGTTGGAGCCCCATCTGGACCGGCTCGTGCTCTTACTCCTCCCCCTCCTTCTACTGGTGAATCCAGCCGTCCTGCACAAGAGGCTGGGAGAAACAAACGGAAAAGGCCTCTTGTCCCTGATCGAGGTTCAGGCGATCGTGAGAGCTCCGAGTCCCAAAGGAGTGATCTAGTCCCTCAAGAAGGTGGCTCTCGTGTTACTGAGGGTAGGTCGGCTCCTCGCCAGCCGAGGCGCAAATACAGGAAGAGGCTGATTGTTGAAGCCTCAATGCCTACAAGACCAGTCTTGCCCAAGGTGGTAGACCCTTCTTTGAGGCGCTATGTGATCGATAGTGGGGTCGTCGTTGGTGGGGACGATTTTCAGACCTATCCCGGAGTGAACGACAATGATAGCATTGAGGATGACGGGATAGCGTCTCGTTTGGCTTGGAGCACCATTCTCCCCCGTGACGAGGCGGGGCTTTTTCCAAATCTTCCGGAGGCGGAGGATAACTCTGACTATCTCGCTATGAAGGTAAGAGTTTCGTATTCGTTTGGTAACTAATTTCCTTGTTTAAAAGATTTTCTAAGTTACTTTTGTTTTTCGCCTCATCAGTTAGCTCAACAAATTGCGGCCGTCAATGCTCGGCACCGGGCTCTTAGAGAGCAAGCTAGCAAGGAGATTCGCGAGCTTCGGGATCAAAAGATGGAGCTTTCAAACGAGGTCAACCAGCTTCGTCCTTATGTCAACACGGTAGAGGAGGTGAACAAAAGGAACGCTGACCTCGAGCGAAAGAATGTTGATCTCGAGCTAAGGCTCCAAGAAGAGCAGGCGAAGGTGTCTTCCCTTCAAGGGTACCAAGAGACTTACAACAAGGCCGTCGAGGATCGGGGGGCCATGGAGAGGCAGCGAGATGAGGCTATTGAGGAACTGCACAATGTATTGGATCGTCAAAGAGAAGCCCGAATTGAGGCCGTTCGAGAATACCGCTTGTCCCAGCATTGTTTTGACCAGAAGGCGGCGTTCTCGACGGGATTTATTAAGTACGGTTTCTATTTGGCTCGCGCTTGGCTGGAGAAGCATCGGCCTGGTGAGGCTTTTCCTGAATTGCTCTTCACCGAGGAGGCTAAGTACTACGATGCTCCTTCTTGGACCAAGTATGAGCCCGACGCACAAAGTCCGGAGGCCTATTTAGCGGAAGGGGCCGAAGATAATCTGGACAACCTTGAGGGTCCTTGGCCTCCTCGACAGCCGCCTCATACGCCTGAGTCTTCCGAAGCACTTGATCGACCTGAGCCTTCGGCAGTGCGCGACGTCTCTGAGCCTATCGAGACAGGCGATCAGCCTGAGTCTATCGAGGCACTGCTGGGGTTGGACAGTGATGAGTTCGAAATTTCAGATTCTGCTGCTGTTGATCTTATGCCAGACTCTGCGGCCGTGGTTGGGCCTTCAAGTGGCGTTCCTGTTTCCGGGGTGGCTTCCTCGTCTTCCCAGGATCCTGGATCTTTGATTCCTCCAGTTTCTGAGCCCCAGGCTTCTCGAGACGTAAGTGCTGATGTAGCATCTTCCCATCCGGCTGATTCGGTCATTGCCGTAGATTAGAGTTTTTTGTTTCGTTTGTTAACTCCAATGTACTTTTTTGTTTGTTTTCCACTGTATAAAATCATTTTTAATGGAAAGTATCGTTTCATTCTGTAGCTCTTTCTTTTGCTTATTTGAAATTAGCAGAGTACCTCGTATTGTTTGACTTTATCATGTTGCTCCCCAAGTTCTTTTTTGAAACCGTGTTGACTATTTGTTCAAAAAAGAACTTTTCTCGATCGTTTTCATATCTCGCATTATTTTCGCTTAAGGATAATCAAGACTGAAATAGCCAAAGTGTTAACCATAACTTGTCGACTTATTACCATATATGAATTTGGAGATTTTGTAACGTACCTCGTAACTTGTTATATAGTTTGTACTTTTACCTATCACACGCACTTTTCGTGTTCAAGTACTGGTATTTTGCTCGTCTCGCGTCTTCTTTACGCTTAAGGTCTTATTTGTGCCCATCTCGCGCATTTTTCGCTTAGGGACTTATTTGTGCCCGTCTCGCGTCTTCTTCACACTTAGGGACTTTTAGTTTGCCCATCTCGCGCATTTTTCGCTTAGGGACTTTTAGTTTGCCCATCTCGCGCATTTTTCGCTTAGGGACTTTTGGTTTGCCCATCTCACGCATTTTTCGCTTAGGGACTTTTAGTTTGCCCGTCTCGCGCATTTTTCGCTTAGGGACTTTTGGTTTGCCCATCTCGCGCATTTTTCGCTTAGGGACTTTTAGTTTGCCCGTCTCGCGCATTTTTCGGTTAGGGACTTTTGGTTTGCCCATCTCGCTCATTTTTCGCTTAGGGCGTTCCTTTAGTTTGCCAGCTTCTGCTTCATTTCAATTCCTGTCACACACAATCTGTTCTCGAACATTGCATTAGAGGATATATATGTAGAAAATGAATAGCTGGCTTTTATTCATGGATCAAGACAATAATTTCTGTAAAGTAACTAAGCAACAGATGGAAAAGTAAAAATATGAATAATGAATAACCAGAGAAGAGAGAAAAATAGTACAATGTTCACTGCCAGTACAGCTTAAGATGGTTAGCATTCCAAGTCTTCGAGATTTTCTTTCCTTGCAAGGTTTCCAAGGTGCATGTGCTAGGTCCGACCATCCTTCTGATTCTGTATGGTCCTTCCCAATTGGCGCGTAGCTTTCCATCCTCCTTGTGGACGTTTGTAATTGCTGATTTTCTTAATACCAGGTCTCCCTCTTGTAATTCTCTGTTCTTTACCCTTGCATTGTAATAAGTGGCTACCCTTTGTTGGTAAGCAGCCAGTCTCATTTTTGCCTTGTCTCTCAGTTCGTTTATCAGATCTAGATTCTCCGTTAGTCCCTGGGAATTAAGTTCCTCAATGTAAGGGACCAATCTGGGTGACTCAGCTCCAACTTCCACCGGAATGAGGGCCTCAGTTCCATACACCAAATTGAACGGTGTTTCCCCTGTCGATACTTTACTTGTCGTCCTGTAGGCCCATAGGACACTTGGGAGCTCATCTGCCCATGCTCCTTTTGCCTTATCTAGTCTGGTCTTCAACCCGTGCAGTATAGTTCGATTACTCACCTCTGCCTGCCCATTGGCCTGTGGGTAAGACACAGAAGATATTCTCAAGAGAATATTCAGGCCTTTACAGAAATCCCGGAAAGCATCACAGTCGAACTGCTTCCCATGGTCTGCATTTATCACACGATTCCGAATCGACAAATTATGTCTTTCCACACCATTGCTTCCACCTTCTTTTTAGAAATTGTGGCCAAAGGCTCAGCCTCTATCCACTTCGTGAAGTAATCCGTGCCACAAGTAAGTACTTCCTTTGTCCTGAGCCTAGGGGAAAAGGTCCCAGAATATCCAGTCCCCACTGTGCAAATGGAGTTGGTTGGAGAGTGCTCTGGAGGGCCGAAACCGGCGCAGTTGTTATAGGAGCGAATTTCTGACACTTGTCGCATTTTCTCACTTTTTCGGCGGCATCCTTCCTAAGTGTAGGCCAATAAAACCCCGCACGCAATACTTTTGAAGCCAATGCACGAGCCCCTAGGTGTTCTCCGCATATTCCCTCATGGACCTCAGCTAGGGTGTACTCAGCTTGTTGGGGCCCTAGACATTTCAGTAAAGGCATTGTGAACCCCCGTTTATAGAGTTCCCCATTTACTACTGTGAACCTGGCACTTTTTAATTTCAGCCTTCGAGTTTCGTCTCTATTAGTTGGAAGTGTGTTCCCCAATATGTAGTCTTTGATCGGGACTCTCCAATCATCCCCGTTCTCGATATCGTACACACCTTCTTCTTCGATACTAGGCTTAGCGAGAGATTCCACTTTGACCATACCTCCCTTAACTCCTCGAGAAGAAGCCAACTTCGAAAGAGCATCTGCATGGATGTTTTCTGACGGATTTATCTGAGTTAATTGGAAGTGTTCAAACGACTGTGCCAATAATTGCACCTTTTGTAGATAAGGGATCGAAGCGGGTTCTCGTGCCTCATATTCACCCGAGAACTGGTTCACCACCAACTGTGAGTCACTATGGGCCATTAAGTTGCTGACTCCTAGTTTTTCAGCAAGTTTCATCCCAGCTATCAAGGCCTCGTACTCGGCTGTATTGTTCGAACTCGGAAAGTCGAAACGTAGGGAACACTCATAAGTTTCTCCTTCCAGTGAAGTTAGCACAATTCCAGCCCCACTGCCATCCATGTTACGAGCTCCATCCACAAACAATTTCCACCAGACTAAGTCTGTTTCATCACGGACTTCCCGGCCGGTGCATTCTACAATGAAATCCGCCAACGCCTGCCCTTTTATAGCTTGGCGAGGCTGAAAGTGTATGTCATACTCGCTTAATTCAACAGCCCATTTAATCAGACGTCCGGAGTGATCTGGTTTCTGCAATATTTGTCTCAATGGCTGATCCGTTAAGATGGTCACCGAGTGAGCTTGGAAGTAAGGTCGTAATTTCCGAGTGGCCATCACTAAGGACAAAACTATTCTTTCCACTAAGGGGTATCTTGTCTCAGCATCTAGCAGGACTTTGCTTACATAATAGATTGGGCAGTCCTTGTCCCCTTCCTTTCTCAGTAGGACTGCACTCACGGCTTTCCCTCCTACACCGAGGTACATGAGGAGATGATCACCGGGTTGTGGCCGAGATAGTAGAGGCAACTCTTTCAAGTAGTCTTTTAGTCTTTCAAAGGCGTCATTACATTCTTCTGTCCACTTGAAGTCTTTTCCGGCCTTTATCGCCTTAAAAAATGGTAGACTCCTTTCTGCTGATTTGGACAAGAAGCGATTCAAGGCCGCTATCCTCCCTGTCAACCTTTGAACTTCTCGCACAGTATTGGGTGGCCTCATGTCCAAAATGGCTTGAACTTTCTCGGGATTAGCCTCTATCCCTCGATTTGTAATCATGAATCCCAAGAATTTCCCGGATCTCACCCCGAATGAGCATTTATTGGGATTCAACTTCATCTTGTATTCCCGCAACACACTGAACACTTTTGTCATTTTCTCAGCATGAGATTCTCCCTGTCGGCTTTTGATGATCATATCGTTAACATAAGCTTCCATGGCGTTGCCCAACAAGTCTTGGAACACCTTATTTACCATGCGCTGGTAAGTCGCTCCCGCATTTTTCAAGCCGAATGGCATTACTCGATAGCAATATGTTCCACTATCAGTAATGAACGAAGTTTTCTCCTCATCATCGGGATGCATCATAATTTGGTGGTATCCCGAAAAAGCATCCAAGAAGCTAAGAAATTCGTACCCACAGGTTTCATCTACCAACTTGTCAATCCGAGGTAGTGGATACGAATCCTTTGGGCAAGCTTTATTCAGATCCGTGAAGTCCACACACATTCTCCATTTCCCGTTGGCTTTCTTTACCATCACAACATTGGCTAACCATTCCGGGTAATTGACTTCTCTGATGAACCCTGCTTGCAACAACTTCGAAATTTCTTCATTTATTGCAAGTTGTCTTTCTGGAGCAAAATTCCTCTTCTTTTGTTTTATCGGCCTCGCTCCTGAGACTACGTTCAACCGATGGCAGACAATTCCAGGATCAATTCCGGGCATATCGGTTGTAGTCCATGCGAACACGTCGCAATTCTCTTTCAAGCATCGGACTATTTCTTCTTTCATTTTTTCAGGCAACTGATTACCCACGTATACTACCTTCTTCTCATCTTCTTCATCTAATCGGATTGCCTCCATCTCCTCGTCAGGTTTTGGTTTAGGCGGTTCTTCGATCGTAAGGGTTTCCTTTCTCTGAATTCCCTTACATGTGGTAGACGCGACATTGCACGTTCTGGCTTTCCTTTGATCTCCCCTTACTTGTCCAACACCGCGGGGAGTAGGAAACTTCATCAACAAATAGCAGGGATGGACCACTGCCCTCATGTCATTTAATAATGGCCGTCCGAGTATCATATTGTAGGCTGTAGAGGTTGATCTCACAACCATGAACAGTGCTTGTCTGATGACATCTTTTGGGCTCTCCCCCAATGTAACAGGTAGCTGAATGGCGCCTGCTACCTTTACCTTTTCACCGGAAAAACCGTATAAGGGTGCGGGCACTGGTTTTAACCTGTCCTCCGATATGTTCATCTTCTCAAAGCAGTTCTAGTATATTAAGTTCACCGAACTCCCATTATCGACCAAGATTTGACCCACCGGATGCTTTGCCACCACTGCTGAGATCACCATCGGGTCATCATGAGGAACCACTATGTCCCCCTATCGGTTGGTGTAAAAATGATGGGCTCCTCATCTTGTTTCTCCTCCATCACAGAGTTAATTTGGTGGGCCTGTCGGGCATAAGTTTTCCGAGACGAGGAAGATGCACCAGCTAATGATTCACCCCCGGATATCACGTTAATAGCTGGTCCTGTGGGCTCATTATCTTCCTCTCGATTTCTTCTTTCAATCCTTCCGTCATTACCTCTCCTTTCTCCTTCATTACGTCTCACAGGTCCCCTGTTTTCACCCCTTCTATCTCTAAAGTTATTTCCTTGGTTCTGTGCGGGTTGGTTGTTTCTATCTCTCCTCCATACGAAACGGTTTATTTTTCCCTCCCGTGCTAGCTTTTCTAGCTGATTCATCAACTCCCTACATTTTTCGGTCGTGTGCCCATGCGCTGAGTGGTAATCGCAATACGATCTCAAATCACGGCCCAGATTACCTGACGCCTTCTTCGGAGTCTGTATAAGACCTGTTCCTTCAATGGCTACTAACACTGAAGCCCGAGATTCAGTGAGTGGGGTGTAGGAAGTGTATTTCAGTGCAGGGGGTTTCTCAAACTTTCTCGGTTGGCTGGAAGATGCTTCAGTAACCTCTCTTCCTCGTTTCCTTCCCTCTTTGGATTCTCCTGTTGCTACCATTTTCATTACTTCCTCCTGGGTTACATACTTGTGTGCACGGGAAAGCAGATCTGAAATTGTAGTTGGCTGGTCTAGGGACAGGGATTCTTGCAACTTCTCAGACCTTGTTCCCTGTAGCATGGCTGCTACGGCTATACCAACTTGCAGATCTCGCACCTCTAAAGTAGCATCTCTAAACCGATCTACGTAACTTTTCAATGACTCCTTAGCCCCTTGCTTAATAGTGAGTAAGTAGGTCGGTTCCTTCCTTCTCTGACTATTCACCGCAAACGTCTTGAGAAACTCACTTCTGAGCTTGTCAAAAGAGATTATGGACCCTTCAGGCAGGTTATTAAACCACTTCATCGCATGTCCAGACAGGGTTAGGGAGAAGGCCCTGCACATTATTTCGTCTTCCCATCCATGTAGCAACATTAAGGCCTCGTAGTTTTGCATATGGTCGTAGGGGTCCATCTTTCCGGTGTATGCGGCCATCTGCGGCATTTTGAACTTTGGGGGTAGAGGTTTTTGCATGATGGCTGTGCAGAATGGTACTCTTCTCCTCTGGCTCTCTTCTGCAGACACTAACTTCTTTTCTTCCAGCACTTGTTCTATCATTTTTTTCATGTCCATCGGAGGAGCGAGATGACTTCTAGCATGAGACGAGTCTGGTATGTCTTCCACTACTTCCTTGCCCTTTGCTTGAGGTGTGTTTGTTCGTACCATCTGTGTGCACCAAGTGGGGTCAAACTCTGAATCGGCAACCCAAGTGTTTTGATCTCCAGCACCGTTCTTTCCAGCACCTCCAATACCATGGTCTACATTAGTAGCATCCAAATTCGACAAGTCATGGTAGTGGGCGGTAGACCCTGTCGCCCTGTCGCCCTCCTGCCGCCCAGACACCTGTCGCCCTACATGTGGGGCCTGTCGCCTAACGCCTGTCGCAGGGTCTAGGCCTGTCGCAACCTCCGTCTCTCGCTGGGTTCCGACGACGGGTCTCATATTCCCCTGTCCTGTCGCAGCTCTTTGAATATCATTCTCTTCCTCAGGGGGAGCCTCTTCCCGGCGGTAGGGTCCTGTCGCTGCATCATCCTCCTGTCGCCCAAACACCTGCGGCCGGACCCCTTGATTTGCTCCTCCTACCAAGTTCTGCACGGCAGGCGGCAGATTCAACTGCGGGAGGACTCCATGGAACAGATCCACCATGGCTCGTAGCGTCTGGGTGGTTTCTTCGCTCTGTCGCCTCAGAGCTTCGAATTCTGCCGCTGACACAGTGATTCTTTCTTCTTCCCTGTTCACCTGGTTCCTCTGACGGATCTGTTGTTCAGGGGAACTCACGGAGTTTTCCTCACTCCCAGTCCTAGCATTTGTTGATCTCGTTCTCACCATCTTAGAAAACCTTGGTTGGCTTTTTACACGCTTCCCACAGACGGCGCCAATTGTTGTTGCACAAAACAACAATAAAGATGTGCTGACGTCGATGTTCGTACTAAGTCTCCACGTGTGTCCAAGAAGCTTCTGTAAAACAAGAAAAGTCAGAAGGACGCAGGGGTGGTTCCCTGCGTAGACACTCCGATGCTTAAGTCAGCAAAAAGTTCTTCAATATTGGGAAGCGTAAAAGCCAGTAGTCAAAAATTAGAGAATAAAGTTGTACCTGGGGGCCAATTTATAGGCCAAGATTCTAGGTTAATTTCTGAAGATAAGTCAGTGAGAGTTTGTGTCCTGATGTGACATGAATTCCTTGAAAATCGGGAGCTTCCGGAGCCTGTCGCCGGCGAGGGACTTGCAGCACGTGGCACGTTCTGGCGACAGGGGTCTGTCGCTAGCGGGAGCCAAAACCGCGTGCTACGTGTCGCCCTATGACTGGAGGCGACGGACTGGGGAACTGTCTCCCGCGCGTAGGATATACCTACAATGTGTCGCGTTATGATTGGAGGCGACAGACTACGAGTCTGTCGTTAGCCGGCAGGTATGATTACATACTTCTGTCTGTTTCGCCTAATGCCACGTGGGGGACAAAGACCTGTCGCTGGGTATGCCTCTGTCGCCGAAGAACACGTGGACCAGTGAATCTTCGCCACGTGGTAATCTCTGACGTTATTGGGCCTGGCCTATCCTGTGTAGATTTTGTCATATCACTTTCAATATTTTTTTCTACTTTGGCATCACCATCTTCCTATAAATAAGTTATATAGATTTTAAATTAAAATAATTAATTATTAATATGAATTAAATTTAAAAAATTATTGTAAAAACAAAATAACCTCATTTTTCATTTTAAATAATTGTTGAGCTGTGCAATTGAGAATTTGATTAAATTTTCCATCAACAATAACAAAAGAAGCAGTGTCATTTCTATATGATACTTTAACAGTCAATTTATATTTCACATAAAATATAATTAATAATTAGACTTAAACTCATTTGAATTTAAAAAATAGATAAAGGTATATCAAGAAAAAAGAGTTTCATGTAGGATCCAAAAAATGTTTACTTAATTTAATATGTAATGATTAAAATTTGTTTATTTATAAAAAAATAGAAAACTTAATTCACTTATCTAAACGATTTGTCATGTCTAGTTAAAACTGAAGGTTTAGGGTGATTCACCAAAAAAAAAGTTTAGGGTGGTGGAGTGGGCTTCTTCTTTGATAATGCAGCTCAATTTTAAGCTTATGCCAACCCATTGTTAGTAAATGGACCGTCTAATGGAGAGAAAGAATAAGATTGCAAAAACTTGTCATGTAATTGGACCATAAGAAATGATTTTGGGTTTAATCACAAAAGTTTGTACATTTGCATTGGCCGATGAACACTTTAAATAGATTTTTTTTTGTCTAAAAGGTATTGTTTCATATTAATTATGGCTTTTAAACATCACTTCTAAACTAATTATATTTATTGAAATTAATATATCTGTTCGACATGACTTTTTAACAAATTATATCTATTCAATATTTATTAGGCATAATTTTAGGCAATTTAAATCTCCAAATTTGACATTTCAAACTATAGTAGCCTTATAAATTAATCTATTGTAAATTAATAAACTCTTTAAGTTAATAAAAATCGTTGTCTCAATGCGAGTCAACGGAAAAATTTAATAAACCCCTCTATCATAGTACTTAATAATTTTATTTTAAAACTTAGTGTAAAATTTCAATCCCAATTATCGCATAAATTAATAATTTGATAAAAAAGGCAAAATATATTACATAATATTTAAAAACTAGAAAGCATTTCAAAATGTTAATTTGTAAAAGGTTACCATATTTAAGATCTTTTATTTTTAAATTAAAAGAGGGTTAAATATATTAAAAATATGTATTTGTAAGGAGATTTTTATTAAATTAAAGGTTATAAGGTTAATAGAGGGATTTAAAAAAAGTGAAAATTAAATAGATATGTTTTTTATTAGGTAAAAGACTTTAAACTAATAACCCCTTCTAAATTAATTTTCAATGATAACTTAAAAATATTAATTTAAAGGGTTGTACTGTACTTAAAACCAGTGCCATGACACGTGGCTAGAAAATTGCAACAAATGAAAATCCAATATTCTCTTCACAAATGTATGACTCTTATTTCTATGTATATGACTCTTAAATGTCATCGTTGTCAAAAGGATTTTTTTTTTAACATGATGTGTTCTAATATGATATTAGGTATGAAATTAATTTTTGGTCATATAATGTGACTGGCACTGACTAAAAAAAATTTTACTTGGTAAGAATTTGAACAGAAATTTTTTTACAATGAATCATCCTTACTTAATAATTCAATTAAACCTTATACCACTAAACTAATACTTCATATTCTCATTTTCAAAAGGTTATTTCAAATCTTATAGCGATTCAAACAAAAGATTAGTGCATTTATGTTTCATTTATTAGTATGGTACAAACATGTGTTATTTATTAAGATAACACACTTAAGAGTTACATGAACTAAAAAAATGATAAAAATGCATGTACCTTTTAGAATCATAAATAATTGATTTAGGCAATGGGTTTCTCCTTGTATAAAAAAACCAGCAACGTAAAGGGAATGAATAATCAAGGATTCAATTAACTAATAAAACAGAGAGATTGAATGATATTTATATTAAAATAAATAATTATAAGCAAATAACCATTTTTTAAAGTAACAAGAAAAAAGATATGGGAGAAAAAGAGTGTCGAAGGGACCAAAAATATGAAAATTGAAATTGTAAAAGGTAAATTTTATTGAGGTCTTTTAGGTTTTATCATAATGTAATTTTAACCTATTAGTTTGAGAAATGAACATATTGGTCCAAAATTATAAATTTGACAATATAAAAAAATTGTTCTATTAAATTATTATTAAAAAATCTATTAACTTAAATATTTGTTACTCATGAAATATTCATAATAACTTTTTTTGGTATTAAAATATAAAAATATTACATAGAATAATTTTTTTAAAAAATTTCTTAAAAATAATAAATAGTAACAAAATTCATTGTTAATAGTTGAGAATGCAATATTATTAATTCAAGTTAAGTATTTGACTGATATTTGTTAAAATCTTATGTGTTTTGGATCAAACTCGTCTTAATAATTAAAATTTTGAAACTCTGTATCGAATTCATTAATGGATATGAAACGAAAGTAATTATCTCTACTTTTTTAAGCAAATATTGTATGGAAAAAGAAAAAAAAACTATAGCTTTTATATAACTAATTTGTGACCTTCGCGGAGCAAGTATGTTTTTATCTAAATATGTCTTTTTATAGAAATATTATATGTTAAATTTATTTGTTTACATATACAAATAAAATTTGTAATAAATATAATACATTCAAAATAATAAATTAGAATAAAATTTGATAATTTTAAAAAATAAATAGTAAATCATTTTTAAATTTTTAAATAATAATTAATGAATAATGAAATATATAAATAGTTTCATCCAAATATCTAAAATAATAATATTAAAAAATAAATACAATTGTTAAATTAAAAATTGAAAGTTTTATCACCGTAAAAAATGTCTTAGTTTTGAGCATCTTCATCTTGTGCAGCCTTTTTTTCATACACCTACAATTTTGTATATAATTTAAAATGAATTTATTTCTTTATGAGATAAATTAATTTTAATTGATTAATTAATGTCCATGAAACCTTCTTCAGGTGCACATACTTTTTTTGCAGGAGTTTGAAGAATATTCATCTTTGTCACCTATATTGATCATCAAAATATTATGCATGTAGATTGGTATTTTGTTTACATACATACATATGAATATTTACCTTTTTGTATTTTGTTAAGTAATTATTAGCTTTCTTCGCATAAATTATATTCTAGGCACAGGCACTCTCATGATAAAAGTTGTAATCAAATTTAGCTACACTTCGAATATAGAAGCTTATTAATCCTTCTAATATTTTTTTCCACTTTGACGTTACCATCTTCCTATATATAAGTTATAAATTTTAAATTAAAATAAGTAATTATGAATATGAATTGAATATAAAAAATTGTTGTGAAAAGCAAAATAAGTTCATTTTTCATTTTATACAATTGTTAAGCTGTGTAATCGAGAATTTAATTAAAATTTTCCATCAAGAATAACAAAAGAAACAGTGTTATTTCTATATAATACTTTAATAGCCAACTTATATTTGACATAAAATATAATTAATAATTAGACTTAAACGCATTTGAATTAAAAAATAGATAAATGTATCAATACATACTATTAAAGATAGCTTTGAACAGTGTTTTGTCAATTGAAGCAATTGGTGATGACGCGTGTATGAACACTGTTTTGTCAATTGAAGCAATTAGCGATGACGCGTGTATTATGATAGTTGAACCAAAGAATTGGCGAGCGGTTATGCAAATGTGTGGATTGGCGAGCTATTTTGGTTGGCGAGCTGTTATGTTGTTGTGTGAATTGGCGAGCTAATGCAGTATGTGCCTTTGCTTTAGGTATTTGCTGTGATACCCCCCACAAGCTGGAGAGTATATGTTTTGGACTCCCAGCTTGGACAAATAATGATGAAAGGTTGCAGGATGAGAGGCCTTGGTGAAGATATCAGTTAACTGATCAGAGGACTTCATGGAAGTAAATGAAGAACACCAGTAGTAAGCTTTTCACGCACAATATGACAATCAATATCAATATGTTTGGTTCTCTCATGGAACACAGGATTCTTGGCAATATGCATGGCAGATTGATTGTCACAAAAAAGTAACACTGGAGTGGGGTGTGAAATCTAAAGATCACGAAGCAAATAAAGGAAGCACTGTATTTCACAAGTAGTAGTGGCCAATGCTCGATATTCAGCCTCTGAAGATGAGAGGGAGACAGTGGTATGCTTTTTTTATCGCCAAGCTACAAGAGAGTTGCCAAAGTAATATCACAGCAAATACCTGGAGCATAGACATATACTGCAGCAGCTCACCAATCCACACAACAGCTTGTAAGAGCCCCGCCCGTTCGAATCGACCATCAGCAAGCATCCTCTAGGCTTCCCTCTTTGCCCCAGGTTTACTCTTACAAGTGAGTTGGCGAGCATCCTCATTCGCCCACACCTCACTAACATATTGTCCACTTTTGGGCGGTCGCCCATCGCAGCTTCGTCCCAAGGGTCCTGAAGAACTCAAGAATAATCCCTTGAGCACGTTTTACATGAGACGTTCGAACCCTGATACTTCTCATTAAGTACCCGAGCCTTACGCTCATGTTTCTACAGCTGTGTAGATTGGCGAGTGGTTATGCAGTTGTGTGGATTAGCGAGTTATTTGCTTTGGCGAGCTGTTATGCTATTGGGTGTATTGGTGAGCTGTTGCGGTATGTGCCTATTTTATTAGAGTATATTTCTTATTGATTTAAATATTTTGTTGTTGAATCGAAGAAAATGGAAGTTTCTACAGCTGTGTAGATTGCACGAGCGGTTATGAAGTTGTGTGGATTGGCGAGTTATTTGCTTTGGCAAGCTGTTATGCTGTTGGGTGGATTGGCCAGTTACTACGGTATGTGCCTCTTTTATTAGAGTATATTTCTTATTGATTTAAATATTTTGTTGTTGAATCGAAGAAAATAAAAGTTTCTACATCTGTGTAGCTTGGCGGGCAGTTATGCAGTTATGCAGTTGTGTGGATTGGCGAGCTATGTACTTTGGTGAGTTGTTATGCTATTGTGTGGATTGGCGACTTGTGTGTGTTGGTGAGTTGCTGCAGTATTACAATAGTTGAATCGAAGAAAATGGAAGTTTCTACAGCTGTGTAGGTTGGCTAGCAGTTTATGCAATTGTGTGGATTGACGAGCTATGTTGGTTGGCAAGCTATTATGTTGTTGTGTGAATTTCGCGAGCTGCTGTAGTATGTGCCTCTTTTATTAAAGTATATTTCTTATTGGTTTAAATATTTTGTTGTTGAATCGAAGAAAATAGAAGTTTCTACAGCTGTGTAGATTGGCGAGCAGTTATGCAGTTATGTTAATTGGAAAGCTATGTGCTTTTATCGAACTGTTATGCTATTGTGTGTATTGGCGATCTGTGTGGGTTGGTGTTGTTGTATTTAAATATTTTCTTTTTCTAACAATTATTATGTTGTGTATTGTGTGTTCTAGATTTGTTGTATTCTATTCAATTACTGCAATACTGTCTCTAAAGGTAACTTTAATTTCTATGTAACAATAGTGATATTATTTCTACTTTTACTTCTTTTGTTGTTCCATGTTTACATTGAACCAAAATTTCAATCAGATTTTGTTTAAGTCTTGAGTATTTTAATTTTTAACTCTTCATTTGTATGCACTGAGTTTGAACAAAAAATTGTGAAGAAAAAAAATTTTCCCGTAGCGAAGCACCTGCAATTTTCTAGTATCAATAAAAAAGAGGTTCATGTGAGATCTAAAAAATGTTTACTTATTTTAATATGTAATGATTAAAATTTTTTTATTTATAAAAAAAATAAAAAAACTTAATTCACCTGTCTTAACGATTTGTCATATCTAATTAAAACTAAAGGTTTAGGGTGGTGTTTGGCCAAAAAAAGAAAAAGGTTTATGGTGGTGGATTGGGCTTCTTCTTCGATAATACAACTCAATTTTAGGCTTATGCCAACCCATTGATGGTAGATGGACTGTCTAATTGTGAGAAAATATAAGATAGAAAAACATGTCCTATAAGTGGACCATAAGAAATGATTTTGGGTTTATTCACAAAAAATTGTAATTTTATATTGGCCAATGATCACTTTAAATAGATATTTTTATCCAAAAAGTATTATTAGATACTAATTATGTCTTTTAAACATAATTTTTGGACTAATTATATTTATTGAAATCAATATGTCCGTTTGACATAACTTTCTAACAAATTATATCTATTCAATGTTTATTAGGCATAATTTTAGGCAATTTAAATCTCCAAATTTTCACATTTCAAACTATAGTAGAACCCCTATAAATTAATCTCTTGTAAATTAATAACTTCTTTAAATTAATAAAAATCATTATCTCGATAATGGAAAAATTTAATAAACACTTCTATCGTCATAATTAATAATTTTATTTTAAAACTTAGTATAAAATTTCAATCCCAATTATCACATAAATTAATAATTTGACAAAAAAAGGAAAAATATATTACATAGTATTTATGAACTAGAAAGTGCTTCAAGATGTTAATTTGTAAAAGGTTAGCAGATCTTTTATTTTTAAATTAAAAAGTATTAAATATATTAAAAATATATATTTGCATAGAGATTTTATTAAATTAAAGCTTATACGGTTATTAGAGGGATTCAAAGAATGTGAAAATTAAATATACACGTTTTTGAAGACAATAAAAACACATAAGGTAAACGGCTTTAAACTAATAACCCTTCTAAATTTGTTTTGATTGAAATAATCCTTGTAAATTAATATTAAAAGATAATCCTAAAAATACTAATTTAAAGGGCTTTACTATACTTAAAACCAACGCCATGGCACATGGCCATAAATTGCAACAAATGAAAATCCAATATTCTCTTCACAAATGTATGACTCTTTTTTCTATTTACATTACTCTTCAATGCCCTCGTTGTCAAAAGGTTATTTTTTTTTCAAACCATGTGATATTCTAATATCATATTGTGTATGAGATTAATTTTCGATCATATTGTGTGGCTAGCATTGGCCTAAGAAAATTTGACCTGATGAAGATTCAAATAGACTTCTTGTTATGTATCATTCTAACTCAATAATTTAGTGGAATCTTACACCACTGAACCAACCCTTTAAATTCTCATTATCAAAAGGATATTTCAAATCTCATAGCAATTCAAACCAAAAATTAGGGTATTTATGTTTCATTTATTAATATAGTACAAACATGTGTTATTACCCATGGGTTATGGCTTAGTTGGCAACACAGGCTGAGTTTGTGAGAAGAGCTCTCGGGTTCGATCCCCACTAAACACGCCTTTGGGGAGGGGTGAAAAGCCTTAACTATAACTAAGCTCCGAACAGGATTAGTCTCAGACGGTTAAAATTGTCACATCTTGAATATACAGTATTTTACCTTTTTTCCACACATTTTACAAAGGTTGAGTTGTCTGCGATGTCTTTATTTCTCATTTCCTTTATACAATACACATTTATAATTGTAATTTACCATTTCGTAAAATATTTACATATCATAGTTTATCTCTCGTTTACATCCCATATTTATAATACAATACAGTAGTACTGTAAAGTAAGCCTGAACATATAAAATAAATAATTATACTTCCAGGATTTGTATTACGCTGCCTCGGGGTACTTAAAGAGCAGCTGAAAATCCTCGAATGATAATCACGCAGTCACTGGAAGTAATCTGTAGATGTTAAAAGTAAAGGAGTGAGCAAACCACGACTTAGTAAAAGAATTGTATGTAATGCTTGATATCGCAAAGTTCCTATAGGTGCACTATGGACCCTAATAGGAAGGATACTATAGTCAGTTAGGGATCCGAATGGAGTAAGGAAGGTATTTTGAAATACCTGTCTTGTCGCGAAACCTAGAAGCGACTATAGGGATTAAGTATTGATTTTTGAAAATAAATCACTTTTCCATTTCATATGCATTTCAAATCAATACTTTCAACATGAAAAACATTTAATCATATAATCTAATATTCAAATTAATCATTAAAAAAATATTAGATTAACACTTTTTCATCTCCTTTTTGAAAACATATCACATATAACTGAAATTTCGTAAACAGTCATGTACTTAATTTAGTACAGTAAAACTGTTTAGAAAATCATTATTTATCTCATTTAAAACATCTAAATCACCATTCATCTTTTTCATGTCATTTTGCATTTAAATCATCACTTTTCATATTATAGAAACAGTGGAGACTAAGGCATCACCCGAATTATATCTTGCAATAATCCTCGTAGCGTAGAGAAATTATCATGTTAGATCTATGGCCATAGTCTATAGAGGTCCTCAGTTGTATACTGATCAGGTGTCCATCGAGACTGAATACATATCACATGTCACATATCACATATCACATGTCACATATCACATATCACATATCAGCATGATAAAGGGGCCTATCAGTCTCAAAACAGTATTCTCATCATCATGTCACCTTTATGGAAATCAATAAGATAATTAAAATCATCAATTAGTTCATAAAGGTTTTATTAAAATCATTAATGAATATTTATGAAAAATAATTTATGAAATATCCACTTTTCCACTTTTCCCTTCATAAACCAGTTCACATACTATAAAACATGTAGAAGAAATTTTCAGTAACCTCACTTTCATTAAAATCGGTAACATGAATATTTAAATAATATTTTTCGATATATTCATGTTTTATGAAAAATATTAAATTTATTTATTTCCAAGGCTAGGGAATTAACCCAATATGTATTAAAATATTTCATGAGATTTTTATAAAATTTTCTAGGAAATTTCAATAGCATAACAGCTGCTATTTCCCTAGCCCTCTTACAAATCAAATACAGTTCCAAAATTCACAAACAACCTTAATACCACATTTTCCAAAGCATATCATTTTAAAAATATTCTTATAAAATCATGCATATCAAATTATTGCACTTGAGATATCCCTACAGATTGCATACGCATCCCTTACCTGTCTGTCGTATACGACTCTTCCGAGTGCATCAATTATAATTCGTTACTCTCGGGTTGCAATTAATTCCACCAAAAATATTAGCTCATTAAATCCTTATTTTTAAGCTATTATTTGTCTCAATGCAGCCTCATTGGACACTGCAAATATTTTTGCAATATAAATTTTATCAGTAGTACAACATAACTTCTTCATTTTGCGTCGGATTTTAAATCCGAGCATACTAGCAAACTCTTTGTAATTCCTACAGTCTAAATCTACCCTTAAACCATCAAAATCAGCCAAGCATAATGGTCCCCTTATGTTGACCGAATGTGGAATAATGAGGAATTGGTGAAATCTCAACAATTCAATACTACCATGTTAATCTACCATGCTTAATCATCCATTTGGCATCCTTTTTATGAATGAAACCACATATCCCTAGGTTCCCTGGTAGTGTCGCAGGTACCAATAATAAATTATTTTACTTAAACCTATAGATAGGGTAAGCAAAGGTCGATCCCACAGAGATTGTTTTATTCAAGTTAATTATTTAAATTAAATACCTAACTATTATTTAGAGAGAGAAAAGAGATTTAGGGGTGTTTCAATTAAACTATAATAACTAAGAAAATAATTAGAAAAATAAACAATTAAATAAATTAAAAAATATCAAATACCACAAAACTTCAGTCACAAGGTAATTAATTATTCTTGGGATATGATGTTGATCATTGATTATTTAACATCATTGTCACTTAAGTAGTCAACCGTAGTGTAATTCCCTAGCGTCCAATTATACCTATCTTTCCTTACGGTGTTGTTAATCAAAGGCTCAGTGTTTTAATTAATCTCTAACTATCAAAATTTACCTATGCTCAGCGCTATAGATTAAGTTAATAGGAGCATTAATATCTAGAAAGATTTGAGTCAACATTAAGTAACAAACTCACTCAACGCAGTTTATTTAACTTAAACCTTAATTCTCCTAGATCTATAGTGATTAAATTCACAAGCTATTAGGACTTATGTTTTTAATTTGGCTTTAGATTATTTAATTTAACTAAATAGTAGGCCTCCTATCTAATCAAACAAACAATCATGCAAATTTGCTCAAAGAATCTTGGATACTTAATCAACAATTATATTATAAGTTTAAAATCTCACAGCATACTTTTTCCAAGAACAATTAATTTACCTTATAACTGAACAAGAAATCTACTCACTATTCATATTCAAGAATATAAACTCCAAATTATATATATTATAAAGATTACAAATATCATGCAAGAAACAGTCAAAGAAGTAATCTTTAATAATATAAAATCAGAATTACTAATCAAGATTATAAACTAGCAAGCAAGAACACACAAACAATATTACTTTAAATAAAGAAAAAAAATCAAAATTTAAAATAATAAAGAAATCAGCAAAATAATAAAAATAAAATTTTTTATTAAATCTACTCTAAAATTATACAAGAGAGAAGAAGGGGAAGAGAGATCTGATTTTTGTGAGAGCCAATGTACTCTTTATATAGGCCTAAGAATCTAAATTAGAGTAGGAGTCTGAGAAGTGTCGTAACGATTTTCGTCCGGGGACTCGATCGCTAGACGATTTTGGAAAAACACAAAGAAAGAGGAGTCGCCACCAATCTTTTTGACTAGGTGTGATTGGCCACCTAAAATTGTTTATTTTTTAATAAAATCTTAAAATTAATTAAGGTTTATCAAAAAAATAATTTTTGGTATGCGAAAACAAAGTTTGGATTCGGGAGTTCAGTTACGCGTGGGAAGGATTAGCACCCCCACAGCGCCCGTTAAAAAACGGTATCACTTAATCATATATTATCTTTTAATCTTAAAAAATGGTCTTAATTAAATATTTAAAAGAACTTCATTTATTTTGAAATCATTTTTGTTATTTGTTTTATTTTGAAGTATTTAATAAGTTTTATTTTTTATTTGAAATAAGTGAAAATCTTTTGTATTGAAAATTATTCCGAAGTACCCCAATACTTTTGGTAGCAATTCGAATAATTTCCTCACCTAGAGATTTCTTAAGAATCGCTACTTGCGATTTCTATAGAATCCCATCCTCGGGGATTTGTTATTAAAATTTATATTTAAATTTATTTATTTTAAGTTTATATTTATATTTATTTACTTTTTACCCTTTTTTATTTATTTATTTTTTTATATTTATAAGAAACTTTGATATCGAGATAAAACAAATTAGATATTCCAATACGTTGGTAACATCTAATGAGTTTTCCCGATCCTAAAGATTCTCGAAGAATCACTACTTGTGATTTCTTCGAAATCTTATCCTCGGAAATTCAAATTTATTATTTGCATTTACCTATTTATTTGTTTTATTATTAATTTATTTGTTATTGTTTTTTTTTCTTTTATTAAAACAAAAACTCTCTTAATAACATTTAAAAAAAATTATTATGTATGTGAGTTCTTTCAACATTCTAAAATTCCAATAGAACTCTTTTTACAATCTTTTTCTTTATATAAATTCTTTACCAACCTTAAACAAGATATATAGACAACGTACAAGATGATGGTGTTTGACAGAAAGCAATGATGTATATAAATAAAATATATAAACCCTTTTATCAACCTTCGTTGTTTCATTTTATCACTACTATTATATGAAAACAAAACATACAGAGCAAAAGGCAAGGAATATACCTTAGCAAGCTGACCCAATTTTTAATTCTTTGAATTCTCCCTCACGCAGATCACAACTTCCTTTTCCTTTTTGCAGTACACGTTCTTCCTTTTTCTTGGGCTTGGATGGTGCAGCAAGAAATAACAGAGTACTGGTGCAGGCGATCACAGCAAAGGGGAAAGATGAAACTTGGTGTAGAGCTGGAACGGTGGGTGCCCGGCGCAGCAAAGAAACAAAGTGATGCGGGCAGAAGCGGCAACGATCAAGCGACGAAGCAGACCAGGCCGACTGGTGCAAGGTTGCAGAGCATCAGTTCGATGAAGCAGTAGGCTGCGGCGATAGGAAAGCAGGACCAGCGTGAGAGGTGGCGTTATGCACTGGTGCAGTGGGATTTGGCGTGGATGGCAGCAAGATAGTGGTGGCATTGAGCAGGTCGACGATGATGGGGATGTAACAAGGAATGACACGATGGCAGGAGATGGTGGCTGTAAGGGTCTTCACGTTGGAACGGTGCAGTGAAGGAGGGAAGCAGGGTTGGCATGGAGCAGTGGAAGCATGGAAACAATGGGTCGGTGAAGATGCAGTAGTGACGCTATGAAGAAGATAAGTAGGGTCAATAGCTTGAAGGCGTTGAAGATGCAGCTTTGGTGCAGGAACAGCGGCAAAAGGCGAGGCAGCAAAGTAGGGAATGGCAGTGTTGACAGGCTGCACAGACAGCAACAACGAGCGGCTGCGGTAGAGATCTTGGTGCGGCAATGGACTGTGCAAACAGAGGGCGTGGGCAGAGGTGCAAGTGTGTGCAAGGCGGCTGGGAGCTTGGCAGAACCGGTTTGATGGTGCAACAGCCACTGAGAGTCTCGGTGCAAGTATGAATGCAAAGGTGGAGGTGGCAAACAACTTCCAAAACCGCTTGGACAGTAGCCGACGATGAAGACAGGGAAGTTGGCAAGAATAGTGGCAGTAGAGAACCCTCAGTGTCTTCCTCTTCTCCGTCATGATCCTCCTGAAAACCTAGCAGACTCCCCTTTTAAAATAAAAATCCCTCCTAAAACCGTGTAACCCTATTTTCTTTTAGAAAGAAAAATCTTGATTTTAATATATTGACCCCAAAATCATGAGATCTTTATTTTATCATTTATTTTGGTTTGACCTTTTTTTTAATTTGTTTCCTTTTCATTTTTTTTTTTACTTTAGGCAATGAATTTTCATATCTAATTTCACCTTAATTATCTCCTTCATTATTATTATTCTTTTATTTTTTTTATTTTATTATTTTTTTTCAATTTTTAAATTTTTTTTATTTTGAAACTGCTCGGACAAAATTAGATGTCTACAGCTGCCCCTCTTTGCACATTGCTGAGAATCAGGAATAGGGCAAAGACTTTAGACAACAATTTTGTCTGAAGTCATTTTTCTATTTTATTATTTTTTTTTGGGAAAATTCAATTTTGATTCTTGAAAATAATACCTTGACTCCATACCAAGGCTCGACCCATGAGAACAATGGATTTGATTTGAAACACATGATACCTTGACTCCATACCAAGGCTCGATCCACTGTGAAAAAGTGAATTCGATTTTGACACATGAAACCTTGACTCCCTACCAAGGCTCGATCCACTGTGAAAAAGTGAATTCGATTTTGAGACACATGATACCTTGACTCCATACCAAGGCTCGATCCAACTGAAAAAGTGAATTCGACTCTAAAACATAATACCTTGACTCCCTACCAAGGCTTGATCCACTGTGAAAATGTGAATTCGACTTTAAAACATAATACCTTGACTCCCTACAAAGGCTCGATCCCCTTTGAAAAAGTGAAATTGACTTTAAAACACAATACCTTGACTCCTTACCAAGGCTCGATCCACTTTGAAAACGTGAATTCGATTTTGAAACATAATACCTTGACTCACTACCAAGGCTTGATCCACTTCGAAAGAGTGAATTCGATTTTGAAACACATGATACCTTGACTCCCTACCAAGGCTCGATCCACCTTGAAAAAGTGAATTCGATTTTGAAACACAATACCTTGACTCCCTACCAAGGCTCAATCCACTTTGAAAAAGTGAATTCGATTTTGAAACATAATACCTTGACTCATTACCAAGGCTCAATCCACTTCGAAAGAGTGAATTCGATTTTGAAACACAGGATACCTTGACTCCCTACCAAGGCTCGATCCACTATGAAAAAGTGAATTCGACTTTAAAACATAATACCTTGACTCCCTACCAAGGCTTGATCCACTGTGAAAAAGTGAATTCAATTTTGAAACATGATACCTTGACTCCCTACCAAGGCTCGATCCACTTTGAAAAAGTGAATTCGATTTTGAAACACATGATACCTTGACTCCCTACCAAGGCTCGATCCACTTCGAAAAAGTGAATTTGATTTTGAAACACATGATACCTTGACTCCCTACCAAGGCTCGATCCACTTCGAAAAAGTGAATTCGATTTTGAAACACATGATACCTTGACTCCCTACCAAGGCTCGATCCACTGTTAAAAAGTGAATTCGACTTTGAAACATGATACCTTGACTCCCTACCAAGGCTCGATCCACTTTGAAAAAGTGAATTCGATTTTGAAACACATGATACCTTGACTCCCTACCAAGGCTCGATCCACTATGAAAAAGTGAATTCGACTTTAAAACATAATACCTTGACTCCCAACCAAGGCTTGATCCACTATGAAAAAGTGAATTCAATTTTGAAACATGATACCCTGACTCCCTACCAAGGCTCGATCCACTTCGAAAAAGTGAATTCGATTTTGAAACACATGATACCTTGACTCCCTACCAAGGCTCGATCCACTTCGAAAAAGTGAATTTGATTTTGAAACACATGATACCTTGACTCCCTACCAAGGCTCGATCCACTTCGAAAAAGTGAATTCGATTTTGAAACATATGATACCTTGACTCCCTACCAAGGCTCGATCCATTTTGAAAAAGTGAATTCGATTTTGAAACACATGATACCTTGACTCCCTACCAAGGCTCGATCCACTATGAAAAAGTGAATTCGACTTTAAAACATAATACCTTGACTCCCTACCAAGGCTTGATCCACTGTGAAAAAGTGAATTCGATTTTGAAACACAAGACCTTGACTTCACACCAAGGCTCGATTCACTATGAAAAAGTGAATTCGACTTTAAAACATAATACCTTGACTCCCTACCAAGGCTCGATCCACTTTTGAAAAAGTGAATTCGATTTTGAAATATGATACCTTGACTCCCTACCAAGGCTCAATCCACTTCGAAAAAGTGAATTGGATTTTGACACATAATACCTTAACTCCCTACCAAGGCTCGATCCACTGTGAAAAAGTGAATTCGATTTTGAAACACATGATACCTTGACTCCATACCAAGGCTCGATCCACTTCGAAAAAGTGAATTCGATTTTGAAACACATGATACCTTGACTCCCTACCAAGGCTCGATCCACTTCGAAAAAGTGAATTCGATTTTGAAACATAATACCTTGACTCCCTACCAAGGCTCGATCCACTTCGAAAAAGTGAATTCGATTTTGAGACACATGATATCTTGACTCCCTACCAAGGCTCGATCCACTATTAAAAAGTGAATTCGACTTTGAAACATGATACCTTGACTCCCTACCAAGGCTCGATCCACTTCGAAAAAGTGAATTCAATTTTGAAACATAATACCTTGACTCCCTACCAAGGCTCGATCCACTTCAAAAAAGTGAATTCGATTTTGAAACACATGATACCTTGACTCCCTACCAAGGCTCAATCCACTTCGAAAAAGTGAATTGGGTTTTGACACATAATACCTTGACTCCCTACCAAGGCTCGATCCACTGTGAAAAAGTGAATTCGATTTTGAAACACATGATACCTTGACTCTTACCAAGGCTTGATCCACTTCGAAAAAGTGAATTCGATTTTGAAACATAATACCTTGACTCCCTACCAAGGCTCGATCCACTTCGAAAGAGTGAATTCGATTTTGAAACATAATACCTTGACTCCCTATCAAGGCCCGATCCATTTTAGAAAAATGAAATCGACTTTGAAAGACAATACCTTGACTTCCTACCAAGGCTCGATCCATTTCAGAAAAATGAATTCTATTTTGAAATATAATACCTTGACTCCCTACCAAGGCTCGATCCACTTCGAAAAAGTGAATTCGATTTTGAAACACATGATACCTTGACTCCCTACCAAGGCTCAATCCACTTCGAAAAAGTGAATTCGATTTTGAAACATAATACCTTGACTCCCTACCAAGGCTCGATCCATTTTAGAAAAATGAAATCGACTTAAAATGAAATCGACTTTGAAAGACAATACCTTGACTTCCTACCAAGGCTCGATCCATTTCAGAAAAATGAATTCGACAAGAGAAATTTTTGTTTTTAGAGAAATTCACTTATTTGGAACAAAGAAAATATTCCATGAATCACAAAAATTTTGAAATTCGCATCTAGAAAAACTCGAAGATTTACATCCTAAGAGATTCACATCTAAACTTGAAGATTCACATTGAGTTTCACATCTTGACTTGAAAGTTCACATTCTAAGAGTTTCTCATCTTGACTTGGAGATTCACATCCTAAGAGTTTCCCATCTTGACTCAGGGATTCACATCTCAAGAGTTTCACATTTTGACTCAAAGATTCGCATTCTAAGAAACTCACATCTTAAATGTAAGATTCGCATCTTGACTGGAAGATTCGCATTCTAAGAGTTTCTCATCTTGACTTAAAAGTTCACATTCTAAGAGTTTCGCATCTTGACTCAAAGATCCGCATTCTAAGAGATTTACATCTTAGCTGGAAGATTTGTATTCTAAGAGATTCACATCTTGACTACAAGATTCACATTCCAAGAGTTTCGCATCTTGAATCAAACATTCACATCCTAAGAGTTTCACATCTTTAGAATTTCACATCTTGATTTGGAGTTTCCCATCTTAAGCGTTCATTGGTTTTGTAGGTTACATCTAGAAGATTTAAGGTATAATCTTATCATGCATCAATCTCACCATGAAGCCAACTAAATCTCATTTACTCATACGCTAATTTCACCGACTTAAAACCACACAATGATGCCAGCAACATTAGACTTAAACTCTTGTCATGACTGCACCATTTTTCTAGAAAGATTTTCTTACTCTTTAAGTAACAGCTAAACCCATTGCATTCTTTATTCATTCATTTTCTTTTTTTTTCTTTTTTTTTTCAATGATGCAAATGCAAAATGCATGCCCTTAAAAAAAAGTCTATCACAATGATGATAATGCAAATGCTTTCTTGAAATATGCCCCAATGTAATAGTTAAAAACCATGGTGCATGTGTCTTTTAGAATGATGTGAATGCCTGAATGATAGAAGTCTCCTTTTTCTCAAAATTTCTCTCCTTTTTTTTTTGGTGCCAAAAATCCATGGCTTTCTTAATTAGGATCATTTCTTCTTCTCACAAAGATTCTCTTCTTTCTTTCCCATCTCGTTCGTAGAAGCACATATGTTAGCTACATTCAACATTCTTGCTCTCTTTTTGTTTTTGGCCCTTTGTCATCTTTAGAATCTTTTCCAAAGTAATGCCAAAGATTTTTATGTATAGTTGTAATTTATTTATTATCATTCCAATTCCATGAGAAATGCAGTTCAGTCACCAATTTCCTTGATCCATTTTGGGAAAGTAAAGACACTAGAAGGTTTGGCGAGAATAAAAGAAATGTAGGAACAAACTTGTCAAAGTATAACAAGAAATTGGACAATTTGGGGTGAATAACAATGATAGGTTCTCAATTAAGAAATTGGATAATTCAAAGCAAATGACAATGATAGATTCTCAATGAAAAACTAGACAATTTTGACGAACTAGTCAGGATTCTTTGAAAAATCTATTCAATTGAGATTCTTGATCAAATTGAGTTGCCCCCTACACCATGAGATTCTCAAATGATGCTGGTTCTCCTTATGTCAAACCATCTTCCCAAATCTTCAACTAGATTATCATTCTTTTACCTCAAACCGCCCTTTCGGGTTTTCAATTTGAGCCTCCCCCTTTTATCCTTCCTTTCTTTCTTTTCTTCTTTTTTGTCTTTTCTTTCTTTTTTTTTTTCATTTTCCCATTCATTCTCTTTTTTTTTCACCATCACTAATATTCCCAACAAACTAATCGCAATCTTGTTGTTTCTTGATGGCATCATAAGTATGTCCAAGTTCAATACATGATTCTCCAATTTCAAGTATTCACATTTGATCAAAATGGACTTTTAAGGCACGTAATGTAGGCTTTGGTGATGGGTTATGAAAAAAATGGATATAATCAAGCTCAAAATTTGTTTCTCTAAGGGTCAAAAACCAAAGGATCATTTATCATCAAGCAAAGCATGCTTGCTGCTTTGCCTTAATTGATTTTTATTTTCATCATTTTCTCTTCTTCTTCCATTTTTCTTTTTTTTTTTTACAACTTTTCATTTTCACCATCCTCTTCTTTTTTTTTTACAAGAGGACTCAAACATCAAAGGGTATTTTCTCCTGAGTTTTTTCATGACTCATGACCTGAATTCCTTCATTTGTCAACAGGTTTTTTTTTGCAAAATTTGGCCCTCAATGTGAAGGGTGATCCTTGGTGGGTTTGTTTTGAAAAAACATAATAGGCTCAATGGGGGTGGCAAATGGATAATTTTACTCATGTACGAAGGATAGATCAAAGACGGTCATTTCTCATCTCAAATGTAAATACTCTTATTGAAGAACATTTATTGAACAAGAACAACAAAATGGATACAAGAGCTTCACTTCTTTCTCATTTCATGCGATTTTAACTTCTCTTGATAGGAGCTATCTCTTTAGTGCTTCAACAATTTTAGCAATTTAAAAAATGATCATTAACTTTGCCAACAAAAATAGAATTTTCAAAATAGAATCCCAGACTATTGTCATAATTGACTGCTCATTCATTTTTTGGAAGTTAAGTGTGGGTGAAATACAAAGAGATGAAAACAAAGATTTGTATGGAAGAGGATATGTAGTGCAAATGCATCTGTCATTTTATTCAAATGATAATAGATAAACTAACTCATGCATAAAAATTTCCCCAAAGCTCATGGACATAAGCATTTAAGGAATTTCATTACTTTAGAATAAGAACTCAAAAGTGACAAAAACTTTGGCCTTTCCTCATAGAACACTTATCCTCCAAAATTTATGCCTTTTTGCAGCGAAAGGTCCCCACCAACATTTTACTTTTCCTTCTTATCAAAATTTAACAAGCCAACATTAATCAAACTTTGCACCTTGTATTTAAAAACAAGGCAAGTCTCTATGGAGTGGTCTACATTCCCATAATGATATTCATATCGAGCAGTGGCATCATACCATTTAGGATATGGAGGTTTTAATGGTTCCAAATAAACAGGTGCAATAAGATTATCTCTCACCAATTGTGGAAATAACTCTGTATACTTCAAAGGAATTGGGTCCACAAAGATTCTCTCTCATAGGTTGAGGCTCATTTCCTGATCCTTCCATAACCTCTTTGCCTTTCATCAAAGTCATCATCATCTCTATCATCTTCGACATTTGCTTCTGAGATTCTTCTTGAGATTTAGCTAGCTCTTGTTGAATTCTTTCTTTCTTTTCCATTCGCTCAACATGTTCATTTTCCATGGCTTTGGCCTTTGATTGAGTACTATAACGATGTCGAACAACTGGTTCAGAATGCGGTGGCTTCTTTATTTTGGCACCTCTGACATTTGTTTACCGCAATTTAGAGCATATTATTGTTTGAAATTGTGCCATAAAAGAAAAGACTATTAAAATCATCCCAATACGCTGGTGAGGATTTTAAAAATCTTAACTTTTTACTTCCAAGATTTGATGTCATTACTTATGATCACCAAAAATTTCATAAGTGGGCACAAGATGGAATGTATGTATGCATGCTAAATGCATGTATGTGCATGAAATTCAATAGCTATTGCACATGTGATGAGATGCATATATCAAGTTTAATATCTTACAAAAACACCTTCTTTTTCTTAAAAAAAATGAAGATCTTTTTTTTTTAGAATATGCATACTATTGAAATCACAAATAAAAATGAATGAGAAGATTTTTATTTTTATTTTTATTTTTTTCACAATTTCAATATTCACTTTATTATATTTCCCATAAAGGTGTTACATAAAAGTATTCATTCATGTGCCATGATTTAAGGTAACCCCCATAAAAGGCTGGTATGGCTCTAGCTAAGGTTAGTTTCTCTATGGCTCAGTACATGCTTGGTTTAAGTCTCTAAAGGGTAAAAGGTTCTCAAATTGTTCCTTACTGACGTCCACACTAGACTAGTAAAGCACCCCAATCCTCACCCATGACAGGTTACAAACGGAAAGAGTTCAACTTGAGTGAGAGTATTTCGCTTGCCATTGCGGAGGTTATCACCTCACGAGAGCAAAGGTACTATACTCTCTCCTAAAAGGGACAAACCCGGGTATAGGGTTGATGTATGCAATGAATATGTTATGTATGCAAAGGAACAAAATTCAAGGTGCATCCAACAAAATGCAAATGACAAAGATGATTCACACATTTTTTGTTTGTATTTTTTTGTTTTTTAATTATTTTTTATGAAAAGTTTTATTAAATATTTATCAAGACCATTAACTAAGATTTTGGATAAAACATGATTAATCATGGTTCGACTCTCTAATTTCCCCAGTGGAGTCGCCAAGCTGTCGTAACGATTTTCGTCCGGGGACTCGATCGCTAGACGATTTTGGAAAAACACAAAGAAAGAGGAGTCGCCACCAATCTTTTTGACTAGGTGTGATTGGCCACCTAAATTGTTTATTTTTTTAATAAAATCTTAAAATTAATTAAGGTTTATCAAAAAAATAATTTTTGGTATGCGAAAACAAAATTTGGATTCGGGAGTTCAGTTACGCGTGGGAAGGATTAGCACCCCCACAGCGCCTGTTAAAAAACGGTACCACTTAATCATATATTATCTTTTAATCTTAAAAAATGGTCTTAATTAAATATTTAAAAGAACTTCATTTATTTTGAAATCATTTTTGTTATTTGTTTTATTTTGAAGTATTTAATAAGTTTTATTTTTTATTTGAAATAAGTGAAAATCTTTTGTATTGAAAATTATTCCGAAGTACCCCAATACTTTTGGTAGCAATTCGAATAATTTCCTCACCTAGAGATTTCTTAAGAATCGCTACTTGCGATTTCTATAGAATCCCATCCTCGGGGATTTGTTATTAAAATTTATATTTAAATTTATTTATTTTAAGTTTATATTTATATTTATTTACTTTTTACCCTTTTTTATTTATTTATTTTTTTATATTTATAAGAAACTTTGATATCGAGATAAAACAAATTAGATATTCCAATACGCTGGTAACATCTAATGAGTTTTCCCGATCCTAAAGATTCTCGAAGAATCACTACTTGTGATTTCTTCGAAATCTTATCCTCGGAAATTCAAATTTATTATTTGCATTTATCTATTTATTTGTTTTATTATTAATTTATTTGTTATTGTTTTTTTTTTCTTTTATTAAAACAAAAACTCTCTTAATAACATTTAAAAAAAAATTATTATGTATGTGAGTTCTTTCAACATTCTAAAATTCCAATAGAACTCTTTTTACAATCTTTTTCTTTATATAAATTCTTTACCAACCTTAAACAAGATATATAGACAACGTACAAGATGATGGTGTTTGACAGAAAGCAATGATGTATATAAATAAAATATATAAACCCTTTTATCAACCTTCGTTGTTTCATTTTATCACTACTATTATATGAAAACAAAACATACAGAGCAAAAGGCAAGGAATATACCTTAGCAAGCTGACCCAATTTTTAATTCTTTGAATTCTCCCTCACGCAGATCACAACTTCCTTTTCCTTTTTGCAGTACACGTTCTTCCTTTTTCTTGGGCTTGGATGGTGCAGCAAGAAATAACAGAGTACTGGTGCAGGCGATCACAGCAAAGGGGAAAGATGAAACTTGGTGCAGAGCTGGAACGGTGGGTGCCCGGCGCAGCAAAGAAACAAAGTGATGCGGGCAGAAGCGGCAACGATCAAGCGACGAAGCAGACCAGGCCGACTGGTGTAAGGTTGCAGAGCATCAGTTCGATGAAGCAGTAGGCTGCGGCGATAGGAAAGCAGGACCAGCGTGAGAGGTGGCGTTATGCACTGGTGCAGTGGGATTTGGCGTGGATGGCAGCAAGATGGTGGTGGCGTTGAGCAGGTCGACGATGATGAGGATGTAACAAGGAATGACACGATGGCAGGAGATGGTGGCTGTAAGGGTCTTCACGTTGGAACGGTGCAGTGAAGGAGGGAAGCAGGGTTGGCATGGAGCAGCGGAAGCATGGAAACAATGGGTCGGTGAAGATGCAGTAGTGACACTATGAAGAAGATAAGTAGGGTCAATAGCTTGAAGGCGTTGAAGATGCGGCTTTGGTGCAGGAACAGCGGCAAAAGGCGAGGCAGCAAAGCAGGGAATGGCAGTGTTGACAGGCTGCACAGACAGCAACAACGAGCGGCTGCGGCAGAGATCTTGGTGCGGCAATGGACTGTGCAAACAGAGGGCATGGGCAGAGGTGCAAGTGTGTGCAAGGCGGCTGGGAGCTTGGCAGAACCGGTTTGATGGTGCAACAGCCACTGAGAGTCTCGGTGCAAGTATGAATGCAAAGGTGGAGGTGGCAAACAACTTCCAAAACCGCTTGGACAGTAGCCGATGATGAAGACAGGGAAGTTGGCAAGAATAGTGGCAATAGAGAACCCTCAGTGTTTTCCTCTTCTCCGTCATGATCCTCCTGAAAACCTAGCAGACTCCCCTTTTAAAATAAAAATCCCCCCTAAAACCGTGTAACCCTATTTTCTTTTAGAAAGAAAAATCTTGATTTTAATATACTGACCCCAAAATCATGGGATCTTTATTTTATCATTTATTTTTGTTTGACCCTTTTTTTAATTTGTTTCCTTTTCATTTTTTTTTTACTTTAGGCAATGAATTTTCATATCTAATTTCACCTTAATTATCTCCTTCATTATTATTATCCTTTTATTTTTTTTATTTTATTATTTTTTTCAATTTTTAAAATTTTTTTATTTTGAAACTGGTCGGACAAAATTAGGTGTCTACAAGAAGAGTTTTAATTTGACTCAAACTCCTTTTAGAACTTCTCTCTCTTTACAGTTCTTTTTTCTACTCAAACTCTATTTTCCTACTTTATTATATTGTCTTAAAACTAATTAAAACTTTAAGACATAACAAAATTTTCAGACATGTCTTGTCTTAACCATGCTTTGTTGGAATTTCTTCTGTAATCTCGTTTTTCTGCCCATAATTTCGTACCGATTTTGTCCAAATGTTTGACCCATCAAACGAACTCCGATTTTCACGATCTTATACATTCCGGAAACCTTGAGAAGTTCTCTACAACTTTCATGGAGGCCACTTCTTGATATCAAGTCATTATGTTGGTTAAATTCATCAATATTTTGAACTGGACAGAAAAATCTGCACTTTGCTCTTTTTAGCTCCTTTTAATTCCAACTTTGATATTTAATACCTAAAACATAAAATAAACATTAGTAAGCTCTATTAGGCATAAAACATCAATATAGAGAATATATTAGCACATATAAAATTCACAAAATATTATCCTATCATTCCCTCCATGGCCAAATCCTCCCTCTAATGGCATAATTTCATTTTGTCCCATTTAGTCAAAACCAATGGTATAGACACACTTAGCTAGCTTAGATGAACATTCTTACACCATTAAAATTCAAAAAAACATAAAGGATAGTAATGTACCTCACTTGACTGAGACTTTGTGGCTCTCTTTCTGCTTGAATTGTGGCTTATACAATGAACTTTTGGTATGGGCAGGTAGAGGAGAGAGAATAGAATATTTTTCTAGTTATAATTGTGTTGAAATTTTGTGTATATAGTTGACTAGGATGGCTTGTATTTTTCTTTCTTCTTTTCTTCACTTATGGTGGTGTGGGAGGCTTGGAGAAGATCATGAATACTGTCGGTCAACAACTGATGGGTTTATGAAGAAAATTTTGGAAGTGGGTAAAATGACCAAAATGCTCCTCGTTATGTAAATTTCAGACAATTTTGCCTTTATGGTTCCATTGTTGTAAAAACCGTGTAATAGTGCTCCAAAATTTCAGATTCCAGCACCAATTAATCTTATTTACTGTATCTTGATGATTAGAAGTGGTTTCGTTGATGCAAGGTACATGGATAACGAGAAATTACGATTTTACCCTCACGACCTGCCGGTGAATTTCTCCGATTTAACAACTGATTTGATAAATCTATTATTGCTATCTTAAACTGCTTTTCATGTAGAATAACATGATATTTTTACTTCGTCCCAATTCATTTTAATTTGGGTGCAATTTATGAAAATACCATCGAGATGTAATTGTTATTTTCTAATTTGTTTGTCATACTTCACAAAATGATGCAAACAGGGTAGTTTGGTATCAAAATTTTCATAATATCATTATTACACCATTTATACACTGTTCCTTTAATCATATATATATCTGGGCACAAAATCCAAGTGGGGTCCACATAACTATTTATTTAAAATTTACAAATATAATAAAAAAATCAAAATTACATATAAATACACATGTACAGTACAAAATAATATGTTCTCAAAAAAATGGATGAAAATTCCTGTGGTTTACACAAAAGAAAAACATGTGCTATTTATGTAGATAACACACTTAAGCTTTACATGAACTAAAAAAAAAAATTTGATAAAAACACATGTACCTTCTATAATCATAAATAATTGATTTAAGCCATGGGTTTCTTCTTGTATAAAAAACCAGCAACATGAAGGGAATGAATAATCAACAATTCAATTAACTATAAATCAAAGAGATTGAATGATATTTATATTAAAATAAATAATTATAAGGAAATAACCATTTTTTTTAAGTAACAAGAAAAAAGCGATGGGAAGAAAAGCCTGCCGAGGGGATAAAAAATATGAAAATTGAAATTGTAAAAGGTAAATTTTATTGATATTTTCAAAATTTTACTATAATTCAATTTTAATCTATTAATTTAAGAAATGAACATTTCGATCCAGAATTATAAATTTGACGACATAAAAAATTGTTCTATTAAGTTATTATTAAAAAAATCTATTAAATTAAATATTTGTTACAATGAAATATCCATAATAACATTTTTGGTATAAAAAAATAAAAATATTACATAGAATAATTTTTTAAAAAGTTTCTTAAAAACAATAAATAACAACAAAATTCATTGTTAATACTTGAGAATGCAATATTATTAATTCAAGTTTAATAATTGACTGATATATGTTAAAATCATATGTGTTTTGAATTAAAATGTCTGTTTTCAAAATTAATGGATTGAAATTGAATTATGTTAAAATTTTGAAGATATCAGTAGAATTTTTTTCAGAGTAAAACATAAGATATTTTGTACAATTATCCCTTTAAACGTGTCACCAACATCACGTTTAAAGGGATAATTGCGTTGAGGTGGCAGTATCGACAGTCATGATGGGCTGCCATGTATGCGTTGAGGATCCTGTTAAGAAACTCAAGAATAAATTACTCCTTCTTGCTCCAATGGTTATCATAATTTCTTTATTAATATTGCAATGCACAATGTTCAATTCAGACAACAAATGAATGGCTCTCTACCCAAAAATTCAACTTAACTAACTATCATCATAAAAGTTCAAAAAGGGTAATTCTTAAAATCAAACAAAAATTGAAAACCAAAATAATATTCAGCTGCCCAAAGAATAATTTCTTTAAGAAGAAAAACAAACAAACAAACTCTTTTTCTTTAAAAAAAAAAACACGAATGGCGTATGCTCTTTGATTGTATTAAGAACCGGAATCGGATAAATTTGTCGACAAAGAACTCAAAAATTTAAGCAGCGAAATACCAAAGTCAGTTATATATATGATCAAAATTCTGGCTACGGTATAGAGTTTTGCAGAAACCACAATTAACCCTGGTGGTTCGGGTCAGAGATATCAAAGCAACTAATAGTTGCACAGAACAAAACAGAGATCCACTATTCTTAACCGGTGATTCGGTTAGAAACAAGTTTTATTTAACAGAATACATGTCGACATGGCCAACATTTAACCCCCATTGGCAAGGTCAGAACATAGCCATAGTAAGAGACAAAACAAAACAAAACAAAATTTCAGATTACCCAATGTATAAAGCAGTATTATCAATCTCATAACATATTTCAGACAAAACAAATTTCGTAAATCAACCAAACCAAATCTCGTATTCACAAAACACATAACCTGTAGATATATATTATGACGAATTTCAAAGCAATTTCATATTCCCAAAATATATACCACAAATTTCAAATCTCAAGTCTCAAAGCAATTAAAATCATACTTATGTACTTGAACAAAATACAGTTCAAAATAAATTCTAATAATTGTATATACTTGCATGCTTAACCCAAATTTAAAATCCATAGAACAAAAATATTCTTGTACATACTATACGAAACATATCTCATGTTATGGTTAATTTTAAGAGTATTAAAACACTAAAGAGATATCAAGTTACTTACCTGAACTCGCTAAATTGAAACCACAACAGAGCCTTAAGATCGATCGGAGCCTATTATTCAAAAATTATCTAAAATAAGAAAAATGTTATCTGATAGAAGCTGACAATTATACTGTAATCACTAAACGACTATAACTCGATAAACTATGAACTTGGCGTAAGTTACGTTATTTGACGAAAGCTAAAAATATTTGTATTTTCTTTAAAATACAGATTTTTCCTAAATTCTCAATCTCATATTTTTTTTAAAACTCAATCCCTAAGTATACAACGTAACCATAAAAATTAAAAAGAAATTTTACTCACCTTGATCTTCACGTCTTTCACTTTCTCTGACTCTAAAAATATAGCTCTAAATTTTCTTAATTTTCTTTTCACCTTCGACTTGGCACACAACAGCCAAGCTTTTTGCTCTTTCTTTCCTTTTCAGCACCAATCTTCATGCCGCTCACTGTTGGATTTTTTTTTTGTTCGGCAACAAAGTTGCTGCCTCTTTCTTTTTTTTTCTTTTTCGGCACTGTAGAACTGCTTCACGCCACACTTCATTTTTTTTTTCTCGTTCAAGAACTATAGCAACTAAGCTTCTCTTTTCTTTTCTCATTAGCATCAATGCTTTTCATGCCACTATGCTTTTCTTTTCTTTTTTGCTTGGGAGAGCAACTCCCATTCAATTTCTTTCTTTCTCTTTCGGCGCCACTAAGGCTGCCCATTTTTTTTTTACTTTGTTCGACAACAGAGTTGCTAATTTCTTTCATTTCATTTTTTTCTTTAACCCTAATAAACTGGGCCGACTTCCTCAAGTCATTAGTAATGGGCTTTTATTTGAGTTTTGGGCTTGGATATTACATTATCCTCATCTTTAAAGAATTTGGTCCCCAAATTCGAATACTCATGAACTCAAAACTTCGAAAGTTCTCTAGCAAATGTCTTATGGTTTTTTTCTTGAATGATTTGTTTATGTAGTATAAAATTATAGGAAAATGCCTCATGCATACTGTCCAATAATCAATCAAATCAAATTGAATTTTCATTCAAGGCAATCAAATCGACACTTAAATCCTTAACGTAGATTTTAAAAGTGCAAACACCTAAAAATTTCATAAACTCCAAGTGTAAAATACAATTTCTCATTCATGACTTCTCAACCTCAATGTAACCTTGTTTCTTTCTTTTGATTCTGTGTTAGCAAAAGCAATCCCAACAAAGTATTTCAATTTCATAACTTATACAACTCCAAGTTATGGGCTTTTATTTGGGTTTTGGGCTTGGGTATTACAGTAGCAGCGGCTGGTGTTAACCTCTGACTGATCTCGTTGTTACCTCAATATTCGATAAGAATCAGGGAATGCCGTTGACAAAGAAAGGTTCTTGAGTTTAATTAGGGCTTAATAGCCAAATATATCCTCAACGTTTATGAAAATATGCAATTAAGTCCTCAACGTATAATTGCATTGAAATAAGGATATTACGTTTTATTTTCAGCAGATTAAACCTAAACGTTATAAAATGATAGAATTAAGGATATAACCGTTAAAAACTAACAGTATCCGTTAACCTTGCCTAGGTGGCATGCCACCTAGACAATGGCGTGGCCTTACATTGCCACGTGTCATGATGACGTGGAAAAAAGTTAAAATTTTTTTTAATTTCGTTTTTTTTAAATAAACATTTTTTAAGTTCATTTTTTTCTTTGCTTAATAGCCAAATATATCCCTAACGTTTTTGAAAATATGCAATTAAGCCCTCAACGTATAATTTCATGAAAATAAAGATATTACGTTTTAGTTTCAGCATGTTAAACCTAAACATTTTAAAATGACAGAATTAAGGATATAGCTGTTAAAAACCAACAATGTTTGCTAACCTTGCCTAGGTGGCATGCCACCTGGACACTGACATGGATTATAATGCCATGTGGACCAATGATGTGGCATTACATTGCCACGTGTCATGATGATGTGGAAAAAGTTAAATTTTTTTTAAATTTCGTTTTCTTTCATAATTTTATTTTTTTTAAATTTCGTTTTTTTCATAATTTTACTTTTTTTAAAAATTATATTTTTTTTATCATTTCATTTTTTCTTCTTTTTCTTCTTCTATCTCCCTTTATAGGAAGTTCATTGAAGATGTCATTGCCTGTAAGGGAGATAGAAGAAGAAAATGAAGAAAAAATGAAATGATGAAAAAAATATAATTTTAAAAAAATGAAGTTATGAAAAGATGTAATTTTTAAAAAATATGTAATTAAAAAATGAAATTATGAAAAATTTAAATTTGAAAAAAAAATGAACTTAAAAAATGTTTATTTAAAAATTACATCTTTTTCATAACTTCATTTTTTTAAAATTACATTTTTTTTGTAATTTTATTTTTTAAAAAATTACATTTTTTTTCATAATTTCATTTTTTTCATAATTTCATTTTTTCTTCATTTTCTTCTTCTATCTCCCTTACAGCCTTACAGGAAGTTCATTGAAGATGTCATTGCCTGTAAGGGAGATAGAAGAAGAAAATGAAGAAAAAAATGAAATGATGAAAAAAAATGTAATTTTAAAAAAATGAAGTTATGAAAAAGATGTAATTTTTAAAAAATATGTAATTAAAAAATGAAATTATGAAAAATGTAAATTTGAAAAAAAAAATGAACTTAAAAAATGTTTATTTAAAAATTACATCTTTTTCATAACTTCATTTTTTTAAAATTACATTTTTTCGTAATTTTATTTTTTAAAAAATTACATTTTTTTTCATAAATTTATTTTTTTTAAAATTTCATTTTTTCTTCATTTTCTTCTTCTATCTCCCTTACAGCCTTACAGGTAATGACATCTTCAATGAACTTCCTGTAAGGGAGATAGAAGAAAAAAAAATAAAATGATGAAAACAATGTAATTTTTAAAAAAATAAAATTATGAAAAAAAACGAAATTAAAAATTTTTTTAAAACTTTTTCCACGTCATCATGACACGTGGCAATATAATGCCACATCATTGGTCCACGTGGCATTATAATTCACGTCAGTGTCCAAGTGGCATGCCACCTAGGCAATGTTAATAGACATTGTTGGTTTTTAACAGCTATATCCTTAATTCTGTTATTTTATAATGCTTAGGTTTAATATGCTGAAAATAAAACGTAATATCTTTATTTTCATGAAATTATACGTTGAGGGCTTAATTGCATATTTTTATAAACGTTAGGGATATATTTGGCTATTAAGTAAAAAAAAAAAGAACTTAAAAATGTTTATTTAAAAAAAACGAAATTAAAAAAATTAACTTTTTTTCACGTCATCATGACACGTGGCAATGTAATGCCACGTCATTGTCCAGGTGGCATGCCACCTAGGCAAGCTTAACGGACATTGTTAGTTTTTAACGGCTATATCCTTAATTCTATCATTTTATAACGTTTAGGTTTAATATGCTGAAAATAAAACGTAATATCCTTATTTCCATGCAATTATACGTTGAGGGCTTAATTGCATATTTTCATAAACGTTGGGGATATATTTGTCTATTAAGCCTTTAATTAGCAAACAAAAAATGCCATAGCATGGGATCTGCATCACTCCTACTCCCAAGTACCTGTTCAGTCCGACAGAGTAACAGAGATGGCAAGCAAGTTGAGCGAATATGGTTCACACCAAAACATAAGCATAATGACATTTAACAAAAGATTAAATGTGTACCATAAGGGAGCATATGAGGATGACAAGTCAAGTAACGGATATGGCCATCTGCAAAGAGAGGGTTGCCACAATATGAGGATAAAGCCTTTCACCCCAAGAAGCAAGGAAAAAGAATCAAATAAAATATATGAACCAGTAGATAAAACTGTAAAACAGAAATAGTCTTACCAAAAGTTAACACAAGCATGGATGCTCCATTGGAAAATAACAAATGTGTCTGTCCATAAAACAAAATATGCAATTCGAAACAAAGGGAACCGCTGTAAGGGAAAAGTAAAATTAGCGTAGTAATTCATCAGAAGATACTGGAAATGAAATGCCACTAGGATTATCAAAAAATGGAAGCTTACCATGCCATTTACAATTGTGTCACCAAGTAGGAAAACCGCATTGATTGAGTGCATACAGACAATCAGCTGCAGTTGAAAGTGTGGACATAAATCCCAGGTAAAAGATGCCAGGCAAATAACAAAAGAGCAATTCAACTCTTGTTACATGAAATGCTAAATGGCAACAGGTGAAAACCCAGCGAAGTGTTTCCATTTTTTATAGCCCAAGTCACCTACTTGTAAAACCAACAGATTGAGACACCTTTGGAATTGTACATTTACTACACAAGTCAAGTGATGGAAGTTGCTAATAAATGAAGGAATCTAATGACATCAAACCAAATATTTTGACAAAATTTAGAAGTTGCACTCTCATGAGGGTTCGAGAAAGTTAACAAACTTCTGTGGATCTGTCCTCATATTGAGAGCACAAATAATGGTTGCATTTTGTTGTTTCTTGTCAGTTATCTGGCCTACTTTCCACACTTGCATACACAATAAGAAGGAAGAAGTTAACAGAACTAGCCACAAAGCCTTTTTATCACCTTCCCAAGCTTACATTACAGTGTGAAGGAGATGCACAACGGCCAACTTCAAGTTTTAATGCACTGCTATCCAATCTGTTTTTCCAATTAATTTTCAACTTAAAAGAAAATAAGATAAGATAAAACCCTTCTCAAATTACACTACTTCCATATATCCAATTAGCTGAGGTAAGATCTCTTATTCATGTTGACTCGAGTAACAATTCAACCACTAGGGCAAGGGGATTGGATCACATACAGAGCAACAAAAGTTCCAAACAAAAGAAGCATAAAAGCTCAGGAAAATTAGAGTTTGTAGCCTCATACTTACAAAATTCAAACCGTAATATTTGGATGTTAGTAATGGAAAAAAAATGAGCCAAAATACTGAATCAGTGAGCATTACTGCACTGGCACAGGTCTACTGGCAGACACCAAATGAATAAAAAATAAGGTGAAAAGCAGTTAAAATATGATCTAAATACTTAGGATATAATCAACAGCAGATAGCACTAGACAACTACTACAGGTTCCCTTGAATACAGTTCACACGACTTTCTGTCACAGTAATTATAGTCAGCTTTCTTTCTTCAAGATATGTTGTAATGGTTAAATCCAAGGTTTTTTAAAGAAACTGAAGCACACAGAATATAATGAAGTTATGGCGACCAGCGGAAGACAAAAGGGAAACCAGGAGAAGTTGAATTTTGCAAACTGTGGAAGCTGATTTTTGGAGAAAACTTACCTGATAAATAATTTGAAACGCATAAATCAATGCCCCTGCTCCAGGAGGATGATAAGGTGCTTCATGGGCATCAAAATGTTTGGACTGGTTGGATGCATTTGCAGTTTCTCCAAGAGTGGGAGGTAGGTTGGTGCCTTGCTCAGAATCTAAACTTACGTGATCAGCCCTATTGCCACCAACTTTTCCCCAGTGTTTCTGACATCCATACATGGAGATTGCAGATCCAAACTACAATCGCAGTTGAGAATATCAACAAGTTATACAAAAGGATATCCTAGTAATCTGAAAGTGGAGGAGCACCCTGCTTCAGAAAGAAAGAACAGATATGATAAAAATGGTATAAGAGACATACCCCAAAGTAGATTGTGACCAAAGTAAATGTCCACCTGTTCAGGAACAAAAACAGATGTGCTATAATAAAATGCAAACCAAGAATTCAGCAATAATAAAGATAAATGGGAAAGCTGATCGTATATGCATATAGCATCTTGATTAACAATAAATCATGTTAAATTATCTCTTACTCATTCTTTTTGACTCTCTCATAATTAGAAAACTTGAACCTTCATCCAATCAAGCTGTTCAAATCATTAATAGCAGTTTCAACCTCTACAAGGCGAACTCTCTATACTAAACAGACAATACAGCATTATTATGCTTAGGTTAAACCATTCTTACTGATTAAACAGGGTACTACATAGCTATTTTCAGCATGCTCAAACCACAGTGGCATTTGGGTCAAACCTTTTCCAGAAAGAAAATTAACTAACAGGATCATATTTAGACAAATATCATCTGACAAATCCACAATGGTAAAACTAGAATCAATGCAGAATATGTAAAGCAGGAATAATATGTAATGCACCATCATCAAGTTCTAGAAATGCTATTCAAACTCGTATTCAAGTAAATAACCTTCAATGTAACCAAGAATAGGAAAGCTGTAGAGCTATATCACTCACTGAGTATAAAAGTAAAATATTCCAGCTCCATCAATGACAACATTGGCCATAAGCAATGTCAAAAGCATGATGAAAGCAAACCCTCTAAAACCAAGCAGCCAAGCAGGGTGAATGCCCTTGAGACATGTATTCCAAATTTCATCCTCATATAAAAGACCAGGAGCTTTCTTCAGATTTTCTCTCTCCTGAGGTTCAGCTTTCCGACCCTCAAATTTCCAAATTATAATTGCTGCCACAACCATAGAGATTAGGATGAATAGTGCACAGAGTGAGAACCTCCAGTTCAACCAGTAACTTAAGGTGGCAGTATCGGCAGTCATGATGGGCTGCCATGTATGCGTTGAGGATCCTGTTAAGAAACTCAAGAAATTACTCCTTGCTCCAATGGTTATCATAATTACTTTATTAATATTGCAATGCACAATGTTCAGTTCAGACAACAAATGAATATCTCTCTACCCAAAAATTCAACTTAACTAACTATCAACATAAACGTTCAAAAGGTAATTCTTAAAATCAAACAAAAATTGAAAACCAAACAGCTGAAAGCAATTGAATAATATTCAGCTGCCAAAAGAATAATTTCTTTAAGAAGAAAAACAAACAAAGAAACTCTTTTTCTTTAAATTAAAAAAAAAATGGCGTATGCTATTTGATTGTGTTAAGAACCGGAATTGGATAAATGCCGGTACCAATAATAAATTACTTTACTTAAACCTATAGATAAGGCAAGCAAAAGTCGATCCCACAGAGATTGTTTTATTTAAATTAATTATTTAAATTAAATACCTGACTATTATTTAGAGAGAGAAAAGAGATTTAGGAGGGTTTCAATTAAACTATAATAACTAAGAAAATAATCAGAAAAATAAACAATTAAATAAATTAAAAAATATCAAATACCACAAAACTTCAGTTACAAGGTAATTAATTATTCTTGGGATATGATGTTGATCATTGATTATTTAACATCATTGTCAATTAAATAGTCAACCGTAGTGTAATTTCCCAACATCCAATTACACCTATCTTTCCTTACTGTGTTGTTAATCAAAGGCTCAGTGTCTTAATTAATTTCTAACTATCAAAATTTACCTATGCTCAGCGCTATAGATTAAGTTAATAGCAGCATTAATATTTGGAAAGATTTGAGTCAACATTAAGTAACAAACTCACTCAGCGTAGTTCATTTAACTTAAACCTTAATTCTTTTAGATCCCTAGTGATTAAATTTACAAGCTATTAGGACTTATGTTTTTAATCTGGTTGTAGATTATTTAATTTAACTAAATAGTAGGCCTCCTATCTAATCAAACAAACAATCACGCAAATGTGCTCAGAGAATCTTGGATACTTAATCAACAATTATATTATAAGTTTAAAATCTCACAACATACTTTCTCCAAGAACAATTAATTTACCTCATAACTGAACAAGAAATCTACTCACTATTCATATTCAAGAATATAAACTCCAAATTATATATTATAAAGATTACAAATATCATGCAAGAAACAATCAAAGAAGCAATCTTTAATAATATAAAATCAGAATTACTAATCAAGATTATAAACTAGCAAGCAAGAACACACAAACAATATTACTTTAAATAAAGAAAACAAAATCAAAATTGAAAATTATAAAGAAATCAGCAAACTAATAAAAAGAAAACTTTTATTAAATCTACTCTAAAACTATACAAGAGAGAAGAAGGGGAAGAGAGATCTGATTTTTATGAGAGCCAATGTGCTCTTTATATAGGCCTAAGAATCTGAATTAGAGTAGGAGTCTGAGAAGAGTTTTAATTTGACTCAAACTCCTTTTAGAACTTCTCTCTCTTTACAATTCTTTTTTCTACTCAAACTCTATTTTCCTACTTTATTATATTGTCTTAAAACTAATTAAAACTTTAAGACATAACAAAATTTTCAAACATGTCTTGTCTTAACCAAATCTTGTCTTAACCTTGCTTTGTTGGAATTTCTTCTGTAATCTCGTTTTTCTGCCTATAATTTTGTACTGATTTTGTCTAGACGTTTGACCCATCAAACGAACTCCGATTTTCATGATCTTATACATTCCGGAAACCTTGAGAAGTTCTCTACAACTTTCATGAAGACCACCTCTTGATATCAAGTCGTTAAGTTGGTTAAATTCATCAATCTTTTGAACTAGATAGAAAAATCTGCACTTTGCTCTTTTTAGCTCCTTTTAATTCCAACTTTGATATTTAATACCTAAAATATAAAATAAATATTAGTAAGCTCTATTAGGCATAAAACATCAATATAGAGAATATATTAGCACATATAAAATTCACAAAATATTATCCCATCATTCCCTTTAATGGCCAAATCCTCCCTCTAATGGCATAATTTCATTTTGTTTCATTTAGTCAAAACCAATGGTATAGACACACTTGGCTAGCTTAGATGAACATTCTTACACCATTAAAATTAAAAAAAAACATAAAGGATAGTAATGTACCACACTTGAGCGAGACTTTGTGGCTCTCTTTCTGCTTGAATTGTGGCTTATACAATGAACTTTTGGTATGGGCAGGTAGAGGAGAGAGAATAGAATATTTTTCTAGTTATAATTGTATTGAAATTGTGTATATAGTTAACTAGGATGACTTGTATTTTTCTTTCTTCTTTTCTTCACTTATGGTGGCATGAGAGGCTTGGAGAAGACCATGAATAGTGTCGATTAGCAACTGATGGGTTTATGAAGAAAATTTTGAAAGTGGGAAAAATGACCAAAATGCTCCTAGTTATGTAAATTTCAGACAATTTTGCCCTTATGGTTCCGTTGTCGTAAAAAACATGTAATCGTGCTCCAAAATTTCGGATTCCAGCACCAATTAATCTTATTTACTATATCTTGATGATTAGAAGTGATTTCGTTGACGCGCGGTACACGGATAATGAGAAATTACGATTTTACCCTCGTGACCCGTCGGTGAATTTCTCCAACTGATTTGATAAATCTATTATTGCTATCTTAAACTAATTTTCATGTAGAATAACATGGTATTTTTACTTCGTCCCAATTCATTTTAGTTTAGGTGTAATTTATGAAAATACCCTTGAGATGTAATTGTCATTTTCTAATTTGTTTGCTATACTTCACAAAATGATGCAAACAGGGTATTTTGGTATCAAAATTTTCGTAATATCATTATTAAACCATATAATCGGTTCTCACAAAAATGGATAAAAATTCCTATGGTTTACACAAAAGAAAAACATGTGCTATTTATGTAGATAACACACTTAAGCTTTACATGAACTAAAAAAAAATTTGATAAAAACACATGTACCTTCTATAATCATAAATAATTGATTTAAGCCATGGGTTTCTTCTTGTATAAAAACCAGCAACATGAAGGGAATAAATAATCAACGATTCAATTAAGTATAAATCAAAGAGATTGAATGATATTTATATTAAAATAAATAATTATAAGGAAATAACCATTTTTTTAAGTAACAAGAAAAAAGAGATGGGAAGAAAAGCATGTCGAGGGGATAAAAAATATGAAAATTGAAATTGTAAAAGGTAAATTTTATTGATATTTTCAAAATTTTACTATAATTCAATTTTAATCTATTAGTTTAAGAAATGAACATTTCGATCCATAATTATAAATTTGACAGACATAAAAAATTGTTCTATTAAGTTATTATTAAAAAATCTATTAAATTAAATATTTGTTACTAATGAAATATCCATAATAACATTTTTGGTATAAAAAAAATAAAAATATTACATAGAATAATTTTTTAAAAAGTTTCTTAAAAACAATAAATAATAACAAAATTCATTGTTAATACTTGAGAATGCAATATTATTAATTCAAGTTTAATAATTAACTGATATATGTTAAAATCATATATATTTTGGATTAAAATGTCTGTTTTCAAAATTAATGGATTGAAATTGAATTATGTTAAAATTTTGAAGATATCAGCAGAATTTTTTCCAGAGTAAAACATAAGATATTTTGTACAATTATTCCTTTAAACGTGTCACCAACATCACGTTTAAAGGGGTAATTGCGTTGAGGTGGCAGTATCGGCAGTCATGATGGGCTGCCATGTATGTGTTGAGGATCCTGTTAAGAAACTCAAGAATAAATTACTCCATCTTGCTCCAATGGTTATCATAATTACTTTATTAATATTGCAATGCACAATGTTCAGTTCAGACAACAAATGAATGTCTCTCTACCCAAAAATTCAACTTAACTAACTATCATCATAAAAGTTCAAAAAGGGTAATTCTTAAAATCAAACAAAAATTGAAAACCAAAATAATATTCAGCTGCCCAAAGAATAATTTCTTTAAGAAGAAAAACAAACAAACAAACTCTTTTTCTTTAAAAAAAAAACACGAATGGCGTATGCTATTTGATTGTATTAAGAACCGGAATCGGATAAATTTGTCGACAAAGAACTCAGCGAAATACCAAAGTCAGTTATATATATGATCAAAATTCTGGCTACGGTGTAGAGTTTTGCAGAGAACACAGAGATGCAAACGCAGAGGAAGGACTAGAAAACTAAAAACATGACTAAACATAAATTTAGAAAGAAAAAGAAAAAGAGAAATAGAGATTCCATACTATTGTATTATATTATTACATGAGCAAGAAGATTATCCTCCTATCATCGTATGCTTGAGAAAGAATAAAAGAAATGACACAGAAGCGGTGATGAAGAGAGGCCACATCTGCAATCATGAGTGTGTAATTTCACATTTCAGCGTGGATGTGTACATTTTCCTCGTGAGAAAAATGTAAAAGACATAATAGTATTAATTATATACTTAGTATCCGATATTAATATGTTTTAAGCAATAATAAATTACGATTTATATAGACACTTAAAATTTAAAACTACATAGTACCGCTGTAGGATATGGATGACACAGACATTTCCATTGCCATTTTAGAGCAAGAAAAGAAAAGAGCGACAATACAACAAATACATCTCATTCTACCCAGCTTGCGATGGTGAAAATAAATTAAATACGTAACTACCGAATTTGCAGCTCAGCAGAATGACTGACCTTAATCAATGATCTTCCTTTCCGAGCCTTTCAACTATCCCAGATATTAATATCATACATTATTGAATATAACAGAACGTTTTGTTTTGTTTCAGATCAGAAATGTCATTCTCTTGCAGGGTAAAGCAGTCTCATATGAACTTTTCGCTCCTCTTAACAGAGAAGAAAGATCACGAAGAAGTAACAAATTTGAGACTATGCTTAAGAAGATTCCAAAACTGAAACTTTTCTGTGAATTATTTTGAACAAATTCTTAGGCTTAGTTTGACATGCAGTCCAAACAAGTTTTTATGGTAAATCAGGCCTAAGGAACCCATTAACCTTTAAACTTTACTCTGTTATCATTCCTGACATAAAAAAGGCAAGTGAGTTGTCTCATTTACCCTAGAGTTTTATTCATATTTAGTGCTTTTATAAAAGCATACAAGGTCTAGGTTGCATAGATACCACACAAATACTAGTGGGCAATTGCAAGGAGAGCTTGTGCTTGCTTCTCATAGCGAAAATCGTCGCTCTTAGATTCATCTGCACACCAAACAAATATACCATGGAGTTTGTTCTGACTCTTGAGCACACTGCAGGCAGTAAAGAAGCCGTTTCCTGCTGTCAAGCCACCGCTTCCATCACTAATGATGCTAACTAAAACCTGACCGCCATTATAGTTAGAGCTTTGGGTGTTGAAGTAATTCAAAAACTGAGAAACTGTTGTTGCTTTATCATAGGCATAAAATTGGAAGTTGACATAGTCTATGAGGTGACCATAGCTTTTCCACAAGGCCTTGTAATGTCTTTGAACATCATCATCGTCAAATGGAGCTATGGAAGCAAAAGAGATTACTCCATTCTTCTTGAGGGTTGTTATAAGGCGTCCAATGCACTCAGCGAAAGTGGCAGGGTCAGCATGGAAGTGCTCATAGTGAATGTCAATTCCATCCAAGTTGTACTTTTTCATAATAGTTGTGACAGAAGAAACTGCATTTGAAACCCAAGAGTCTACAGAGGAAGCGTTGAAGTAAGCATAGCCACCTCTCACACTGTCCCCTCCTAGACTTAAGGCCACTTTAACATTTGAATGGCGGCTCTTGATGGAAGAAACCTGGGAAGGGCTGAGGTTGTCAGAGTCCCAAAAGACATTGAATTTCCCATTTGTTGGAGAAGGAGAACCTGAGGTGTCATAGTCTATGGCAAATGCGAGAATGAAATGGAATTCGACATCGGAATTAATAGGAACATCAGTGAATCTGACATTTTTGAACTCAGCTCCTATATATTCTCGGAAGAGGTTTGAGTTTCCAGGAGCTGCCTGGATTGACATATGGCAGGGGAACAACACTTGGAAAATGAAAATGGCAATGAAAAACTTGGAAAGGTCCATTGTTTTGAACAACTAGATTATTGCTGTAGGCTTTGAGTTGAATCACTCTTGTTAGAAGGTCTTTATATAGGCATAGCATACAAAATACAAAGCTTTTGGGACGTAGGGACTTAAAAACAAAGAAAATGTTTGTTTGCCGTTAACTTAATTATGCTTTTGGGATCTTTTTCCTGTTCAATTAGAACAAACAGGCTACCATAAAATACCAACTATATAAATGAAACTGGTTTGTTTTCTTTCCAATCTGCAAGACTTCTGAAAGTCAAAGGTTTATTGTCTTGATATATATTGAACTCCTAGTTTGTCTTCGGGCATGGCTATGCTACCTAATTAAGCCAAGAACTTCATTATCTTCTGGACTGTGGAAGAACAGTGCCTTGGATGGAATGGCAGTTTGGGAGTTAATTGTTTGCCTGTTTGGCAAGGAAAGTGAGAGGTATCCGCAATTTTTGAGTTGTGAATAATATGTTCTGTGTGATTTTCAGAAGATTGTTTTTGTGATTAAGAATGAGAACATATCATGATCATCGTTGCACAACCACATAATTGATTGACCTTACTCAGTACCATTTGCCCATTCGGTATCGAATTCATTAATGGATATGAAACTCTGTATCGAATTCATTAATGGATATTAAACGGAAGCAATTATCTCTACTTTTTTAAGCAAATATTGTATGGAAAAAGAAAAAAAAAACTATAACATTTATATATCTAATTTGTGACCTTGGCGGTGCACGTATGTTTTTATCTAAATATGTCTTTTTATAGAAATATTATATATTAAATCTATTTGTTTACATATACAAATAAAATTTGTAATAAATATAAAACATTCAAAATAATAAATTAGAATAAAATTTAATAATTTTGAAAAATAAATAGTAAATCATTTTAAAATTTTTAAATAATAATTAATGAATAATGAAATATATAAATAGTTTTGTCCAAATATCTAAAATAATAATATTAAAAAAAACTAATACAATGGTTAAATTAAAAATTACAAGTTTTATCACCGCAAAAAATGTCTTAGTTTTGAGCATCTTCATCTTGTGCAGCCTTTTTTTCATACACTGACAATTTTGTATATAATTTAAAATAAATTTTATTTATTTATGAGATAAATTAGTTTTAATTGATTAATTAATGTACATGAAACCTTCTTCGGGTGCACATACTTTTTTTGCAGGAGTTTGAAGAATATTCATATTTGTCAGCTATATTGATTGTCAAAATATTATGCATATAGGTTGGTATTTTATTTACATACATACATATGAATATTTACCTTTTTTGTATTTTGTCAAGTAATTATCAGCTCCCTTCCGCATAAATTATATTATAGACACGGGCACTCTCATGATAAAAGTTGTAATCAAATTCAACTACACTTCGAATATAGAGGCCTATTAATCCTTCCAATATTTTTTTCTACTTTGGCATCACCATCTTCCTATAAATAAGTTATATAGATTTTAAATTAAAATAATTAATTATTAATATGAATTAAATTTAAAAAATTATTGTAAAAACAAAATAACCTCATTTTTCATTTTAAATAATTGTTGAGCTGTGCAATTGAGAATTTGATTAAATTTTCCATCAACAATAACAAAAGAAGCAGTGTCATTTCTATATGATACTTTAACAGTCAATTTATATTTCACATAAAATATAATTAATAATTAGACTTAAACTCATTTGAATTTAAAAAATAGATAAAGGTATATCAAGAAAAAAGAGTTTCATGTAGGATCCAAAAAATGTTTACTTAATTTAATATGTAATGATTAAAATTTGTTTATTTATAAAAAAATAGAAAACTTAATTCACTTATCTAAACGATTTGTCATGTCTAGTTAAAACTGAAGGTTTAGGGTGATTCACCAAAAAAAAAGTTTAGGGTGGTGGAGTGGGCTTCTTCTTTGATAATGCAGCTCAATTTTAAGCTTATGCCAACCCATTGTTAGTAAATGGACCGTCTAATGGAGAGAAAGAATAAGATTGCAAAAACTTGTCATGTAATTGGACCATAAGAAATGATTTTGGGTTTAATCACAAAAGTTTGTACATTTGCATTGGCCGATGAACACTTTAAATAGATTTTTTTTGTCTAAAAGGTATTGTTTCATATTAATTATGGCTTTTAAACATCACTTCTAAACTAATTATATTTATTGAAATTAATATATCTGTTCGACATGACTTTTTAACAAATTATATCTATTCAATATTTATTAGGCATAATTTTAGGCAATTTAAATCTCCAAATTTGACATTTCAAACTATAGTAGCCTTATAAATTAATCTATTGTAAATTAATAAAATCTTTAAGTTAATAAAAATCGTTGTCTCAATGCGAGTCAACGGAAAAATTTAATAAACCCCTCTATCATAGTACTTAATAATTTTATTTTAAAACTTAGTGTAAAATTTCAATCCCAATTATCGCATAAATTAATAATTTGATAAAAAAGGCAAAATATATTACATAATATTTAAAAACTAGAAAGCATTTCAAAATGTTAATTTGTAAAAGGTTACCATATTTAAGATCTTTTATTTTTAAATTAAAAGAGGGTTAAATATATTAAAAATATATATTTGTAAGGAGATTTTTATTAAATTAAAGGTTATAAGGTTAATAGAGGGATTTAAAAAAAGTGAAAATTAAATAGATATGTTTTTTATGACAATAAGAACGCATTAGGTAAAAGACTTTAAACTAATAACCCCTTCTAAATTAATTTTCAATGGCAACTTAAAAATATTAATTTAAAGGGCTGTACTGTACTTAAAACCAGTGCCATGGCACGTGGCTAGAAAATTGCAACAAATGAAAATCCAATATTCTCTTCACAAATGTATGACTCTTATTTCTATGTATATGACTCTTAAATGTCCTCGTTGTCAAAAGGATTTTTTTTTTAACATGATGTGTTCTAATATGATATTAGGTATGAAATTAATTTTTGCTCATATAATGTGACTGGCACTGACTAAAAAAAATTTTACTTGGTAAGAATTTGAACAGAAAATTTTTTACAATGAATCATCCTTACTTAATAATTCAATTAAACCTTATACCACTAAACTAATACTTCATATTCTCATTTTCAAAAGGTTATTTCAAATCTTATAGCGATTCAAACAAAAGATTAGTGCATTTACGTTTCATTTATTAGTATGGTACAAACATGTGTTATTTATTAAGATAACACACTTAAGAGTTACATGAACTAAAAAAATGATAAAAATGCATGTACCTTTTAGAATCATAAATAATTGATTTAGGCCATGGGTTTCTCCTTGTATAAAAAAACCAGCAACGTAAAGGGAATGAATAATCAAGGATTCAATTAACTAATAAAACAGAGAGATTGAATGATATTTATATTAAAATAAATAATTATAAGCAAATAACCATTTTTTAAAGTAACAAGAAAAAAGATATGGGAGAAAAAGAGCGTCGAAGGGACCAAAAATATGAAAATTGAAATTGTAAAAGGTAAATTTTATTGAGGTCTTTTAGGTTTTATCATAATGTAATTTTAATCTATTAGTTTGGGAAATGAACATATTGGTCCAAAATTATAAATTTGACAATATAAAAAAATTGTTCTATTAAATTATTATTAAAAAATCTATTAACTTAAATATTTGTTACTCATGAAATATTCATAATAACTTTTTTTGGTATTAAAATATAAAAATATTACATAGAATAATTTTTTTAAAAAATTTCTTAAAAATAATAAATAGTAACAAAATTCATTGTTAATAGTTGAGAATGCAATATTATTAATTCAAGTTAAGTATTTGACTGATATTTGTTAAAATCTTATGTGTTTTGGATCAAACTCGTCTTAATAATTAAAATTTTGAAACTCTGTATCGAATTCATTAATGGATATGAAACGAAAGTAATTATCTCTACTTTTTTAAGCAAATATTGTATGGAAAAAGAAAAAAAAACTATAGCTTTTATATAACTAATTTGTGACCTTCGCGGAGCAAGTATGTTTTTATCTAAATATGTCTTTTTATAGAAATATTATATGTTAAATTTATTTGTTTACATATACAAATAAAATTTGTAATAAATATAATACATTCAAAATAATAAATTAGAATAAAATTTGATAATTTTAAAAAATAAATAGTAAATCATTTTTAAATTTTTAAATAATAATTAATGAATAATGAAATATATAAATAGTTTCGTCCAAATATCTAAAATAATAATATTAAAAAATAAATACAATTGTTAAATTAAAAATTGAAAGTTTTATCACCGTAAAAAATGTCTTAGTTTTGAGCATCTTCATCTTGTGCAGCCTTTTTTTCATACACCTACAATTTTGTATATAATTTAAAATGAATTTATTTCTTTATGAGATAAATTAATTTTAATTGATTAATTAATGTCCATGAAACCTTCTTCAGGTGCACATACTTTTTTTGCAGGAGTTTGAAGAATATTCATCTTTGTCACCTATATTGATCATCAAAATATTATGCATGTAGATTGGTATTTTGTTTACATACATACATATGAATATTTACCTTTTTGTATTTTGTTAAGTAATTATTAGCTTTCTTCCGCATAAATTATATTCTAGGCACAGGCACTCTCATGATAAAAGTTGTAATCAAATTTAGCTACACTTCGAATATAGAAGCTTATTAATCCTTCTAATATTTTTTTCCACTTTGACGTTACCATCTTCCTATATATAAGTTATAAATTTTAAATTAAAATAAGTAATTATGAATATGAATTGAATATAAAAAATTGTTGTAAAAAGCAAAATAAGTTCATTTTTCATTTTATACAATTGTTAAGCTGTGTAATCGAGAATTTAATTAAAATTTTCCATCAAGAATAACAAAAGAAACAGTGTTATTTCTATATAATACTTTAATAGCCAACTTATATTTGACATAAAATATAATTAATAATTAGACTTAAACGCATTTGAATTAAAAAATAGATAAATGTATCAATACATACTATTAAAGATAGCTTTGAACAGTGTTTTGTCAATTGAAGCAATTGGTGATGACGCGTGTATGAACACTGTTTTGTCAATTGAAGCAATTAGCGATGACGCTTGTATTATGATAGTTGAACCAAAGAATTGGCGAGCGGTTATGCAAATGTGTGGATTGGCGAGCTATTTTGGTTGGCGAGCTGTTATGTTGTTGTGTGAATTGGCGAGCTAATGCAGTATGTGCCTTTGCTTTAGGTATTTGCTGTGATACCCCCCACAAGCTGGAGAGTATATGTTTTGGACTCCCAGCTTGGACAAATAATGATGAAAGGTTGCAGGATGAGAGGCCTTGGTGAAGATATCAGTTAACTGATCAGAGGACTTCATGGAAGTAAATGAAGAACACCAGTAGTAAGCTTTTCACGCACAATATGACAATCAATATCAATATGTTTGGTTCTCTCATGGAACACAGGATTCTTGGCAATATGCATGGCAGATTGATTGTCACAAAAAAGTAACACTGGAGTGGGGTGTGAAATCTAAAGATCACAAAGCAAATAAAGGAAGCACTGTATTTCACAAGTAGTAGTGGCCAATGCTCGATATTCAGCCTCTGAAGATGAGCGGGAGACAGTGGTATGCTTTTTTTATCGCCAAGCTACAAGAGAGTTGCCAAAGAAATATCACAGCAAATACCTGGAGCATAGACATATACTGCAACAGCTCACCAATCCACACAACAGCTTGTAAGAACCTCGCCCGTTCGAATCGACCATCAGCAAGCATCCCCTAGGCTTCCCTCTTTGCCCCAGGTTTACTCTTACAAGTGAGTTGGCGAGCATCCTCATTCGCCCACACCTCACTAACATATTGTCCACTTTTGGGCGGTCGCCCATCGCAGCTTCGTCCCAAGGGTCCTGAAGAACTCAAGAATAATCCCTTGAGCACGTTTTACATGAGACGTTCGAACCCTGGTACTTCTCATTAAGTACCCGAGCCTTACGCTCATGTTTCTACAGCTGTGTAGATTGGCGAGTGGTTATGCAGTTGTGTGGATTGGCGAGTTATTTGCTTTGGCGAGCTGTTATGCTATTGGGTGGATTGGTGAGCTGTTGCGGTATGTGCCTATTTTATTAGAGTATATTTCTTATTGATTTAAATATTTTGTTGTTGAATCGAAGAAAATGGAAGTTTATACAGCTGTGTAGATTGCACGAGCGGTTATGAAGTTGTGTGGATTGGCTAGTTATTTGCTTTGGCAAGCTGTTATGCTGTTGGGTGGATTGGCCAGTTACTACGGTATGTGCCTCTTTTAGTAGAGTATATTTCTTATTGATTTAAATATTTTGTTGTTGAATCGAAGAAAATAAAAGTTTCTACATCTGTGTAGCTTGGCGGGCAGTTATGCAGTTGTGTGGATTGGCGAGCTATGTACTTTGGTGAGTTGTTATGCTATTGTGTGGATTGGCGACTTGTGTGTGTTGGTGAGTTGCTGCAGTATTACAATAGTTGAATCGAAGAAAATGGAAGTTTCTACAGCTGTGTAGGTTGGCTAGCAGTTTATGCAATTGTGTGGATTGACGAGCTATGTTGGTTGGCAAGCTATTATGTTGTTGTGTGAATTGCGCGAGCTGCTGTAGTATGTGCCTCTTTTATTAAAGTATATTTCTTATTGGTTTAAATATTTTGTTGTTGAATCGAAGAAAATGGAAGTTTCTACAGCTGTGCAGATTGGCGAGCGGTTATGCAGTTATGTTAATTGGAAAGCTATGTGCTTTTATCGAACTGTTATGCTATTGTGTGTATTGGCGACCTGTGTGGGTTGGTGTTGTTGTATTTAAATATTTTCTTTTTCTAACAATTATTATGTTGTGTATTGTGTGTTCTAGATTTGTTGTATTCTATTCAATTACTGCAATACTGTCTCTAAAGGTAACTTTAATCTCTATGTAACAATAGTGATATTATTTCTACTTTTACTTTTTTTGTTGTTCCATGTTTACATTGAACCAAAATTTCAATCAGATTTTGTTTAAGTCTTGAGTATTTTAATTTTTAACTCTTCATTTGTATGCACTGAGTTTGAACAAAAAATTGTGAAGAAAAAAAATTTTCCCGTAGCGAAGCACCTGCAATTTTCTAGTATCAATAAAAAAGAGGTTCATGTGAGATCTAAAAAATGTTTACTTATTTTAATATGTAATGATTAAAATTTGTTTATTTATAAAAAAAATAAAAAAACTTAATTCACCTGTCTAAACGATTTGTCATATCTAATTAAAACTAAAGGTTTAGGGTGGTGTTTGGCCAAAAAAAGAAAAAGGTTTATGGTGGTGGATTGGGCTTCTTCTTCGATAATACAACTCAATTTTAGGCTTATGCCAACCCATTGATAGTAGATGGACTGTCTAATTGTGAGAAAATATAAGATAGAAAACTTGTCCTATAAGTGGACCATAAGAAATGATTTTGGGTTTATTCACAAAAAATTGTAATTTTATATTGGCCAATGATCACTTTAAATAGATATTTTTATCCAAAAAGTATTATTAGATACTAATTATGTCTTTTAAACATAATTTTTGGACTAATTATATTTATTGAAATCAATATGTCCGTTTGACATAACTTTCTAACAAATTATATCTATTCAATGTTTATTAGGCATAATTTTAGGCAATTTAAATCTCCAAATTTTCACATTTCAAACTATAGTAGAACCCCTATAAATTAATCTCTTGTAAATTAATAACTTCTTTAAATTAATAAAAATCATTATCTCGATAATAGAAAAATTTAATAAACACTTCTATCGTCATAATTAATAATTTTATTTTAAAACTTAGTATAAAATTTCAATCCCAATTATCACATAAATTAATAATTTGACAAAAAAAGGAAAAATATATTACATAGTATTTATGAACTAGAAAGTGCTTCAAGATGTTAATTTGTAAAAGGTTAGCAAATCTTTTATTTTTAAATTAAAAAAGTATTAAATATATTAAAAATATATATTTGCATGGAGATTTTATTAAATTAAAGCTTATACGGTTATTAGAGGGATTCAAAGAATGTGAAAATTAAATATACACGTTTTTGAAGACAATAAAAACACATAAGGTAAACGGCTTTAAACTAATAACCCTTCTAAATTTGTTTTGATTGAAATAATCCTTGTAAATTAATATTAAAAGATAATCCTAAAAATACTAATTTAAAGGGCTTTACTATACTTAAAACCAACGCCATGGCACATGGCCATAAATTGCAACAAATGAAAATCCAATATTCTCTTCACAAATGTATGACTCTTTTTTCTATTTACATTACTCTTCAATGCCTTCGTTGTCAAAAGGTTATTTTTTTTCAAACCATGTGATATTCTAATATCATATTGTGTATGAGATTAATTTTCGATCATATTGTGTGGCTAGCATTGGCCTAAGAAAATTTGACCTGATGAAGATTCAAATAGACTTCTTGTTATGTATCACTCTCTAACTCAATAATTTAGTGGAATCTTACACCACTGAACCAACCCTTTAAATTCTCATTATCAAAAGGATATTTCAAATCTCATAGCAATTCAAACCAAAAATTAGGGTATTTATGTTTCATTTATTAATATAGTACAAACATGTGTTATTACCCATGGGTTATGGCTTAGTTGGCAACACAGGCTGAGTTTGTGAGAAGAGCTCTCGGGTTCGATCCCCACTAAACACGCCTTTGGGGAGGGGTGAAAAGCCTTAACTATAACTAAGCTCCGAACAGGATTAGTCTCAGACGGTTAAAATTGTCACATCTTGAATATACAGTATTTTACCTTTTTTCCACACATTTTACAAAGGTTGAGTTGTCTGTGATGTCTTTATTTCTCATTTCCTTTATACAATACACATTTATAATTGTAATTTACCATTTCGTAAAATATTTACATATCATAGTTTATCTCTCGTTTATATCCCATATTTATAATACAATACAGTAGTACTGTAAAGTAAGCCTGAACATATAAAATAAATAATTATACTTCCAGGATTTGTATTACGCTGCCTCGGGATACTTAAAGAGCAGCTGAAAATCCTCGAATGATAATCACGCAGTCACTGGAAGTAATCTGTAGATGTTAAAAGTAAAGGAGTGAGCAAACCACGGCTTAGTAAAAGAATTGTATGTAATGCTTGATATCGCAAAGTTCCTATAGGTGCACTATGGACCCTAATAGGAAGGATACTATAGTCAGTTAGGGATCCGAATGGAGTAAGGAAGGTATTTTGAAATACCTGTCTTGTCGCGAAACCTAGAAGCGACTATAGGGATTAAGTATTGATTTTTGAAAATAAATCACTTTTCCATTTCATATGCATTTCAAATCAAGACTTTCAACATGAAAAACATTTAATCATATAATCTAATATTCAAATTAATCATTAAAAAAATATTAGATTAACACTTTTTCATCTCCTTTTTGAAAACATATCACATATCACTGAAATTTCGTAAACAGTCATGTACTTAATTTAGTACAGTAAAACTGTTTAGAAAATCATTATTTATCTCATTTAAAACATCTAAATCACCATTCATCTTTTTCATGTCATTTTGCATTTAAATCATCACTTTTCATATTATAGAAACAGTGGAGACTAAGGCATCACCTGAATTATATCATGCAATAATCCTAGTAGCGTAGAGAAATTATCATGTTAGATCTATGGCCATAGTCTATAGAGGTCCTCAGTTGTATATTGATCAGGTGTCCACCGAGATTGAATACATATCACATGTCACATATCACATATCAGCATGATAAAGGGGCCTATCAGTCTCAAAACAGTATTCTCATCATCATGTCACCTTTATGGAAATCAATAAGATAATTAAAATCATCAATTAGTTCATAAAGGTTTTATTAAAATCATTAAGTGAATATTTATGAAAAATAATTTATGAAATATCCACTTTTCCCTTCATAAACCAGTTCACATACTATAAAACATGTAGAAGAAATTTTCAGTAACCTCACTTTCATTAAAATCGGTAACATGAATATTTAAATAATATTTTTCGATATATTCATGTTTTATGAAAAATATTAAATTTATTTATTTCCAAGGCTAGGGAATTAACCCAATATGTATTAAAATATTTCATGAGATTTTTATAAAATTTTCTAGGAAATTTCAACAGCATAACAGCTGCTATTTCCCTAACCCTCTTACAAATCAAATACAGTTCCAAAATTCACAAACAACCTTAATACCACATTTTCCAAAGCATATCATTTTAAAAATATTCTTATAAAATCATGCATATCAAATTATTGCACTTGAGATATCCCTACAGATTGCATACGCATCCCTTACCTGTCTGTCGTATACGACTCTTCCGAGTGCATCAATTATAATTCGTTGCTCTCGGGTTGCAATTAATTCCACCAAAAATATTAGCTCATTAAATCCTTATTTTTAAGCTATTATTTGCCTCAATGCAGCCTCATTGGACACTGCAAATATTTTTTCAATATAAATTTTATCAGTAGTACAACATAACTTCTTCATTTTGCGTCGGATTTTAAATCCGAGCATACTAGCAAACTCTTTGTAATTCCTACAGTCTAAATCTACCCTTAAACCATCAAAATCAGCCAAGCATAATGGTCCCCTTATGTTGACCGAATGTGGAATAATGAGGAATTGGTGAAATCTCAACAATTCAATACTACCATGTTAATCTACCATGCTTAATCATCCATTTGGCATCCTTTTTATGAATGAAACCACATATCCCTAGGTTCCCTGGTAGTGTCGCAGGTACCAATAATAAATTATTTTACTTAAACCTATAGATAGGGTAAGCAAAGGTCGATCCCATAGAGATTGTTTTATTCAAGTTAATTATTTAAATTAAATACCTAACTATTATTTAGAGAGAGAAAAGAGATTTAGGGGTGTTTCAATTAAACTATAATAACTAAGAAAATAATTAGAAAAATAAACAATTAAATAAATTAAAAAATATCAAATACCACAAAACTTCAGTTACAAGGTAATTAATTATTCTTGGGATATGATGTTGATCATTGATTATTTAACATCATTGTCACTTAAGTAGTCAACCGTAGTGTAATTCCCTAGCGTCCAATTATACCTATCTTTCCTTACGGTGTTGTTAATCAAAGGCTCAGTGTTTTAATTAATCTCTAACTATCAAAATTTACCTATGCTCAGCGCTATAGATTAAGTTAATAGGAGCATTAATATCTAGAAAGATTTGAGTCAACATTAAGTAACAAACTCACTCAGCGCAGTTTATTTAACTTAAACCTTAATTCTCCTAGATCTATAGTGATTAAATTCACAAGCTATTAGGACTTATGTTTTTAATTTGGCTTTAGATTATTTAATTTAACTAAATAATAGGCCTCCTATCTAATCAAACAAACAATCATGCAAATTTGCTCAAAGAATCTTGGATACTTAATCAACAATTATATTATAAGTTTAAAATCTCACAGCATACTTTTTCCAAGAACAATTAATTTACCTTATAACTGAACAAGAAATCTACTCACTATTCATATTCAAGAATATAAACTCCAAATTATATATATTATAAAGATTACAAATATCATGCAAGAAACAGTCAAAGAAGTAATCTTTAATAATATAAAATCAAAATTACTAATCAAGATTATAAACTAGCAAGCAAGAACACACAAACAATATTACTTTAAATAAAGAAAACAAAATCAAAATTTAAAATAATAAAGAAATCAGCAAAATAATAAAAATAAAAATTTTTATTAAATCTACTCTAAAATTATACAAGAGAGAAGAAGGGGAAGAGAGATCTGATTTTTGTGAGAGCCAATGTACTCTTTATATAGGCCTAAGAATCTAAATTAGAGTAGGAGTCTGAGAAGTGTCGTAACGATTTTCGTCCGAGGACTCGATCGCTAGACGATTTTGGAAAAACACAAAGAAAGAGGAGTCGCCACCAATCTTTTTGACTAGGTGTGATTGGCCACCTAAAATTGTTTATTTTTTAATAAAATCTTAAAATTAATTAAGGTTTATCAAAAAAATAATTTTTGGTATGCGAAAACAAAGTTTGGATTCGGGAGTTCAGTTACGCGTGGGGAAGGATTAGCATCCCCACAGCGCCCGTTAAAAAACGGTATCACTTAATCATATATTATCTTTTAATCTTAAAAAATGGTCTTAATTAAATATTTAAAAGAACTTCATTTATTTTGAAATCATTTTTGTTATTTGTTTTATTTTGAAGTATTTAATAAGTTTTATTTTTTATTTGAAATAAGTGAAAATCTTTTGTATTGAAAATTATTCTGAAGTACCCCAATACTTTTGGTAGCAATTCGAATAATTTATTAGGCATAATTTTAGGCAATTTAAATCTCCAAATTTCACATTTCAAACTATAGTAGCCTTATAAATTAATCTCTTGTAAATTAATAAACTCTTTAAGTTAATAAAAATCGTTGTCTCAATGCGAGTCAACGGAAAAATTTATTAAACCCCTCTATCATAGTACTTAATAATTTTATTTTAAAACTTAGTGTAAAATTTCAATCCCAATTATCGCATAAATTAATAATTTGATAAAAAAGGCAAAATATATTACATAATATTTAAAAACTAGAAAACATTTCAAAATGTTAATTTGTAAAAGGTTACCATATTTAAGATCTTTTATTTTTAAATTAAAAGTGGATTAAATATATTAAAAATATATATTTGCAAGGAGATTTTTATTAAATTAAAGGTTATAAGGTTAATAGAGGGATTTAAAAAAAGTGAAAATTAAATAGATATGTTTTTTTATGACGATAAGAACGCATTAGGTAAAAGACTTTAAACTAATAACCCCTTCTAAATTAATTTTCAATGATAACTTAAAAATATTAATTTAAAGGGCTGTACTGTACTTAAAACCAATGCCATGGCACGTGGCTAGAAAATTGCAACAAATGAAAATCCAATATTCTCTTCACAAATGTATGACTCCTATTTCTATGTATATGACTCTTAAATGTCCTCGTTGTCAAAAGGGTTTTTTTTTTAACATGATGTGTTCTAATATGATATTAGGTATGAAATTAATTTTTGGTCATATTATGTGATTCGCACTGACTAAAAAAAATTTTACTTGGTAAGAATTTGAACAGAAAATTTTTTACTATGAATCATCCTTACTTAATAATTCAATTAAACCTTATACCACTAAACTAATCCTTCATATTCTCATTTTCAAAAGGTTATTTCAAATCTTATAGTATTCAAACAAAAGAATAGTGCATTTATGTTTCATTTATTAATATTGTGCAAACATGTGTTATTTATGAAGATAACACACTTAAGAGTTACATGAACTAAAAAAATGATAAAAATGCATGTACCTTTTGGAATCATAAATAATTGATTTAGGCCATGTGTTTCTCCTTGTATAAAAAACCAGCAACCTAAAGGGAATGAATAATTAAGGATTCAATTAACTAATAAAACAGAGAGATTGAATGATATTTATATTAAAATAAATAATTATAAGGAAATATCCATTTTTTAAAGTAACAAGAAAAAAGAGATGGGAGAAAAAGCGTGTCGAGGGGACCAAAAATATGAAAATTGAAATTGTAAAAGGTAAATTTTATTGAAGTCTTTTAGGTTTTATCATAATATAATTTTAACCTATTAGTTTGAGAAATGAACATATTAGTCCAAAATTATAAATTTGACAATATAAAAAAATTGTTCTATTAAGTTATTATTAAAAAATCTATTAACTTAAATATTTGTTACTCATGAAATATTCATAATAACTTTTTTTGGTATTAAAATATAAAAATAATACATAGAATAAGTTTTTTAAAAAATTTATTAAAAATAATAAATAGGAACAAAATTCATTGTTAATAGTTGAGAATGCAATATTATTAATTCAAGTTAAGTATTTGACTGATATTTGTTAAAATCTTATGTGTTTTGGATCAAACGTGTCTTAATAATTACAAATTTTGAAACTCTGTATCGAATTCATTAACGGATATGAAACGAAAGTAATTATCTCTACTTTTTTAAGCAAATATTGTATGGAAAAAGAAAAAAAAACTATAGCATTTATATAACTAATTTGTGACCTTCGCGGTGCAAGTATGTTTTTATCTAAATATGTCTTTTTATAGAAATATTATATGTTAAATTTATTTGTTTACATATACAAATAAAATTTGTAATAAATATAATACATTCAAAATAATAAATTAGAATAAAATTTGATAATTTTAAAAAATAAATAGTAAGTCATTTTAAAATTTTTAAATAATAATTAATGAATAATGAAATATATAAATAGTTTCGTCCAAATATCTAAAATAATAATATTAAAAATTAAATACAATTGTTAAATTAAAAATTGAAAGTTTTATCACCGTAAAAAATGTCTTAGTTTTGAGCATCTTCATCTTGTGCAGCCTTTTTTTCATACACCTACAATTTTGTATATAATTTAAAATGAATTTATTTCTTTATGAGATAAATTAATTTTAATTGATTAATTAATGTCCATGAAACCTTCTTCAGGTGCACATACTTTTTTTGCAGGAGTTTGAAGAATATTCATCTTTGTCAGCTATATTGATCGTCAAAATATTATGCATGTAGATTGGTATTTTGTTTACATACATACATATGAATATTTACCTTTTTGTATTTTGTCAAGTAATTATTAGCTTTCTTCCGCATAAATTATATTCTAGGCACAGGCACTTTCATGATAAAAGTTGTAATCAAATTTAGCTACACTTCGAATATAGAAGCTTCTTAATCCTTCCAATATTCTTTTCCACTTTGACGTTACCATCTTCCTATATATAAGTTATAAATTTTAAATTAAAATAAGTAATTATGAATAAGAATTGAATTTAAAAAATTGTTGTGAAAAGCAAAATAAGTTCATTTTTCATTTTAAACAATTGTTAAGCTGTGTAATCGAGAATTTAATTAAATTTTTCCATCAAGAATAACAAAAGAAGCAGTGTTATTTCTATATAATACTTTAATAGCCAACTTATATTTGACATAAAATATAATTAATAATTAGACTTAAACGCATTTGAATTAAAAAATAGATAAATGTATCAATACATACTATTAAAGATAGCTTTGAACAGTGTTTTGTCAATTGAAGCAATTGGTGATGATGCGTGTATGAATACTGTTTTGTCAATTGAAGCAATTGGCGATGACGCGTGTATTATGATAGTTGAACCAAAGAATTGGCGAGCGGTTATGCAAATGTGTGGATTGGCGAGCTGTTATGTTGTTATGTGAATTGGCGAGCTGTGTGGGTTGGCAAGCTACTGCAGTATGTGCCTTGGCTCTAGGTATTTGCTGTGATACCCCCTCGCAAGCTGGAGAGTATATGTTTTGGACTCCCAGCTTGGACAAATAATGATGGAAGGTTGCAGGATGAGAGGCCTTGGTGAAGATATCAGTTAACTGATCAGAGGACTTCATGGGAAGTAAATGAAGAACACCAGTAGTAAGCTTTTCACGCACAATATGACAATCAATATCAATATGTTTGGTTCTCTCATGGAACACAGGATTCTTGGCAATATGCATGGCAGATTGATTGTCACAAAAAAGTAACACTGGAGTGGGGTGTGAAATCTAAAGATCACAAAGCAAATAAAGGAACCACTGTATTTCACAAGTAGTAGTGGCCAATGATCGATATTCAGCCTTTGAAGATGAGGGAGAGATAATGGTATGCTTTTTTTATCACCAAGCTACAAGAGAGTTGCCAAAGAAATATCACAGCAAATACCTAGAGCAGAGACATATACTGTAGCAGCTCACCAATCCACACAACAGCTTGTAAGAGCCTCGCCTGTTTGAATCAACCGTCGGCAAGCATCCCCTAGGCTTCCCTCATTGCCCCAGGTTTACTCTTACAAGTGAGTTGGTGAGCATCCTCATTCGCCCACACCTCACTAACATATTGTCCACTTTTAGGCGGTCGCCCATCGCGGCTTTGTCCCAAGGGTCCTGAAGAACTCAAGAATAATCCCTTGAACACGTTTTCCAAGAGACGTTCGAACCCTGGTACTTCTCATTAAGTACCCGAGCCTTACGCTCATGTTTCTACAGCTGTGTAGATTGGCGAGTGGTTATGCAGTTGTGTGGATTGGCGAGTTATTTGCTTTGGTGAGCTGTTATACTATTGGGTGGATTGGTGAGCTGTTGCGGTATGTGCCTCTTTTATTAGAGTATATTTCTTATTGATTTAAATATTTTGTTGTTGAATCGAAGAAAATGAAAGTTTCTACAGCTGTGTAGATTGCACGAGCGGTTATGAAGTTGTGTGGATTGACGAGTTATTTGCTTTAGCGAGTTGTTATGCTGTTGGGTGGATTGGCGAGTTACTACGGTATGTGCCTCTTTTATTAGAGTATATTTCTTATTGATTTAAATATTTTGTTGTTGAATCGAAGAAAATAAAAGTTTCTACATCTGTTTAGCTTGGCGGGCAATTATGCAGCTGTGTGGATTGGCAAGCTATGTACTTTGGCGAGTTGTTATGCTATTGTGTGGATTGGCGACTTGTGTGTGTTGGTGAGTTGCTGCAGTATTACGATAGTTGAATCGAAGAAAATGGAAGTTTCTACAGCTGTGTAGGTTGGCTAGCAGTTTATGCAATTGTGTGGATTGGCGAGCTATGTTGGTTGGCAAGCTATTATGTTGTTGTGTGAAATGCGCGAGCTGCTGCAGTATGTGCCTCTTTTATTAGAGTATATTTCTTATTGGTTTAAATATTTTGTTGTTGAATCGAAGAAAATGGAAGTTTCTACAGCTGTGTAGATTGGCGAGCGGTTATGCAGTTATGTTAATTAGAAAGCTATGTGCTTTTATCGAACTGTTATGCTGTTGTGTGTATTGGCGACCTGTGTGGGTTGGTGTTGTTGTATTTAAATATTTTCTTTTTCTAATAATTATTATGTTGTGTATTGTGTCTTCTAGATTTGTTGTATTCTATTCAATTACTGCAACACTGTCTCTAAAGGTAACTTTAATCTCTATGTAACAATAGTGATATTATTTCTACTTTTACTTCTTTTGTTGTTTCATGTTTACATTGAACCAAAATTTCAATCAGATTTTGTTTAAGTCTTGAGTATTTTAATTTTTAACTCTTCATTTGTATGCACTGAGTTTGAACAAAAAATTGTGAAGAAAAAAATTTTCCCGTAGCGAAGCACCTGCAATTTTCTAGTAAATAATAAAAAAAGAGTTCATGTGAGATCTAAAAAATGTTTACTTATTTTCATATGTAATGATTAAAATTTGTTTATTTATAAAAAAAAATAAAAAAACTTAATTCACCTGTCTAAATGATTTGTCATGTCTAATTAAAACTAAAGGTTTAGGGTGGTGTTTGGCCAAAAAAAGAAAAAGGTTTAGGGTGGTGGATTAGGCTTCTTCTTCGATAATACAACTCAATTTTAGGCTTATGCCAACCCATTGATAGTAGATGGACTGTGTGAGAATCGCAAATTTTCTAACTAGATATGTACTCTACATGTAATCTAGTCAATGTAAAAGATAATTTTACTCTTGAAATTTCAAGTATAAGATTATGGTACGTATCCATAGAAACGAAGCCTCCGAGTAGAATGTAAATAGTACACCAATACTGCATACGCAACATACGTGAGCACAAGTAAAAATATATAAATAGATAAATGAATAGATAAAATACATATATAAATAAATATATATGTATATACAAAGGTGAAAATAATTCAATATGCATATAAGTAAATAAGTTTGAGAGTGAATATATATAATATCACTTATACCAATATAAATAGATGATTAGACAAATAAATTGAAGTATAAGTGTATAAGTATTAAAAATATATACATATGTATAAAATATATATATAATAGATATAAATATATATCTTCAAAGTATATTTATATACATATGCAAAATATCAGTGATGATGAAGAAATTAATAAATAAAATAAAAATGTGTCAAAAAAAAGTTGTAATAAAATATGAATTTAAATAATATATATATATATATAAAATATAGGTATTAGGGTTAGTGGGAAACACCCACTAACCCGTCGGTGTCAAAGGGAGACAATTCTGTCTCCCTATCACATCTTTTCATTTTTTTAAAATTGTTACAGACTAAACACTCAGCCCTTTCTTTTGTTTTTCTTTCTCCCGTTCCTCTGTACATTTTTTTAAGCTTCATTTCCTTTCCGTCGTGCCTTCCTTTTCCTCCTCGCGTCGCACCTTGTTGGGCCAAGCAGAATAGACCACGAAGAGGTTGCTGGCGGGTGCAAGGCATCAGGTTGAGACTTGCGGTGCAGCAGAAAACGATGGCTGGAAGTGCTTGCCGGAACCGAGCTTGATCTGAGAAAAGAGGAGACAACAATGGTGTTGGTAAAGGCCGAGTAAGGTAGGGTTCAAAGACGCCGTTCGAATAAAAGAAACAGAGGTGGGAAATTGATTTAAAAGAGGGATTGTGTATGGTATTACAGATCAAATAATAGGGCAGTTGACGAGGGTTGAGCTGGGTGGTGTTGTGAGCTGAAAATGAAAGGGGTAGACTATGGTTTTTGGAAAGCTAAGTTAGGGCTTTAAGAGGGCTGAACGTGGACAGCTTATGGGAGCTGTGTTTAAAGCTGGAAAACGTGATTTTGAAAGGGGTTATAAGCTGCCACGAAGAAGGGAGAACAAGGCTGAGGAAGAAGCTTAAAGTCTTGACTGATCAGTGGGCATTTTAAGGACTGGAAGCAAGATTTTCGGTGGCTGTTTGGGTGCTGAAACAGAACACGAAATAGTGATATTTGTGGTGGCTGAGCTGGGCATTTCCAGCCCTAAGCAAGAGACGTACGAGGGCTAAGACTGGCGGCATTGTGGTGGTGGTTGTAGCCGACATCCAAGGGCTGCTGTAGGAGGGGTATTCCACACCAAAGCTGCAGAGATTTCCTAAGGTAAAAGAAATAAAAAGGAAGAGAATGCACCTAGATTTCAATATATATATATATATATATATATATATATATATATATATATATATATAATGCTTACTTGAAAACAAGGCAAGAAGTAAAGAAAGGAAAAGAAAGGAAAAGGAAATAAAAAGAAAGAAAATGGATAGATATATATATATATATATATATATGTGTAATACATATACATATATATATATATATATATATATATATATATATAAGGATATGGGAAAAATAAGAGAATGTAATTTAAGAATTTAAATTATAATGTGTTGAGTGTATATACATATATATATATATATATATATATATGTATAGACAGGTATCAAGTAAGAATTTAAAATTTCATAAGTGTATAGAAAATTTGGGCTAGACCTTATTAAGTCGAAGTTTCTTGTGAATGTGTAGTGCGCCAAGAGGACGACGGACATGGTCTAGCTGGACACAGGACACGCTCAAGCTAAGCTCGCACTTAGGTAAGACGTTTATATAACGTAGAAGTAGAATTATCCTGTATAGGATTGAATCTTACAATAGAATGAATTGAATACCTAGAGATTTAATATAACGAAATGAAATATAGGTATGATATTTGACTTGATAAAGTACCAAGGTGAGAGACATTGATCGGAAGTGAATCGATATGGTATAGGTTCATAGATATTATGAGATGAAATGATAAACATTCATGCAATTCATGAGCATGTCATTTTATGGTCTTATTCCACTTCCTTAAATTTTATTGCCATCAAGCATGACTTATTACTATACATGAAAAACTGAAATGATTTATTCTTATCATGTTTACAAGAATATTTTGGATGCTTGAATGGCTTTGAAAAGAATGAAATGATAGTTTTCACATATGTACGTATATACATGTAAATGATCTTTAGAAAAGCATTACGTACATTAAACTATTTTTATACGAAAGATTGAATTGCTTTATGAGACTATAGGCACCCTAAGAGAATTAAATTCAATAAAGCATAGTGGAAGCCGCCTAATTGGAGATTACTCATTAGGCATAGAAGCTTGTCCGACAATAGTCGTGGACAGGTCTCAGTCTTGCCTGATCAGTGGGACTGAGAGATATGAGGTCTATGGCCATAGATAGCGCCCTAGTGGTTTCCAGGGGACGATATGATTCTTCACTGCTAGCTACAGTGAACTAAGTCTTTATTGATAGAGAGATAGGGATCTAGCCTAGTCTCAAATGATATGAAATGAAGTTTAGAGTATGTCTTTAAAATGAAAATGAACTCTAAACTCGATATTGATTTACAATATATGAAACGCATTTTGATGCTATATGAGATATGAAATATACTTTCAAAGTATATATGATATGAAACGTGCTTCAAGGAAATATATGCGATATGAAATGTATTTCAAAAAGTATTTGTGATATGAAATATGTTTCAAAAAGCATACTTGACATGAAATGAAAAAGCTTGCATATTTCAAGCACATCTTAAAAGAATACATGAAATGTATTGATATTATACATGTCTTGAACTTGTTTAAAAGAATATGTATTACTTGTTTTATGACTGTAACTACTTCGTTCATAATTACATGTCAAAGGTTATATCATGGTTTCATAACTTAGACATTTCATGACATGTTGAAGCATAGATGAACTGGATATGAGAATATGACAGGTATATGATCGCATGATGAATAAGAGAATGACTGATAGTAAATTTTCCTCACATGACATCATGCATGGCATATAGAACAGTATAATTCTAACTCTGCACTTATATAAATGACTTACTGAGCCTTGCTCATTAAACGCTATTTAAATTTTTCAGATTGAGCACGGAGTTGGGGGAGTATTTCGGAGCCTTCCGAATAGTCCCGAGCCTGAAATATAGTCCCAACTCTCCAAAGAAATTTTTTGTGAACATTTGGGGTATACACACTTTCCTTTTGTGTTTATTACTAATTCAGGCTATTTTGATTCAGTACTTAGATGGGATGTAATCTGATATAGAGAATAGCATCTAGACTAGTAATGATGAAGTATGGAATATTGATTTTTCATGAGTATGGATTGTGGATTGAATAGCATGAACAAGTAACTAAGTAGGAAAATGTGAACCATAAGATGAAATGCTATGATATGGAAATGAACTTGGTAATAGGAATGCTAGAATATGATTAACTGTCATTCTGGGAAGCATGAGCTGGATTATTACTTGTAATTTTTATGCAGGAAAATAACCTGGGTAAAGTCATAAAAATAGGCGAGGGAGTTAACGTCCCAAAACAAAAATTCACTACATTGCACTTAGACAAAGCAACACGAGTATAGGAAAAAGAAAAAAAAATTAGCCCTAATTTCTACGCATCCGTACAAGTAAGAGACACTGTCGCAGCCTTCGGTCGTGACAGACTGTCTAATTGTGAGAAAATATAAGATAGAAAAACTTGTCCTATAAGTGGACCATAAGAAATGATTTTGGGTTTAATCACAAAAATTTGTAATTTTATATTGGCCAATGATCACTTTAAATAGATATTTTTATCCAAAAAGTATTATCAGATAGTAATTATGTCTTTTAAACATAATTTTTGGACTAATTATATTTATTGAAATCAATATGTTCGTTTGACATAACTTTCTAACAAATTATATCTATTCAATGTTTATTAGGCATAATTTTAGGCAATTTAAATCTCCAAATTTCACATTTCAAACTATAGTAGAACCCCTATAAATTAATCTCTTGTAAATTAATAACCTCTTTAAATTAATAAAAATCATTATCTCGATGTGAGTCAGTGGAAAAATTTAATAAACACTTCTATCGTCATAATTAATAATTTTATTTTAAAACATAGTATAAAATTTCAATCCCAATTATCGCATAAATTAATAATTTGACAAAAAAAGGCAAAATATATTACATAATATTTATGAACTAGAAAGTACTTCAAGATGTTAATTTGTAAAAGGTTAGCAGATCTTTTATTTTTAAATTAAAAAGTATTAAATATATTAAAAATATATATTTGCATTGAGATTTTATTAAATTAAAGGTTATACGGTTATTAGAGGGATTCAAAGAATGTGAAAATTAAATATACACGTTTTTTAAGATAATAAAAACACATAAGGTAAACGGCTTTAAACTAATAACCCTTCTAAATTTGTTTTGATTGAAATAATCCTTGTAAATTAATATTAAAAGATAATCCTAAAAATACTAATTTAAAGGGCTTTACTATACTTAAAACCAACGCCATGGCACATGGCCATAAATTACGACAAATGAAAATCCAATATTCTCTTCACAAATGTATGACTCTTTTTTCTATTTACATTACTCTTCAATGCCCTCGTTGTCAAAAGGTTATTTTTTTTTCAAACCATGTGGTGTTCTAATATCATATTGTGTATGAGATTAATTTTCGATCATATTGCGTAGCTAGCGTTGGCCCAAGAAAATTTGACTTGATAAGGATTCAAATAGACTTCTTGTTAATGTTATGTATCATTCTAACTCAATAATTCAGTGGAATCTTACACCACTGAACTAACCCTTTAAATTCTCATTATCAAAAGTATATTTCAAATCTCATAGCAATTCAAACAAAAAATTAGGGTATTTATGTTTCATTTATTAATATCGTACAAACATGTGTTATTACCCATGGGTTATGGCTTAGTTGGCAACATAGGCTGAGTTTGTGAGAAGAGCTCTCGGGTTCGATCCCCACTAAACACGCCTTTGGGGAGGGGTGAAAAGCCTTAACTATGACTAAGCTTCGAACAGGATTAGTCTTAGACGGTTAAAATTGTCACATCCTTAATATACAGTATTTTACCTTTTTTCCACACATTTTACAAAGGTTGGGTTGTCTGCGATGTCTTTATTTCTCATTTCCTTTATACAGTACACATTTATAACTGTAATTTACCATTTGGTAAAATATTTACATATTATAGTTTATCTCTCGTTTACATCCCATATTTATAATACAATACAGTAGTATTGTAAAGTAAGCCTGAACATATAAAATAAATAATTATACTTCTAGGATTTGTATTACGCTGCCTCGGGGTACTTAAAGAGGAGCTGAAAATCCTCGAATGATAATCACGCAATCACTGGAAGTAATCTGTAGATGTTAAAAGTAAAGAAGTGAGCAAACCACGGCTTAGTAAAAGAATTGTATGTAATGCTTGATATCGCGAAGTTCCTATAGGTGCACTATGGACCCTAATAGGAAGGATACTATAGTCAGTTAGGGATCCGAATAGAGTAAGGAAGGTATTTTGAAATACCTGTCTTGTCGCGAAACCTAGAAGCGACTATAGGGATTAAGTATTGATTTTTGAAAATAAATCACTTTTCCATTTCATATGCATTTCAAATCAAGACTTTCAACATGTAAAACATTTAATCATATAATCTAATATTCAAATTAATCATTAAAAAAATATTAGATTAACACTTTTTCATCTCCTTTTTGAAAACATATCACATATCACTGAAATTTCGTAAACAGTCATGTACTTAATTTAGTACAGTAAAACTGTTTAGAAAATCATTATTTATCTCATTTAAAACATCTAAATCACCATTCATCTTTTTCATGTCATTTTGCATTTAAATCATCACTTTTCATATTATAGAAACAGTGGAGACTAAGGCATCACCTGAATTATATCATGCAATAATCCTAGTAGCGTAGAGAAATTATCATGTTAGATCTATGGCCATAGTCTATAGAGGTCCTCAGTTGTATATTGATCAGGTGTCCACCGAGATTGAATACATATCACATGTCACATATCACATATCAGCATGATAAAGGGGCCTATCAGTCTCAAAACAGTATTCTCATCATCATGTCACCTTTATGGAAATCAATAAGATAATTAAAATCATCAATTAGTTTATAAAGGTTTTATTAAAATTATTAAGTGAATATTTATGAAAAATAATTTATGAAATATCCACTTTTCCACTTTTCACTTCATAAACCAGTTCACATACTATAAAACATGTAGAAGGAATTTTCAGTAATCTCACTTTCATTAAAATCGGTAACATGAATATTTAAATAATATTTTTCGGTATATGCATGTTTTATGAAAAATATTAAATTTATTTATTTCCAAGGCTAGGGAATTAACCCAATATGTATTAAATTATTTCATGAGATTTTTATAAAATTTTCTAGGAAATTTCAACAGCATAACAGCTGCTATTTCCCTAACCCTCCTACAAATCAAATACAGTTCCAAAATTCACAAACAACCTTAATACCACATTTTCCAAAGCATATCATTTTAAAATATTCTTATAAAATCATCATCATCATCATCATCCATTATAAAATCATTATAAAATCATGCATATCAAATTATTGCACTCGAGATATCCCTACAGATTGCATACGCATCCCTTACCTGTCTGTCGTATACGACTCTTCCGAGTGCACCAACTATAATTCGTTACTCCTGGGCTACAATTAATTCCACCAAAAATATTAGCTCATTAAATCCTTATTTTTAAGCTATTATTTATGTCTCAATGCAGCCTCATTGGACACTGCAAATATTTTTGCAATATAAATTTTATCAGTAGTATAACATAACTTCTTCATTTTGCGTTGGATTTTAAATTCGAGCATACTGGCAAACTCTTTGTAATTCCTACAGTCTAAATCTACCCTTAAACCATCAAAATCAGCCAAGCATAATGGTCCCCTTATGTTGACCGAATGTGGAATGATGAGGAATTGGTGAAATCTCAACAATTCAATACTACCATGTTAATCTACCATGCTTAATCATCCATTTGGCATCCTTTTCATGAATGAAACCACATATCCCTAGGTTCCCTGGTAGTGTCGCAGGTGCCAATAATAAATTACTTTACTTAAACCTATAGATAGGGCAAGCAAAGGTCGATCCCACAGAGATTGTTTTATTCAAGTTAATTATTTAAATTAAATATCTAACTATTATTTAGAGAGAGAAAAGAGATTTAGGGGTGTTTCAATTAAACTATAATAACTAAGAAAATAATCAGAAAAATAAACAATTAAATAAACTAAAAAATATCAAATACCACAAAACTTCAGTTACAAGGAAATTAATTATTCTTGGGATATGATGTTGATCATTGATTATTTAACATCATTGTCACTTAAGTAGTCAACCGTAGTGTAATTCCCTAGCGTCCAATTACACCTATCTTTCCTTACGGTGTTGTTAATCAAAGGCTCAGTGTCTTAATTAATCTCTAACTATCAAAATTTACCTATGTTCAGCGCTATAGATTAAGTTAATAGGAGCATTAATATCTAGAAAGATTTGAGTCAACATTAAGTAACAAACTCACTCAGCGCGGTTTATTTAACTTAAACCTTAATTCTCCTAGATCCCTAGTGATTAAATTCACAAGCTATTAGGACTTATGTTTTTAATTTGGCTGTAGATTATTTAATTTAACTAAATAATAGGCCTCCTATCTAATCAAACAAACAATCATGCAAATGTGCTCAGAGAATCTTGGATACTTAATCAAGAATTATATTATAAGTTTAAAATCTCACAACATACTTTTTCCAAGAACAATTAATTTACCTCATAACTGAACAAGAAATCTACTCACTATTCATGTTCAAGAATATAAACTCCAAATTATATATGTAACAGTCTGAGTGTACATTTTTACACAATATTTACTAGTATTTTACACATTTTTACTGGTTGGGCTGTTTGTGATACCTTTAACACTTGATCATTGACAGTGATAAATGATAAACATTTATTCAATAAATTCGGAATATAAATTTTTTTTTTACAATATTCCATACACTTTACATTCCCTGTTTCTATTTTGCAATAATGTAGTACTGTATACAAGTGTCTGAATATATAAGAGAAGTGACTGTACCTTTAAATTTCCATGCTCTTTGTCCCAGTAGGCTACTCGCAACTATATTTAACTGAGGAAGCCATCAATTAATCCTTGTGATTAATCTGGAAAGTTTGAAAGTAAGGGGTGAGCGAACCACATGCTCAGTAAAGGAGTCGTATGCTGCTTGATATAATGAAATCTATATGCTAGAAAATATTCATTTTTCCATAAATCTAAATGGAATAAATCATTTAATTTCCACCACTTCAATAACAGTTCAAAACACGTGACAGTACAATGGTAAAACGGTAATTACAATAAACAGTCTTTTTCAGTACAGTAGCTTATAAATATCCAAATCACTGGATAATAGTTCAGTAATTATTTCTATTTTAGAAATAATTTTCAAAGTATTCTTTCTTAATAACAGTAAATTTCCTTTCTGTTCAGTAAATAGTATTTTGTATAATTCAGTTCAGTAAACAAAAATCAGTAGATTTCAGTTCAGTAAATCGAAATCAGTAGCTACTAGTTCAATACACAGTAATCAGTAGCTACTACTTCAGTAAACAATAATCAGTAAGTTTCAATTCAGTAAATAGTAAACAGTAGCTTTCAGTTCAGTAAACAGTAATCAGTAGCTACCAGTTTAGTAAACAGTAAACAGTAGCTTTCAGTTCAGTAAACAGCAATCAATAGCTACCAGTTCAGTAAAACAGTGTTTTGGTATGGTTCAGTTCGTTAAACAGTAATTCATAGTGCAATACAGTAAACAGGATTCAATAAATCCCTCCAGTAATAGTAATCAGTAAGTTGAGACTAGGTATCACCCTACAATTAAATCATGCTATCATCGTCCACTAAGGGACACAGTAATCATCCCCGAAGGGACATAGTAACAATATCCAGTAAGATCTATGGCCATGATCTATAGGGTGTCCTCGGTGTACACTTGCCAGGTGACATCCGGGACGCTGATGACTGGCGGTCAATCAGCCACGTGACAGTAACAGTAATAGTATGATGCATGAAACTCGGGGCCTAAGTCTCAAAACAGTATAGAAACAGTACCATAGCCTTTATGAATCTTATTCAAAGTAATTTGAAATATTTCATGTTTATCCATAAGGCTCTCACAATTTCATATATCATCACCTTTATGGAATTTATAAAATAAATAAAATCATCAATTAATTCCATAGAGGTATAAAAACATTCATTTTCTCATAAAAATACCTTTAAGAAAATCAAATGAATTAAATCATTTGTTTGAAGAATTATTTTCCAAAAAGGTATTTTATTCCCCATTTTCACATATAGTAAATCCATCAGTAAATATTCATGTATCAAGTGAGAAAGTAAATAAATATTCAATTTGAATATTTAATATCACATAAAACAAATCAATTTCTCACTTTAATAAAAATATAAAACATGAATATTTAATTTCTCATAACTTTATCAAAATTTCTAATTTATGGAAAATTGGTGGAAATTATATTCAAAATTTTCCATTTAAATCATTTCATGCTTCTAAAATATTTTGGAATATTTTAGAATATTTTTGGAAAATTTTCGATAGCATTACAGTTGTGGATTCCTAACCTCCTGCACACAGTCACAGTATATAAACCAGCTTTTCAACCACAGATTTTGCATGTTTTCAAACCAAATCATGTATTCAATATACTCATAACATTTAACTCAAGAAAACATGCAATTCATTATATCACTACAACTCACACACTCTCCCCTTACCTGTACGGTGTTATTTCATTCAAACTATACACTTTGTGACCTTGGACCACTGATTAGGTCCTTATTCATCTCCTTTCCCATTTCGTGGATTTAGCTTCAAAGCTGCAAAAGATAAGTCGTACAAGTTCAATCCCGAAACAATTTCGAAATATACATATACACTAATTATTCTTAAAAATCCTACTCATTAAGGTAGAATTATTCTTTATAAGAATTTTAGACCTATCAACGCCTTTCTATTCATAACGGAAAATATCTAACTCTGATTAATGCACAGTCAATTTTTTTATGTAATCTGAGTTAATTTCCTATCCAGGAGTATAAGGCCCATTTTCTAGTTCATTCCATATTGTTTCTCACAACTTTTCAAAGTTCAGCCCAATTCTGACCCATATTGCAGGATGGTTTCTTGACCTTTGTGCATTAAAAATTATATTTCTGATTATAGGGACATCCAAAAATTATGAATCTAAGACCATATGAATCATAATCCAATTCCCTATTCAGAATAGTGAGTTTCATTATTGTATCATTTCGGAATTATTTTTAATAATTCCTCAAAGTTACCCTGTTTCCAGATGCATTCTGGCTGATTGTATACTGACCTTTATGTACAAATTGGGTCATATCTCAAGATAGGTTTGTTCAAATTGTGCAAACTTAGAACCATATTATTCTAGACTCATTTACCTTTCCAGAAACATAAAGCTTGCAGCCAAATTAAATTTGTGCTATTTTCTAAAATTTTTCAAAGTTTCCACTGAGCATCTCGCCTACTGCACTGAGTGCCCTGTGTTCAGCTGCCTATATCTCAGGCTATACAACTCCAAATTAGGTAATTCCAAAACTGAATTTTTTCTAACTCATGAGGATATCTTTCGTAATTTTTCCAGAATTTATTTCTTTCTAAAACCCCCAAACTGAATTTTTCAATTGGGCTCGGACAGGACAGTTCTTCCAGCAGAATTGTAATCTACACTTAGCATTTTGTTTCTTTTCTTTCCTCAACTTGTGCCAATTCCATGATCTAATAAAGCTTAACTAAATTAATGCTAGGATCATGCTTCTCATGCTAAGAATTATAAAAATTCATCATGTAATATCAAGTAAACCATAGACTTGTAAAAACTCACCTTGACCGAAATTCACTCCTAAAACAGAATATTTTTCTGTCTCACGTTCAGTCCCTCTTCTTGGCTTTCTTGGCTATTCAATTGATGGAGGAAAGGTTGATGGTGAAGGCTTAGATGATTAAGTATCATGTGTGTATAATTTTTGCTGCTTTTCCTTGGATGAACGGAAGCCAAACAGAACCCAAAATGCAATATAAAACTGATGGCTCGTGGATAGCAGAGGAATCGGTGGGAGAAGAAGATTTTGCTGAAGTTTTATTTTCAATCTAATCTTTTATTCATGCTAGCCTATCATGCTTTGCCACTTAGCCTCTTATCCATTTTCCTTCTTCATTTCAAGTCTTAAAATGCATTAAATGGTGAAGACATTTGCAGCAAGAAGAATGGTGTGGGATACATTGCTTGTTGCTATCCGTTTTTGACCAAGCTCCATGACCCTTTGGTAATTTTTTTTTATCCACTGAAATTTAAACACATGTTGTTTCTATCTTCCCATCCTTTTATACTACTCATATCGCAGATTTTATACTACAAAATCATGATTGAATTCCTTTAATTTCAATCTGAAAATCGGTACCAAGGCTGCATCAATAGTTGACGTGCAGTCCCTCCTTTACTTGGCTGCACGTTTCTTGTTCCATTTTTTTTTCCAGCCAATTAAATTAGCCTCATGTTCATCTTCAATTTTCTTCCCTTTTTATTGTATTTTATACAATCAATTGTATCTTATTTTTCCTTTAAAATTTTTCCAGCCATTCAACAAAATGGCTAGCAAAAGTGGCGCACTGCAGTCCATTTTGGCTGCACTTTCTTTGATTTATTTTGCCACCTTTAATGTATATTTCAACCAATAAAAATTCAATCATATATTCAATTAATAATTCACATACACAATAATAAATTTTCCCTTCTCTTATAACTCATGTATTTGTATCATATCCCATGAGAATCACACTTCCATTTTAACTTTCAGATTTCTTTTCTTTCTTCCTTCTATACTCTAAATTCATCATTCAATATTGGTCTCATCTCAATACACCATATGATAATTTATGTATCCCATAATTCCAAATTGAGAGTGGAAATTTACATTGAATCCTTATTTAAATTCCACTATCAATTATTTACAACATATAGTGTACAGCGTAATAAAATCGGATCTCACAATATACTATAAAGATTACAAATATCATGCAAGAAACAGTCAAAAAAGCAATCTTTAATAATATAAAATCAGAATTACTAATCAAGATTATAAACTAGTAAGCAAGAACACACAAACAATATTACTTTAAATAAAGAAAACAAAATCAAAATTAAAAATAATAAAGAAATCAGCAAAATAATAAAAATAAAATTTTTTATTGAATCTACTCTAAAACTATACAAGAGAGAAGAAGGGGAAGAGAGATTTGATTTTTGTGAGAGCCAATGTGCTCTTTATATAGGCCTAAGAATCTAAATTAGAGTAGGAGTCTGAGAAGAGTTTTAATTTGACTCAAACTCCTTTTAGAACTTCTCTCTCTTTACAGTTCTTTTTTCTACTTAAACTCTGTTTTCCTCCTTTATTATATTGTCTTAAAACTAATTAAAACTTTAAGACATAACAAAATTTTCAGACATATCTTGTCTTAGCCTTGCTTTGTTAGAATTTCTTCTGTAATCTCGTTTTTCTGCCTATAATTTCGTACTGATTTTGTCCAAATGTTTGACCCATCAAACGAACTCCGATTTTCACGATCTTATACATTCCGAAAACCTTGAGGAGTTCTCTACAACTTTTATGAAGGCCACTTCTTGATATCAAGTCGTTATGTTGGTTAAATTCATCAATATTTTGAACTGGACGGAAAAATGTACACTTTGCTCTTTTTAGCTCCTTTTAATTCCAACTTTGATATTTAATACCTAAAACATAAAATAAACATTAGTAAGCTCTATTAGGCATAAAACATCAATATAGAGAATATATTAACGCATATAAAATTCACAAAATATTATCCTATTATTCCCTCCATGGCCAAATTCTCCCTCTAATGGCATAATTTCATTTTGTTCCATTTAGTCAAAACCAATGATATAGACACACTTAGCTAGCTTAGATGAACATTCTTACACCATTAAAATTCAAAAAAACATAAAGGATGGTAATGTACCTCACTTGACTGAGACTTTGTGGCTCTCTTTCTCCTTGAATTGTGGATTATACAATGAACTTTTGGTATGGGCAGGTAGAGGAGAGAGAATAGAATATTTTTCTAGTTATAATTGTGTTTAAATTTTGTGTATATAGTTGACTAGGATGGCTTGTATTTTTCTTTATTCTTTTCTTCACTTATGGTGGAGTGGGAGGCTTGGAGAAGACCATGAATAGTGTCGGTCAACAACTGATGGGTTTATGAAGAAAATTTTGGAAGTGGGTAAAATGACCAAAATGCTCTTAGTTATGTAAATTTCGGACAATTTTGCCCTTATGGTTCCATTGTTGTAAAAACCGTGTAATAGTGCTCCAAAATTTCAGATTCCAGCACCAATTAATCTTATTTACTGTATCTTGATGATTAGAAGTGGTTTCGTTGACGCAAGGTACATGGATAATGAGAAATTACGATTTTACCCTCGCGACCTGCCGGTGAATTTCTCCAACTGATTTGATAAATCTATTATTGCTATCTTAAACTAATTTTCATGTAGAATAACATGGTATTTTTACTTCGTCCCAATTCATTTTAGTTTAGGTGTAATTTATGAAAATACCCTCGAGATGTAATTGTCATTTTCTAATTTGTTTGCTATACTTCACAAAATGATGCAAACAGGGTATTTTGGTATCAAAATTTTCATAATATCATTATTACACCATATATACACTGTTCCTTTAATCATATATAGGTATATCTGGGCACAAAATTCAAGTGGGGCCCACATCACTATTTACTTAAAATTTACAAATATAATAAAAAAATCAAAATTACATATAAATACACATGTACAGTACAAAATAATCTGTTCTTAAAAAAATGGATTCCTATGGTTTACACAAAAGAAAAACATGTGCTATTTATGTAGATAACACACTTAAGCTTTACATGAACTAAAAAAAAATTTGATAAAAACACATGTACCTTCTATAATCATAAATAATTGATTTAAGCCATGGGTTTCTTCTTGTATAAAAACCAGCAACATGAAGGGAATAAATAATCAACGATTCAATTAAGTATAAATCAAAGAGATTGAATGATATTTATATTAAAATAAATAATTATAAGGAAATAACCATTTTTTTAAGTAACAAGAAAAAAGAGATGGGAAGAAAAGCATGTCGAGGGGATAAAAAATATGAAAATTGAAATTGTAAAAGGTAAATTTTATTGATATTTTCAAAATTTTACTATAATTCAATTTTAATCTATTAGTTTAAGAAATGAACATTTCGATCCATAATTATAAATTTGACAGACATAAAAAATTGTTCTATTAAGTTATTATTAAAAAATCTATTAAATTAAATATTTGTTACTAATGAAATATCCATAATAACATTTTTGGTATAAAAAAATAAAAATATTACATAGAATAATTTTTTAAAAAGTTTCTTAAAAACAATAAATAATAACAAAATTCATTGTTAATACTTGAGAATGCAATATTATTAATTCAAGTTTAATAATTAACTGATATATGTTAAAATCATATATGTTTTGGATTAAAATGTCTGTTTTCAAAATTAATGGATTGAAATTGAATTATGTTAAAATTTTGAAGATGTAACGGTCGCGGCCACCCTGCATGGGCCCTACGCATACGTTACTCATCCGTACTGTCCTCTCTGGGCCCACTGGCCCTCAAGGATTTATTTCGCGTCCCGGAGCACTCGAACCCCTTACCTCATGTAAGTGTCGAGCTACTCCAACCATTGGACTTGCGACCGTTACAATAAAACGCGCGTTTTATTGTGATGCCCTGGATTTACCGGACTCCGCCGGGGGGTCCCAGGCGCCACCACTCATCCGAACTGTCCGCTTTGGGGTTCTAGAGGTGGCCCCCGTCACGCAGACGTGGCACTTAGTCCCTCACGGATTTATCGGGAATAAATCCCCAATTCGCGTCCGCCATGACTTGAACCCCTTACCACTTGTAAGTGTCAAGTCATGACTAACCATTGGACCTAGTCCAATGGTTAGTCATGACTTGACACTTACAAGTGGTAAGGGGTTCAAGTCATGGCGGACGCGAATTGGGGATTTATTCCCGATAAATCCGTGAGGGACTAAGTGTCACGTCTGCGTGACGGGGGCCACCTCTAGAACCCCAAAGCGGACAGTTCGGATGAGTGGTGGCGCCTGGGACCCCCCGGCGGAGTCCGGTAAATCCAGGGCATCACAGAAGATATCAGCAGAATTTTTTCCAGAGTAAAACATAAGATATTTTGTACAATTATTCCTTTAAACGTGTCACCAACATCACGTTTAAAGGGGTAATTGCGTTGAGGTGGCAGTATCGGCAGTCATGATGGGCTGCCATGTATGTGTTGAGGATCCTGTTAAGAAACTCAAGAATAAATTACTCCATCTTGCTCCAATGGTTATCATAATTACTTTATTAATATTGCAATGCACAATGTTCAGTTCAGACAACAAATGAATGTCTCTCTACCCAAAAATTCAACTTAACTAACTATCATCATAAAAGTTCAAAAAGGGTAATTCTTAAAATCAAACAAAAATTGAAAACCAAAATAATATTCAGCTGCCCAAAGAATAATTTCTTTAAGAAGAAAAACAAACAAACAAACTCTTTTTCTTTAAAAAAAAAACACGAATGGCGTATGCTATTTGATTGTATTAAGAACCGGAATCGGATAAATTTGTCGACAAAGAACTCAGCGAAATACCAAAGTCAGTTATATATATGATCAAAATTCTGGCTACGGTGTAGAGTTTTGCAGAGAACACAGAGATGCAAACGCAGAGGAAGGACTAGAAAACTAAAAACATGACTAAACATAAATTTAGAAAGAAAAAGAAAAAGAGAAATAGAGATTCCATACTATTGTATTATATTATTACATGAGCAAGAAGATTATCCTCCTATCATCGTATGCTTGAGAAAGAATAAAAGAAATGACACAGAAGCGGTGATGAAGAGAGGCCACATCTGCAATCATGAGTGTGTAATTTCACATTTCAGCGTGGATGTGTACATTTTCCTCGTGAGAAAAATGTAAAAGACATAATAGTATTAATTATATACTTAGTATCCGATATTAATATGTTTTAAGCAATAATAAATTACGATTTATATAGACACTTAAAATTTAAAACTACATAGTACCGCTGTAGGATATGGATGACACAGACATTTCCATTGCCATTTTAGAGCAAGAAAAGAAAAGAGCGACAATACAACAAATACATCTCATTCTACCCAGCTTGCGATGGTGAAAATAAATTAAATACGTAACTACCGAATTTGCAGCTCAGCAGAATGACTGACCTTAATCAATGATCTTCCTTTCCGAGCCTTTCAACTATCCCAGATATTAATATCATACATTATTGAATATAACAGAACGTTTTGTTTTGTTTCAGATCAGAAATGTCATTCTCTTGCAGGGTAAAGCAGTCTCATATGAACTTTTCGCTCCTCTTAACAGAGAAGAAAGATCACGAAGAAGTAACAAATTTGAGACTATGCTTAAGAAGATTCCAAAACTGAAACTTTTCTGTGAATTATTTTGAACAAATTCTTAGGCTTAGTTTGACATGCAGTCCAAACAAGTTTTTATGGTAAATCAGGCCTAAGGAACCCATTAACCTTTAAACTTTACTCTGTTATCATTCCTGACATAAAAAAGGCAAGTGAGTTGTCTCATTTACCCTAGAGTTTTATTCATATTTAGTGCTTTTATAAAAGCATACAAGGTCTAGGTTGCATAGATACCACACAAATACTAGTGGGCAATTGCAAGGAGAGCTTGTGCTTGCTTCTCATAGCGAAAATCGTCGCTCTTAGATTCATCTGCACACCAAACAAATATACCATGGAGTTTGTTCTGACTCTTGAGCACACTGCAGGCAGTAAAGAAGCCGTTTCCTGCTGTCAAGCCACCGCTTCCATCACTAATGATGCTAACTAAAACCTGACCGCCATTATAGTTAGAGCTTTGGGTGTTGAAGTAATTCAAAAACTGAGAAACTGTTGTTGCTTTATCATAGGCATAAAATTGGAAGTTGACATAGTCTATGAGGTGACCATAGCTTTTCCACAAGGCCTTGTAATGTCTTTGAACATCATCATCGTCAAATGGAGCTATGGAAGCAAAAGAGATTACTCCATTCTTCTTGAGGGTTGTTATAAGGCGTCCAATGCACTCAGCGAAAGTGGCAGGGTCAGCATGGAAGTGCTCATAGTGAATGTCAATTCCATCCAAGTTGTACTTTTTCATAATAGTTGTGACAGAAGAAACTGCATTTGAAACCCAAGAGTCTACAGAGGAAGCGTTGAAGTAAGCATAGCCACCTCTCACACTGTCCCCTCCTAGACTTAAGGCCACTTTAACATTTGAATGGCGGCTCTTGATGGAAGAAACCTGGGAAGGGCTGAGGTTGTCAGAGTCCCAAAATACATTGAATTTCCCATTTGTTGGAGAAGGAGAACCTGAGGTGTCATAGTCTATGGCAAATGCGAGAATGAAATGGAATTCGACATCGGAATTAATAGGAACATCAGTGAATCTGACATTTTTGAACTCAGCTCCTATATATTCTCGGAAGAGGTTTGAGTTTCCAGGAGCTGCCTGGATTGACATATGGCAGGGGAACAACACTTGGAAAATGAAAATGGCAATGAAAAACTTGGAAAGGTCCATTGTTTTGAACAACTAGATTATTGCTGTAGGCTTTGAGTTGAATCACTCTTGTTAGAAGGTCTTTATATAGGCATAGCATACAAAATACAAAGCTTTTGGGACGTAGGGACTTAAAAACAAAGAAAATGTTTGTTTGCCGTTAACTTAATTATGCTTTTGGGATCTTTTTCCTGTTCAATTAGAACAAACAGGCTACCATAAAATACCAACTATATAAATGAAACTGGTTTGTTTTCTTTCCAATCTGCAAGACTTCTGAAAGTCAAAGGTTTATTGTCTTGATATATATTGAACTCCTAGTTTGTCTTCGGGCATGGCTATGCTACCTAATTAAGCCAAGAACTTCATTATCTTCTGGACTGTGGAAGAACAGTGCCTTGGATGGAATGGCAGTTTGGGAGTTAATTGTTTGCCTGTTTGGCAAGGAAAGTGAGAGGTATCCGCAATTTTTGAGTTGTGAATAATATGTTCTGTGTGATTTTCAGAAGATTGTTTTTGTGATTAAGAATGAGAACATATCATGATCATCGTTGCACAACCACATAATTGATTGACCTTACTCAGTACCATTTGCCCATTCGGTATCGAATTCATTAATGGATATGAAACTCTGTATCGAATTCATTAATGGATATTAAACGGAAGCAATTATCTCTACTTTTTTAAGCAAATATTGTATGGAAAAAGAAAAAAAAACTATAACATTTATATATCTAATTTGTGACCTTGGCGGTGCACGTATGTTTTTATCTAAATATGTCTTTTTATAGAAATATTATATATTAAATCTATTTGTTTACATATACAAATAAAATTTGTAATAAATATAAAACATTCAAAATAATAAATTAGAATAAAATTTAATAATTTTGAAAAATAAATAGTAAATCATTTTAAAATTTTTAAATAATAATTAATGAATAATGAAATATATAAATAGTTTTGTCCAAATATCTAAAATAATAATATTAAAAAAAACTAATACAATGGTTAAATTAAAAATTACAAGTTTTATCACCGCAAAAAATGTCTTAGTTTTGAGCATCTTCATCTTGTGCAGCCTTTTTTTCATACACTGACAATTTTGTATATAATTTAAAATAAATTTTATTTATTTATGAGATAAATTAGTTTTAATTGATTAATTAATGTACATGAAACCTTCTTCGGGTGCACATACTTTTTTTGCAGGAGTTTGAAGAATATTCATATTTGTCAGCTATATTGATTGTCAAAATATTATGCATATAGGTTGGTATTTTATTTACATACATACATATGAATATTTACCTTTTTTGTATTTTGTCAAGTAATTATCAGCTCCCTTCCGCATAAATTATATTATAGACACGGGCACTCTCATGATAAAAGTTGTAATCAAATTCAACTACACTTCGAATATAGAGGCCTATTAATCCTTCCAATATTTTTTTCTACTTTGGCATCACCATCTTCCTATAAATAAGTTATATAGATTTTAAATTAAAATAATTAATTATTAATATGAATTAAATTTAAAAAATTATTGTAAAAACAAAATAACCTCATTTTTCATTTTAAATAATTGTTGAGCTGTGCAATTGAGAATTTGATTAAATTTTCCATCAACAATAACAAAAGAAGCAGTGTCATTTCTATATGATACTTTAACAGTCAATTTATATTTCACATAAAATATAATTAATAATTAGACTTAAACTCATTTGAATTTAAAAAATAGATAAAGGTATATCAAGAAAAAAGAGTTTCATGTAGGATCCAAAAAATGTTTACTTAATTTAATATGTAATGATTAAAATTTGTTTATTTATAAAAAAATAGAAAACTTAATTCACTTATCTAAACGATTTGTCATGTCTAGTTAAAACTGAAGGTTTAGGGTGATTCACCAAAAAAAAAGTTTAGGGTGGTGGAGTGGGCTTCTTCTTTGATAATGCAGCTCAATTTTAAGCTTATGCCAACCCATTGTTAGTAAATGGACCGTCTAATGGAGAGAAAGAATAAGATTGCAAAAACTTGTCATGTAATTGGACCATAAGAAATGATTTTGGGTTTAATCACAAAAGTTTGTATATTTGCATTGGCCGATGAACACTTTAAATAGATTTTTTTTGTCTAAAAGGTATTGTTTCATATTAATTATGGCTTTTAAACATCACTTCTAAACTAATTATATTTATTGAAATTAATATATCTGTTCGACATGACTTTTTAACAAATTATATCTATGCAATATTTATTAGGCATAATTTTAGGCAATTTAAATCTCCAAATTTGACATTTCAAACTATAGTAGCCTTATAAATTAATCTATTGTAAATTAATAAAATCTTTAAGTTAATAAAAATCGTTGTCTCAATGCGAGTCAACGGAAAAATTTAATAAACCCCTCTATCATAGTACTTAATAATTTTATTTTAAAACTTAGTGTAAAATTTCAATCCCAATTATCGCATAAATTAATAATTTGATAAAAAAGGCAAAATATATTACATAATATTTAAAAACTAGAAAGCATTTCAAAATGTTAATTTGTAAAAGGTTACCATATTTAAGATCTTTTATTTTTAAATTAAAAGAGGGTTAAATATATTAAAAATATATATTTGTAAGGAGATTTTTATTAAATTAAAGGTTATAAGGTTAATAGAGGGATTTAAAAAAAGTGAAAATTAAATAGATATGTTTTTTATGACAATAAGAACGCATTAGGTAAAAGACTTTAAACTAATAACCCCTTCTAAATTAATTTTCAATGGCAACTTAAAAATATTAATTTAAAGGGCTGTACTGTACTTAAAACCAGTGCCATGGCACGTGGCTAGAAAATTGCAACAAATGAAAATCCAATATTCTCTTCACAAATGTATGACTCTTATTTCTATGTATATGACTCTTAAATGTCCTCGTTGTCAAAAGGATTTTTTTTTTAACATGATGTGTTCTAATATGATATTAGGTATGAAATTAATTTTTGCTCATATAATGTGACTGGCACTGACTAAAAAAAATTTTACTTGGTAAGAATTTGAACAAAAAATTTTTTACAATGAATCATCCTTACTTAATAATTCAATTAAACCTTATACCACTAAACTAATACTTCATATTCTCATTTTCAAAAGGTTATTTCAAATCTTATAGCGATTCAATGTCACGACCCGAAGATCGCGACTTTCACTTGATTCTTATACTTTTCTTAGTCTACAAATTTATGGACTAAATTTTTCTTTTTCATTTTAAGGTTTGTATTCGGTGTCAGTGTAGTTACTATACTATTTAGGTGACTTAAACTCATTCCATTTAAATATTAAACAACCACGGAAACGGTTCTTAGTTACATCCCGACTTGTTAAACAAAATATGTACTGTGCATCAATTAAAGTCATACATGTAAACAAGTAATTTATAAGAAACATATACCTTAGAAGATTAGTACCAAGTCCATATACAGTCTCCGATGCCCACTGAGCAGCTCACATGGCAGATGTTAACTTCAATAATCTGAAAGAGATGAAATTTAGTGGGGTGAGCAAAACCACGGCTCAGTAAGATACTAATATAAATACAAGAGTAGGATTACACTGTCTTAATCTGCAATGCTTAAAACTTGCAAATTTGCAATCACAGTTAATCCTTTCTCATCGATAACATATCATTATCTCATTTCTTGTCATCTGTCTATCACTTATACTTTTAAAATTATCATCATAATCACTTTTCAGTCTTCTTGTCCTTACACTATAGTGCATCGCACAACAATCTGTCGTATCCAAATTGAATGTCATATACTATTAGTATATATTTTCCTCTATCTCGGAGTACATCATGTCCAATTGAAGCACCATATCAATTCACTTTATATTTCATAATCGTACTCCTGTAATTTATCATCTCATATCACTTTTCCTTATAGAGAAATCATGATCACCACAGTGTAAGTTCACAATTCTCTTCATATCTATCATATGTTCATATATCATATCATGGCATCATCTAGATGAAATATCATTTATGTCGAGTCATGACATTTATCATGAAACTCGTGTACAAAGCATATTATCATGTCAAGGTTTAATATCCAATTATGTAACTTTACTGTATAAACCGCTATCATCTCTAATCGTGTCATATGTACTTTAGAACATGCTCCACGTATGAATTTTCAATTCATTCAAGTCTACCTTTATGGCATGATAAAAACATGTTCAATTTCAATTCATGTATTCATTTTCAGAGCAGGTCTAAAACATGTGCGGTTTTAAAACATTTTTCATATACTATAAGTCATATCAGGTCTAGAGTTCATTTCAAATCGATTTATACTCTAGACCGCATATCATTTTAAATTCGACACGAAATCGTATATAAATCATATCAGTGTCGAAATCATTTATCATATACTTTTAAAACATATATTGTAAATCATATCAGGTCTAGAGTTCATATCAAATCAAACTATACTCTAGACCGCATATCATGCCATGTTCGACACAAATTTTCGTATAAATCATATAAGTGTCGAAATCATATCTCATGGACTTTTAAAACATGTTTAAAACATGTACTGTTTCAAAACATATTTCATTTCAAATCTGTTTCATGTACAGTATAAATCATGTCAAGTCTAGAGTTCATATCAATAAAATCATACTCTAGACTTCATATCATATCAATTAGAGACTAGGCTAGATCCCTATCATCTCTATCAATAAAGACTTAAATCACTGTAGCTAGCAATGAAATCATATCATCGTCCCCTGGAAACCAACTAGGGCGCTATCTATGGCCATAGACCTCATCTCTCTCAGCCCCACTGATCAGGCGTGACTGAGACCTGTCCACGACTATTGTCGGACAAGCATATCTGCCTAATGAGCAAAGCTCCAATTAGGCGGTTTCCACTATGCTTTATTGAATTTAATTCTTTTAGGGTGCCTACAGTCTCATAAAACATTTAAATCTTTAGCTTTTCTTTTTAAAATCATGTAAAGCATATGGTGAAGTTCTTTAAGAGGTTTCGTATATAAAAATACGTATATACCATATACTTTCTTTTTAAAGCTAATCTATACTTTATAGCATTTATATAAATGCTATTATAACATCTGAAACTATAGCAAATTATGCTTAAAAGCGATGCTATGAAATCATCTCCGTACGTAATTTTAGTAATAGTTTCAAATGTCAATATAAGTAATACCTTCCTCTAATACGGTGAAACAATTCATTTAACTTTATCACTATTAATCGTTCGATTTCAAACTATCCTTCTGACACATCAGTAATTCAGTGTTCAAATCAATTCAATATTCATTTCCTTCAGTTTTCAACTTATTCAGTACTCCGATTATTCAATAATCAGATCATTTGGTATTCAAGTCATTCAGTATTCGATATCCTTTTTCGATAGCTATAAACTATACCAATCATTTCTACCTTTCACTATTAATACTAAGACCACATCACTTGCATGAATCCTCTTAGTATTCCTAAAAATTTAAATATCATGTCACTATATAGCCATCAAAATACTGAAATTATGCAATATTAATATCCTCATTCGTTATCTATTCCAGAGTCGACACCGAGGATTATAGAACCAGAAGATCAATACTCGCTTATCAAATCCATTTATGGTTTGACCTATAGGTACATATTCAGAATCCTCGACTTGCGGTTCATTTTTCATTCACTATCGTAAAAATCATATCACAATCCTCAATTCACTTTTCATCTGGCATGTAGAATGTAATATCATGTTAAAATTATCCATAAACGTCCTCAATTCAATTTTTGATTGGCAATTCACCACTTAAAAGAATTTGCTAGTTTCCACTATCAACAGTATTTCAATCATTTAAGTTGCCTTGCGACTATCCATGTTATTGTCAAAAATCTCAGTTCATACCACTAAGACGGTCCATTTATTTGAATTTATCAATCCTATAATCATCACTCGATTGATAATTCCGCAATCCTATCATTCGACCATCTAAATCACAACTTCGATTTTTTTCTCTTTTAAGTTGTATCATATAATTATCATCACCTTTATCTGTGATCCGTTAAATAAATAATTTCACCTCAATCTCAACTTGATACCATTTATGATATTAAAATCACTTGATTTATCAATTCTATAAGGTTTAGACCATATAATTCACCACATTATCGTTTTCAATGATCTATCTTCCCATCGATTTCAATATCAAACTCTTCAGTAATACCATATAATCCTTTTAATATTTATTTTCAATAATTATTTCCAAAATTCCATTTACATGAGAAACTTAAATCTTTTTCCTCAAAGTTTTTCTAAGAATTTCGGCAGCATAACGGCGTAATTTTCCCTAACCTCCTGCAAGGGAAACACAATTTATACTTGCAGCCGTTGATTCTCACCAATTTTACCTCTTACTAAGACCCCCACCATCAGTTGTGGGTCCTCTTAGCATTTTTAGCAAATCAATTTAAATCGATGCATTATATAAAAATCACAATTCCATTTAAAATCAATTAAATAAATGCATCATATAAAAATTCGTAATTCCCACATACAATATAAAGCTACTAATGCTTTATAAAAGTATCTTACCTATTCGCCAAGCTTAGCGCACTTTCCGATTTTTTCGAGCCTTGCCGAACTCCACCATTCGTCTCATTTCCATTTTTGCTACAATTTCAAAAATTAACATATATTTTCATTTAGAAAATAATCCGAAAATTTCCAATAATTCCAATAGACATATGGCGAAAAGACTTAAATTTTCCTTACCACATTTTTTTTTTCTTTTTCCTTTCCTTCTTCTTCTTCTTCCTTCTTTTCTTTCTCCTTTTCTTTTCTTTTCTTTTCTTCTTTCTTTTCTTTTCTTTTCCTTTTTTTTTTTTTCTGGCCTGAACCGGTTCGGACCGGTTCAGGCCGGTTCTACCGGTTCGACCGGTTCGGCCACCGGCGGCCATCCTCTCCGCCGGTTCAGGCTTCCCACAAGTAGCCGAGGTGGTGCTGAAGCCGAATCTGGTCTCCTTTCCTCCCCACCGGCGGTGACGGCACCGGATCTGGAGGTGGCAACGGCGGCCTCTTTCCTCTCTGTTTCTTCCTTCCCCCTCCTTTCTCTTCCACCGCCAGTGGTCTACTTCCCTTCGGTTCACCTTCGTCTACGCCGGGGTGGTGGTGGCGATGCCCAGATCGGCGGCATCGCCGGTTTCCTTTCTCCCTTTTTCCTCTCGGGTTTTTTCGTTTTGTTTCGCCGTTTTCTCCCGCTTTTCGCTTCGTTTCTGTTTCCTTTTCCTTTCCCCCGCCGTCGGCGTCGGCGTCTCTTCCTCCATCACAGTTCGCCGGCGGCGTCACTCCTTCTCCGGTAAGCCAACAGGGGTCGGCTTTCCTTTTTGGTCTTCCTCTTCTGTTTAGTTAACAGAAGAGGAAATGTGGGAATCGGGTTCCCCGATTCCCACTTCTCTTTTTTTTTTTTAATTATAATTATAAAATATATTTATAATTATAATATCTATAAATATATCATATAATTAAATATACATAGGTATACATATATAAAATCTGTATCAATAAAATATACATGTGTAAATCTATACATTTTACATTTAAAATACTATACATATAATTCATATATATTTTATATATATATATATTTCATATATAAACCATTTATATATGTATACTTTACTTTAAAATACTATATATATATATTTCATATATATATATTATATATATACATAAATGTACAAAAATTTACATATATATATATATATTCAATGATATAAAAATGGTATTTTTTTAACATATGATGTATTCATATATTCCATATATGAATATATATATATATTTATAAAATATATATATATATATATATTTATATAATAACCTTATATAAATATATATAAAATTACATATCTTTATTTTGGATTAAATTTGGATTTCTTGATATCCAAATATATTTTTCTCCAATTTCATTCTTATTTAATTTGGATCTTAATTTGTCCAAATTAAATTTTCCGGATACCTTATATTTATTTAGAAAATTCTCGGTCTTCACATTCAAACAAAAGATTAGTGCATTTACGTTTCATTTATTAGTATGGTACAAACATGTGTTATTTATTAAGATAACACACTTAAGAGTTACATGAACTAAAAAAATGATAAAAATGCATGTACCTTTTAGAATCATAAATAATTGATTTAGGCCATGGGTTTCTCCTTGTATAAAAAAACCAGCAACGTAAAGGGAATGAATAATCAAGGATTCAATTAACTAATAAAACAGAGAGATTGAATGATATTTATATTAAAATAAATAATTATAAGCAAATAACCATTTTTTAAAGTAACAAGAAAAAAGATATGGTAGAAAAAGAGTGTCGAAGGGACCAAAAATATGAAAATTGAAATTGTAAAAGGTAAATTTTATTGAGGTCTTTTAGGTTTTATCATAATGTAATTTTAACCTATTAGTTTGGGAAATGAACATATTGGTCCAAAATTATAAATTTGACAATATAAAAAAATTGTTCTATTAAATTATTATTAAAAAATCTATTAACTTAAATATTTGTTACTCATGAAATATTCATAATAACTTTTTTTGGTATTAAAATATAAAAATATTACATAGAATAATTTTTTTAAAAAATTTCTTAAAAATAATAAATAGTAACAAAATTCATTGTTAATAGTTGAGAATGCAATATTATTAATTCAAGTTAAGTATTTGACTGATATTTGTTAAAATCTTATGTGTTTTGGATCAAACTCGTCTTAATAATTAAAATTTTGAAACTCTGTATCGAATTCATTAATGGATATGAAACGAAAGTAATTATCTCTACTTTTTTAAGCAAATATTGTATGGAAAAAGAAAAAAAAAACTATAGCTTTTATATAACTAATTTGTGACCTTCGCGGAGCAAGTATGTTTTTATCTAAATATGTCTTTTTATAGAAATATTATATGTTAAATTTATTTGTTTACATATACAAATAAAATTTGTAATAAATATAATACATTCAAAATAATAAATTAGAATAAAATTTGATAATTTTAAAAAATAAATAGTAAATCATTTTTAAATTTTTAAATAATAATTAATGAATAATGAAATATATAAATAGTTTCGTCCAAATATCTAAAATAATAATATTAAAAAATAAATACAATTGTTAAATTAAAAATTGAAAGTTTTATCACCGTAAAAAATGTCTTAGTTTTGAGCATCTTCATCTTGTGCAGCCTTTTTTTCATACACCTACAATTTTGTATATAATTTAAAATGAATTTATTTCTTTATGAGATAAATTAATTTTAATTGATTAATTAATGTCCATGAAACCTTCTTCAGGTGCACATACTTTTTTTGCAGGAGTTTGAAGAATATTCATCTTTGTCAGCTATATTGATCATCAAAATATTATGCATGTAGATTGGTATTTTGTTTACATACATACATATGAATATTTACCTTTTTGTATTTTGTTAAGTAATTATTAGCTTTCTTCCGCATAAATTATATTCTAGGCACAGGCACTCTCATGATAAAAGTTGTAATCAAATTTAGCTACACTTCGAATATAGAAGCTTATTAATCCTTCTAATATTTTTTTCCACTTTGACGTTACCATCTTCCTATATATAAGTTATAAATTTTAAATTAAAATAAGTAATTATGAATATGAATTGAATATAAAAAATTGTTGTGAAAAGCAAAATAAGTTCATTTTTCATTTTATACAATTGTTAAGCTGTGTAATCGAGAATTTAATTAAAATTTTCCATCAAGAATAACAAAAGAAACAGTGTTATTTCTATATAATACTTTAATAGCCAACTTATATTTGACATAAAATATAATTAATAATTAGACTTAAACGCATTTGAATTAAAAAATAGATAAATGTATCAATACATACTATTAAAGATAGCTTTGAACAGTGTTTTGTCAATTGAAGCAATTGGTGATGACGCGTGTATGAACACTGTTTTGTCAATTGAAGCAATTAGCGATGACGCGTGTATTATGATAGTTGAACCAAAGAATTGGCGAGCGGTTATGCAAATGTGTGGATTGGCGAGCTATTTTGGTTGGCGAGCTGTTATGTTGTTGTGTGAATTGGCGAGCTAATGCAGTATGTGCCTTTGCTTTAGGTATTTGCTGTGATACCCCCCACAAGCTGGAGAGTATATGTTTTGGACTCCCAGCTTGGACAAATAATGATGAAAGGTTGCAGGATGAGAGGCCTTGGTGAAGATATCAGTTAACTGATCAGAGGACTTCATGGAAGTAAATGAAGAACACCAGTAGTAAGCTTTTCACGCACAATATGACAATCAATATCAATATGTTTGGTTCTCTCATGGAACACAGGATTCTTGGCAATATGCATGGCAGATTGATTGTCACAAAAAAGTAACACTGGAGTGGGGTGTGAAATCTAAAGATCACAAAGCAAATAAAGGAAGCACTGTATTTCACAAGTAGTAGTGGCCAATGCTCGATATTCAGCCTCTGAAGATGAGCGGGAGACAGTGGTATGCTTTTTTTATCGCCAAGCTACAAGAGAGTTGCCAAAGAAATATCACAACAAATACTTGGAGCATAGACATATACTGCAGCAGCTCACCAATCCACACAACAGCTTGTAAGAGCCTCGCCCGTTCGAATCGACCATCAGCAAGCATCCCCTAGGCTTCCCTCTTTGCCCCAGGTTTACTCTTACAAGTGAGTTGGCGAGCATCCTCATTCGCCCACACCTCACTAACATATTGTCCACTTTTGGGCGGTCGCCCATCGCAGCTTCGTCCCAAGGGTCCTGAAGAACTCAAGAATAATCCCTTGAGCACGTTTTACATGAGACGTTCGAACCCTGGTACTTCTCATTAAGTACCCGAGCCTTACGCTCATGTTTCTACAGCTGTGTAGATTGGCGAGTGGTTATGCAGTTGTGTGGATTGGCGAGTTATTTGCTTTGGCGAGTTGTTATGCTATTGGGTGGATTGGTGAGCTGTTGCGGTATGTGCCTATTTTATTAGAGTATATTTCTTATTGATTTAAATATTTTGTTGTTGAATCGAAGAAAATGGAAGTTTATACAGCTGTAACATCCCAATTTCCATTATATGACATATTACTCACTCACTACCGGTTGGGCTGTCAGTGATGCTTATCAACTCCTATCACTTTAATAAGAATAATTAAATCTCATGTTCAATCTGTATGTATACATTCCCTTATATTGAAAATAGTACTGTACAACTTTACTGAATGTATAAAAGAATAAGACATACCTTCGATATCCAATCTCAGGAAGGTAAGTCTCTTAGTTCAAATCAGTTATCTGTGGAGTGGAAAAATAAGGAGTGAGCGACAATGTGCTCAGTAAAGAAGGTGTATGCTGTATATAAAAATAATACTATAATCTCAAAACCATTAAATCTGTCCTCTTTGATCAAATTCATTAAGAATAAATACAGTTAACATGAAACAGGATTCACCAAATCCTTTCATAAATCATTTAATTGAGACTAGGCAACAATCTACTCATGCAAAGAACACAAATCATCCGCTTTTGGGGTGCACCCGTAGGCCATCGCCCCTCACGGCTATCTCATCTAGATGTATGACCATAATCTATAGGTGGTCCTCGGGTCCACTTGCCAAGTGACCTCGAGACCGCTGAAGACTTGGCAGGTCTATCAGCCCTGTGACGCTCTAGGGTGCACTCGTTGGTCTCTTTGACCCGAGCCATCGCCCCAGATGGGTCACGCAAAGTGTATGAGTGATAATGCATGAACTCATGGCCTAATGTCTCAAAATCAAGTCATCATATGTATTATTTCCATAAAATGATTTAGTTTCCAAAAGGGTCTATAACTAGTAAAAACAACTCTCCATTTTCAATATTTTCTATGAGAGAAAAGCATGTTTGGGAGCTGGTTCGCCCATGGCTAGTTCGCCCAGGGTCAGCTCGCCCTTTAACCAATTCGCCGAAGGAACTACTCGCCCGAGAGTTTACTCGCCCAAGGGCTACTCGCCCGAAAAGTTTGATATTTTCTATTTTCGAAAATAATAAAATTAATTCAAATTTTATTTATTTATTTATTTAATTTTCGTTCAGAAAATAACCCATAAATCAGTTCGCCACTGTCAATTTGCTAAGGCGGCGAGTTATTAGTCGCCCGCCTCATAGCTTTTCAAGAGAAAAGTTTGGCTGGTGAAGACAGTTCGCCCGCCTCACATTTAAAACCATAGTCGCCAGTCCATACGACATAAAACAATTTCTCAACTTTTAAAACAAAGGCTCTCGCCAGGTTCTCATAAAGTAGAACTCGCCTCTTGGCTAACACGAGTTTCAACTTAGAACAAGACTATTCGCCCGCCTTAACAAACAACATATTGCGAAGTTGTAGCTCGCCAGGGTCAAAACATTATATCAACCAATGCATGTCAGAAAAACAAAACGATTTCTAATATTTTCTTAACACTTTTACTCCACAGGACATGCATTTTCATCACATAATACTTCCTTACCTTGTCTGATACAGCTTGGATTCTCGCCTGCCTTCCTCAATTCTCGTCTGCAAGGATTATGAAAAATATAAATATTTTCTCAAAAGCAATTTATATTTTTCCTAATAAGATGGCACTCCGGCGAGACTCAGTTCGTCATTCGCCCAACATAGCTCGCTGTCCATTAGCGGCTAATCATTGGAGTTCGCCAATGCAATGTAATACTTGACAACTTATTATTATTATTATTATTTTTTTTTTCTACTCGCCACGTTGGCGAACATATATCTTCGCCCGCCGAGACCATAAATCTGGCGAACTCACATAACTATTTTCCTAACTCGTCCCATCCTTTGGGCGAGTACTTACCCAATTTTACTAACAATTTTCTACTCGTCCATCTTGTTTTCTTCCTCATTCTTGGTTATTTTTCCATCTATTTTCTTATATATTTAACCATATTCAATTATAACCAGGCTATATCTATGATTAAATATCAAGAAAGCTGTAAATCTATGGAACTCACCTTCACCAAGTTGCTTCTCCAACAACAGAATGCTTTCTTGTCTTTCTTAGCTTTAGTTTGCTTGTTCCTTAGCTCTTCACTAGTGAGGAAGAGGTTTGGCTAACTAACGAGGAAGTTTTGCATGATTTGCATCTAAGAAAACTGAAGAATTAAAGATGAAATGGTAATGGAACGGATTGGGCGAGAACAATTCTGGAGAGGATGTAGTTCATTTCAATCCATTTCTTTCTCTTGAAGCCCCTTTATATAACCGTTCCGTTTCACTTAAAATCTAACACCTGTTTCCTTATCCTGTTTCCTCATCATTTTATGCATTAAATTCTTGTGGAAAAACTGAAGTTAATGGACGGAGGTAAGAAGAAAATTCCCTGTATGTTTGACAATTTTCTTTCTTTTTTTCCTCTTCTTCTCCTAGTCCACGCCACTGCCAGTCACTCTTATTGGCTTGTTCCTCTTGCTATTAAATGCTTAGTCTCCTTTGTCAAATAAGGCAACCGGCGAGAAGTAATTCTGAGCCCCTTTCCTGGACTTTCTTTTCTTTTCTGCACTTCTTTTTGCCAACCTTGCTTCCAGCCGCCCACGTGATTGGCTCTCCTTTCTCTCTTTTCTCCATTCGTCTGACATCCATTTAATGTTGAAGAATTTCCAGCTAAAGGCTTGCAGTCAAAAAGGCAACGGGCGACAGGCCTTCTGCACATTTTTGACTCCAATTTCTCTTTTATTCTTCTTCTTTTCCACGCCAATGTCAACTAAAATTATTAACTTTGGCTTACTTCATTTAATGCTTCCACAATCCCACTAATAAGGTTCCTTTTTTGCATTTCTTTTCAACCAAATGCATATACACCATATTATACATCATAACTTACAATGAAAAGTGACAATACATATTTAATTGTTTTCTTTAATTTTACTCAAACCATTTATTCTCACCATCATTCATGTACAAATATGGTATATAGTACAAAAAATTTCGGGTTTTACAACAGCTGTGTAGATTGCACGAGCGGTTATGAAGTTGTGTGGATTGGCTAGTTATTTGCTTTGGCAAGCTGTTATGCTGTTGGGTGGATTGGCCAGTTACTACGGTATGTGCCTCTTTTAGTAGAGTATATTTCTTATTGATTTAAATATTTTGTTGTTGAATCGAAGAAAATAAAAGTTTCTACATCTGTGTAGCTTGGCGGGCAGTTATGCAGTTGTGTGGATTGGCGAGCTATGTACTTTGGTGAGTTGTTATGCTATTGTGTGGATTGGCGACTTGTGTGTGTTGGTGAGTTGCTGCAGTATTACAATAGTTGAATCGAAGAAAATGGAAGTTTCTATAGCTGTGTAGGTTGGCTAGCAGTTTATGCAATTGTGTGGATTGACGAGCTATGTTGGTTGGCAAGCTATTATGTTGTTGTGTGAATTGCGCGAGCTGCTGTAGTATGTGCCTCTTTTATTAAAGTATATTTCTTATTGGTTTAAATATTTTGTTGTTGAATCGAAGAAAATGGAAGTTTCTACAGCTGTGCAGATTGGCGAGCGGTTATGCAGTTATGTTAATTGGAAAGCTATGTGCTTTTATCGAACTGTTATGCTATTGTGTGTATTGGCGACCTGTGTGGGTTGGTGTTGTTGTATTTAAATATTTTCTTTTTCTAACAATTATTATGTTGTGTATTGTGTGTTCTAGATTTGTTGTATTCTATTCAATTACTGCAATACTGTCTCTAAAGGTAACTTTAATCTCTATGTAACAATAGTGATATTATTTCTACTTTTACTTCTTTTGTTGTTCCATGTTTACATTGAACCAAAATTTCAATCAGATTTTGTTTAAGTCTTGAGTATTTTAATTTTTAACTCTTCATTTGTATGCACTGAGTTTGAACAAAAAATTGTGAAGAAAAAAAATTTTCCCGTAGCGAAGCACCTGCAATTTTCTAGTATCAATAAAAAAGAGGTTCATGTGAGATCTAAAAAATGTTTACTTATTTTAATATGTAATGATTAAAATTTTTTTATTTATAAAAAAAATAAAAAAACTTAATTCACCTGTCTAAACGATTTGTCATATCTAATTAAAACTAAAGGTTTAGGGTGGTGTTTGGCCAAAAAAAGAAAAAGGTTTATGGTGGTGGATTGGGCTTCTTCTTCGATAATACAACTCAATTTTAGGCTTATGCCAACCCATTGATAGTAGATGGACTGTCTAATTGTGAGAAAATATAAGATAGAAAACTTGTCCTATAAGTGGACCATAAGAAATGATTTTGGGTTTATTCACAAAAAATTGTAATTTTATATTGGCCAATGATCACTTTAAATAGATATTTTTATCCAAAAAGTATTATTAGATACTAATTATGTCTTTTAAACATAATTTTTGGACTAGTTATATTTATTGAAATCAATATGTCCGTTTGACATAACTTTCTAACAAATTATATCTATTCAATGTTTATTAGGCATAATTTTAGGCAATTTAAATCTCCAAATTTTCACATTTCAAACTATAGTAGAACCCCTATAAATTAATCTCTTGTAAATTAATAACTTCTTTAAATTAATAAAAATCATTATCTCGATAATAGAAAATTTTAATAAACACTTCTATCGTCATAATTAATAATTTTATTTTAAAACTTAGTATAAAATTTCAATCCCAATTATCACATAAATTAATAATTTGACAAAAAAAGGAAAAATATATTACATAGTATTTATGAACTAGAAAGTGCTTCAAGATGTTAATTTGTAAAAGGTTAGCAGATCTTTTATTTTTAAATTAAAAAGTATTAAATATATTAAAAATATATATTTGCATGGAGATTTTTTTAAATTAAAGCTTATACGGTTATTAGAGGGATTCAAAGAATGTGAAAATTAAATATACACGTTTTTGAAGACAATAAAAACACATAAGGTAAACGGCTTTAAACTAATAACCCTTCTAAATTTGTTTTGATTGAAATAATCCTTGTAAATTAATATTAAAAGATAATCCTAAAAATACTAATTTAAAGGGCTTTACTATACTTAAAACCAACGCCATGGCACATGGCCATAAATTGCAACAAATGAAAATCCAATATTCTCTTCACAAATGTATGACTCTTTTTTCTATTTACATTACTCTTCAATGCCTTCGTTGTCAAAAGGTTATTTTTTTTCAAACCATGTGATATTCTAATATCATATTGTGTATGAGATTAATTTTCGATCATATTGTGTGGCTAGCATTGGCCTAAGAAAATTTGACCTGATGAAGATTCAAATAGACTTCTTGTTATGTATCACTCTAACTCAATAATTTAGTGGAATCTTACACCACTGAACCAACCCTTTAAATTCTCATTATCAAAAGGATATTTCAAATCTCATAGCAATTCAAACCAAAAATTAGGGTATTTATGTTTCATTTATTAATATAGTACAAACATGTGTTATTACCCATGGGTTATGGCTTAGTTGGCAACACAGGCTGAGTTTGTGAGAAGAGCTCTCGGGTTCGATCCCCACTAAACACGCCTTTGGGGAGGGGTGAAAAGCCTTAACTATAACTAAGCTCCGAACAGGATTAGTCTCAGACGGTTAAAATTGTCACATCTTGAATATACAGTATTTTACCTTTTTTCCACACATTTTACAAAGGTTGAGTTGTCTGTGATGTCTTTATTTCTCATTTCCTTTATACAATACACATTTATAATTGTAATTTACCATTTCGTAAAATATTTACATATCATAGTTTATCTCTCGTTTATATCCCATATTTATAATACAATACAGTAGTACTGTAAAGTAAGCCTGAACATATAAAATAAATAATTATACTTCCAGGATTTGTATTACGCTGCCTCGGGGTACTTAAAGAGCAGCTGAAAATCCTCGAATGATAATCACGCAGTCACTGGAAGTAATCTGTAGATGTTAAAAGTAAAGGAGTGAGCAAACCACGGCTTAGTAAAAGAATTGTATGTAATGCTTGATATCGCAAAGTTCCTATAGGTGCACTATGGACCCTAATAGGAAGGATACTATAGTCAGTTAGGGATCCGAATGGAGTAAGGAAGGTATTTTGAAATACCTGTCTTGTCGCGAAACCTAGAAGCGACTATAGGGATTAAGTATTGATTTTTGAAAATAAATCACTTTTCCATTTCATATGCATTTCAAATCAATACTTTCTGTGAGAACCGTAATTTTTCCTAGCTAAATGTGTACTTCTTGTGTGATTTAGTGAACGTAAAGAGATAATGTACTTATGAAATTTCAAGTGTAAGATTATGGTACGTTAAATAGACATGAAGGGAGTTTGTACCTATATATAAAGGATCAGTTGTATACGCCATGAACCAAGTTAAACGCATACAATGTACATGTATACGATGTGCGTGCATGTGCAAGTACAAGTACATAGATAAATACGGATAATAAAATGTTAAATATATATATACATATACGTATTCGGGAATATACGTATATAGGTACAAAACATAGTTGTAGGAACAAAATATATATATATATATGAGATATATATTTTATATGTATAGAATAAATATATATAAGATATAAAAGAATGATATCTTAAAAATATGTTTATACACATATACAAGATATTAATAATAAAAAAAATGAATAAATAAAAAACAAAGTGTATGTATATGTTTAATAAAGAAATAAAATAATAAATAGATTTAAAAAAAAAAAAAAAAAAGCAAAAACGTGGGCATGATTAGATCTGATGGGAAAAATCCCATCCAAAAGCTAAAGTGCTCCGCCATTCGGCAGAGCACTCAATTGTTAATAGCAACATATGCCTATATTTACATATAAAATATATATATATATATGTAGAATAAAAATAATACTCTCTCATCCCTCTTTTCTTACACGGCAATATCAACTCTTAAGCCACCTACTTCTTCACTCCCTCACGCCACCTTCATTCCCAAATTTCACACCCAAAATTTGGACACAGCAGTAGCATTCGGCGAAGAAGAATCGGGCTGGGTGTGAGTGGCTAAAGCTGAGAGCAATACGAGGAGTTGGTGTGAGTGTTTTAGTTGTTAAAAAGTGAGGTCTTGTTCAGGGCATTACGGGTTGGAGAAACAAGCTTAGCAGCAGCGAAAATAGGGCAAAATGAAAATTATTTAAGGCTGAGCTGGGATTTTCGACCGGGGTAGATCAAGGCTATGGTTTTTGAAAGATAGGTTAGGGCTTTGAGAGGGCTGAACAGAGAAGATATTATTGGCTGATCAGTGGGTATTCTAAGGGCTGGAAAACGAGATTCCAGTGGTTAACTTGAGTGTTGAATCAGGATGCCGGAAGGGAGCCTTGTGGTGGCTGAGCTGGGTGTTTCCAGCCCCAAATGAGGGACTTCCAAAGGGCAGAACGGACTGCATTTTCGGTGGTGGCTACAGCCGACGTACCAGTGGCTGTCCGGTGGCTATTTTGAAGGCAAGAAATGAGGTAAGGAGAAACGAGAAAGAAAAGAAATAAAAGAAAAAAAAAATATATATAATGCTTACTTGAAAACAAGGCAAGAAAACAAAGGAAAGAAAAGAAAGGAAAAGAAAGGAAAAAGAAAACAAAAAGAAAGAAAAGGGATAGATATATATATGTATGTGTAATACACACATATATATATAAGGATATGGGAAAAATAAGAGAATGTAATTTAAGAACTTAAATTATACGGTGTTAAGAGTATATACATACATATATATATATATATGTATATATAGATATTATGTTGGAATTTAAATTTTTCATAAGCGTATAGAAAGCTTGAGTTAGACTTTATTAAGTCGAGATTTTCTTGTGAATGTGTAGTGCACCAAGAAGATGACGGACACGGTTTAGCTAGCCACGAGACAAGATCAAACTAAGCTCGCACTAGGTAAGACGTTTATATAAGGTAGAAGTAGGATTATCCTGTATAAGATTGAATCTTACTATAGAATGAATTGAATACCTAGAGATTGAATATAACGAAATGAAATGTAGGTACGATATTCGACTTGATAAAGTACCAAGGTGAGAGACATTGATCGGAAGTGAATTGATATGGTATAGGTTCATAGATATTATGAGATGAAATGATAAACATTCATGCAATTCATGAGCATGTCATTTTATGGTCTTATTTCACTTCCTTGAATTTTATTGCCATCAAGCATGACTTATTACTATACATGAAAAATTGAAATGATTTATTCTTATCATGTTTACAAGAATATTTTGGATGCTTGAATGGCTTTGAAAAGAATGAAATGATAGTTTTCACATATGTACGTATATATATGTAAATGATCTTTAGAAAAGCATTACGTACATTAAACTATTTTTATACGAAAGATTGATTTGCTTTATGAGATTATAGGCACCCTAAGAGAATTAAATTCAATAAAGCATAGTGGAAGCCGCCTAATTGGAGATTACTCATTAGGCATAAAAGCTTGTCCGATAATAGTCGTGGACAGGTCTCAGTCTTGCCTGATCAGTGGGACTGAGAGATATGAGGTCTATGGCCATAGATAGCGCCCTAGTGGTTTCCAGGGGACGATATGATTCTTCACTGCTAGCTACAGTGAACTAAGTCTTTATTGATAGAGAGATAGGGATCTAGCCTAGTCTCAAATGATATGAAATGAAGTTTAGAGTATGTCTTTAAAATGAAAATGAACTCTAAACTCGATATTGATTTACAATATATGAAACGCATTTTGATGCTATATGAGATATGAAATATACTTTCAAAGTATATATGATATGAAACGTGCTTCAAGGAAATATATGCGATATGAAATGTATTTCAAAAAGTATTTGTGATATGAAATATGTTTCAAAAAGCATACTTGACATGAAATGAAAAAGCTTGCATATTTCAAGCACATCTTAAAAGAATACATGAAATGTATTGATATTATACATGTCTTGAACTTGTTTAAAAGAATATGTATTACTTGTTTTATGACTGTAACTACTTCGTTCATAATTACATGTCAAAGGTTATATCATGGTTTCATAACTTAGACATTTCATGACATGTTGAAGCATAGATGAACTGAATATGAGAATATGACAGGTATATGATCGCATGATGAATAAGAGAATGACTGATAGTAAATTTTCCTCACATGACATCATGCATGGCATATAGAACAGTATAATTCTAACTCTGCACTTATATAAATGACTTACTGAGCCTTGCTCATTAAACGCTATTTAAATTTTTCAGATTGAGCACGGAGTTGGGGGAGTATTTCGGAGCCTTCCGAATAGTCCCGAGCCTGAAATATAGTCCCAACTCTCCAAAGAAATTTTTGTGAACATTTGGGGTATACACACTTTCCTTTTGTGTTTATTACTAATTCAGGCTATTTTGATTCAGTACTTAGATGGGATGTAATCTGATATAGAGAATAGCATCTAGACTAGTAATGATGAAGTATGGAATATTGATTTTGCATGAGTATGGATTGTGGATTGAATAGCATGAACAAGTAACTAAGTAGGAAAAATGTGAACCATAAGATGAAATGCTATGATATGGAAATGAACTTGGTAATAGGAATGCTAGAATATGATTAACTGTCATTCTGGGAAGCATGAGCTGGATTATTACTTGTAATTTTTATGCAGAAAAATAACCTGGGTAAAGTCATAAAAATAGGCGAGGGAGTTAACGTCCCAAAACAAAAATTCACTACATTGCACTTAGACAAAGCAAACATAGGAAATCGAAAAAAAATTAGCCCTAATTTCTACGCATCCGTACAAGTAAGAGACACTGTCGCAGCCTTCGGGTCGTGACACTTTCAACATGAAAAACATTTAATCATATAATCTAATATTCAAATTAATCATTAAAAAAATATTAGATTAACACTTTTTCATCTCCTTTTTTAAAACATATCACATATCACTGAAATTTCGTAAACAGTCATGTACTTAATTTAGTACAGTAAAACTGTTTAGAAAATCATTATTTATCTCATTTAAAACATCTAAATCACCATTCATCTTTTTCATGTCATTTTGCATTTAAATCATCACTTTTCATATTATAGAAACAGTGGAGACTAAGGCATCACCTGAATTATATCATGCAATAATCCTAGTAGCGTAGAGAAATTATCATGTTAGATCTATGGCCATAGTCTATAGAGGTCCTCAGTTGTATATTGATCAGGTGTCCACCGAGATTGAATACATATCACATGTCACATATCACATATCAGCATGATAAAGGGGCCTATCAGTCTCAAAACAGTATTCTCATCATCATGTCACCTTTATGGAAATCAATAAGATAATTAAAATCATCAATTAGTTCATAAAGGTTTTATTAAAATCATTAAGTGAATATTTATGAAAAATAATTTATGAAATATCCACTTTTCCCTTCATAAACCAGTTCACATACTATAAAACATGTAGAAGAAATTTTCAGTAACCTCACTTTCATTAAAATCGGTAACATGAATATTTAAATAATATTTTTCGATATATTCATGTTTTATGAAAAATATTAAATTTATTTATTTCCAAGGCTAGGGAATTAACCAAATATGTATTAAAATATTTCATGAGATTTTTATAAAATTTTCTAGGAAATTTCAACAGCATAACAGCTGCTATTTCCCTAACCCTCTTACAAATCAAATACAGTTCCAAAATTCACAAACAACCTTAATACCACATTTTCCAAAGCATATCATTTTAAAAATATTCTTATAAAATCATGCATATCAAATTATTGCACTTGAGATATCCCTACAGATTGCATACGCATCCCTTACCTGTCTGTCGTATACGACTCTTCCGAGTGCATCAATTATAATTCGTTGCTCTCGGGTTGCAATTAATTCCACCAAAAATATTAGCTCATTAAATCCTTATTTTTAAGCTATTATTTGTCTCAATGCAGCCTCATTGGACACTGCAAATATTTTTTCAATATAAATTTTATCAGTAGTACAACATAACTTCTTCATTTTGCGTCGGATTTTAAATCCGAGCATACTAGCAAACTCTTTGTAATTCCTACAGTCTAAATCTACCCTTAAACCATCAAAATCAGCCAAGCATAATGGTCCCCTTATGTTGACCGAATGTGGAATAATGAGGAATTGGTGAAATCTCAACAATTCAATACTACCATGTTAATCTACCATGCTTAATCATCCATTTGGCATCCTTTTTATGAATGAAACCACATATCCCTAGGTTCCCTGGTAGTGTCGCAGGTACCAATAATAAATTATTTTACTTAAACCTATAGATAGGGTAAGCAAAGGTCGATCCCATAGAGATTGTTTTATTCAAGTTAATTATTTAAATTAAATACCTAACTATTATTTAGAGAGAGAAAAGAGATTTAGGGGTGTTTCAATTAAACTATAATAACTAAGAAAATAATTAGAAAAATAAACAATTAAATAAATTAAAAAATATCAAATACCACAAAACTTCAGTTACAAGGTAATTAATTATTCTTGGGATATGATGTTGATCATTGATTATTTAACATCATTGTCACTTAAGTAGTCAACCGTAGTGTAATTCCCTAGCGTCCAATTATACCTATCTTTCCTTACGGTGTTGTTAATCAAAGGCTCAGTGTTTTAATTAATCTCTAACTATCAAAATTTACCTATGCTCAGCGCTATAGATTAAGTTAATAGGAGCATTAATATCTAGAAAGATTTGAGTCAACATTAAGTAACAAACTCACTCAGCGCAGTTTATTTAACTTAAACCTTAATTCTCCTAGATCTATAGTGATTAAATTCACAAGCTATTAGGACTTATGTTTTTAATTTGGCTTTAGATTATTTAATTTAACTAAATAATAGGCCTCCTATCTAATCAAACAAACAATCATGCAAATTTGCTCAAAGAATCTTGGATACTTAATCAACAATTATATTATAAGTTTAAAATCTCACAGCATACTTTTTCCAAGAACAATTAATTTACCTTATAACTGAACAAGAAATCTACTCACTATTCATATTCAAGAATATAAACTCCAAATTATATATATTATAAAGATTACAAATATCATGCAAGAAACAGTCAAAGAAGTAATCTTTAATAATATAAAATCAAAATTACTAATCAAGATTATAAACTAGCAAGCAAGAACACACAAACAATATTACTTTAAATAAAGAAAACAAAATCAAAATTTAAAATAATAAAGAAATCAGCAAAATAATAAAAATAAAAATTTTTATTAAATCTACTCTAAAATTATACAAGAGAGAAGAAGGGGAAGAGAGATCTGATTTTTGTGAGAGCCAATGTACTCTTTATATAGGCCTAAGAATCTAAATTAGAGTAGGAGTCTGAGAAGTGTCGTAACGATTTTCGTCCGAGGACTCGATCGCTAGACGATTTTGGAAAAACACAAAGAAAGAGGAGTCGCCACCAATCTTTTTGACTAGGTGTGATTGGCCACCTAAAATTGTTTATTTTTTAATAAAATCTTAAAATTAATTAAGGTTTATCAAAAAAATAATTTTTGGTATGCGAAAACAAAGTTTGGATTCGGGAGTTCAGTTACGCGTGGGGAAGGATTAGCATCCCCACAGCGCCCGTTAAAAAACGGTATCCCTTAATCATATATTATCTTTTAATCTTAAAAAATGGTCTTAATTAAATATTTAAAAGAACTTCATTTATTTTGAAATCATTTTTGTTATTTGTTTTATTTTGAAGTATTTAATAAGTTTTATTTTTTATTTGAAATAAGTGAAAATCTTTTGTATTGAAAATTATTCTGAAGTACCCCAATACTTTTGGTAGCAATTCGAATAATTTAATAGGCATTATTTTAGGCAATTTAAATCTCCAAATTTCACATTTCAAACTATAGTAGCCTTATAAATTAATCTCTTGTAAATTAATAAACTCTTTAAGTTAATAAAAATCGTTGTCTCAATGCGAGTCAACGGAAAAATTTATTAAACCCCTCTATCATAGTACTTAATAATTTTATTTTAAAACTTAGTGTAAAATTTCAATCCCAATTATCGCATAAATTAATAATTTGATAAAAAAGGCAAAATATATTACATAATATTTAAAAACTAGAAAACATTTCAAAATGTTAATTTGTAAAAGGTTACCATATTTAAGATCTTTTATTTTTAAATTAAAAGTGGATTAAATATATTAAAAATATATATTTGCAAGGAGATTTTTATTAAATTAAAGGTTATAAGGTTAATAGAGGGATTTAAAAAAAGTGAAAATTAAATAGATATGTTTTTTTATGACGATAAGAACGCATTAGGTAAAAGACTTTAAACTAATAACCCCTTCTAAATTAATTTTCAATGATAACTTAAAAATATTAATTTAAAGGGCTGTACTGTACTTAAAACCAATGCCATGGCACGTGGCTAGAAAATTGCAACAAATGAAAATCCAATATTCTCTTCACAAATGTATGACTCCTATTTCTATGTATATGACTCTTAAATGTCCTCGTTGTCAAAAGGGTTTTTTTTTTTAACATGATGTGTTCTAATATGATATTAGGTATGAAATTAATTTTTGGTCATATTATGTGATTCGCACTGACTAAAAAAAATTTTACTTGGTAAGAATTTGAACAGAAAATTTTTTACTATGAATCATCCTTACTTAATAATTCAATTAAACCTTATACCACTAAACTAATCCTTCATATTCTCATTTTCAAAAGGTTATTTCAAATCTTATAGTATTCAAACAAAAGAATAGTGCATTTATGTTTCATTTATTAATATTGTGCAAACATGTGTTATTTATGAAGATAACACACTTAAGAGTTACATGAACTAAAAAAATGATAAAAATGCATGTACCTTTTGGAATCATAAATAATTGATTTAGGCCATGTGTTTCTCCTTGTATAAAAAACCAGCAACCTAAAGGGAATGAATAATTAAGGATTCAATTAACTAATAAAACAGAGAGATTGAATGATATTTATATTAAAATAAATAATTATAAGGAAATATCCATTTTTTAAAGTAACAAGAAAAAAGAGATGGGAGAAAAAGCGTGTCGAGGGGACCAAAAATATGAAAATTGAAATTGTAAAAGGTAAATTTTATTGAAGTCTTTTTGTGAAGACCGAGAATTTTCTAAATAAATATATGGTATCCGGAAAATTTAATTTGGATAAAATGGAAATCCAAATTAAATAAGAAAATGGAGAAAATAATTTTTGGATATTTAGAAATCCAAAACTTAATAAGAAATAAAAATATTTTGATATATTTATATAATGATATTATATAAATATACCTTGGATAAATATAAATATTATTTTGTGTTAAAAGTGTAAAAAGTATATATATAAATATATATTTTGATACAAAATATGTATTTAAATACATATTATGAATAGTATATATATATATTGTTAAAATAAAATATATTACCAATAATATAATTATAGATATAATTATATTAAATTAAAAAAAAAAAAAAAAACAAGAAAAGAAAAAAATGGGAATCGGGATAACCCGATTCCCAGTTTTCCTTTCTCCTCTGTTACCATAACAGAGGAGAAATGGAAAGGGAGCCGACCCCTGTTGGCTTACCGGAGAAGGAGCGACGCCGCCGGCGAGTCGTGATGGAGGAAGAGACGCTGACGCCGACGGCGGGGAAAGGAAAAAGGAAACAGAAAACGAAGCGAAACGGGAGAATGCGGGGCGAAACCGAAGAGGGAAAAGAAAAGAGGGAAGTGGCGGTGCCGGCCGGTCTAGGCACCGCCACCCCAACCCCGAGCTCGGCGGAGCTGAGGGGAAGCAAAGGAAGACCGCCGGTGAAGAAGAACGACGGCGGAGGAAGGAGAAACGTGGAGGAGAAGAGGTCGAAACCCACGGTCCAGATTCGCCACCGCCGGCGCCGCCGCTGGGGAAACGGAGACCAGATCCGGCATCCTCGCAACTTCGGCAAGCTGTGGAGTGGCTGAACCGCCGGAATGGGTGGCCGCCGGTGACCGAACCGGCCAGCAGAAGCTTGAACCGGTCTGACCCGATCCGACCCGATCCGAACCGCCTGACCCGGTCCGACCCGATCCGACCCGACTGACCCGGTCAACCCGAACCCGACCCGACCCGGTTCAGAAAAAAAAGAAAAGAAAAAGAAAAAGAGAAAGGAAAAAGAAGAAAAGAAAGAAGAAAAGAAAAGAAAAGAAAAGGAGAAAGAAGGAAAGGAAGAAGAAAGGGAAAAAGGAAGAAAAAATGGTAAGGAAATTTAGAAAAAAAATAAAATGATGGTATTTATTGAATAATTTATGGTTATATTGATGTAGTGCATTGATATTGAAATTGTAGTAAAACGGAAATGAGACGAATGGTGGAATTCGGCCAGGCTCGAAAAATCGGAAAGTGCGCTAAGCTTTGGCGAATAGGTAAGATACTTTTATAAAGCATTAGTAGTATCATATTGTATGTGGGATTTATGATTTTTATATGATGCATTTATGAAATGATTTTTAATGGAATTGTGATATTTTTATATATGATCCATTGATTTAATTGATAGTAAAAATGCTAAGAGGACCCACAACTGATGGTGGGGGTCTTAATAGAGACGTAGGAATTGTGAGAATCAACGGCTGTGGTATAAATTGTGTTTCCCTTGCAGGAGGTTAGGGAAAATTAAGCCGTTATGCTGCCGAAAATTTTAGGAAAATGTTTGAGGAAAAAGATTTAGTTTCTCCCATAAATGGAATTTTAGAAATAATTATTGAAAATAAACATGTGAAGGACTTTATTGTATTACCGGAAAAGGTTGATATTGGAATCGATAAATCAAATTATCTTAATATCTCAAAGTGATTATCAAGTTGAGATTGAGATGAAATAGATATTTGGAGGATCAACTGATAAGAGTAACAATGGTTATATAATATAAATTAAAAGAGAAAGATTGAAGTTATAAATTAGATGGTCGAATGATAGAATTGCGGAATTATCAATCGAGTGACGATTATAGGATTGATAAATTCAAATAAATGGACCGTCTTAGTGGTATGAACTGAGATTTTTGGCAATAATACGGATAGTCACAAGGCGACTTAAATGATTAAAATACTGTTGATAGTGGAAATTGGCAAATTCTCTTAAGTGGTGAATTGCCAATCAAAAATTGAATTGAGGACGTTTATGGATAATTTTAACATGATATTATTATTTGCATGATTTTGGTAACTTGATGACTATTTAGAAATTGATGTTTAAATGCTTATAGAAACTTAGAGGATTCATACAAATGAAGCGATCCTAATATTGATGATGAGATGTATAAATGATTATTATAATAGTCGATGTGATTGAGAAGGGATATTGAATACCAAATGGTCTGAATACCAAGTGATTCGATTTCCGAATGAATTGAGTACTGAGCAAGTTGAATATTAAATTAAAGGAATAGTGAACGAAATAAATAGTGATTTACTGATTTGACAGAAAGAAAGTCTTGAAATCGAATAGTTGATGGCGATAAAGTTGAATGAATCGCTTCTCTGTATTTGATGAAAATATTACCGAAGTTGCATACTGAAATGTTTTACAGCATCGCATTTAAGCATGCTTTCTTGCAACTTGAAACATTTTAATAATGTTTATATGAATACTGAAAAGTATTGATTTGTTTTGAAATGAAAGTATATGGTAGATATTTATATATATATATTTTGATATATGAAATATCATACAGAATTTTACCATATGCTTTACATGATATTGAAAACAAAGCTATAGATTTAAATGTTTTATGAGACTGTAGGCACCCTAAGAGAATTAAATTCAATAAAGCATAGTGGAAACCGCCTAATTGGAGCTTTGCTCATTAGGCAGATATGCTTGTCCGACAATAGTCGTGGACAGGTCTCAGTCACGCCTGATCAGTGGGGCTGAGAGAGATGAGGTCTATGGCCATAGATAGCGCCCTAGTTGGTTTCCAGGGGACGATATGATTCACTGCTAGCTACAGTGATTTAAGTCTTTATTGATAGAGATGATAGGGATCTAGCCTAGTCTCTAATTGATATGATATGAAGTCTAGAGTATGATTTTTATTGATATGAACTCTAGACTTGACATGATTTATACTGTACATGAAACAGATATGAAATGAAATATGTTTTGAAACAGTACATGTTTTAAACATGTTTTAAAAGTCCATGAGATATGATTTCGACACTTATATGATTTATACGTAATTTTCTGTCGAACATGGCATGATATGCGGTCTAGAGTATAGTTTGATTTGATATGAACTCTAGACCTGATATGATTTACAGAATATGTTTTAAAAGTATATGATAAATGATTTCGACACTTACATGATTTATATAAGATTTTGTGTCGAATTTGAAATGACATGCGGTTTAGAGTTTAGACTGATTTGATATGAACTCTAAACCTGATATGATTTATAGTGTATGAAAAATGTTTTAAAACCGCACATGTTTTAGACATGCTCTGAAAACGAATACATGAAATGAAAATGAACATGAACATGAACATGTTTCTATCATGTCTTAAAGGCAAATTTGAAATGAATTGAAAATTCATATGTTGAGCATGTCCTAAAGTATATATGATATGATTTGAAAAGATAGCGGTTTATACAGTAAAGTTACATAATTGCATATTAAACCTTGACATAATAATATGCTTCGTACACGAGTTTCATGATAAATGTCATGACTCGACATAAATGATATTTCATCTAGACGATGACATTATATGATACATGAACATATGATAGATATGAAGAGAATTGTGAACTTACACTGTGGTGATCATGATTTCTCTATAAGGAAAAGTGATATGAGATGATAAATTACAGGAGTACGATTATGAAATATAAAATGAATTAATTTGGTGCTTTAATTGGACATGATGTACTCCGAGATAGGGGAAAATATAGACTAATAGTATATGACATTCAATTCGGATACGACAGATTGTTGTGTGATGCACTATAGTGTAAGGACAAGAAGACTGAAAAGTGATTATGATGATAATTTTAAAAGTATAAGTGATAGATATATGACAAGAAATGAGATAATGATATGTTATCGATGAGAAAGGATTAACTGTGATTGCAAATTTGCAAGTTTTAAGCATTGCAGATTAAGACAGTGTAATCCTACTCTTGTATTTATATTAGTATCTTACTGAGCCGTGGTTTTGCTCACCCCCCTAAATTTCATCTCTTTCAGATTATTGAAGTTAACATCTGCCATGTGAGCTGCTCAGTGGGCATCGGAGACTGTATATGGACTTGGTACTAGTCTTCTGAGGTATATGTTTCTTATAAATTACTTGTTTACATGTAAGACTTAAATTGAAGCACAGTACATATTCTGTTTAACAAGTCGGGATGTAACTAAGAACCGTTTCCGTGTTTGTTTAATATTTAAATGGAAGGATTATAAGTCACCTAGAGAGTATAGTAACTACACTGACACCGAATACAAACCTTAAAATGAAAAAGAAAAATTTAGTCCATAAATTTGTAGACTAAGAAAAGTATAAGTATTAAAGGAAAGTCGCGGCCTACGGGTCGTGACAGATTTAATGGTATCAGAGCACGGTTTGTCTAGTACGTGTCAGTGTAGTTGAGACAGTGATAGTGTTACATCCCATGTACTGTGTAGTGTCGACATGTAAACTTGTTGATTTTCAATCAGTACCAAGATTTGTCAGCTATTGGTATGGGTGATACCAGTTGATGGCCTATTGAAAACAGGCTGAGCTTTGACATAAAGATGCCAATCGATGACCTATTGAAACGGATTGGAAACCGTTAATGAATGGTATCGATATGGTATAGAAGAATTGTGTATTATCTTAAAGGAATAGAATATGAATGATCGAGAATGATTGATTGTGGCAGTGATATGGAAGATAATGGAATGATTGTATAGAATATGATCGATATGTGAATTGAAAAGGATTGAAAGAAGTAAAGAGATAGCCAACAAAAAAAAAAAGAAGATTGAACCCAAATATATGGCTCGATTGAAAGTACAATCCCACTTTAATTATGAAGATTATTGGAAATTGAAAATATGATTTCGAGTTATAAGGGAACATGAATATGAAGCAGTTTTCGAATTTAAGATTGAAAGTGATTTCACTTTGGTTATCACATTGAGATGTAATAAGAATACTATATGAAAAGAGATATAGAGAGAAAATGATATATGAAAAGAGATATAGAGAGAAAATGATATATGAAAAGAGATATAGAGAGAAGATGATTGATAAATGTTCCATTTATGGGAAGAGATAATTAACAGTAAAGTCTGCAATGAGGTGCGGCCTTGATTTATCAATGTGACAATGAGTGTTGTGGGATAATATGAAACCCAAAAGAATTATGATATTATGGAAGTGGTTATGGACTGGTTGATCAAATTGAATCACTTTTACATTTTCAGACTTTTAGATTTCTCTAATGCCTTAGTCGAAATATAATTATGAAACGGAAAGAATGTATGTGAAGTTCCAGTGAGCATTACGTGATGGAATCTTGAATTGCCATATGTTTATGGAAAATAGTGAAAGGCTTTGGGATTCCAAATTTATTGACGGCATCGCTCCAAACTGATATGAAAATTCGAGCGTAATGTGGAAACGCTCAAAAATATGTTGAGAGAGTGGATGCGCAAGATTTAAAAACTACTGGAACAATTACATACTACTGATTAAATTGGTAAACGATAGTTACCAAATTATATCGACTTGGCACCAAATGAGAGAAATGAATGATAAATGGTGTGGAACAGCTATCATGTAAAAAGAAATGAAAGTGATAACTCCCAAGGTGATAAGAAACTTTAGGGAATATGAATATATGGTGGAAAAATGATATGTAATGTAATGTTATAAAAGGTGATTTTAATGATGGAGGTACACGGACAGTATCATTTAAAGGATGATTGAAAGGATAAGAAAGATAAGAGTACAGGATGGTACCACCAAATAATTTAAGTTGAATTCGGAGGACCGAATTTCTTAAGGTGGGGAGGATGTGAAGACCGAGAATTTTCTAAATAAATATATGGTATCCGGAAAATTTAATTTGGATAAAATGGAAATCCAAATTAAATAAGAAAATGGAGAAAATAATTTTTGGATATTTAGAAATCCAAAACTTAATAAGAAATAAAAATATTTTGATATATTTATATAATGATATTATATAAATATACCTTGGATAAATATAAATATTATTTTGTGTTAAAAGTGTAAAAAGTATATATATAAATATATATTTTGATACAAAATATGTATTTAAATACATATTATGAATAGTATATATATATATTGTTAAAATAAAATATATTACCAATAATATAATTATAGATATAATTATATTAAATTAAAAAAAAAAAAAACAAGAAAAGAAAAAAATGGGAATCGGGATAACCCGATTCCCAGTTTTCCTTTCTCCTCTGTTACCATAACAGAGGAGAAATGGAAAGGGAGCCGACCCCTGTTGGCTTACCGGAGAAGGAGCGACGCCGCCGGCGAGTCGTGATGGAGGAAGAGACGCTGACGCCGACGGCGGGGAAAGGAAAAAGGAAACAGAAAACGAAGCGAAATGGGAGAATGCGGGGCGAAACCGAAGAGGGAAAAGAAAAGAGGGAAGTGGCGGTGCCGGCCGGTCTAGGCACCGCCACCCCAACCCCGAGCTCGGCGGAGCTGAGGGGAAGCAAAGGAAGACCGCCGGTGAAGAAGAACGACGGCGGAGGAAGGAGAAACGTGGAGGAGAAGAGGTCGAAACCCACGGTCCAGATTCGCCACCGCCGGCGCCGCCGCTGGGGAAACGGAGACCAGATCCGGCATCCTCGCAACTTCGGCAAGCTGTGGAGTGGCTGAACCGCCGGAATGGGTGGCCGCCGGTGACCGAACCGGCCAGCAGAAGCTTGAACCGGTCTGACCCGATCCGACCCGATCCGAACCGCCTGACCCGGTCCGACCCGATCCGACCCGACTGACCCGGTCAACCCGAACCCGACCCGACCCGGTTCAGAAAAAAAAGAAAAGAAAAAGAAAAAGAGAAAGGAAAAAGAAGAAAAGAAAGAAGAAAAGAAAAGAAAAGAAAAGGAGAAAGAAGGAAAGGAAGAAGAAAGGGAAAAAGGAAGAAAAAATGGTAAGGAAATTTAGAAAAAAAATAAAATGATGGTATTTATTGAATAATTTATGGTTATATTGATGTAGTGCATTGATATTGAAATTGTAGTAAAACGGAAATGAGACGAATGGTGGAATTCGGCCAGGCTCGAAAAATCGGAAAGTGCGCTAAGCTTTGGCGAATAGGTAAGATACTTTTATAAAGCATTAGTAGTATCATATTGTATGTGGGATTTATGATTTTTATATGATGCATTTATGAAATGATTTTTAATGGAATTGTGATATTTTTATATATGATCCATTGATTTAATTGATAGTAAAAATGCTAAGAGGACCCACAACTGATGGTGGGGGTCTTAATAGAGACGTAGGAATTGTGAGAATCAACGGCTGTGGTATAAATTGTGTTTCCCTTGCAGGAGGTTAGGGAAAATTAAGCCGTTATGCTGCCGAAAATTTTAGGAAAATGTTTGAGGAAAAAGATTTAGTTTCTCCCATAAATGGAATTTTAGAAATAATTATTGAAAATAAACATGTGAAGGACTTTATTGTATTACCGGAAAAGGTTGATATTGGAATCGATAAATCAAATTATCTTAATATCTCAAAGTGATTATCAAGTTGAGATTGAGATGAAATAGATATTTGGAGGATCAACTGATAAGAGTAACAATGGTTATATAATATAAATTAAAAGAGAAAGATTGAAGTTATAAATTAGATGGTCGAATGATAGAATTGCGGAATTATCAATCGAGTGACGATTATAGGATTGATAAATTCAAATAAATGGACCGTCTTAGTGGTATGAACTGAGATTTTTGGCAATAATACGGATAGTCACAAGGCGACTTAAATGATTAAAATACTGTTGATAGTGGAAATTGGCAAATTCTCTTAAGTGGTGAATTGCCAATCAAAAATTGAATTGAGGACGTTTATGGATAATTTTAACATGATATTATTATTTGCATGATTTTGGTAACTTGATGACTATTTAGAAATTGATGTTTAAATGCTTATAGAAACTTAGAGGATTCATACAAATGAAGCGATCCTAATATTGATGATGAGATGTATAAATGATTATTATAATAGTCGATGTGATTGAGAAGGGATATTGAATACCAAATGGTCTGAATACCAAGTGATTCGATTTCCGAATGAATTGAGTACTGAGCAAGTTGAATATTAAATTAAAGGAATAGTGAACGAAATAAATAGTGATTTACTGATTTGACAGAAAGAAAGTCTTGAAATCGAATAGTTGATGGCGATAAAGTTGAATGAATCGCTTCTCTGTATTTGATGAAAATATTACCGAAGTTGCATACTGAAATGTTTTACAGCATCGCATTTAAGCATGCTTTCTTGCAACTTGAAACATTTTAATAATGTTTATATGAATACTGAAAAGTATTGATTTGTTTTGAAATGAAAGTATATGGTAGATATTTATATATATATATTTTGATATATGAAATATCATACAGAATTTTACCATATGCTTTACATGATATTGAAAACAAAGCTATAGATTTAAATGTTTTATGAGACTGTAGGCACCCTAAGAGAATTAAATTCAATAAAGCATAGTGGAAACCGCCTAATTGGAGCTTTGCTCATTAGGCAGATATGCTTGTCCGACAATAGTCGTGGACAGGTCTCAGTCACGCCTGATCAGTGGGGCTGAGAGAGATGAGGTCTATGGCCATAGATAGCGCCCTAGTTGGTTTCCAGGGGACGATATGATTCACTGCTAGCTACAGTGATTTAAGTCTTTATTGATAGAGATGATAGGGATCTAGCCTAGTCTCTAATTGATATGATATGAAGTCTAGAGTATGATTTTTATTGATATGAACTCTAGACTTGACATGATTTATACTGTACATGAAACAGATATGAAATGAAATATGTTTTGAAACAGTACATGTTTTAAACATGTTTTAAAAGTCCATGAGATATGATTTCGACACTTATATGATTTATACGTAATTTTCTGTCGAACATGGCATGATATGCGGTCTAGAGTATAGTTTGATTTGATATGAACTCTAGACCTGATATGATTTACAGAATATGTTTTAAAAGTATATGATAAATGATTTCGACACTTACATGATTTATATAAGATTTTGTGTCGAATTTGAAATGACATGCGGTTTAGAGTTTAGACTGATTTGATATGAACTCTAAACCTGATATGATTTATAGTGTATGAAAAATGTTTTAAAACCGCACATGTTTTAGACATGCTCTGAAAACGAATACATGAAATGAAAATGAACATGAACATGTTTCTATCATGTCTTAAAGGCAAATTTGAAATGAATTGAAAATTCATATGTTGAGCATGTCCTAAAGTATATATGATATGATTTGAAAAGATAGCGGTTTATACAGTAAAGTTACATAATTGCATATTAAACCTTGACATAATAATATGCTTCGTACACGAGTTTCATGATAAATGTCATGACTCGACATAAATGATATTTCATCTAGACGATGACATTATATGATACATGAACATATGATAGATATGAAGAGAATTGTGAACTTACACTGTGGTGATCATGATTTCTTTATAAGGAAAAGTGATATGAGATGATAAATTACAGGAGTACGATTATGAAATATAAAATGAATTAATATGGTGCTTCAATTGGACATGATGTACTCCGAGATAGGGGAAAATATAGACTAATAGTATATGACATTCAATTCGGATACGACAGATTGTTGTGTGATGCACTATAGTGTAAGGACAAGAAGACTGAAAAGTGATTATGATGATAATTTTAAAAGTATAAGTGATAGATATATGACAAGAAATGAGATAATGATATGTTATCGATGAGAAAGGATTAACTGTGATTGCAAATTTGCAAGTTTTAAGCATTGCAGATTAAGACAGTGTAATCCTACTCTTGTATTTATATTAGTATCTTACTGAGCCGTGGTTTTGCTCACCCCCCTAAATTTCATCTCTTTCAGATTATTGAAGTTAACATCTGCCATGTGAGCTGCTCAGTGGGCATCGGAGACTGTATATGGACTTGGTACTAGTCTTCTGAGGTATATGTTTCTTATAAATTACTTGTTTACATGTAAGACTTAAATTGAAGCACAGTACATATTCTGTTTAACAAGTCGGGATGTAACTAAGAACCGTTTCCGTGTTTGTTTAATATTTAAATGGAAGGATTATAAGTCACCTAGAGAGTATAGTAACTACACTGACACCGAATACAAACCTTAAAATGAAAAAGAAAAATTTAGTCCATAAATTTGTAGACTAAGAAAAGTATAAGTATTAAAGGAAAGTCGCGGCCTACGGGTCGTGACACTTTTAGGTTTTATCATAATATAATTTTAACCTATTAGTTTGAGAAATGAACATATTAGTCCAAAATTATAAATTTGACAATATAAAAAAATTGTTCTATTAAGTTATTATTAAAAAATCTATTAACTTAAATATTTGTTACTCATGAAATATTCATAATAACTTTTTTTGGTATTAAAATATAAAAATATTACATAGAATAAGTTTTTTAAAAAATTTCTTAAAAATAATAAATAGGAACAAAATTCATTGTTAATAGTTGAGAATGCAATATTATTAATTCAAGTTAAGTATTTGACTGATATTTGTTAAAATCTTATGTGTTTTGGATCAAACGTGTCTTAATAATTACAAATTTTGAAACTCTGTATCGAATTCATTAACGGATATGAAACGAAAGTAATTATCTCTACTTTTTTAAGCAAATATTGTATGGAAAAAGAAAAAAAAAACTATAGCATTTATATAACTAATTTGTGACCTTCGCGGTGCAAGTATGTTTTTATCTAAATATGTCTTTTTATAGAAATATTATATGTTAAATTTATTTGTTTACATATACAAATAAAATTTGTAATAAATATAATACATTCAAAATAATAAATTAGAATAAAATTTGATAATTTTAAAAAATAAATAGTAAGTCATTTTAAAATTTTTAAATAATAATTAATGAATAATGAAATATATAAATAGTTTCGTCCAAATATCTAAAATAATAATATTAAAAATTAAATACAATTGTTAAATTAAAAATTGAAAGTTTTATCACCGTAAAAAATGTCTTAGTTTTGAGCATCTTCATCTTGTGCAGCCTTTTTTTCATACACCTACAATTTTGTATATAATTTAAAATGAATTTATTTCTTTATGAGATAAATTAATTTTAATTGATTAATTAATGTCCATGAAACCTTCTTCAGGTGCACATACTTTTTTTGCAGGAGTTTGAAGAATATTCATCTTTGTCAGCTATATTGATCGTCAAAATATTATGCATGTAGATTGGTATTTTGTTTACATACATACATATGAATATTTACCTTTTTGTATTTTGTCAAGTAATTATTAGCTTTCTTCCGCATAAATTATATTCTAGGCACAGGCACTTTCATGATAAAAGTTGTAATCAAATTTAGCTACACTTCGAATATAGAAGCTTCTTAATCCTTCCAATATTCTTTTCCACTTTGACGTTACCATCTTCCTATATATAAGTTATAAATTTTAAATTAAAATAAGTAATTATGAATAAGAATTGAATTTAAAAAATTGTTGTGAAAAGCAAAATAAGTTCATTTTTCATTTTAAACAATTGTTAAGCTGTGTAATCGAGAATTTAATTAAATTTTTCCATCAAGAATAACAAAAGAAGCAGTGTTATTTCTATATAATACTTTAATAGCCAACTTATATTTGACATAAAATATAATTAATAATTAGACTTAAACGCATTTGAATTAAAAAATAGATAAATGTATCAATACATACTATTAAAGATAGCTTTGAACAGTGTTTTGTCAATTGAAGCAATTGGTGATGATGCGTGTATGAATACTGTTTTGTCAATTGAAGCAATTGGCGATGACGCGTGTATTATGATAGTTGAACCAAAGAATTGGCGAGCGGTTATGCAAATGTGTGGATTGGCGAGCTGTTATGTTGTTATGTGAATTGGCGAGCTGTGTGGGTTGGCAAGCTACTGCTGTCACGACCCGAAGACCGCGACTTTCACTTGATTCTTATACTTTTCTTAGTCTACAAATTTATGGACTAAATTTTTCTTTTTCATTTTAAGGTTTGTATTCGGTGTCAGTGTAGTTACTATACTCTCTAGGTGACTTATAGTCCTTCCATTTAAATATTAAACAAACACGGAAACGGTTCTTAGTTACATCCCGACTTGTTAAACAGAATATGTACTGTGCTTCAATTTAAGTCTTACATGTAAACAAGTAATTTATAAGAAACATATACCTCAGAAGACTAGTACCAAGTCCATATACAGTCCCCGATGCCCACTGAGCAGCTCACATGGCAGATGTTAACTTCAAAAATCTGAAAGAGATGAAATTTAGGGGGGTGAGCAAAACCACGGCTCAGTAAGATACTAATATAAATACAAGAGTAGGATTACACTGTCTTAATCTGCAATGCTTAAAACTTGCAAATTTGCAATCACAGTTAATCCTTTCTCATCGATAACATATCATTATCTCATTTCTTGTCATATGTCTATCACTTATACTTTTAAAATTATCATCATAATCACTTTTCAGTCTTCTTGTCCTTACACTATAGTGCATCGCACAACAATCTGTCGTATCCAAATTGAATGTCATATACTATTAGTATATATTTTCCTCTATCTCGGAGTACATCATGTCCAATTGAAGCACCATATCAATTCACTTTATATTTCATAATCGTACTCCTGTAATTTATCATCTCATATCACTTTTCCTTATAGAGAAATCATGATCACCACAGTGTAAGTTCACAATTCTCTTCATATCTATCATATGTTCATATATCATATCATGTCATCGTCTAGATGAAATATCATTTATGTCGAGTCATGACATTTATCATGAAACTCGTGTACAAAGCATATTATCATGTCAAGGTTTAATATCCAATTATGTAACTTTACTGTATAAACCGCTATCATCTCTAATCGTGTCATATGTACTTTAGAACATGCTCCACGTATGAATTTTCAATTCATTCAAGTCTACCTTTATGGCATGATAAAAACATGTTCAATTTCAATTCATGTATTCATTTTCAGAGCATGTCTAAAACATGTGCGGTTTTAAAACATTTTTCATATACTATAAGTCATATCAGGTCTAGAGTTCATTTCAAATCGATTTATACTCTAGACCGCATATCATTTTAAATTCGACACGAAATCGTATATAAATCATATCAGTGTCGAAATCATTTATCATATACTTTTAAAACATATACTGTAAATCATATCAGGTCTAGAGTTCATATCAAATCAAACTATACTCTAGACCGCATATCATGCCATGTTCGACACAAATTTTCGTATAAATCATATAAGTGTCGAAATCATATCTCATGGACTTTTAAAACATGTTTAAAACATGTACTGTTTCAAAACATATTTCATTTCAAATCTGTTTCATGTACAGTATAAATCATGTCAAGTCTAGAGTTCATATCAATAAAATCATACTCTAGACTTCATATCATATCAATTAGAGACTAGGCTAGATCCCTATCATCTCTATCAATAAAGACTTAAATCACTGTAGCTAGCAGTGAAATCATATCATCGTCCCCTGGAAACCAACTAGGGCGCTATCTATGGCCATAGACCTCATATCTCTCAATCCCACTGATCAGGCAAGACTAAGACCTGTCCACGACTATTGTCGGACAAGCATATCTGCCTAATGAGCAAAGCTCCAATTAGGCGGTTTCCACTATGCTTTATTGAATTTAATTCTCTTAGGGTGCCTACAGTCTCATAAAACATTTAAATCTATAGCTTTGTTTTCAATATCATGTAAAGCATATGGTAAAATTCTGTATGATATTTCATATATCAAAATATATATATATATAAATATCTACCATATACTTTCATTTCAAAACAAATCAATACTTTTCAGTATTCATATAAACATTATTAAAATGTTTCAAGTTGCAAGAAAGCATGCTTAAATGCGATGCTGTAAAACATTTCAGCATGCAACTTCGGTAATATTTTCATCAAATACAGAGAAGCGATTCATTCAACTTTATCGCCATCAACTATTCAATTTCAAGACTTTCTTTCTGTCAAATCAGTAAATCACTATTTATTTCGTTCACTATTCCTTTAATTTAATATTCAACTTGCTCAGTACTCAATTCATTCGGAAATCGAATCACTTGGTATTCAGACCATTTGGTATTCAATATCCTTTCTCAATCACATCGACTATTATAATAATCATTTATACATCTCATCATCAATATTAGGATCGCTTCATTTGTATGAATCCTCTAAGTTTCTATAAGCATTTAAACATCAATTTCTAAATAGTCATCAAGTTACCAAAATCATGCAAATAATAATATTATCATTCATATGTTCCAGAGTCGACATCGAGGATCGTAGAACCACAAGATCAATAATCGCATATCAAATCCATTTATGGTTTGACCTATTGGTACATATTCAGAATTTTCGACTTGCGGTTCATTTTTCATTCACTATCATCAAAATCATATCACAATCCTCAATTCACTTTTCATCTGGCCTGTAGAATGTAATATCAGGTTAAAATTATCCATAAACGTCCTCAATTCAATTTTTGATTGGCAATTCACCACTTAAAAGAATTTGCCAATTTCCACTATCAACAGTATTTTAATCATTTAAGTCGCCTTGCGACTATCCGTATTATTGCCAAAAATCTCAGTTCATACCACTAAGACGGTCCATTTATTTGAATTTATCAATCCAATAATCGTCACTCGATTGATAATTCCGCGATTCTATCATTCGACCATCTAATTTATAACTTCAATCTTTCTCTTTTAATTTATATTATATAACCATTGTTACTCTTATCAGTTGATCCTCCAAATATCTATTTCATCTCAATCTCAGCTTGATAATCACTTTGAGATATTAAGATAATTTGATTTATCGATTCTAATATCAACCTTTTCCGGTAATACAATAAAGTCCTTCACATGTTTATTTTCAATAATTATTTCTAAAATTCCATTTATGGGAGAAACTAAATCTTTTTCCTCAAACATTTTCCTAAAATTTTCGGCAGCATAACGGCTTAATTTTCCCTAACCTCCTGCAAGGGAAACACAATTTATACCACAGCCGTTGATTCTCACAATTCCTACGTCTCTACTAAGACCCCCACCATCAGTT